>CM040128.1:208007770-209207770 GCA_022559845.1 Amorphophallus konjac | reverse complement strand
ATCGAGGATTTTGCTCGTTTGAATCTGGATGTTGATAAAGAAAAGGAAGGATGTATGATTGCTAATATAAGGTCACAACCTATATTAATCGAAGATCTGGCCAAATTATAAGAAAATGACCCCACATTGATAGAGATCAAGGCTAATATTGATCAAAGGTTGGAATTCTCCATTTCAACTGATGGGAGAATATTGTTTAAAGATCGAACCTGTGTGCCGAATCATGTCGACACTAAGAAATTGATCATGGAGGAAGCTCATAAATCAAGGTATGTTATTCACCCTGGTGCTACCTAGATGTACCAAGACTTAAAAAGAAACTTCTGGTGGCCCAACATGAAAAGAGAAGTAGCGAACTATGTATCTCGCTGTCTTACTTGTCAGCAAGTAAAAGTTGAACATTTAAAGCCTGCCAATAACCTGCATCCCTTTGATATTCTCAAGTGGAAATGGGAAAGTATAGGGATGGATTTCATCATGGGTTTACCTAAGACAAGAGGTGGACACGATGGTATATGGGTTATTATAGACTGATTGACTAAATCTGCACATTTTCTGCCAATCAAAATTCGATGGTCTGTGGATGTATTAGCAGTACTGTACATGAAGGAGATTGTCAAACTACATGGCGTCCCTGTCACCATTATATCTGACCAAGACCCTCGATTCACATCACAATTCTGGAAGGGTTTGCATCATTCATTAGGGACTCAACTCAACTTTATCACTGCGTTTCTTCCACAAACTGATGGTCAAACTGAAAGAACAAATCAAGTGGTGGAGGATATGCTCAGGGCATGTGCTATTGATTTTGGAGGGAGTTGGCATGACCACTTGTCTCTAGTAGAATTCTCATACTACAATAGCTACCAAGCTAGCATACAAATGGCTTCGTTTGAGGCTCTGTATGGAAGAAGCTATCGCTCACCTATTTGCTGGAATGATATAGGAGAGAGATAATTTCTCGGCCCCAACATAATCAGGGATACTACCGAGAAGATAAAGCTTATTCGGGAAAACTCCAGATGGCACAAGACAGGTAGAAATCATATGCTGATAACCGAAGGCGTGACCTGGCATTCCATGTAGGAGACCACATATTCTGTAAGGTTTCTCCAGGTCGAGGTATTCGAAGATTCGGTATCAAAGGCAAGCTCACTCCAAGATTCATTGGCCCCTGTGAAATTGTCAAAAGGATTGGTGAAGTCGCATATCGAATAGCTTTACCCCCTCAAATAGCTGGAGTCCATGATGTATTTCACGTCTCAATGCTCAAAAAGTATGTCTTCGATCCCTTCCATGTCATAACCTATGACAACCTGGAGATTAAGAGGGATTTGACGTATGAGTAAAAGCCAATCAGAATAGTTGAACGGGAAGTACGACAACTTTGGAATAAAACTATTCCCATGGTCAAAATCTAATGGACCAAATTATGTCCACATGAAGCAACATGAGAAACTGAAGAAGCCAAGCGCAAAAGATTTTCGGAGATATTTGAATGTAAGTACACTCTCCTTAGCAAATCTCATTACGATGAATTTGGGGACCAAATTCTTTTTAAGTGGGGGAGGGTGTAACGCCCGAGAATTTTGTAGGAATTTTTCAAGATTAAAATATAGGGCATTTTAAAGGTTAATGGATAATTAAGAAGAATAATGAATTTATTCAATCCATTTAAAGGCCCTATATTGCCCAAAGACTAAATTTCAAGACTTTTAGACCCAAGCCCATTAATAGAAACATAATTTAGGTAAATTACGGATTTAAATAGGATATATACGTCAAATGGGGGAGAAATGGGAGATAATACGAAAATTCAAAAATTTTGGATCTTCTGAAGCCTGGCGGTCTATCGCGCGACCAACAGACTCACCCTAGTGGTCCTCCCATGACCGCTAGGCAACCCCAGTTCTGTGAATGGAAGAAAACGTGAAAAGCTTGGATCTTTGGCGACCTAATCACCTTGGATCGAAGCTACCTGGCATAGAAGACTCTCTAGAACTCTCTAGGTATTAACTTTACTCTGATTTAGGACTCTAGCATCGATCTAATCCCATAAACGCTATGTGAATCCAATAAATAGACCATCACTTCGACTCATGCGAACGCTAATGTTGGCTCGCGTATTTCGAAGGTAAGGAGTCGTCTACTCAGGTTGGTTCTTTAGAAGAAATTGTTCTTCTTAGTTTTATCTAACTTCCCACAAATTTTCATGCTAAAAGCCCCCGCCGTTGGAGAGCTAGAGCCTCTACAAGTCGCTGGATTGCCACATATTACACAGGAACCAATGCGATGGCCTAGTGAAGATCAGGAAAATAAAAGCCCTAAACGAGGTATTTAGAAGTTGTGTCTTTAGAACTTTCTATTCCCCTTTGTATCTTCTATCTACCCTCCAATGTTCATAGATTTAGGTCAAGGGGATCGTGAGATAGAGAGACAGGAAGTTGTTGATTTGGCACCGAACGTGTAGAACAAGGGTCTCCTTCCAGTCAGAAATTTGAAGTTTAGGAGCACTACCAGAGGTAGATTATGTCATGAAAAGATAAGAATAACATGTCAGGAGTAAAATCCCTTTGATTTCATGAAATTTCATATTTTCCACACGGAGTATTTAATGTTTTCCTATCACTGCACAACTAGGACATCTCTGCATCTATAGTTACTACCCTTAATAACAAAATTGTAAATTTTAGTTTAAATCATGACTACCATGCATCTCCATGTTTTAATATTCTATTATCAGGCCATATTTACTTGTTGCTAGGTTTTGTCATACATTTACCTGCCCTAGATTAGCACGTATTTTTGGTTTTATTGTTGTTACAAGAGACGGGAAGAAACGATCTTCCTGAGACTGCCTGAGTCCTCTTGCGGTCCTACGATAGACCGCTAGGCATTGTCAAACGGTCCTCAAGCGACTGCTTTTATATTTTGAATTCTGTATTATTGTTAACCCGAAACATAATGCAGAATAGTCCTATTTATCCTATGATAAGCCTAGCTAATTAGGTCTTACACTTGTTTTAAATACTGTATTCTTGTACTTGGATATGTTAATCAATGATCCTAGTAGATTTCACGCTCTTTATGCACTTGGGACTTATTTTAAATTTATGTTAATTTCATGCCAAAATTATATAGTCTTGTATTAATTTTAAATTTCATATGGAGTATGGACTTGTCTAGTTTTGATTTGATCGTTGTTTTATCACGATATCACTCTCATCTTGAGTCTTTTCTTAAGTACATGGCACGTATTCCGGTACGATGTCATTAGATACACTTTGCACATTAAGCATACAATCTTGGACTTGTGATTCTCTCCGTTGGATATTCCTTCCACCGGACTAGGTGATCTTGTTTCAAGGCCTCCATATGACTCCGCGAGCCTGGGATTCCCATTAGGACGCCGAGTTAGTTGTACCATCAAAACCCAATTGTCTAGAAAGCACTTACAATATCGATGTTTTTCTGAGTTCTGGTTAAAAAAAATGGTCCTCGGAAGACCGCTAAGCACTGTCTAGCGGTTGGCCCTGAGACCGCTTTTTGTCCACAAACGGTCCAGTAAACGACTGCTTTATCCATGACTCTGTCTAACCCGAGGTTTGACCTTTGGGTTGGGTATATAAGTTCCTAGATGGTCCGATGATTGCTTGGAACTTAACACTTGTCAAATAAGGTATTAATAACTTATGGGAAGTAAAGAATATGTTGTTATGCTGCCGATTTTTCTTCATGGCATAACCTAGTTCTAACTTAGATCTTGGAACTTGTATATTCTTAATTGAAGCATTCATACCTTGATATTTGTTATCATGGAACCATAGTTTAAGCTTGTTACATTATTGGCCATATTTATATTTTCGTGGAAGTAGCTTGATTTATAACTTGAAGATGCAAGAGCGGGCACGGACAGTGTCCAAGGGCTCCACTCTAGTCCCATCGGCAGATAGCCGGAAACATACTATAAACCATTGCGCTGGGAGTACTTTTTTTATAAACTGGTGAAATCCATAAATGTCCGCGAATTTTCATCAGGCAATCTTGTGAAATTACATGCTTACTAGTACATTCTCGTTACATGACTTTCTAGTGCATAGCCTTTATAGTTATGAAAGGTACATTCTTGTTCATGAAAGGCCAAAGTTACATTCTTGTTATATATCTGTTCAACCTCATATTTCTATTCTTACTGTTGATTGTATCATGTTACTTGTGCTACTTTAGCATTTCACTGCAAGTTTTATCTTATTTCACGTGTCTTCACTCTAGAGCTAAAATGTTAATTATTTAAACATTGCCTTCATGTTGATACGAAGATACCTACTGGGCATGTATGCTCATTCCCTACTTTTCCAATCTTTTTCACGAAATACTAGTGAATCGGATTCGGATTATGCAAGTGGCAGGTCCGAGAGCGATTGATGGTCCATTGGAATGAGAGAAGCCCTAGTTATCTAGTGTCTAGTTGAGTCATATTGTAATTTTTGATTTCTTGAGTCATATGATGTAAAGTTGCCAAAGGCTATGGTCTTTTGTACTTTTTGGTTATGATTATTATGAAATAAAGTTGGAGTATTGAGTAATTACTTGTGCAATTACTTTTTTGTGATTGTCTTGCGCTCTGATTATATTGCTCGCTTGAGGCGTACTAGCCGACTGTCCACGTTCCCGAGATTTCTTCCGCTGTATTAAAAGCTCGGGGCGTGACAGTTAAAGTGGTATCCGAGCCTAGGTCTTAGGACTTACTTATTGTCAGAAAAATGTCATGTCATAGGCTAAGTTCAAGGCTTAAGGACCCATACCTATGAAACAAAGAAAGAAATTCTCCACCCATGGGAGAGATTTGGGTAGAACCCAGGGTGAGATAGTTAATTAGAACTCATCTCTAAGTTAATTCCCTTTTATTCCATAGGAATTAACAAATTATTACTTTTCTCAGGTACCTCAGTCTTACAATGGCTCACCGGGTTGATTGGGGTGGAATGCAACAAACTGTTGCGTGTCCCACCAAGGCACTTCAGAATATGGCCCAAGCTGGCGCGACGGCGAGTGCTGGTGATCTGCACCGTAACTTTCAGAGTTTAAATCCTCCACAACTTTTTTGGTTCCTCCAACCCAGATGAACCGGAGAACTAGATCGATGAAATGAACCGCATATTCAAGGTCATGCAATGTGATGACAAAGAGAAGGTTCGTCTTGGCACATTCCAACTCAACAAGGATGCGCGTATGTGGTGGAAGTCTATTCCAGCACAGCTTGCCGACGCACCACACACTTGGGAGGGATTTCTCACGCTCTTCCGAGCAAAATATTTCTCCGAACATGTTAAGGAGAGGAAGGCGGCAGAATTCACTTCCTTATGGCAAGGCATGATGACGGTGGCGGAGTATGAGTTACAATTCTCTCGCCTAGCACCTTATGCTCAGCATTTAGTGAGCACAGATATTCTCAAGGCTAATCATTTTATGGACGGGCTATGACACATCTTCATTCAACAACTTGGCTCGTAAAATATTTGGACCTATGCGGAGATGGTCCAATGAGCCCATCTATGTGAAAGGACCTTGGAGAAGGTCGAGAAACTTAAAGGCAAAGGGGAGGAGCCAAGCCGAAAGTCTGATCGGTGAGGAAGAAGAGAGGAGAAATTTAGCATCACTTACAACTCTCGGGGCAACAAGAAGAGATCCCAGAATGGGAGTGATAGTGGCTACCACAAGAACAAAATGGTAAAGGAGGAAGACAAGCAAGTCATGGCGGCTTGCACGTTCTACGAGAAATTTGACCATGCGATCGAGGAATGCTGGAAACGTCTCGGCGCTTGTTTGTGATGTGGCAGCCGGGAGCACCGCATGACGGAATGCCCCCTCATGAAGGATCAATCCTCCAACGGTAGACGCAAGCAACATGCGCGTCTTAACGCTGTTATGGATGAGGATGAAGCGCCCAAGGATGATGGGCTAATGGAAGGTACTATTCAAATCTATTCTCATCCTGCATTCGTGTTATTTGATATTGGTGCTTCTCATTCCTTTATATCTACTGCTTTTGCAAAAACCTTACCAGTTTCATCAGTTCCTTTACCGTCGGACCAAGCTATCACCACACCGTTAGGTCCCAGAACTAAACTTACAACCCACTACCCAGATAGTGAGGTAATTGTAAAATGTCATAATCTTCCTGCAAATCTCGTGTGCCTTGACATGGAAGGCTATGATGCTATCCTAGGTGTAGATTGGCTTGTAGACCATGACGCTTATATAAATTGTCACAATATGATAATCTCTTTTCAAAAATCAGGTCTTCCAAGATTTTCCTTCCTTGGTTTCAAATATAGGAAGCATCCTACCATTATTTCATCTCTTCACGCTTGAAAACTCATTTCGCAAGGATGTGAAGCTTTTCTTGCCTCCGTAATCATTACCGAGTCCAAAGAGATCATCTTAGAGAATATTCCCATTGTGAATGAGTTACTCGATGTGTTTCCATCAGATTTACCCAGTTTACCACCCGAAAGGGAAGTAAACTTCTCAATTGAACTCGTTCCCGGAGCAACACCTGTTTCAATAGCTCCTTACAGGATGTCCCCCACGGAGCTGAAGGAATTAAAGAAGCAACTTCAGGAGTTATTAGTCAAGGGCTTCATTCGACCTAGCACATCCCCTTGGGATGCGCCAGTTTTATTTGTCAAGAAGAAGGATGGATCCCTTAGGTTATGCATCGATTACCGGTGACTAAATCAACTCACTATCAAGAACAAATATATGTTGCCACGTATCGATGAGCGCTTTGATCAAATTTCGGGAGCAGAATATTTCTCCAAAATATATCTCATGTCGGGTTATCATCAACTTGGAATCAGAAATGAAGACGCATATAAAACTACTTTTCGGAGCAGATATGGGCACTGTGAATTTGTGGTAATGCCGTTCGGGTTAACCAATGCCCCGATAGTATTTATGCAACTAATGAATAATGTCTTCAGGCCTTATCTCGACCGATTTGGGTCGTCTTCATTGATGATATTCTTATATACTCCAAGACTAAGGAGGAGCATGAAGAGCACTTAAGAATAGCCTTGCAAACACTAAGAGAGCATCACCTCTACGCAAATCTTAGAAAGTGCGAGTTCTGGCTAAAGGAGGTCTCTTTCCTTGGCCATATTATTTCAAAGGAAGGTATTGCTATCGATCCATCATTGAGATCTGGCATTGGCATGGGATGCGTTCTAATGCAAAATGGAAAGGTGATTTGCTATTCATCAAGGCAGTTGAAGTGTCATGAAAAAAACTACCCTATGCATGATCTGGATCTAGCTGCGGTTATATTCGCCTTAAAAAATTGGCGACAGTACCTTTATGTGGAGAATTTCACTATATTTTCATATCACAAAAGTCTGAAATACCTCTTCACCCAAAAGGAATTGAACATGAGACAACGCAGATGGTTGGAGTATCTCAAAGACTTTGACTTTACTATCTAATATCATCCAGGCAAGGCAAATACTGTAGCTGACGCTCTTAGCAGAAGACCAATGGCAACTCTAGCAAGCCTTAGGAAAGGTACGGCATATCTTATCGAGGATTTTGCTCGTTTGAATCTGGATGTTGATAAAGAAAAGGAAGGATGTATGATTGCTAATATAAGGTCACAACCTATATTAATCGAAGATCTGGCCAAATTACAAGAAAATGACCCCACATTGATGGAGATCAAGGCTAATATTGATCAAAGGCCGAAATTCTCCATTTCAACTGATAGGAGAAAATTGTTTAAAGATCAAACCTGTATGTCGAATCATGTCGACACTAAGAAATTGATCGTGGAGGAAGCTCATAAATCAAGGTATGTTATTGACCCTGGTGCTACCAAGATATACCAAGACTTAAAAAGAAACTTTTGGTGGCCCAACATGAAAAGAGAAGTAGCGGACTATGTATCTCGCTGTCTCACTTGTCAGTAAGTAAAAGTAGAACATTTAAAGCTCGCCGGCTAACTGCATCTCTTGGATATTCCCGAGTGAAAATGGGAAAGTATAGTGATGGATTTCATCATGGGTTTACCTAAGGCAAGAGGTGGACACGATGGTATATGGGTGATTATAGACTGATTGACAAAATCTGCACATTTTTTGCCAATCAAAAGTCGATGGTCTGTGGATGTATTAGCAGCACTATACATGAATGAGATTGTCAAACTACATGGTGTCCCTGTCACCATTATATCTGACCAAGACCCTCGATTCACATCACAATTCTGGAAGGGTTTGCAGCATTCATTAGGGACTCAACTCAACTTTATCACTGCGTTTCTTCCACAAACTGATGGTCAAACTGAAAGAACAAATCATGTGGTGGAGGATATGCTCAGGGCATGTGCTATTGATTTTGGAGGGAGTTGGCACGACCACTTGCCTCTAGTGGAATTCTCATACAACAATAGCTACCAAGCTAGCATACAAATGGCTCCGTTCAAGGCTCTGTATGGAAGAAGCTGTCGCTCACCTATTTGCAGGAATGAAGTAGGAGAGAGGTAATTTCTCTACCCCGACATCATCAGGCATACTACCGAGAAGATAAAGCTTATTCGGGAAAGACTCCAGATGGCACAAGATAGGCAGAAATCATATGCTGATAACCGAAGGCGTGACATGGAATTCCAAGTAGGAGACCACGTATTCCTTAAGATTTCTCCCGGTTCAGGTATTCGAAGATTCGGTATCACAGGCAAGCTCACTCCAAGATACATTGGCCCCTTTAAAATTCTCGAAAGGATTGGTGAAGTCGCATATCAAATAGCTTTACCCCCTCAATTAGCTGGAGTCAATGATGTATTTCACGTCTCAATGCTCTAAAATATTATCTCCGATCCCTTCCATGTCATAACCTATGACAACCTGGAGATTAAGAAAGATTTGACGTATGAGTAAAAGCCAATCAGAATAGTTGAACGGGAAGTACGACAACTTTGGAATAAAACCATTCCCATGGTCAAAGTCCAATAGACCAAATTATGTTCACATGAAGTAACATGGGAAACTGAAGAAGCCATGCGCAAATGATTTTCAGAGATATTTGAATGTAAGTACACTCTCCTTAGCAAATCCTATTACGATGAATTTGGGGACCAAATTCTTTTTTAGTGGGGGAGAGTGTAACGCCCGAGAATTTTTTAAGAATTTTTCAGGATTAAAATATAGGGCATTTTTAAAGGTTAATGGATAATTAAGAAGAATAATGGATTTATTCAATCCATTTAAAGGCCATATATTTACCGAGGGCTAAGCCCAACTTAAATAGGCCCAAAGACTAAATTTCAAGACTTTTAGACCCAAGCCCATTAATAGAAACGTAATTTAGGTAAATTGCGGATTTAAATGGGATTTATACATCAAATGGGGGATAAATGGGAGATAATACGAAAATTCAAAAATTTTGGATCTTCTGAAGCTTGGCGGTCTATTGCGCGACCGCCAGACCCACCCTAGCGGTCCTCCCATGACCGCTAGGCAACCCCAATTCCGTGAATGGAAGAAAACGTGAAAAGCTTGGATCTTGGGCGACCTAATCACCTTGGATCGAAGCTACATGTCATAGAAGACTCTCTAGAACTTTCTAGGGATTAACTTTACTCCAATTTAGGACTCTAGCATCAATCTAATCTCTTAAACCTTAGGTGAATCCTATAAATAGACCCTCACTTCGACTCATGCGAACCCTCATGTTGGCTCGCATATTTTGAAGGTAAGGAGACGTCTACTCAGGTTGGTTCTTTAGAAGAAACTGTTCTTCTAGTTTTATCCAACTTCCTTCAAATTTTCATGTTAGAAGCCCCGCCGTTGGAGAGCTAGAGCCTCTACAAGTCGCTGGATTGCCACAGATTGCATAGGAACCAGTGTGACAGACCAGTGAAGATCAAGAAAATAAAAGCCCTAAACGAGGTATTTAGAAGTTGTGTCTTTAAAACTTTCTATTCCCCTTCGTATCTTCTATCTACCCTCCAATGTTCATGGATTTAGGTCAAGGGGATCGTGAGATAGAGGGACGGGAAGTTGCTGGTTTGGCATAGAACATGTAGAACTAGGGTCTCCTTCCAGTCAAAAATTCAAAGTTTAGGGGCACTACCAGAGGTAGGTTATCTGATGAAAAGGTTAGAATAACATGTCACGAGTAAAAGCCCTTTGATTTCATGAAATTTCATATTTTCCACACGGAGTATTTAATATTTTCCTATCACTGCGCAGCTAGGACATTTCTGCATGCATAGTTACTACCCTTAATAACAAAAATGTAAATTTTATTTTAAATCATGACTACCATGCATCTCCATGTTTTAATATGGCGTTATCAGGCCATATTTACTTGTTGCTAGGTTTTGTCATACATTTACCTGCCCTAGATTAGCACGTATTTTTGGTTTTATTGCTGTTACAGGAGACGGGAAGAAATGGTCGTCCTAAGACCGCCTGAGTCCTCTTGCGGTCCTACGATAGATCGCTAGGCATTGTCAAACGGTCCTCAAGCGACCGCTTTCATTTTTTGAATTCTGTATTATTGTTAACCCGAAACATAATGCAGAATAGTCCTATTTATCCTATGATAAGCATAGCTAATTAGGTCTTACACCTGTTTTAAATACTGTATTCTTGTACTTGGATATGTTAATCAATCATCCTAGTAGATTTCATGTTCTTTATGCACTTGGGACTTATTTTAAACTTATGTTAATTTCATGCCAAAACTATATACTCTTGTATTAATTTTAAATTTCATATGGAGTATGGACTTGTCTAGTTTTGATTTGATCGTTGTTTTATCACGATATCACTCTCATCTTGAGTCTTTTCTTAATACATGGCACGTATTCCAGTATGATGTCATTAGATACACTTTGCACATTAAGCGCACAATCTTGGACTTGTGATTCTCTCCGTTGGATATTTCTTCCACTGGACTAGGTGATCTTGTTTCAAGGCCTCCATAAGACTCCGCGAGCCTGGGATTCCCACTAGGACCCCGAGCTGGTTGTACCATCAAAACCTAATTGTCTAGAAAGCACTTACACTACCAGTGTTTTTCTGAGTTCTGGTTAAAAAAAATGGTCCTCAGACGACCGCTAAGCCCTGTCTAGCGGTTGGCCCGAGATCACTTTTTGTCCACACACGGTCCAGTAAACGACCGCGTTATCCTCGACTCTGTCTAACCCGAGGTTTGACCTTTGGGTTCGGTTTATAAGTTCCTAGATGGTCCGATGATTGCTTGGAACTTAACACTTGTCAAATAAGGTATTAATAACTTATGGGAAGTAAAGAATATGCCGTTATGCTATTGATTTTTCTTCATGGCATAACCTAGTTCTAACTCAGATCTTGGAACTCGTATAGTCTTAATTGAAACGTTCTTACCTTGATATTTGTCATCTTGGAACCATAGTTTGAACTTGTTACATTATTGGCCATATTTATATTTTCGTGGAAGTAGCTTGATTTATAACTTGAAGATGTAAGAGCGGGCACGGACAGTGTCCATGGGCTCCACTCTAGTCCTCTCGACAGATAGTCGGAAACATACTATAAATCATGGGGTATGATGAACACTGACGTCGCATTGCGCTGGGAGTACTTTTTTTATAAACTGGTGAAATCCATGAATTCTCATGAGACAATCTTATGAAATTACATGCTTGCTAGTACATTCTCATTACATGACTTTCTAGTGCATAGCCTTTATAGTTATGAAAGGTACATTCTTGTTCATGAAAAGGTCAAACTTACATTCTTGTTATATATCTGTTCAACCTCATATCTCAATTCTTACTGTTGATTATATCATGTTACTTGTGCTACTTTAGCGCTTCACCGCATGTTTTATCATATTTCATGTGTCTTCACTCTAGAGCTAAAATGTTAATTATTTAAACATTGCCTTCATGTTGATACGAAGATACCTGCTGGGCATATGTGCTCATTCCCTACTTTTCCAATCTTTTTTAGGAAATACTAGTGAATCGGATTCGGATTATGCAAGTGGCGGGTCTTGTAGATATTTTTTTCCCTCTCTTTAAAGAAATATGGTTATGGAAAGGGCGAAAAAAGTGGTGTGGGTGCGTGTGAACGTGACTAATATAGCATCAAGACTCATAATAGAAGAACACAAATAAAACCATGAACTCATGCATCCACACACTGTCAAGTTGTGATCGCCACCAAGATGTATAGTGCAAAGAAGGGTGCACTACGTACCTTGGAAAGGGGAGAGGATGAAGACACTCGCCAAAAAGATGCAGCGCCGACACAGGATGAAGACGGTCTGGAGACGACCGCTGAACGGTGAAGACGGCCGGTCGATAGGCCGCTACTGGCGCTGGAACAGTACGCGGGAAGAAGACCCGGGCACCGGAGCTAAACAGTTTTTAGGCGACCGCGTGCACCAGAGAAACGGTCTGAGTAAGACCGCTATCTCGGGTAAACGGTCGGAGATAGACCGCAATAGCTTCCAGCTCCCAAGCTGGGGAACTTGATCCTCCACCCCTTCCGGCCGGCCAGGAGGGATGGGCCTCGCACTGAAACGCTTGCTGACCTGCAAAACAACACTAACGACAGACAAAAGACCCCAGATTAGTTTATGAAAGTGTAGTATCTATAAACGGGAACTATGCAAAGAGTACATAATTGAAAGGGGGAAATACCGGGGGGTTGGGTTTTTAACCCCTATGGGGCTTAAAAACAATAGGAGGTTGTGGAAATGATAGAATGCCAGTGAAAAATGCAGAGAAAACGAGGGAGAAGGACGAAGAAATGACTAAAAACAATGGCCAAAAAAGAACTTAAGCTATGACTCAACACATGAAGGAAATGGACTACTCCCTAAACCAAAGGCTTGGAGGACGTAGAAAGCCTTTCTCCCTGGCTGGACTTTGCTCAAAAAAGCGGCAGCACTTCGACATCGACTTAGATCTCCCCCCCCCTTTCAGCTATGACTCAAAGGTTCTATTTATAGACCCTTGAAACCCTAGCTCGAATGGAGGGTTTTTGGGCGGGAATTAGACTTGGATTATGTTAAATAAAATGGAGATAATACTCCCATGTTTTATCAGGATCAAACGGCGCTCGATTTGGCTGAGAATCCGCGAAAAAATCCATGGATCAAGCAAGGGGTTTGACCACGGATAGAGAGAGAAACTGCCCGTCGGTGCAAGAATCTTGGTTGAAAGAAACGGTCCATTGATAGACCGCCATGGATGCTAAGCGGCCCATCAAATGACCGTTATGCATCTAGCCGATAGAAAAATAAAAACAAGATAAATGCGCCCATTATCCAAAGACCAAGTCAAAAGGAATTCCTGCCAAATAGAAACGGTCTTTTAACAGACCGCCAGTTGGCTCAACGGCCCATTACCTGACCATTTTTTACCCTGGTCGTTGGAAGATAAAACAAGATAAATCCACTCAATTATCCATTGACCAAGTCAAACAGGCATTCCCGCCAAGTAGAAACTGTTCTTGGAAGACTGCCACATTTATGAGACGGTCTATTGTGAGACCGTTTTATAAAAGCAACATGTCAACTCAGAAAATGACAGGTCAATGCAGGGACGCAAATGGTCACTCAACAGACTGCCACCTTCATGAAAACGGCCCATCGAGAGACCATTATTTAAGGTGATGTTGACACACAAAATATGATTGGGGAATAATCATGTGCCCGAAGGAGTCAGCCGAAAGTCAAAGGCAGATCCACTCTGATGAGGACATCAAAGTGGGGACTTGGCGGCCCAAACCTTTTGGGTGGAGAGGTCACTCCCGTCCCAAGGCCCATTTGGCCGGGCCCGTCTAATTTTTGGGCTTTTCTCTTTTTATTGTGATGTAATTTCCCTTTTATTAGCATTTGGTTCTTAATGGGTCAGCTAATTGGGCCCAAAAGGCTACATTAGCTAGTGGGTCTAGTTAGGGGTCGTAGGTTGCTTATTGTCATCCCGAGATAGTGGGGTCTTTTTTCATTTGTTAGGGATAATTAATGTCTTTGTAACTCCCTAGCTTCTCCTATAAATAGGGACCAAGGGCTCTCATTTGGGTAGAGAATTATTGAATGAAAAATTGGTGAAAGTTTGAAATCCTAGAGAATCTCCTACTTCTCTCTCTTGCGCAGCCCTCTCTCTCTAACTCCCAAGTTCGCACCTCTCTCTTTCCCCCTCTTTCCAACTTGCGCACCCATCTCTCTCCTCCTCTCTCCTGGTTGCAGCCCTCTCTCTCCTCTCCTCAATCCTCTTGCCACATCAGCCCATCTCTCCTAGAATATCTCCCTCTTCCTATTATCTCTCCCCCTTCCAAGGAAAACTAGCGCACCCACCTCCTATCTCTCTTATCACCTTCCTAATCCCACTCCAAATCTAATCCTAGCCCTCCAATCCCCCCTATTATCCCTCAAAGAGATTCTAATCCCCCTGGAATTCCTCCTCTTATTCAGAAAAATTACCAAAACCAAAAATATTCTCCCACCACCAAGGCTTAGCCGCACCCCTCCTCTCTTCCCCAAACCCTGCGCACCTACCCAAAACCCTAACCCTAATTGCCCCAGCCCAGCCTCCCACATCCCCAGCCTCCAGCCATCCCTCCCCCATTGCTGCCCACGCCACCACCCCTCCCAAGTTCATCCACTGCGGTCCCGGAGTTCCCCCGACGTTGCCCACCCCTCCGCATCAGTGGAACCTTGATCTGCTGCTCACAGATCTTTGGCAGATTCTGAGGCTCGGTTTGCAGAGGCGACCCCGACGTCCACGACGTGAATCAGCCCAAACCCTCTTATGTGGATTTTTTCTTCTCCGAGTCCTCTTCGTTCCAGAGGTGGTCTCGCATCATTTCTACTTCGGCTCAGATCGTGGCGCCCGTTCTCCTACGACTGCGCAGAACCTGTGCGAACCAGTCCGCCCAGGGTGTACAGCCGCTTGCAGATTGTGCCACGCCTTCCCTATCGGTCTTCTGGCCAAGCTCTCTTCTTCGGAGTTGTACCTCTCGTCATCCCGAAACCAACCCACGTGGTTTCATCACGTTCCGAGCTCCGTGCTGAGAATAACACCACGGCCATCCCACCCCTATCTGTCTGCTCACCCAGAAAATTGAAGCTCACCAAAGTTGCGACCACACCCAGCTTGGTATTCAAACGAGGCTCAGATTTTTAAGGGACGTAGATATCACAGTCTTCTATCCGACCTCACTTGACCCGTGCCGTTCGGAGTTCGGTGGAGAGCGTGCCACCCTTCGCACACCTACTGCGCAGACCTGTCCTGCGAGATAGAACCACGCAGGACCTCTTTATTGGCCGGCCACTCCTTCCAGCGACCTCAGAATGACACCAAACTTTGAGGAGCACCTCTGGACTTCTCAAGCTTCGTCTGGGCGCAAGCGGCATCCTTTTCTGATTTCTGGGTGCAGCGTACCATTCGGAAGCAGTCGGCCCTGTCCAGCAGGACAAACACAGGGCAGCAGGCCCATCTCCCTTCCCCTTGCTGCCCCCCTCCTGCGTGAGGGTAGTTTTGTATTAATTATTCTTATCCCCGTGATCCCCTCCCTGCGTGTAGAGTAGTGCCATAAGGCTGTACTCACAGGTTCGCACCGGATGCCGCCGTCGACATTCCCATGCGCGCGCTCGTCCCGCATCAAATTTGGTATCAGAGCAAGTTCACTGACTTGTTCTAGCTAAGTCGGGTCCTAGGCCGTGTGCGACTATGCCCTCAATGTTCGATGGATCCCGCCTCATTTGCCATTGTCATGGCCAAGTTCGGGGAGATATCAACAACATAGGACTCCCTCGAGGCCCGCATCGATCGAAGAATAGCCCGCGTCGACCAACTATTTTCTCACTGGCAGCCCTTTTACCCCAGCCGGTCTCCCCAACTGGAGGTCCACAATGTGCCACCTTACAATACCCTTCAGCCTCCCCGGCCGGCATGTGTTCCCCTTAATCACGCCCCGACGCGGAAAATCGAGGGCGCGAGCAGTTACGAGGCACTCGTGTCGATCAGAGCATGCACAAATTTAATTCTAAGACAAGAGATAAGAAGAAATTGATAATTTTATTCCATCAAAATAGAGGTTTACATCACTAATTTATAAGCCATAAAGGCATGATACAATCTTCCAAATTTCATAATTCTAGTAAGAGTAACTATTGATCTACATAAATCCTAGGGAAAAGAAAAACACTCATTCACTCTTGTCCATTCCCCTGTTCATTGTCATTTCCTGCAACAATTAACCAAAACGTAGGGTGAGCAAAAAGCTCAGTGGAATTTTATATCTCTAAAACCAGGCAATCTTTAAGTATTTAATAATTTAAACAATTTGTGTCAGGAAGTAGTTGACCATGAATTTCAAGTATGAAATTTTGTATAAGGAATTTCCAAGTAATTTCAAGATAACAAGATAATGTCAAGATCATGATAGTAGACAAGACGATGGTCATTTCAGAAATATATCAAGAACTTTCATGATAAGATGATGGGTACTATCATTAAGACAATTCAAGAACTTTCATGATGAACTTTTAAGCAATATCGAAGTAGAGCAATCACTTGAACTTTAAACAATATAGAAGTAGAACAATCACTTCTACAATGATATTTATGATGAATCTTTAAGCAATAACAATATAGAAGTAGAGCAATCACTTGAACTTTAAACAATATAGAAGTAGAACAATCACTTCTACAAGGATATTTATGATGAACCTTTAAGCAATAACAATATAGAAGTGGAGCAATCACTTCTACCAACACTCAATAGGATTGGCCAAAGCACTAAGGGGAGATCACGACGATATGACAGCCCCTCATGGAATATCACTATTTGGCTACACACTTAGAGGTTCTCACGACAGTATGATTGCCCCTAACTGTAATAGACCCTGTATTGGTGAATGCTAGCACCTGATCATTATAATACTTGCTTATATTTGGACTTTGCCTCGCCCGTGGGATCAGATCAGAACCCCTTTATACACTAGCATTTAAATGTCATTTCATTGGGACCCATAGCCCCTCACATTTTTCTATATAACTTCACAATATGGCCAAAGAATTTCAAGAACAAGCTCATTTGTAAACAAGTACAGATCTGGCAAAAATTGTGATAATTGCAAAGGAGAGTGGAAAACTCATTTTAGGCATCATGTTTAACGACATTAAGTCGTAGAATTCAAGGATGACGGTAAACTAGGAAGGAAGTCAAGTAAATAGAATTGTTTTAAATTTCATAGTCTAATCTGATGTATATTTTTCATAATTAAGTGTTTTAGGTAGGAAGTATAATTTTTGAATGTTAAAATCTTGATTTTTGGTATTTACTATTTATTCATCAATGTACTAGTTATTTGATAAGAAAATAGAACTTATGTACTAAAAATAAGTTTTACTTGCCGGAAAAAATTTTCAAGTGTCACTTTACTACTGAAATGATAAGATAGACTTTCCATGCTGGAATTAACTTTTTATCATGCTGAAAATTTTTATTTAACATATTAATATGAATACTTAACATGCTAAATAATCCTCGTATACTAACTTACTGATAAGGTGATAATTATAAGTTTACCATGCTATTTTCCTAAATTTTCGGATAACAAAATAATTTTTTCATGCTGAAAAATAATTTTTCTAGATTTATTTGCTAATTATATGTTGAGAAAATAGGTTTATCATGCTGAAAATAGTTTGTAAATAGCTTTAGCATGCTTAAATTAATTCAAACATGCTAAGATAATCTCGACATACTGTAAATAATTTTATCTTACTAAGAGTAATTTTTATACATTTATTTACTAATTTCTTGATAGGAAAATGCAAAAATTAGTTTTAAATACATTTATCGTGCTGAAAAATAATTTCCTATCTCAATATGTAGGAGGTAAATTTATCATACTTGAAATAATTTTTAGCATGCTGAAACTAATTTTTACACATTACTTTACTAATAACATGATAAAAATAAATTTTTACATGCTGAAAAATAGTTTTAAATAACTTTAATATGCTGAAAATTAGTCCTAACAAGCTAAAAATAATTCAAACATGTTGGAATTGGTTTTATCATGCTGGCAGTATTCTTAACATGCTGTAAATATTTTTCATGCATTGATTTCTTACTTATTCGATAAGAAAATAGGTTTAATCATGCTAAAAGTAATTTTCACAACTCAATTTCTGATAATATGACATAAATAAATGTTATAATACTGATAATAATTTTTGAAACATCAACTTACTTATAAGCATACTTTTACATGCTTCAAATGAGTTTTATACCTAAATTTTCTAGTAATACAGACTTATCATGTTGTAAATAGTATTTAACACACTAAACATACTTTTATTCTGTAAAAATAAATTTAACATGCTGAATTTAATATTTAAGATGCTGAAAGTAATGTTAACATGCTAATGCTTTACAATTAAGGTGGATTCTAAGTACTATAATCCCAATATATTGTGGCTAAAGTGTAGTTCCATATTGGAAGTTACAAAAAACTTCTATGGCTTTATATGTTGGAGAGCTCACCCTTAGGTCAAGACCCAACGGGCATAGAATGTGGGCTCAAGTTGTGTGTGTGGATACAGTACAGAACTAGTAATATATTTATTTATAGATATATATTTTTTAAAATATTTTATTTTGATCCCCGGTAGTATTCCGGGTAACTCTCTTGAACGTAGTATTCCGGGTAACTCTCTTGAATGCGCTATCTTTGACTAGCGCGATCTGAACATTTTTTTTTTTTAGAAGGCGCTGGCTCTGGCTAACGCGATCTGAAGAACGCGCCATGTCGGGGCAGCGCGACCTTGAACAGAACCCAGTTTCTGAAAAACGGGGATACCCCTCCAATAAAATGACCATAACTTACTCATTTCATAACGAAATTTAATAAATGAGCTATCAATGGAAAGAGGACAGAAAAATGAACAAGATGACATGCTTTAATTAGAGTTTAGCCTGAGAGACACCTACCTTTGAGCAGATCTAATGAGAGGTAAGAAAAACGCCCAAAATAATATGAAAACCCTTGATCTCCAAATCTTCTCTTCAATTCGCCTTCAATCTTCAGAGTAGCATAGCTTAGGCCTCCAGGGATGATTTGAGGGTCGAATGGGTTCTATTTATAGCCAAAACTTGGCCAAATTTGTTAAGATTCATTGCCTAACAATGTCAAACTTTCCAACTCCGAATTAGAAGAAAATTCTAATTTTTCTTCTTAATCTAGCCTCCATTTGGTGTGAAACCAATGTAAAAATGGCTGGTCCAAGGTGGGTTGTTAGGTAAGGGTTGATTCTTTGAGTCAATCTTCTAGAAATGAGATTATTTTAATCCCTTAAATACCATATTAAACACATGTCACGAATTTAAGGGTAAATTATTCTTTAATAAATCCTTTAATCCATTAATCCAGCCCATTATGGATTATCCAATGGGCCAATTGTAATCCTAGTCCATTATATAGACTTTTATTGGGCTTCCTATGATTCATCTAAGGGTTAAAGTATTTATTTTTCACTTTACCTTAAGTAAATTTAATAATCCACTTTATTTCACTTAGTAAAAATGTAAAATAATCATTTCATGAAAAATTTAATTGTATAATTTATTTAAAAAATTTATTTCTCATTTTAAATTATCGGGTTTCTACATCCTCCCTTACTCAAAAGAATTTGGTCCCCAAATTCACATGATTTTCATTCCGTAATAGTAGGGTAAAATCACCATATCTAAACTATGCATTCTAACTAGATCATCCTTATAATATGGTAAGTGCTAAGATCACCATATCAAATGTATGCTATCATGGACGAGATAGGTTTATAGGGTTACCTTCCAATGCTTGCGGCGCTCCTTTCTTTAAGAGTTGACAACGAGCAATTTTATGATCCATGCTTCCGCAACGGATGTACTTCCCAAGTTTATACCAACATTCATCTGGGTTGTGCCTTCCTTTCTTGCAATGCTCGCATTTTTCCTTGACCGGAACAATTTGTTGGTCATCATTCCGGGACTTCTTGTTCTTACGGAAATCGTTACCTCCGTTGAACCTCTTCTTGTCATTCACGGGTTCCTTGCTCTTGGACCCATAGACTAACTCCTCCTTGGCGACCTTCCCTTTAATTCGTTTCATCATATCTATAGCATCTTCTAGAATTTGTGCTTTCCTAACCATTTTCGTATAAGTTTGAATCTCCAATGGAGCCAATCGAGGAATGAGTTCCACCTTTAATCTGTTCATAAATCTTCTTGCTCTCATTTTCTCCGTACAAACTAGGTGTAGGGCATACCGATCTAATCTAGAAAATGTCGCTTCATAATCTGCTACAGATAAGTTACGTTGTTTTAATGTCGCGAACTCCATGGCCTTCTTCTCATGGATTCTTTCTGAGAAATACTTCTCATTAAAATGTTCTAAGAACCCGTCCCATGTACTTTGTTCATTGGGCAAGATCACTTTGACGGATACCCACCATGCTCGGGCATCCTTTTCTAATTGATAGATCCCTAATAATACCTTCTCTTCATCGGTGCATTGCATTACCTTAAAGGTTCTCTCTATTTCGTGCACCCAATTCTCCGCTTCATCCGGGTCAGTAGATCCACTAAACTTCGGGGGATTCATCTTTTGGAATTTCTGATGTAAATCCCCGACTCCATGCCGAGCTCTACCTTGTGCTACTTGTTGCAATGCTTGTGTTAATCCTTGGACAGTGCATTGCATCTCGTGTCATTGCGCTCTCTCGGCGGCCATTTGCGAGATTTAGTTTGAAACCATAGTTACAGGGTTTAATCATTTTACCTTGGTATTTATTTCTTGATAATTCATTCTTTTTAAAACTTAACCCGTGTTTCTACCCAATCTTATCGGAAAGGTTTTAAAATCTTAAGCAAATTTCTAGATGTTGATCTAGAACCTATACCAAGGGAAACCTAATCTAAGTTTAAGAATCCTAGGTTTTATGTAACATAGGCTCGGATACCACTAAAACTGTCACACCCCGACGCGGAAAATCGAGGGCGCGAGTAGTTACGAGGCACTCGTGTCGATCACAGCATGCACAAATTTAATTCTAAGACAAGAGATAAGAAGAAATTGATAATTTTATTCCATCAAAATAGAGGTTTACATCACTAATTTATAAGCCATAAAGGCATGATACAATCTTCCAAATTTCATAATTCTAGTAAGAGTAACTATTGATCTACATAAATCCTAGGGAAAAGAAAAACACTTATTCACTCTTGTCCATTCCCCTGTTCATTGTCATTTCCTGCAACAATTAACCAAAACGTAGGGTGAGCAAAAAGCTCAGTAGAATTTTATATCTCTAAAACTAGGCAATCTTTAAGTATTTAACAATTTAAACAATTTGTGTTAGGAAGTAGTTGACCATGAATTTCAAGTATGAAATTTTGTATACGGAATTTTCAAGTAATTTCAAGATAACAAGATAATGTCAAGATCATGATAGTAGACAAGACGATGGTCATTTCAGAAATATATCAAGAACTTTCATGATGAGATGATGGGTACTATCATTAAGATAATTCAAGAACTTTCATGATGAATTTTTAAGCAATATCGAAGTAGAGCAATCACTTGAACTTTAAACAATATAGAAGTAGAACAATCACTTCTACAAGGATATTTATGATGAATCTTTAAGCAATAACAATATAGAAGTAGAGCAATCACTTGAACTTTAAACAATATAGAAGTAGAACAATCACTTCTACAAGAATATTTATGATGAACCTTTAAGAAATAACAATATAGAAGTGGAGCAATCACTTCTAATAACACTCAATAGGATTGGCCAAAGCACTAAGGGGAGATCACGACGATATGACAGCCCCTCATGGAATATCACTATTTGGCTACACACTTAGAGGTTTTCACGACAGTATGATTGCCCCTAACTGTAATAGACCCTGTATTGGTGAATGCCAGCACCTGATCATTATAATACTGGTTTATATTTGAACTTTGCCTCGCCCGTGGGATCAGATCAGAACCACTTTATACACTAGCATTTAAATGTCATTTCATTGGGACCCATAGCCCCTCACATTTTTCTATATAACTCCACAATATGGCCAAAGAATTTCAAGAACAAGCTCATTTGTAAACAAGTACAGATCTGGCAAAAATTATGATAATTGCAAAGGAGAGTGGAAAACTCATTTTAGGCATCATGTTTAACGACATTAAGTCGTAGAATTCAAGGATGACGGTAAACTAGGAAGGAAGTCAAGTAAATAGAATTATTTTAAATTTCATAGTCTAATCTGATGTATATTTTTCATAATTAGGTGTTTTAGGTAGGAAGTATAATTTCTGAATTTTAAAATCCTGATTTTTGGTATTTACTATTTATTCATCAATGTACTAGTTATTTGATAAGAAAATAGAGCTTATGTACTGAAAATAAGCTTTACTTGCTGGAAATAATTTTCATGTGTCACTTTACAGCTGAAATGATAAGATATACTTTTCATGTTGGAATTAACTTTTTATCATGCTGAAAATTTTTATTTAACATATTAATATGAATACTTAACATGCTAAATTATCATCGTACACTAACTTACTGATGAGGTGATAATCATAAGTTTACCATGCTGTTTTCCTAAATTTTTGAATAACAAAACAAAATTTTCATGCTGAAAAACAATTTTTCTACATTTATTTGCTAATTATATGTTGAGAAAATAGGTTTATCATGCTGAAAATAGTTTGTAAATAGCTTTAGCATGCTTAAATTAATTCTAACATGCTAAGATAATCCTGACATACTGTAAATAATTTTATCTTACTAAGAGTAATTTTTATACATTTATTTACTAATTTCTTGATATGAAAATATGCAAAAATTAGTTTTAAGTAAATTTATCATTCTGAAAAATAATTTCCTATCACAATATGGAGGAGGTAAATTTATCATACTTGAAATAATTTTTAGCATGCTGAAACTAATTTTTATACATTACTTTACTAATAACATGATAAAAATAGATTTTTACATGCTGAAAAATAGTTTTAAATAACTTTAATATGTTGAAAAATAGTCCTAACAAGCTAAAAATAATTCTAACATGTTGGAATTGTTTTTATCATGCTGGCAGTATTTTTAACATGCTGTAAATATTTTTCATGCATTAATTTCTTATTTATTCGATAAGAAAATAGGTTTAATCATGCTAAAAGTAATTTTCACAACTCAATTTCTGATAATATGATAGAAATAAATGTTATAATGCTGATAATAATTTTTTAAACATCAATTTACTTATAAGCATACTTTTACATGCTTCAAATGAGTTTTATACCTAAATTTTCTAGTAATATAGACTTATCATGTTGTAAATAGTATTTAACACACTAAAAATAATTTTATTCTGTAAAATTAAATTTAACATGCTGAATTTAATATTTAAGATACTGAAAGTAATGTTAACATGCTAATGCTTTACAATTAAGGTGGATTCTAAGTACTATAATCCCAATATATTGTGGCTCAAGTTTAGTACCATATTGGAAGTTACAAAAAACTTCTATGGCTTTATATGTTGGAGAGCTCACATGTAATACCCCGGATCCTTAGTGGATCTTTGTTGGGTCTTTCGGATTCTTTTTGGTGAGTTTCGGATCGCTTTGGTGGCTTCCGAGTTGAGTTTTACGAGTCGTGTGGGTTTTTCTCTCGTACTAGTTACGGAACCCTACAGTGATTTTATTTCTAAATTCATCGACTCGTGAACGCTACAGCTGCGATGTACTCTCCGAGCCGGTCGTTTTGACTATTTTTACGTATTTTTCTGAATTATTGCATTTTCGGCTCAATTATCAGATTTTCGAAAATTAGAAATATTTCTAATTTCTTTTTTTATATCCCTCTCTCTCTCCCCACTCTCGCACGATCTCCCTCTCTCCTCCCTTTCTCACCCTCTCTTTCCCTCTCTCGTTCTCTCTCGTCTGTGGGCCATTTGGCGCCGGGTGCGCACCGTTGCGGAGCTGGCCAAGGCGGGGACGCGATGGAGTGATCGGGATGCGGTCTAGGGCGGCGAATGGAGCATGGGATGGCGCGATCCCTCGGTGGATTCTGAGATGGCATCGTTCGTGGTTTTGGAGATTTCGGCGTGGTTTAGTCCCCTCGGGGCGCGGTTTCTTCGGTGGAGGTAGGGTGACAGATCCTCATTTCTTTCTGCTCGTTTTCCCTGCCATTGCACGTCGTTCGGCGCGAAAACGGCTGAGTTTGGGCTTGTTTTGCCTAAACTGTGATTTTTGGGTTTAATAGGGTTCGCCAGAAAATGACAACCATTTGCGGCGTAGTTAGTATCAAATTGACTGCTGGGATGTCTGGATCCCATTCATGTTAGTTTCGTGTTGATCGGTGGTCATTCGAGGCCGGTAGGAGTCCGGGAACCTCGTTGACTCGTTTAGGGTCGATTCGTTGGAATCGCCCCGATCTCTCATTTTAGTGCTTGCATGTGGGCTTTTTAGCCTCATAGTGTTGTTTTCCATCGTGTGCCTTTGTTTCCCCTGCGCTTCGGCATGAATGGGGCGTGGAACGGCCTGATTTGGCGTTTCCACTATTTTCCTGCCGTGACCGGTGTAGCGGTCGTTCCAGGGACCGTCACAGTCCCTGAAGTCCCTACGACAGACCGTCACAGCGTCTGGGCGTTTTTAGTTTTCGTGGCTGTGGGAGTGTGATGGCCCAAGGGAGGCGCGTCACAGCTCTCTGACGCGTCCGTGTTGATGCGTCACGCTTATTTTGTCGTTTTATGTTTTGGGTAAGTCGGTTCCCCTGACGCGCCTGCCCTTGTGCGTCAGGCTTGTGTAACGCGCCTGCCCCAGGCCGTTACGTTCAGTTTGATCGATTTTGACCGTTTGAGTCGGTTCGTTTAACGGTAGTGTCCCCGTGCGTTACAGCATTGTAATGTGCCTGCCCCAGCCCGTTACGTGCTGTTTTGGCCGAGTTGGGTGGTTGTGTCGTTGGCTCTAACGGCCACGCCCCCATGCGTCAGGCTTGTGTAACGCGTCCGTGATCAACCGTTACGTGCCTTTCGGCCAGTGGTTTCTTGACTTGAGCCACTTGGCCCTGACGCGCCTGCTTTGCTGCGTTAGGCTGTGTAACGCGCCTGGTCTAGTGCGTTATGTGGTTCGAGTTGTTGTTTTAAGTTTGAGGTCTGTTGGCCCTGATGGCCCGAGTCGGGCACGTCAGAGCGGTGTAACGTGCCTGGTGTAGGCCGTTACGTGCCTTGTGTGTTTTAGATGTTGGTTAGGGCGGTGTGTGTGTGACGGCTCTTTCTCCGACCGTCACGTTACTGTAGCGTGTCTGCATTAGACCCCCATAGTTGGAGTGTAACGGCTAGAGTTAGACTGTCACATTCGTGTAACGGTCTAAGGGTGGTGCGTTACAGTCCTTGTGCTCCGATTTTTGTCGTTTCGGTTTCTGCTTGTCTTGGCTTGACCTTGTGGCCTGCCCATTTTCCCGTGGATGTCTCCTGACATCCTATGAGGGCTAAGACTACGTTGTAAGGTAGCCAGGAGTCTTCTCGGTTATGATTCTTTTCCTACTTTAGAGTTGTTGTTGTCTGGTTCCGGTCAACCCGGTGTGGCCCAGTGGTTGATGGGTAACCGTGTGTGTGTCTCGATGGTTCTGTCCAGTTCGAGACTTTGGTTCTGGATGCCTCGGGGTACTATGTTACCTTGGTTCGTGTGTCCAAGTGTGCTGAGGGTTCTTGGTGTTCCCTCAGGTCTCCGTGAGTCGATTCCTGCGGAGTGTCGTTTCCTCTGGCTTAGGGTTAGACCGATTGGCGGCTTGTCCCGCTATCTGTGACGATCTTGTCTTTGAGTCGTTCGACTCAAGGATCGTTACGTGGTAGGTCTAGTTGCCTTGTCCTGAGGTTGTCGGTAGTGGTTGTGCTGCCATTGGTGCCTCGAAGTACGTGGCGTGGGGCGTTCTTGCCTGCCTGTACTTCAGCACTTGTGTTTTGAGTCTCTGTGTCATGTGAGCCTCCGCTTGTTGTAGCCCTAAGGCCTTTGAGTTGTCGACCCGCTAGCGGATGGCGGAGGGGTGTTCCCGTGATACGGTTTGTAAGCTAGTTCCGTGGGCTCCCAGCTAGCGGTAGCGTCCTACCAAGGGGGAAAACTAGCTAGAGAACCTGGCTTAGGCTAGAGCCAGTGTGTGCACACGTTGTCAGGGACTGAGGACTTACGCCGACGGGCGTGACCCTGACTAGTTACTTGTCCTCTTGTTCTATCGTTGTTGTTGTTCCTGTTTGGTTCAGCGCGTGTCTGCGACTCTGCCGTGGTTTCAGTGGTACCGTAGGCGAGACACTGGTGGCGCAGCATAAGACGTCAGTGGACATGGTTGGCTGTTCTCCGTGTGAGGAGGTGCTTCCGTCACGTGACACGTGACTCTCGGCATTTCTTGTGCGTCGTGACCTTTCCGAGTTAGCCCTCTCGTGGTCCTACTCGAGGTCTGTGTGGCATTGTGTGCACGACGTTCTAGTCGTGTGTACCGTCGTGTTTGTCCGTCGTCTGTCTAGATCTTTTCTAGTCTTTTGTCTGTCCTTACTGGTCTTTATCTTAGACCTGGCGTCGTGTCGGCAGATCGGTAACTCCTGACTTTGTCAGTTCAGAGTCGCCCTTCCGTCGCTGCCTGGAGTAGTTTGGGGTGTCGAGGTTAGTTCGACAGCCGCTTGTCTGGCGCGGATTCTCCCCCTTTCCTGCTTGTTCCCTACTCCTACTCCACGTCTATTCTTTACTTCTTCTAGAGTAGTTTTACAGCTTTGTAGTGTAGTTTCTTGCTTTACTACACCTGCTATTTCTACTGTTGCTTCCTGTTTCCGTTTCTGCGTGTTTTTTAGTGGGGATTCGCGTGACCCCTACTGAGCCTCTGTTTGGAGACTCACCCCTACTTTTCAGGTGGGCGTCGTCTCTGTTCGAGGTTCCTGGCGTGGCGTGTTCGTAGCTGCCAGCGGTACCTGCGTCGGGTTTCCCCCCACCTCAGTGTACGTTCTTTTCCTGTGGCCTGTACTTGTCCTTAATTTCCTGGACTGGACTCTGGTGAAATTGTTAAATTGAAACTGTTAATTAAAAAGTAATTTTATTTGTGCTACTTCAGCAAACCGATCTAATGAAATTTAATTGCTTACTATTCTATCTCTGTGGCTTCAATGTACTCTACACATGCCTTTTTCCCTTCGGAGCTTTACCGCTCTTGGGAGGCATCACGGGTTCCAAGTGGTATCACGTGTATTCGGTAGTCCTACCGGGTATACCTGGTATCCGGGATCCGGGTCGCCTCATCACCCTTGGGTCAGGACCCAAGGGGCATAGGATGTGGGCTCGAGTTGTGTGTGTGGATACAGTACAGAACTAGTAATATATTTATTTATAGATATATATTTTTTAAAATATTTTATTTTGATCCCCGGTAGTATTCCGGGTAACTCTCTTGAACGTAGTATTCCAGAAGGCGCTGGCTCTGGCTAGCGCGATCTAAAGAACGCGCCATGTCGGGGCAGCGTGACCTTGAACAGAACCCAGTTTCTGAAAAACGGGGATACCCCTCCAATAAAATGACCATAACTTACTCATTTCATAACGGAATTTAATAAATGAGCTATCAATGGAAAGAGGACAGAAAAACGAACAAGATGACATACTTTAATTAGAGTTTAGCCAGAGAGACACCTACCTTTGAGTAGATCTAATGAGAGGTAAGAAAAACACCCAAAATAATATGAAAACCCTTGATCTCCAAATCTTCCCTTCAATTCTCCTTCAATCTTCAGAGTAGCATAGCTTAGGCCTCCAGGGATGATTTGAGGGTCGAATGAGATTCAATTTATAGCCAAAACTTGGCCAAATTTGTCAAGATTCCTTGCCTAACAATGCCAAACTTTCCAACTCCGAATTAGAAGAAAATTCCAATTTTTATTCTTAATCTAGCCTCCATTTGGTGTGAAACCAATGTAAAAACGGCTGGTCCAAGGTGGGCTGTTAGGTAAGGGTTGATTCTTTGAGTCAATCTTCTAGAAATGAGATTATTTTAATCCCTTAAATACCATATTAAACACATATCACGAATTTAAGGTTAAATTATTCTTTACTAAATCTTTTAATCCATTAATCCAGCCCATTATGGATTATCCAATTGGCCAATTGTAATCCTAGTCCATTATATGGACTTTTATTAGGCTTCCTTTGATTCATCTAAGGGTTAAAGCATTTATATTTCACTTTACCTTAAGTAAATTAAATAATACATTTTATTTCACTTAGTAAAACTGTAAATTAATCATTTCATGAAAATTTAATTGTATAATTTATTTGAAAAAATTATTTCTCATTTTAAATTATCGGGTTTCTACATCCTTCCACACTTAAAAGAATTTGGTCCCCAAATTCACATGATTTTATTTCCGTAACAGTAGGGTAAAATCACCATATCTAAACTATGCATTCTAACTAGATCATCCTTATAATATGCTAAGTGCTAAGATCACCATATCAAATTTATGCTATCATGGATGAGATAGGTTTATAAGGTTACCTTCTAATGCTTGCGGCGCTCCTTTCTTTAAGAGTGGACAACGAGCAATTTTATGATCCATGCTTCCGCAACGGATGCACTTCCCAAGTTTATACGAACATTCATCTGGGTTGTGCCTTCCTTTCTTGCAATGCTCGCATTTTCCCTTGACCGGAATAATTTGTTGGTCATCATTCCGGGACTTCTTGTTCTTACAGAAACCGTTACCTCCGTTGAACCTCTTCTTGTCATTCACGGGTTCCTTGCTCTTGGACCCATAGACTAACTCCTCCTTGGCGACCTTCCCTTTAATTCGTTCCACCATATCCATAGCATCTTCTAGAATTTGTGCTTTCCTAACCATTTCTGTATAAGTTTGAATCTCCAATGGAGCTAATCGAGGAATGAGTTCCACCTTTAATCTGTTCATAAATCTTCTTGCTCTTATTTTCTCTGTACAAACTAGGTGTGGGGCATACAGAGCTAATCTAGAAAATGTCGCTTCATAATCTACTACAGATAAGCTACGTTGTTTTAATGTCGCGGACTTCATGGCCTTCTTCTCGCGGATTCTTTCCGAGAAATACTTCTCATTAAAATGTTCTAAGAACCCATCCCATGTAATTTGTTCATTGGGCAAGATCGCTTCGACGGATACCCACTATGCTCGGGCATCCTTTTCTAATTGATAGATCCCTAATAATACCTTCTCTTCGTCGGTGCATTGCATTACTTTAAAGGTTCTCTCTATTTCTTGCACCTAATTCTCCGCTTCATCCGGTCAGTAGATCCACTAAACTTCGGGGGATTCATCTTTTGGAATTTCCGATGTAAATCCCCAGCTCCATGCCGAGCTCCACCTTGTGCAACTTGTTGCAAGGCTTGTGTTAATCCTTGGACAGTGTGTTGCATCTCGCGGCATTGCTCTCTCTCGGCGGCCATTTGTGAGATTTTGCCTGAAACCATAGTTACAGGGTTTAATCATTTTACCTTGGTATTTATTTCTTGATAATTCATTCTTTTTAAAACTTAACTCGTGTTTCTACGTAATCTTACCGGAAAGGTTTTAAAATCTTAAGCAAATTTCTAGATGTTCATCTAGAACCTATACCAAGGGAAACCTAATCTAAGTTTAAGAATCCTAGGTTTTATGTAAAATAGGCTCGGATACCACTAAAACTGTCACGCCCCGACGCGGAAAATCGAGGGCGCGAGCAGTTACGAGGCACTCGTGTCGATCAGAGAATGCACAAATTTAATTCTAAGATAAGAGATAAGAAGAAATTGATCATTTTTTCCATCAAAATAGAGGTTTACATCACTAATTTATAAGCCATAAAGGCATGATACAATCTTCCAAATTTCATAATTCTAGTAAGAGTAACTATTGATCTACATAAATCCTAGGGAAAAGAAAAACACTCATTCACTCTTGTCCATTCCCCTGTTCATTGTCATTTCTTGCAACAATTAACCAAAACGTAGGGTGAACAAAAAACTCAGTAGAATTTTATATCTCTAAAACCAGGCAATCTTTAAGTATTTAACAATTTAAACAATTTGTGTCAGGAAGTAATTGACAAAGAATTTCAAGTATGAAATTTTGTATAAGGAATTTCCAAGTAATTTCAAGATAACAAGATAATGTCAAGATCATGATAGTAGACAAGACGATGGTCATTTCAGAAATATATCAAGAACTTTCATGATGAGATGATGGGTACTATCATTAAGACAATTCAAGAACTTTCATGATGAACTTTTAAGCAATATCGAAGTAGAGCAATCACTTGAACTTTAAACAATATAGAAGTAGAACAATCACTTCTACAAGGATATTTATGATGAATCTTTAAGCAATAACAATATAGAAGTAGAGCAATCACTTGAACTTTAAACAATATAGAAGTAGAACAATCACTTCTACAAGGATATTTATGATGAACCTTTAAGCGATAACAATATAGAAGTGGAGCAATCACTTCTACTAACACTCAATAGGATTGGCCAAAGCACTAAGGGGAGATCACGACGATATGACAGCCCCTCATAGAATATCACTATTTGGCTACACACTTAGAGGTTCTCACGATAGTATGATTGCCCCTAACTGTAATAGACCCTGTATTGGTGAATGCCAGCACCTGATCATTATAATACTGGTTTATATTTGAACTTTGCCTCGCCCGTGGGATCAGATCAGAACCACTTTATACACTAGTATTTAAATGTCATTTCATTGGGACCCATAGCCCCTCACATTTTTCTATATAACTCCACAATATGGCCAAAGAATTTCAAGAACAAGCTCATTTGTAAACAAGTACAGATCTGGCAAAAATTGTGATAATTGCAAAGGAGAGTGGAAAACTCATTTTAGGCATCATGTTTAACGACATTAAGTCGTAGAATTCAAGGATGACGGTAAACTAGGAAGGAAGTCAAGTAAATAGAATTATTTTAAATTTCATAGTCTAATCTGATGTATATTTTTCATAATTAGGTGTTTTAGGTAGGAAGTATAATTTCTGAATTTTAAAATCCTGATTTTTGGTATTTACTATTTATTCATCAATGTACTAGTTATTTGATAAGAAAATAGAGCTTATGTACTGAAAATAAGCTTTACTTGCTGGAAATAATTTTCATGTGTCACTTTACAGCTGAAATGATAAGATATACTTTTCATGTTGGAATTAACTTTTTATCATGCTGAAAATTTTTATTTAACATATTAATATAAATACTTAACATGCTAAATTATCATCGTACACTAACTTACTGATGAGGTGATAATCATAAGTTTACCATGCTATTTTCCTAAATTTTTGAATAACAAAACAAAATTTTCATGCTGAAAAATAATTTTTCTACATTTATTTGCTAATTATATGTTGAGAAAATAGGTTTATCACGCTGAAAATAGTTTGTAAATAGCTTTAGCATGCTTAAATTAATTCTAACATGCTAAGATAATCTTGACATATTGTAAATAATTTTATCTTACTAAGAGTAATTTTTATACATTTATTTACTAATTTCTTGATAGGAAAATTGGCAAAAATTAGTTTTAAATACATTTATCATGCTGAAAAATAATTTCCTATCTCAATATGCAGGAGGTAAATTTATCATACTTGAAATAATTTTTAGCATGCTGAAACTAATTTTTATACATTACTTTACTAATAACAAGATAAAAATAGATTTTTACATACTGAAAAATAGTTTTAAATAACTTTAATATGCTGAAAATTAGTCCTAACAAGCTAAAAATAATTCTAACATGTTGGAATTGGTTTTATCATGCTGGCAGTATTTTTAACATGCTGTAAATATTTTTCATGCATTATTTTCTTACTTATTCGATAAGAAAATAGGTTTAATCATGCTAAAAGTAATTTTCACAACTCAATTTCTGATAATATGACAGAAATAAATGTTATAATGCTGATAATAATTTTTGAAACATCAATTTACTTATAAACATACTTTTACATACTTCAAATGAGTTTTATACCTAAAATTTCTAGTAATATAGACTTATCATGTTGTAAATAGTATTTAACACACTAAACATACTTTTATTCTGTAAAAATAAATTTAACATGCTGAATTTAATATTTAAGATGCTGAAAGTAATGTTAACATGGTAATGCTTTACAATTAAGGTGAATTCTAAGTACTATAATCCCAATATATTGTGGCTAAAGTTTAGTCCCATATTGGAAGTTACAAAAAACTTCTATGGCTTTATATGTTGGAGAGCTCACCCTTGGGTCAGGACCCAACGGACATAGGATGTGGGCTCGAGTTGTGTGTGTGGATACCGTACAGAACTAGTAATATATTTATTTATAGATATATATATTTTTAAAATATTTTATTTTGATCCCCGGTAGTATTCCGGGTAACTCTCTTGAACGTAGTATTCCGGGTAACTCTCTTGAACTCGCTATCTTTGACTAGCGCGATCTGAACATTTTTTTTTTGAAATATGGAAATTTTTAGAAGGCCCTGGCTCTGGCTAGCGCGATCTAAAGAACGCGTCATGTCGGGGCAGCGCGACCTTGAACAGAACCCAGTTTCTGAAAAACGGGGATACCCCTCCAATAAAATGACCATAACATACTCATTTCATAACGGAATTTATTAAATGAGCTATCAATGGAAAGAAGACAGAAAAATGAATAAGATGACATGCTTTAATTAGAGTTTAGCCTGAGAGACGCCTACTGTAATACCCTGGATCTTTGGTAGGTCTTGCTGGATCTTCATTGGATCTTTTGAATTGGCTTCGTTGAGTTTTCGGTTCACTTTTGTGGCTTCCGAGTTGAGTTTGACGACCCGTGTGGGTTTTTCTCACGTACTAGTTACGGAACCCTATGGTGAGTCTGTTTGTCAATTTTCGAACTCGTAGATGCTACAGCGACGATGTACTCTTCGAGCCGGTCGTTTCGACTATTTTTGCATATTTTTCTGAATTTGTACATTTTTGGCGCATTTTTGGAATTTTCAGAAATTAAGAAAATTCCCTAATTTTTTTCTTTTTCTTTCCTTTTCCTCTCTCCTCCTTCTCATTCGCCGCCGCCATCTCTCTCTCTTCCGTTCTCTCTCGTTTCGCCTCCTCGGCTCCGGCTGCAAACGGGGTGCCTAGAGGCGTGTGCTGGGGACGTGATGGAGCTGGCTGGGTGCGCGATGGGGTGAGGATCGGATCGATTTTGGCGCGATCCCGTTCGGTGGATTCAAAGCCGGTGAAATCGGTTCGCGAGTGATTTTCGGCGTGGTTTAGTCCCTTCGGGGCACGGTTTCTTCGGTGGAGGTAGGGTGACGGTTCCCCAGTTCTTCCTCTCCGTTTTCCCTGCCATTGCACGTCGTTCGGCAAGGAAACGGTCGAGTTTGGGCTTATTTTGCCTAAACGTTGATTTTCGTGGTTTGTAGGGTTTGCCGGGAAACGACGACCGTTTGCAGTGTAGTTAGTTTTAAACTGACCGCTGTGATGTTAGGATCCCATCCACGTTGATTTCGTGTTGACTGGTGTTCATTCGAGGCCGGTAGAAGCCCGGGAACCTCGGTGACCCATTTAGGGTCGATTTGATGAAATTGCCCGGATCTTGTGTTTTTGAGCGTGCATGTGGGCTTTTTAGCCTTCTAATGTTGTTATTTGTCATTTGGGTTTGTTTCCCCTGCGCTTCGGCGTGTACGGGGCGTGGAACGGGCCGATTTGGCCATTCCTATGTTTTCCCGCCGTGACCGATGTAGCGGTCGTTTCAGAGGCCGTTATTTGGCTCTGACGGCCCTACGATAGATCGCCACTTCGTTTGGCGTTCTTGAGATTTTTGGCTTCTGGGTATGTGACGGCCCTGGAGTGGCGCGTCACACCCATGTAACGCGCCTGAGCCTGAGCGTTACATTCGCTTTGTCATTTTATTTTGGGGTTGAGTCAGTTAGTCTAACGCGCTTAACCCAGCGCGTTAGATGGATGTAACGCGCCCTGCCCTGGCCGTTACATTTCGTTTGACCGACGTTTGACCTGTTGAGGAGGTGCCTCTGGCGGTCGTGCCCCTATGCGTTGGGTGAGTGTAACGCGCCTGCCCCTAGCCGTTACACTTTGTTTTGGCTGAGTTGGGTGGCTGTGGGCCGTGCTGTTTGTAACGGCCCAGCCCCTGTGCGTTATGTAAGGCCCGTGTCTTAATGGATCCTTCGTGCTATTTGTTCTATTAATTGTTCTGGAAATTCCGGCTATTTTCCTGGATTTTTAGGAATTTGTCTGGCATTTTTCCGGATTTGTTCGGAGCTGTTTGAGGGTTATTGAATATTAATAAGATTTTTATATATATAATGATTATATTATATATATATTAATTTTATTTTTATTTTTATATCTCTCACCCTCACTCTCTCTCCCCCGTCGATCTCTCATTTCACTCTCTCTCTCTCTCTCTCCTCCGTGCGGCCACCTCCTCTCCTCTCTTAGGGATCGGGGTCGAGACGGCGTCGGATTGAGATGAGGTTGGCACCGTTGGATTCCTCGCGTCGAGTAGAGCGCGTGGGTGTCCACTTCGGCGTGGATCGGTGATCGTGGGAGCGAGGTGGAGCGTGGAAGCTCCGTGGCTATTCCTCCTTGCCTGCGGCCCGTTCGACGGTTTCGGCTTGCGAAAGGTAGGGGGATGGAACCTCGATCTTGCTAGGATCGTTTCCTTTAGCTCGCTTGTTGATTAGCACCCCGTAGCATGCATGATGTTCATATTTCCATTTTTGGGGTTTTAGCCTAAATCTTGAGTTTAATGCGTTTTAGGCCTTGCATGTGCTAGATTTAGATGTTAAATTGTTGTCTAGCATGCGTGGTTTGACAGGTTATCAGGTTTTTCGTCGATACCCGGCGTTTTCAGCCGTCCGGGAGGGCTTCGGTTTACAAACCGCACCCGCCCGTAACCCAGGTGCAGTGACGGTCCTGCCAGGAACCGTCACTTGCCCGACGGTCCAAGGTGGACGCGTCACTACCAAATAGCGGCCCAATAGGGGTGCGTTACTTGGAGAGTAACGGTGGGGCTCCCATCCGTTACTCATCAACTGTTTTCCGTGATTTTGGTCAGGCGGTGCGCCCGGCGGCCTGTCGGCCGACCGTCGTTTCGGTCCGACGCGCCTAGACCGGGGCGTTACTTCGCCTGCTACCATTTAGAACGCTGATAGGTGGTTTGAGCCTCGGGTGGATGTGACGGCGGTGACCCCACGCGTCGCTTCGAAGTAACGCGCAGGGCCCCTACCGTTACATGCCCTTGGTGCCTCTTGAGCTGGAACCCTGAAGGGAGTGACGGATGGGGACTGGAGCGTCATTCTTGAAGTAACGCGCCGACCCCCGACCGTCGTTTGCATGTGGCGCGTGGGTCCTTGACCGCCACTTCCCTGATGGCTGCAATATATTCCCAGCCCATTGCTTATGCGTTCCGTTCTATATTCATGCCATAGTTGTATTGTTTTACTATATTGTGGCGTGTTTTATGTGCCAATAGAGTAGCTTTTCTTTCCAGGCAATGGAGCCACTGTTGTTGCCCTAAGGTCTGTTGAGTACCGACCCGCTTGAGGATGGCGGAGGGGTATATTTCCCATTCACGGTTTGTAAGCTAGTTCCGTGGGCTCCCAGCCAATGGTAGCGTCCTGCCAAGGGAGAAAACTAGTTAGAGGGCCTGGCTCAGGCTAGAGTCAGTGTGTGCACACGTGGTCGGAGACTGTGGACTGACGCCGACGGGTGTCACTCCGACTGGTCACTTGGTCTGGTACTGTTTGCGCGCTTAGCTTGTCGCTTGTCGACTGCGAGTGCTTGAGACGCAGTGTAAGCCGTCAGTGGACGCTTCTGGTTTCTGCTCCAGTGGTTGTCCTTCCTTGTTGCTTGGACTAGTTGCAGCTCATTCTAATTGGTAGTTTTAGCTTTAATCGCTTGCATTTAATTAGTAGCGGCATGTGTTAGCTGTTATACTTGCTTAGATAGAGTTTACAGCTTTCTTGTGATTAGATATTCATGCCATTGCCTGTGTATTTATTTGAATGCATGCTTTAATTGCTGTTAATTATGCATGTTCGCTTGTTTAGTGCGAGGTAGGGATCCGCGTGACCCCTACTGAGTCTGGCTGTGACTCACCCTTCTCCTTTCAGGTGAGCCGCGCCCGACATCTCCCGGAGTTTAGCGTGCTGTTTCGGGACCGTTCCTTAGCTGCCAGCTGTGCACGAGCTGCCTTTTTGAGGCTTGTGTTGTACTTTTGCCGGGGTATGCCCCGCGTAGTTGTGCCCTGTGGACTAGTGTTTGTGACTCTGGACTAGTTATATATATCACTCTGGTTATTTTAAATTGCTTCCGCACTTGTGTTTAAATCTTAAATACTTATTTGTATTGCGCGCCCCAATTCGCAATTAATTATGCATATTCCTCAGCTAACCCCCCACTAACCCTTCAGGGGCCTCATCAGCCTCTTGGGTGGCCTCCCCAGTTCTTGGTGTCGGTATACCGATGTTATCGGTATATCGGTATCCTGAACTCTGGGTCGTCACAGGTGGTATCAGAGCTTGAAGTTGAGGATTTGCGTAAAGAATTGGAATTGACGCTTGGTCCAGAGCTAGTCCTGTTGTTGTCTCTTGCTGGCATAGGATGTTTTCCGTATGATTGATGGATTTCATTGTTGATTGTGTTTCTGGCAGCATAATTATGCCGCCTCGTCGAGGAAGACCTCCTCGAGCTCCTCGTGTTCCTCGAGATGCGCCCAGGGAAGATAGCGGTTCTGCACCTCCTCCTGCAGTTCCCGCTGTTCCTGTCGTTCCAGTTGCTCCTCCAGTGCCGATCGTTCAAGCTGAAGTGCCTGGCAGTCGAGGCAAGGCTTTGAAGGAATTTCTGATGTTTAATCCGCCTGCTTTCGATGGCCAAGCTGATCCAGAAGTCGCGAGGCAATGGATGGATGCGATAGAGCGTGTTTTTGTTTCGATGGAGTGTGCTGAAGATGAGAAAGTCATGCTCGCTGCCTTTCAACTCCAGGGTACGTCCATTGCGTGGTGGAAAGCCGAGTGGCAGATTTCCTTTCGATCCAGACCTCTTCGGCAAATCACTTGGGCAGAGTTCGTTGCTGCTTTTGAGCGTGCCTATACTCCTGCCTGCTTGCAGATGGATAAGATGTATCGGTTTATGGAATTGACCCAGGGCAGTATGACCGTGCTTCAGTACAGGAATAAGTTCTTGGAATTGGGTCAGTATGCGCCCCATGTGCTGGCCAGTGAAGCTTTGAAGACCCAGCAATTCTTGCGAGGGTTGAGGCCAGAGTTGAAGATGCCGTTGATAGCGAGTCGTGTTGCGGATCTCGATACTGCGTGCCAGACAGCTGTAGCTTTAGAGCTGGAGATGGCGAGACCGGGTGGATATCCCCAGGCAGGGTCAGTGCAGCCGGTGGCTCAGGTTCAGCAGACTTACCGACAGCCCGTGCCTAGTGTTCCTTCGGTCCAGTCAGAGGTTTCCAGTGCTTCCTCTCCTTCTAAGCCCAAGTTCAAAAGGTTCAAGAAGAAGAAGAAGTTTGTTCAGCAGCCGTCCGGTGCAGATTCTGTTCAGCAGCCGACAGCACCTTCTTCTCAAACTCGACAGAGCTCAGCTGCTAGTCAGCCGTGGACGTGTCGGAGATGCGGTGGTCATCATAAGGGCCAACCGTGTTCTCTTCCTGTTGTTTGCTTTAGGTGTGACCAGCCAGGTCATGTGGTTCGAGATTGCCCGCTGAGGCCGAATCCATTGCAAGCTCCTCAGTTTTCTCAACCTCAGCCGCAGTTTAGACCTCCTGCACCTCAAGCTCCACAGCAATTTTTCTCTCAGGCGTCGGCGTCTTCTCAGCAATCTTCAGTTGGTTCTAAGAAGCAGAAAGGCAAAGTTTCTCATTTGACAAGAGCTGATGCTGCTGCGTCCCATCTTGTGGAAGGTACGATTATGCTTTATGGTCATGCAGCTCATGTCTTATTTGATTCTGGTGCTTCTCACTCTTTTATTTCTGAGGATTTTATGGCTTGTATTGAGGAACCCACTTCTGAGCTGTCTTGTGAGTTGTTTGTGGAATTGCCTTCTGGAGATTTCATGGTTACTCCCTTGTGTTTGGATGAGTCTCCTGTGATGATTGATGATCACCAGTTGCCGGCGAGATTGTATGCGTTGCAGCTGGCAGATTATGATGTTATTCTGGGAATGGATTGGTTGGAGCATTATGGAGCTGTGGTTGACTGCAGATCGAAGAAAGTCTATTTTCAGCCCCAGGGAAAATCAGCCTTTTATTTTCAAGGTATTCGATCCCGTTCTTCTCGTATGATTATTTCTGCTATTCGAGCCTATAGGTTGCTTAGCGCAGGTTGTCAGGGATTCCTTGCTTCAGTGGTGGCTGTTGAAAAACCACGACGGGATGTTTGTGATATTCCGGTTGTCTGTGAGTTCCCTGATGTGTTTCCTGACGAGTTGCCAGGCTTGCCCCCAGAGCGAGAGATTGAGATGGTGATTGAACTGATTCCAGGTACTGGCCCCTTAGCAAAGCCGCCGTACCGAATGGCTCCAGCTGAATTGAAAGTACTGCGTGCACAGCTACTAGAGTTACTGGAGAAGGGTTATATTCGTCCCAGTTTTTCTCCGTGGAGTGCCCCAGTACTGTTTGTGAAAAAGAAAGATGGAAACCTGAGGCTTTGTATTGATTACAGGCAGCTGAATCAGGCGACTATCAAGAATAAGTATCCGCTCCCCAGGATTGATGATTTGTTTGACCAGTTACAGTCTGCTGCTGTCTTTTCACGGATTGATCTCCGATCTGGCTATTTTCAGTTGCGGATCCGGGAATCTGATGTGGAGAAGACTGCTTTCAGTACTCGATATGGTCACTTTGAATTTTTAGTCATGCCGTTTGGTTTGACTAATGCCCCAGCAGCCTTCATGGATCTAATGCAGCGTATCTTTCGTCCATTTCTGGACCATTTTGTGGTGATCTTTGTTGATGATATCTTGATATATTCTGCCTCTGTTGATGATCATGTGCAGCATTTGAGGATCGTTCTGCAGACTCTAAGAGATCACGAGCTTTATGCGAAGCTCAGTAAATGTGAATTCTGGCTTCGGGAGATTCATTTTCTTGGCCATGTGATTTCTAGTGATGGAGTAGCAGTAGACCCTGCAAAGATTGATGCCGTTTTGAGTTGGCAGAGACCGAGGACCATCACGGAGATACGAAGTTTTTTAGGATTGGCTGGATATTACCGCAGATTCATTCAGGATTTTGCGAAGATTGCAGCACCGATGACTAAATTGACACGGAAGGGTGTGCCGTTTGTCTGGTCGGATCAGTGTGAGGCTAGCTTTGTTGAATTGAAAAGGCTGTTGACTTCTTCTCCAGTGTTGACTTTGCCTTCCGACTCGGGTGGTTTTCTTGTTTGTACAGATGCGTCTCGAGTAGGTTTGGGTGCAGTGCTGATGCAACATGGTAAGGTTATCGCATATGCATCTCGGCAATTGAAACAGCATGAAGGAAATTATCCCACTCATGATCTAGAGCTAGCTGCAGTTATTTTTGCCTTGAAGATCTGGAGACATTATCTGTATGGTGAGAAATTTCAGATTCTTACTGATCATCAGAGTTTACAGTATATTTTCTCCCAGAAAGATCTGAATCTCAGGCAGAGGCGATGGATGGAATACATGAAAGATTATGACTTTACACTCTCCTATCAGCCAGGTAAAATGAATGTTGTGGCTGATGCTCTGAGCAGGAAAGTACAAGTCAGTCATTTGTTGCTTCATGAATGGAAATTGTGGGAACAGCTTCCGAGCGAGGCATTGTGTGTAGAGATTCCTGCCGATCCGAGGATGGCAGTTTGTGCTAGCTTGGTTTTGGGTTCAGCTTTGTATCAGCAGATTCTAGAAGCCCAACAAGCTGATTCTGATTTGGCCCGTGTTATATCAAGATATGATGTGGAATTTGATGACGAGCTGGTCGTCAGTTTCCAGGGCAGATTGTATATTCCTGTTGATGATGATTTGAGGAATGAGATTTTGAGTGAAGCCCATGGTTCCCGTTTTGCTATTCACCCTGGTGTCACCAAGATGTATCAGAATTTGAAGAAGCAGTTCTGGTGGCCCGGCATGAAGAAGGACATGGCTATTTTTGTTTCTAAGTGCTTGACTTGTCAGTTAGTTAAAGCCGAACATCAAAAGCCAGGTGGTCTGCTTCAGCCATTGAAATTCCGATGTGGAAATGGGACCATGTTACTACAGATTTTGTGGTGGGTTTGCCTCGAACTTCTCAAGGTTTTGATGGAATCTGGCTGCTTGTCGACAGATTGACGAAAACCGCCAGATTGTTGCCAATTAAAGTTACTTGGAGTGTGCAGAGATTGGCCGAGCTCTATGTGCAGAAGATCGTGCCATTGCATGGAATTCCTGTTTCACTTGTGTCAGATCGTGACCCGCGTTTTACCTCTGGCTTCTGGCGTAGTTTCCAGAAAGCTTTGGGCACTGAGTTAGCTTTCAGTTCAGCGTATCATCCACAGTCAGATGGACAGTCAGAGAGAACTATTCAGACTTTGGAAGACATGCTGAGATCGTGTTGCCTTGATTGGCAAGGTTCGTGGGGTCAGCATTTGCCACTTGTTGAGTTTGCTTATAATAACAGTTTTCACTCCAGTATTGGCATGGCTCCTTATGAAGCGCTGTATGGTCGTCCTTGTCGTACTCCTCTGAACTGGTTTGATGTTGGGGACCGACTGTTGACAGGACCGGACATGGTACAGCAGTGTTCTGATGTGGTTCGTCTGATCAGACAGAGATTGTTGACGGCTCAGAGTCGACAGAAAAGTTATGCAGATCGGCGCAGACGTCCACTACAATTTGAGCCAGGAGATATGGTGTTTGTTAAAATATCTCCAATGAAGGGTGTTTCCAGGTTTGGGAAGCGTGGAAAGCTTAGTCCGCGGTATGTTGGCCCTTTTCCGATTGTTGAAGCTATTGGTTCAGTGGCTTATCGTTTGCAACTGCCGGCGGCCATGCAAGCTATTCATAATGTGTTCCACGTGTCTCAGTTGAGGAAATATGTGTCTGATGCTTCTCATGTTCTCGATGATTCAGTGTGGCCCGAGGTGACTGCTGATTTGTCCACGCCAGAGTTTCCTATCCGAATTGAAGACCGTCGTGAGCAGCGGTTGAGAAATAAGGTTATTCCTCTGGTAAGGGTTGCTTGGCAGCGTCACTCTGGTAACGAGTCTACTTGGGAGCGTGAAGATGAGATGCGTCAGCTTTTTCCTTTCTTGTTCCAGTGAGGTATAAGTCCTTTCTCAGTTTCCTCCTTTTCGGTTATTGTAAATTTCGAGGGCGAAATTTCTGTAAGGAGGGAGGGACTGTAAGGCCCGTGTCTTAATGGATCCTTCGTGGTATTTGTTCTATTAATTGTTCTGGAAATTCCGGCTATTTTCCTGGATTTTTAGGAATTTGTCTGGCATTTTTCCGGATTTGTTCGGAGCTGTTTGAGGGTTATTGAATATTAATAAGATTTTTATATATATAATGATTATATTATATATATATATTAATTTTATTTTTATTTTTTATATCTCTCACCCTCACTCTCTCTCCCCCGTCGATCTCTCATTTCACTCTCTCTCTCTCTCTCTCCTCCGTGCGGCCACCTCCTCTCCTCTCTTAGGGATCGGGGTCGAGACGGCGTCGGATTGAGATGAGGTTGGCACCGTTGGATTCCTCGCGTCGAGTAGAGCGCGTGGGTGTCCACTTCGGCGTGGATCGGTGATCGTGGGAGCGAGGTGGAGCGTGGAAGCTCCGTGGCTATTCCTCCTTGCATGCGGCCCGTTCGACGGTTTCGGCTTGCGAAAGGTAGGGGGATGGAACCTCGATCTTGCTAGGATCGTTTCCTTTAGCTCGCTTGTTGATTAGCACCCCGTAGCATGCATGATGTTCATATTTCCATTTTTGGGGTTTTAGCCTAAATCTTGAGTTTAATGCGTTTTAGGCCTTGCATGTGCTAGATTTAGATGTTAAATTGTTGTCTAGCATGCGTGGTTTGACAGGTTATCAGGTTTTTCGTCGATACCCGGCGTTTTCAGCCGTCCGGGAGGGCTTCGGTTTACAAACCGCACCCGCCCGTAACCCAGGTGCAGTGACGGTCCTGCCAGGAACCGTCACTTGCCCGACGGTCCAAGGTGGACGCGTCACTACCAAATAGCGGCCCAATAGGGGTGCGTTACTTGGAGAGTAACGGTGGGGCTCCCATCCGTTACTCATCAACTGTTTTCCGTGATTTTGGTCAGGCGGTGCGCCCGGCGGCCTGTCGGCCGACCGTCGTTTCGGTCCGACGCACCTAGACCGGGGCGTTACTTCGCCTGCTACCATTTAGAACGCTGATAGGTGGTTTGAGCCTCGGGTGGATGTGACGGCGGTGACCCCACGCGTCGCTTCGAAGTAACGCGCAGGGCCCCTACCGTTACATGCCCTTGGTGCCTCTTGAGCTGGAACCCTGAAGGGAGTGACGGATGGGGACTGGAGCGTCATTCTTGAAGTAACGCGCCGACCCCCGACCGTCGTTTGCATGTGGCGCGTGGGTCCTTGACCGCCACTTCCCTGATGGCTGCAATATATTCCCAGCCCATTGCTTATGCGTTCCGTTCTATATTCATGCCATAGTTGTATTGTTTTACTATATTGTGGCGTGTTTTATGTGCCAATAGAGTAGCTTTTCTTTCCAGGCAATGGAGCCACTGTTGTTGCCCTAAGGTCTGTTGAGTACCGACCCGCTTGAGGATGGCGGAGGGGTATATTTCCCATTCACGGTTTGTAAGCTAGTTCCGTGGGCTCCCAGCCAATGGTAGCGTCCTGCCAAGGGAGAAAACTAGTTAGAGGGCCTGGCTCAGGCTAGAGTCAGTGTGTGCACACGTGGTCGGAGACTGTGGACTGACGCCGACGGGTGTCACTCCGACTGGTCACTTGGTCTGGTACTGTTTGCGCGCTTAGCTTGTCGCTTGTCGACTGCGAGTGCTTGAGACGCAGTGTAAGCCGTCAGTGGACGCTTCTGGTTTCTGCTCCAGTGGTTGTCCTTCCTTGTTGCTTGGACTAGTTGCAGCTCATTCTAATTGGTAGTTTTAGCTTTAATCGCTTGCATTTAATTAGTAGCGGCATGTGTTAGCTGTTATACTTGCTTAGATAGAGTTTACAGCTTTCTTGTGATTAGATATTCATGCCATTGCCTGTGTATTTATTTGAATGCATGCTTTAATTGCTGTTAATTATGCATGTTCGCTTGTTTAGTGCGAGGTAGGGATCCGCGTGACCCCTACTGAGTCTGGCTGTGACTCACCCTTCTCCTTTCAGGTGAGCCGCGCCCGACATCTCCCGGAGTTTAGCGTGCTGTTTCGGGACCGTTTCCTTAGCTGCCAGCTGTGCACGAGCTGCCTTTTTGAGGCTTGTGTTGTACTTTTGCCGGGGTATGCCCCGCGTAGTTGTGCCCTGTGGACTAGTGTTTGTGACTCTGGACTAGTTATATATATCACTCTGGTTATTTTAAATTGCTTCCGCACTTGTGTTTAAATCTTAAATACTTATTTGTATTGCGCGCCCCAATTCGCAATTAATTATGCATATTCCTCAGCTAACCCCCCACTAACCCTTCAGGGGCCTCATCAGCCTCTTGGGTGGCCTCCCCAGTTCTTGGTGTCGGTATACCGATGTTATCGGTATATCGGTATCCTGAACTCTGGGTCGTCACACGTTAGGCCTGTGTGACGCATCCTCTTTGGACAGTTACATGTTGTTTTGGCTGACTTGGGTTGCTGCGCCGTTGGGTGTAACGATTGGACCCCTATGCGTCGGGCTTTTGTAACGCGCCTTGAGTTGGCCGTTACATGCCTCTCAGCCTCCGTTTTCTGTTTCGAGCTTGTGTGTAACGCGCTTTGTCCTGCGCGTTAGGTGATTGTAACGCGCCTGTCATAGCGCGTTACATTTGCTGTGTTTGTGTTTTGGTCGATGTTGGCTCTGACGGCCCCGGTATGGCGCGTCAGGTCTGTGTGACGCGGCTGGTGCTGTGCGTTACATGTCTTTACATTTTTCGAGGTTGGTTAGGGCGGTGTGTGTGACGGCCGTTCTCCCGACCGTCGCTTGGAGTGTAACGGCCTAGGTCTAGACCGTCACATGCTTGTAGCGGTCTAGGTGTGGTGCGTTACATGCCTTGTGCTCCGATTCCCATTCCTTCGGTTTCTGCTTATCTTGGCTTGGCCTTGTGGTCTGCCCGCTGTCCCGTGGATGTCTCCCGACGTCCTATGAGGGCTAGGACTACGTTGTAAGGTAGCCAGAAGTCTTCTTGCTTGAGGTAGGATTCTCTATCCTACCTTTGCTTGTGTTTTGGTCTGGTTCCGGTCAACCCGGGGTGACCCAGTGGTTGACAGGTCACCTTGTGTGTGGGTGTCTTGGCGGTTCTGTCCAGTCCGAGACACTGGTTCTGGATGCCTCGAGGTGTCGCTTTACCTCGATTTGTGTGTCCAGTTGTGTCTGAGGGTTTTTGGGCTTCCCTCAGGTTTCCGTGCGTTGTTTTCTGTGGAGCATGGTTTTTCTGGCTTAGGATTACATCGATTGGCAGCTTGTTCCGCTGTCTGTGACGATCTTGCCTTTGAGTCGTTCGACTCGGGATCGTTACGTGGTAGGTCTAGTTGCCTGGTCCTGAGTCTGTTGACAATGGTGGTACTGCCAGTGGTGCTTGGTGGTACGTGCGATAGGGCCTTCCTTAGACTGTCTGTACTCTAGCACTTGTGTTTTGGAGTCTGTGTCTTGTGAACCTCCACTAGTCGTAGCCTGTGACGTACACTTTTCTTAGTACATCACCCACCGGGAGTGGTGGACGGGCAGTTCCCGTTACACGGTTTTTAAGCTAGTTCCGTGGGCCCCGGCCAGCGGTAGCGTCCTACCGAGGGGAATACTAGCTAGAGGCCTGGCCTAGGTACGGGTCAGTGTGTGCACATGTGGTCAGGGACTGGGGACTTGCGTCGACGGGCGTAGCCCTGACTAGTTACTTACCGTTGTGGTGCTGCGGTCTTGTGTCCGTGAGGTGCCATTTTTCCTTGGAACGTCATTGTTCCTTGGACCTGGTTCTTGGTGTGTCTAGTCTCCCACGTGCTGTACACGGTCGGGTAGACATGACACTTGTGGCGCAATGTAAGACGTCAGTGGACGCATCTGGCTGTTCTTCTAGTGTGAGGGTACTCCTATCACTTGACCAGCGACTCTTGCGTTTCTCGGAGCCGGTGTTCTCCTTTTCGTGTCGGCTAGTCTTGGCCTTATCCAAGATTTGCTACCCTGGCTGTGTGGTCTGTTCTTGGCTGTGTTCAAGATGAGCCCGAGGTTGTGTGCACGATGTTCCAATCGTGTAGGTCGTCGTGATTGTTTTAGCCGTCTTTGCAGGTCTCCGTCTTAGACCTGGTGTCGGGTTGGCAGATCGGTAACTTCTGACTTTGTTGGATCAGAGTCGCCCTTCTGCTGTTGTTTGGAGTAGTTTGGGGTGCCGAGGTTAGTTCGGCCGCCACTTGTCTGGCGCGGGTTCTTCCCCTTTCTTGCTTGTTCCCTACTCCTACCTCCCATCTGTTTACTACTGCCTGTAGCGTAGTTTTACAGCTTTTTAGTGTAGCCTTTCCTGCTTTGCTGCACTAGCTGTTTCTGTTGTTGCTTTCGTTGCACTGTGCGTTTTCCAGTGGGGATCCGCGTGACCCCTACTGAGTTTCTATCTAGAGACTCACCCCTGCTTTTCAGGTGGGTTTCGCTGTCTGCCTCTGCTGTTCCTGGTGGAGTGCGTTGTTGTAGCTGCCAGCTGTACCTGTGTCGGGCTTCCCCCGACTTCTGTGTACGTTCTTTTCTGTCAGACTGTACTTGTTGTCTTTCCCTTGGACTAGACTCTGGTGTATAATTATAAAATTTGAATTATTAATGAAAATGTAATTTTATTTCTGCTACTTTAGCAAACCGTTCTAATGAAATTTAATTGCTTGCTGTTATATCTGTCAGTTCAATGTACTACACGACAGTCCTTTTTCCCTTCGGCGCTTTCCCGCGCTTGGGAGGCCTCGCGGGTCCCATGCGGTACCACGTGTATCCGGTAGTCCTACCGGGTATACCGGGTATCCGGAATCCGGGTCGTCACAGCTTGGTATCAGAGCATTGTTGTGTGAAGTACATGGGAATCTCAGATATACAGTTACCAGAGTCGTTAAGGTCCAGTACAGTCTCTTGTTGGCTTAGGTGTTGCGATGGTTTATCACGTTTTTTTCTATGTGTGGTCTTGTGCGTGCTTGGTTGGCACAGTACGAGATGGTTTTGCTCTCGTCTGGATGTGACGAGGTGCTTCGTTCGGTTTTGGTGTTGATCTCGATCGTGTTGCACTTGGCAGTGTTTGTCGGTTGGCATGAACCTGCAATGCATTGTTCGAGATCTTTTCCGTGATTTGTTCAGGTGGCTGGTGACTTTTCGAGTTGGTGTGATGGCCGTACACGTTCTTACATTGTTTTGGTCGTCCCAGCTTAAGTCTGTTCAGCTCTTGATGCGTTTCACTTCGATTGAAGTGGTTGATTAGATTCCTTGTTTGAGAAGATGCTCGGGCGAACCTAGGATTTCCCTTCTTGGTGAGCTACTATTAGTCGAGCTTGATGCTTCTCATCCCGTCTGGTGGAGTCTTTTCGAGGTTTGCCTTGGAATTACTGTCTTAGTGATGCCTTTGTCCTGTGTGTGCTTAAGTGTGGACAGCTTTGTTTTGAACCTGACCTGCTCTCTACTTTACGGTTGCTTGGCTTTGGACTCCATGATGGTGTTAAGAGCTGTGGTGTACCGTATTGTCGTGCCGTGTCCAGCGGCCGATGTATCGCGAAGGCTCATTTATCATTTTTTGGACGTGAAGGTAAGCTGAGATTGATGCTTTCCTTGTGCTTTGTGCTGAAGCTGGTGCTCTTCTCCTGTTGCACTTAGGCTCCTTATGATCGGTCGTCCGCTGGATCGGTGCTCGTGGCGTGCTGTGTTGCGATCTTCGTTGATTGCGTTGGCGCCAGTGTGTGCTGAGGTGCGACTACCGAGGTTATTCTGATGCCGTGTGCATTGTGTGTTGTAAGAGTACGCAGCGGAAGCATGTGGGTTGGCTACCCATGGGTTCAGAATCGTGTTTTTGAGTTTCTGGCCGGTCGAGAGAATTGTTCTTTCTCGTGGTGACTTTGTCTTGGCTTCCTGTGCCTTGACATTGTTGTGGCCGTGCCGTGTTGTGTCGGTTGCTCGTTTGCTGTTGGCATTGGCATCTGCGAGTATTGGGGAATTTTTTGGCATTCCCTGCTGATTGAGTACCCTTTGCTCTGCATTTCTTTCTTGGTGTTGTGCTCTCGAGGCGTGTTGGTGGTCCTTGAGTTGCGTTCCCCGAGATTGTTATTGTTTCTCGTTGTTGTGGGTCTTTTTCTTGGTGGGCAGTCTGATGCGTGACCCGTTTCTTGTGGTCGTGTGTTTAGCTGTTCGTGTACCTTGGTGTGACCCTGCTTGCAGTTGTGTTCCTTGGTTCTATGTTCAGAACGGAACCGGAATCCTGCAGGTGCTGCCGTTGTTGTTTTGGCACTGTTTCTTTATGATTTTGTGTCTTTGTTTGGACCTGGACGTGTCGGTTAGCTTGCTGTACTCTTCTTCCCTAGAGTTAGCTTGCGACTCGATCAGATGTAATATCTGAGTGAGGACTGACTTGTTTGTGCTTGTGGTCCAGTGGTGTTTTTGTCGTTGGTGTCCTGTGTGCCAGGTGTTCCCTGTTACCTTTGGCACTAGAGCCGATGATGTGGTTGAGCTGTCAGCTGTGAGGACTATGTCTCCTTGTGTAAGCTGCCGCTTGCCGTGTTGTTGTTGTGTTTCTCGATTTGGATTGCCTGTTGTTGTGGCAGTCATGTCTCCGTTCCTGGTGAGACGTAAACGACGTTGCCCTTGCTTCGGAGGTGTCAGATGTGTTCACTTTGGTGCCATGCTCGTGCTGTGGACTTGCTGTCTTGGAAGCTTGAGTGTGTACCTGTAATTGTGGTCTGACGGAGTTCCTCTGAGCTGTGTTTCTTGAGATTTGTGTTGCCGTGTTTTTGGCGTTGTCGTTGGCTGATGCGTGGTGTGCATAGCCGATGTTGGGTTATTCGTCCCTACTTATCCTTTGCTAGTCCTTAATTTCGAGGGTGAAATTTCTTAAAGGAGGGGAGGATGTAATGCCCTGGATCCTTGGTAGGTCTTGCTGGATCTTCATTGGATCTTTTGAATTGGCTTCGTTGAGTTTTCGGTTCACTTTTGTGACTTCCGAGTTGAGTTTGACGAGCCGTGTGCGTTTTTCTCATGTACTAGTTACGGAACCCTACGGTGAGTCTGTTTGTCAATTCTCGAACTCATGGATGCTACAGCGACGATGTACTCTTCGAGCCGGTCGTTTCGACTATTTTTGCGTATTTTTCTGAATTTGTGCATTTTTGGCGCATTTTTGGAATTTTCAGAAATTAGGAAAATTTCCTAATTTCTTTTCTTTTTCTTTCCTTTTCCTCTCTCCTCCTTCTCATTTGCCGCCGCCATCTCTCTCTCTTCCGTTCTCTCTCGTTTCGCCTCCTCGGCTCCGACTGCAGACGGGGGTGCCTAGAGGCGTGTGCTGGGGACGTGATGGAGCTGGCTGGGTGCGCGATGGGGTGAGGATCGGATCGATTCTGGCGCGATCCCGTTCGATGGATTCAAAGCTGGTGAAATCGGTTCGCGAGTGGTTTTCGGCGTGGTTTAGTCCCTTCGGGGCACGGTTTCTTCGGTGAAGGTAGGGTGACGGTTCCCCACTTCTTCCTCTCCGTTTTCCCTGCCATTGCACGTCGTTCGACAAGGAAACGGTCGAGTTTGGGTTTGTTTTGCCTAAACGTTGATTTTCATGGTTTGTAGGGTTTGCCGGGAAACGGCGACCGTTTGCGGTGTAGTTAGTTTTAAACTGACCGCTGGGATGTTAGGATCCCATCCACGTTGATTTCGTGTTGACTGGTGTTCATTCGAGGCCGGTAGAAGCCCGGGAACCTCGGTGACCCATTTAGGGTCGATTTGATGAAATCGCCCGGATCTTGTATTTTTGAGCATGCATGTGGGCTTTTTAGCCTTCTAATGTTATTATTTGTCATTTGGGTTTGTTTCCCCTGCGCTTCGGCGTGTACGGGGTGTGGAACGGGCCGATTTGGCCATTCCTATGTTTTCCCGCCGTGACCGATGTAGCGGTCGTTTCAGAGGCCGTTATTTGGCTCTGACGGCCCTACGATAGACCGCCACTTCGTTTGGCGTTCTTGAGTTTTTTGGCTTCTGGGTATGTGACGGCCCTGGAGTGGCGCGTCACACCCATGTAACGCGCCTGAGCCTGTGCGTTACATTCGCTTTGTCGTTTTGTTTTGGGGTTGAGTCGGTTTGTCTAACGCGCTTAATCCAGCGCGGTAGATGGATGTAACGCGCCCTGCCCTGGCCGTTACATTTCGTTTGATCGACGTTTGACCTGTTGAGGCGGTGCCTCTGGCGGTCGTGCCCCTGTGCGTTGGGTGAGTGTAACGCGCCTGCCCCTGGCCGTTACACTTTGTTTTGGCCGAGTTGGGTGGCTGTGGGCCATGCTGTTTGTAATGGCCCAGCCCCTGTGCGTTAGGCCTGTGTGACGCGTCCTCTTTGGACCGTTACATGTTGTTTTGGCTGACTTGGGTTGCTGCGCCGTTGGGTGTAACGGTCGGACCCCTGTGCGTCGGGCTTTTGTAACGCGCCTTGAGTTGGCCCTTACATGCCTCTCAGCCTCCGTTTTCTGTTTCGAGCTTGTGTGTAACGCGCTTTGTCCTGCGCGTTAGGTGATTGTAACGCGCCTGTCATAGCGCGTTACATTTGCTATGTTTGTGTTTTGATCGATGTTGGCTCTGACGGCCCCGGTATGGCGCGTTAGGTCTGTGTGACGCGGCTGGTGCTGCGCGTTACATGTCTTTACGTTTTTCGAGGTTGGTTAGGGCGGTGTGTGTGACGACCGTTCTCCCGACCGTCGCTTGGAGTGTAACGGCCTAGGTCTAGACCGTCACATGCTTGTAGCGGTCTAGGTGTGGTGCGTTACATGCCTTGTGCTCCGATTCCCGTTCCTTCAGTTTCTGCTTGTCTTGGCTTGGCCTTGTGGTCTGCCCGCTGTCCCGTGGATGTCTCCCGACGTCCTATGAGGGCTAGGACTACGTTGTAAGGTAGCCAGGAGTCTTCTTGCTTGAGGTAGGATTCTCTATCCTACCTTTGCTTGTGTTTTGGTCTGGTTCCGGTCAACCCGGGGTGACCCAGTGGTTGGCAGGTGACCTTGTGTGTGGGTGTCTTGGCAGTTCTGTCCAGTCTGAGACACTGGTTCTGGATGCCTCGAGGTGTCGCTTTACCTCGGTTTATGTGTCCAGTTGTGTCTGAGGGTTTTTGGGCTTCCCTCAGGTCTCCGTGCATTGTTTTCTATGGAGCATGGTTTTTCTGGCTTAGGATTACACCGATTGGCAGCTTATTCCGCTGTCTGTGACGATCTTGCCTTTGAGTCGTTCGACTCGGGATCGTTACGTGGTAGGTCTAGTTGCCTGGTCCTGAGTCTGTTGGCAGTGGTGGTACTGCCAGTGGTGCTTGGTGGTACGTGCGACAGGGCCTTCCTTAGACTGTCTGTACTCTAGCACTTGTGTTTTGGAGTCTGTGTCTTGTGAACCTCCACTAGTCGTAGCCTGTGACGTAGGCTTTTCTTAGTACGTCACCCACCGGGAGTGGTGGACGGGCAGTTCCCGTTACACGGTTTTTAAGCTAGTTCCGTGGGCCCCGGCTAGCGGTAGCATCCTACCGAGGGGAATACTAGCTAGAGGCCTGGCCTAGGTACGGGTCAGTGTGTGCACATGTGGTCAGGGACTGGGGACTTGCGTCGACGGGCGTAGCCCTGACTAGTTACTTACCGTTGTGGTGCTGCGGTCTTGTGTCCGTGAGGTGCCATTTTTCCTTGGAACGTCATTGTTCCTTGGACCTGGTTCTTGGTGTGTCTAGTCTCCCACGTGCTGTACACGGTCGGGTAGACATGACACTTGTGGCGCAATGTAAGACGTCAGTGGACGCATCTAGCTGTTCTTCTAGTGTGAGGGTACTCCTATCACTTGACCAGCGACTCTTGCGTTTCTTAGAGCCGGTGTTCTCCTTTTCGTGTCGGCTAGTCTTGGCATTGTCCAAAATTTGCTACCCTGGCTGTGTGGTCTGTTCTTGGCTGTGTTCAAGATGAGCCCGGGGTTGCGTGCACGATGTTCCAATCGTGTAGGCCGTCGTGATTGTTTTAGCCGTCTTTGCAGGTCTCCGTCTTAGACCTGGTGTCGGGTTGGCAGATCGGTAACTTCTGACTTTGTTGGATCAGAGTCGCCCTTCTGCTGTTGTTTGGAGTAGTTTGGGGTGCCGAGGTTAGTTCGGCCGCCACTTGTCTGGCGCGGGTTCTTCCGCTTTCTTGCTTCTTCCCTACTCCTACCTCCCGTCTGTTTACTACTGCCTGTAGCGTAGTTTTACAGCTTTTTACTGTAGCCTTTCCTACTTTGCTGCACTAGCTGTTTCTGTTGTTGCTTCCGTTGCATTGTGCATTTTCCAGTGGGGATCCGCGTGACCCCTACTGAGTTTCTGTCCAGGGACTCACCCCTGCTTTTCAGGTGGGTTTCACCGTCTGCCTCTGCTGTTCCTAGTGGAGTGCGTTGTTGTAGCTGCCAGCTGTACCTGTGTCGGGCTTCCCCCGACTTCTGTGTACGTTCTTTTCTGTCAGACTGTACTTATTGTCTTTCCCTTGGACTAGACTCTGGTGTATAATTGTAAAATTTGAATTATTAATGAAAATGTAATTTTATTTCTGCTACTTTAGCAAACCGTTCTAATGAAATTTAATTGCTTGCTGTTATATCTGTCAGTTCAATGTACTACACGATAGTCCTTTTTCCCTTCGGCGCTTTCCCGCGCTTGGGAGGCCTCGCGGGTCCCATGCGGTACCACGTGTATCCGGTAGTCCTACCGGGTATACCGGGTATCCGGAATCCGGGTCGTCACACCTACCTTTTAGCAGATCTAATGAGAGGTAAGAAAAACACCCAAAATAATATGAAAACCCTTGATCTCCAAATCTTCCCTTCAATTCGCCTTCAATCTTCAGAGTAGCATAGCTTAGGCCTCCAGGGATGATTTGAGGGTCGAATGAGGTTCTATTTTTAGCCAAAACATGGCCAAATTTGTCAAGATTCCTTGCCTAATAATGCCAAACTTTTCAACTCCGAATTTGAAGAAAATTCCAATTTTTCTTCTTAATCTAGCCTCCATTTGGTGTGAAACCAATGTAAAAACGGCTGGTCTAAGGTGGGCTGTTAGGTAAGGGTTGATTCTTTGAGTCAATCTTCTTGAAATGAGATTATGTTAATCCCTTAAATACCATATTAAACACATGTCATGAATTTAAGGTTAAATTATTCTTTAATAAATTTTTTAATCCATTAATCCAGTCCATTATGGATTATCCAATGGGCCAATTGTAATACTAGTCCATTATATGGACTTTTATTGGGCTTCCTATGATTCATCTAAGGGTTAAAGCATTTTTTTTTCACTTTACCTTAAGTAAATTCAATAATCCACTTTATTTCACTTAGTAAAAATGTAAAATAATCATTTCTGAACAATTTAATTGTATAATTTATTTGAAAAAATTATTTCTCATTTTAAATTATTGGGTTTCTACATCCTCCCCCACTTAAAAGAATTTGGTCCCCAAATTCACATGATTTTCTTTCCGTAATAGTAGGGTAAAATCACCATATCTAAACTATGCATTCTAACTAGATCATCCTTATAATATGCTAAGTGCTAAGATCACCATATCAAATTTATGCTATCATGGACGAGATAGGTTTATAAGGTTACCTTCCAATGCTTGCGGCGCTCCTTTCTTTAAGAGTGGACAACGAGTAATTTTATGGTCCATGCTTCCGTAACGGATGCACTTCCCAAGTTTATACCAACATACATCTGGGTTGTGCCTTCCTTTCTTGCAATGCTCGCATTTTTCCTTGACTGGAACAATTTGTTTGTCATCATTCCGGGACTTCTTGTTCTTACGGAAACCGTTACCTCCGTTGAACCTCTTCTTGTCATTCACAGGTTCCTTGCTCTTGGACCCATAGACTAACTCCTCCTTGGCGACCTTCCCTTTAATTCGTTCCACCATATCCATAGCATCTTCTAGAATTTGTGCTTTCCTAACCATTTCCGTATAAGTTTGAATCTCCAATGGAGCCAATCGAGGAATGAGTTCCACCTTTAATCTGTTCATAAATCTTCTTGCTCTCATTTTCTCCGTACAAACTAGGTGTGGGGCATACCGAGCTAATCTAGAAAATGTCGCTTCATAATCTGCTACAGATAAGCTACGTTGTTTTAATGTCACGAACTCCATGGCCTTCTTCTCGCGGATTCTTTCCGAGAAATACTTCTCATTAAAATGTTCTAAGAACCCGTCCCATGTACTTTGTTCATTGGGCAAGATCACTTCGACGGATACCCACCATGCTCGGGCATCCTTTTCTAATTGATAGATCCCTAATAATACATTCTCTTTGTCGGTGCATTGCATTACCCTAAAGGTTCTCTCTATTTCGTGCACCCAATTCTCCGCTTCATCCGGGTCAGTAGATCCACTAACTTCGGGGGATTCATCTTTTGGAATTTCTGATGTAAATCCCCGACTCCATGCCGAGCTCCACCTTGTGCAACTTGTCGCAAGGCTTGTGTTAATCCTTGGACAGTGCATTTCATCTCACGTCATTGCGCTCTCTCGGCGGCCATTTGCGAGATTTAGTCTGAAACCATAGTTACAGGGTTTAATCATTTTACCTTGGTATTTATTTCTTGATAATTCATTCTTTTTAAAACTTAACCCGTGTTTCTACCCAATCTTACCGAAAAGGTTTAAAGTCTTAACCAAATTTCTTGATGTTGATCTAGAACCTATACCAAGGGAAACCTAATCTAAGTTTAAGAATCCTATGTTTTATGTAACGTAGGCTCTGATACCACTAAAATTGTCATGCCCCGACGCGGAAAATCGAGGGCGCGAGCAGTTACGAGGCACTCGTGTCGATCAGAGCATGCACAAATTTAATTCTAAGACAAGAGATAAGAAGAAATTGATAATTTTATTCCATCAAAATAGAGGTTTACATCACTAATTTATAAGCCATAAAGGCATGATACAATCTTCCAAATTTCATAATTCTAGTAAGAGTAACTATTGATCTACATAAATCCTAGGGAAAAGAAAAACACTCATTCACTCTTGTCCATTCCCCTGTTCATTGTCATTTCCTGCAACAATTAACCAAAACGTAGGGAGAGCAAAAAGCTCAGTAGAGCTTTATATCTCTAAAACTAGGCAATCTTTAAGTATTTAACAATTTAAACAATTTGTGTCAGGAAGTAGTTGACCATGAATTTCAAGTATGAAATTTTGTATAAGGAATTTCTAAGTAATTTCAAGATAACAAGATAATGTCAAGATCATGATAGTAGACAAGACGATGGTCATTTCAGAAATATATCAAGAACTTTCATGATGAGATGATATGTACTATCATTAAGACAATTCAAGAACTTTCATGATGAACTTTTAAGCAATATCGAAGTAGAGCAATCACTTGAACTTTAAACATTATAGAAGTAGAACAATCACTTCTACAAGAATATTTATGATGAATCTTTAAGCAATAACAATATAGAAGTAGAGCAATCACTTGAACTTTAAACAATATAGAAGTAGAACAATCACTTCTACAAGGATATTTATGATGAACCTTTAAGCAATAACAATATAGAAGTGGAGCAATCACTTCTACCAACACTCAATAGGATTGGCCCTCATGGAATATCACTATTTGGCTCCACACTTAGAGGTTCTCACGACAGTATGATTGCCCCTAACTGTAATAGACCATGTATTGGTGAATGCCAGCACCTGATCATTATAATACTGGTTTATATTTAGACTTTACCTCGCCCGTGGGATCAGATCAGAACTCCTTTATACACTAGCATTTAAATGTCATTTCATTGGGACCCATAGCCCCTGACATTTTTCTATATAACTCCACAATATGGCCAAAGAATTTCAAGAACAAGCTCATTTGTAAACAAGTACAGATCTGGCAAAAATTATGATAATTGCAAAGGAGAGTGGAAAACTCATTTTAGGCATCATGTTTAACGACATTAAGTCGTAGAATTCAAGGATGACGGTAAACTAGGAAGGAAGTCAAGTAAATAGAATTATTTTAAATGTCATAGTCTAATCTGATGTATATTTTCATAATTAAGTGTTTTAGGTAGGAAGTATAATTTCTTAATTTTAAAATCCTGATTATTAGTATTTACTATTTATTCATCAATGTACTAGTTATTTGATAAGAAAATAGAGCTTATGTACTAAAAATAAGTTTTACTTGTTGGAAATAATTTTCATGTGTCACTTTACTACTGAAATGATAAGATAGACTTTCCATGCTGGAATTAACTTTTTATCATGCTGAAAATTTTTATGTAACATATTAATATGAATACTTAACATGCTAAATAATCTCGTACACTAACTTACTGATGAGGTGATAATCATAAGTTTACCATACTGTTTTCCTAAATTTTCGGATAACAAAATAAATTTTTCATGCTGAAAAATAATTTTTCTATATTTATTTGCTAATTATATGTTGAGAAAATAGGTTTATCATGCTGAAAATAGTTTGTAATTATCTTTAGCATGATTAAATTAATTCTAACATGCTAAGATAATCCTGACATACTGTAAATAATTTTATCTTACTAAGAGTAATTTTTATACATTTATTTACTAATTTCTTGATAGGAAAATATGTAAAAATTAGTTTTAAATAAATTTATCATGCTGAAAAAGAATTTCCTATCTCAATATGCAGGAGGTAAATTTATCATACTTGAAATAATTTTTAGCATGCTGAAACTAATTTTTATACATTACTTTACTAATAACATGATAAAAATAGATTTTTACATGTTGAAAAATAGTTTTAAATAACTTTAACATGCTGAAAAATAGTCCTAACAAGCTAAAAATAATTCTAACATGTTGGAATTGGTTTTATCATGCTGGCAGTATTTTTAACATGCTGTAAATATTTTTCATGCAATAATTTCTTACTTATTCGATAAGAAAATAGATTTAATCATGCTAAAAGTAATTTTCACAACTCAATTTCTGATAATATGATAGAAATAAATGTTATAATGCTGATAATAATTTTTGAAACATCAATTTACTTATAATCATACTTTTACATGCTTCAAATGAGTTTTATACCTAAATTTTCTAGTAATATAGACTTATCATGTTGTAAATAGTATTTAACACACTAAAAATACTTTTATTCTGTAAAAATAAATTTAACATGCTGAATTTAATATTTAAGATGCTGAAAGTAATGTTAACATGCTAATGTTTTACAATTAAGGTGGATTCTAAATACTATAATCCCAATATATTGTGGCTAAAGTTTAGTCCCATATTAGAAGTTACAAAAAACTTCTATGGCTTTATATGTTGGAGAGCTCACCCTTGGGTCAGGACCCAAGGGGCATAGGATGTGGGCTCGAGTTGTGTGTGTGGATACAGTACAAAACTAGTAATATATTTATTTATAGATATATATTTTTTAAAATATTTTATTTTGATCCCCGGTAGTATTCCGGGTAACTCTCTTGAACGTGCTATCTTTGACTAGCGTGTTCTTAAGAATGCGCTAGCCTTAATATTTTATTTTGATCCCCGGTAGTATTCCGGGTAACTCTCTTGAACGTGCTATCTTTGACTAGCGCGTTCTTAAGAACGCGCTAGCCTTAGGTAGCGCGATCTGAACATTTTTTTTTGAAATCTGAAAATTTTTAGAAGGCGCTGGCTCTGGCTAGTGCGATCTGAAGAACGCGCCATGTCGGGGCAGCGCGACGTTGAACAGAACCCAGTTTCTGAAAAACGGGGATACCCCTCCAATAAAATGACCATAACTTACTCATTTCATAACGGAATTTAATAAATGAGCTATCAATGGAAAGAGGACAGAAAAATGAACAAGATGGCATACTTTAATTAGAGTTTAGCTTGACAGACACCTACCTTTGAGCAGATCTAATGAGAGGTAAGAAAAACGTCCAAAATAATATGAAAACCCTTGATCTCCAAATCTTCTCTTCAATTCGCCTGCAATCTTCAGAGTAGCATAGCTTAGGTCTCCAGGGATGATTTGAGGGTCGAATGGGGTTCTATTTATAGCCAAAACTTGGCCAAATTTGTCAAGATTCCTTGCCTAACAATGCCAAACTTTCCAACTCCGAATTAGAATAAAATTCTAATTTTTCTTCTTAATCTAGCCTCCATTTGGTGTGAAACCAATGTAAAAATGGCTGGTCCAAGGTGGGCTGTTAGGTAAGGGTTGATTCTTTGAGTCAATCTTCTAGAAATGAGATTATTTTAATCCCTTAAATACCATATTAAACACATGTCACAAATTTAAGGTTAAATTATTCTTTAATAAATCCTTTAATCCATTAATCTAGCCCATTATAGATTATCCAATGGGCCAATTATAATCCTAGTCAATTATATGGACTTTTATTGGGCTTCCTATGATTCATCTGAGGGTTAAAGCATTTATTTTTCACTTTACCTTAAGTAAATTCAATAATCCACTTTATTTCACTTAGTAAAAATGTAAATTAATCATTTCATGAAAAATTTAATTGTATAATTTATTTGAAAAAATTATTTCTCATTTTAAATTATCAGGATTCTACACCCTTCCTCCCGCAACTCCCCCTCCAACGGAGCTGGGAGTCGCGGTGATTGAGTCGCTACCGGAAGAAAAGCCTATACCAGAGGAGATCTACGAGCCGACCCCGAAGTTGATTGCTCGATACGAAGAGCAAGAGCTCGAGTGGGCGGATTGGGCTCCGACCCTCATTGAACAAGATCTGGCTATCAACACACAAGAACCGGCCACCCAAGAGCACGACGGCCCCAAGGCCGACCTGGTGGCCGTGGCGGTTCCATCGGTCCATCCCGATGCCCTTCACCAACCGCCGGAGCCGCCCCATGTTGATCCCGTGTGGCACGAATTTTGCATGGCCTATGAGAAGCGTCACTCTGACATCCGCCACATGATCATTTACCCCGAACCTTGGTCATCCCTCTTACGGTCATCACGATCGTGCTGCCCCACTTTAAGATTCGAGACGAATCTTTTCTAATCGGGGGGGTATGATGAGGACATCAAAGTGGGGACTTGGCGGCCCTAACCTTTTGGGTGGACAGGTTGTTTTGTCCCTATGGTTTTGATGATAGCAAACACTATAAGTCATCATGTGTTTGCAATATGCATCTGATTATGCATTTAGGCATTGCACTATGCATTAATGAGGTTTGATTGCTGTGCATTGATGTTTTGTACATTGAATTTAATGATCATTTGCATGATGTGCATTTTCAGAATATGCATCTGCTTATGCATTTAGGCATTGCACTGTGCATTAATGAGGTTTGATTACTGTGCATTGATGTTTTGTACATTGAATTTAATGATCATTTGCATGATGTGCATTTTCAGATATATGCACTCTCGTGTTGCATAGAACCTCATCAGATTGCATGCACAGCCATTTCATCGAACAGGTTATGTGCACAAAGTTCTCTCAGGTTTGATAAGTCATATGCACATACTTAGGTCGATGTTAGTCGGTGTTAGTATACAGAACCATGCATCAGGTCAGTGTTAGTTGCACCATCCAGCATAACCAGGTCGGTGCTAGTTGCACCATCTATCATACTCATAGTCGGTGCATGTTTGCGTACGCATAATGCAAGTCGGTGCATACACTGTAGCATGCATATAGTCTGTGTTAGCTTTCACAAAGTCTGTGCATACACTGTTCTGTTGTGCCCCTTAGGCACAAGCATATGCTATTTTGTTTTGATGATAGCAACGCATTGAGAGTATCACAGTAAGCATACATTGCATTTGTTCACTACTATATGCATACACTGCATCGGTGCATTCATCAGTTGCACGCCATACAGTCCATACACTGATGCATGTGAGGTCCTGTCTGCACGCTAAAGTCTATACATTCTTTGTGGCTTGTTCATGTTCATAGTTCATGCATCACTCCTTTGGCAAGTCTATACATGGTGCATTCATGCATATAAAGTCTATACACTCCATTGCATTGCAGCATGCACACACACAAGTCTATACATTGCCTTGCTGCATTGCACGCCATATAGTCTATACATTCTTTGCTGCAACGTTTGCACATCATGCACTAGCAAGTCTGCACATTGTCACAAGTCTACACATTGCAGTATGTTTGTGTGCATCGTCTCATGTTGCGTCTCAGCAATTCTTTACATTCATCAAAGTCAGTCTGCACAAAGTCTTTACATTCATCAAAGTCAGTCTGCACAAAGTCTTTACATTCATAGAAGTCAGTACAGTCTATGTGTGTGCATCATGCAAGTCTATACATTCCTCATCTTTACCTACGCTCACTGTTTTAGCACTTCCACCAAGTCTGCACATTCCTTACAGCAAGTCTATACATTCGCTGTGCATAGTCCATGAGCAAGTCTATACATTCGTTGTGCATAGTCCATGCATTCACTTCAAGTCTGCACATTCCTAGCTGTTAAGTCCATACACTCGTTGTTGGCAAGTCTGTACATCGCATAGCATGCACGCGTTCAAAGTATGTACAGCCTGTGTGTTGCACGAACCAAAGTCTATACATCTGCATGCTAGCAAGTCTGCACAAGTCTGTACATCGGTAAAGTCTGTACACTGCATTGGTTGCATAGACTGCCATTCAAAGTCTGTACACTGCATTGCACGAGCTGAAGTTTACACATTGTCTTGTTGCATGCACTTGAAGTCTGTACATTGTCCACTTGCAGCATTAGCACAAGTATGTACAGCCTGTGTGCTTCATAACGCCAAGTCTATACATCCGCATGATAGCAAGTCCATACAACGCGTGTTGCTGCATGAACACAAGTCTGCACACTGTCTTGTTACACGCGTTCAAAGTCCATACACGCCAGTTCATCAAGTCTATACATGATGCATTCATGCATTAACGCTAGGTAGCAAAGTCTGTACATTGCTTGACAACTTGCCTGTGTACTCATCATCAATGTACATACTTTTCTATGTGCATGTGTACATCTCTCTTAACAAAGTCTATACACTGTCTTGCATGCATTGCACGCGTTCAAAGTATATACATTGCTGTCGCATGCTCTCTAAGTCTATACACTCCCTTGTGACATGTCTATACATCTTGTATAACTATCTGAAGAACATTTTATGATTGATGCCCTGGCAGGTGCTATTTCGTGGAGGTTAATGAGAGCACGTGATCCGAGGCTGGAAGGGCTGACAGGATGATGACACGTGGAGGAACCTTCTGGGTGGGAAATGTGGAAGACACATGCCCTAGCTGCTGCTATATATATGAAGACTTCTTCCTCAGGAGAAGACTGATCGGAGTAGAGGAGAGTGTGACTGAAGCAGAGAAGGAACTGAGGGCCTGCACGATCGAGTGTGAAGCAGAACGAGAGAAAAAGAGAAAGAAGAGCAGAGTGTAAGAGAAGAAGCAAAAAGAGAAAGAAGAGCAGAGTGTAAGAGACGAAGCAGAAGAGAAAGAAGAGAGAGAGAGAATGAGTTCGTGGAGAAGAAATCTGTCCTCTGGCATTTGGATCAAATCCAAGCCAGACCTGCTCCTTTGAGAGCTATATGTTTTGTGCTTCATTTTCAGCTTTTTGGTGCTACATTTCTTGTTTTCCATTTTACCTTTCTTCAAGCTGTGAGTCAGAAGTGCAAGCTGTGATGCACAGCGGCGAGGTGGATACCTCGGACGGCTAAGCTGTATTGCCCAGCATAGTCAAGTTGTAATGCTTAGCATTGCAGAGGTGGACTTATCTGGACAGCAAGCTGTGATGCTCAGCGGGGTAGCAAGCTGTGATGCTCAGCGGATGGCAAGCTGTGAGGCCCAGCTGATGTAGGCAAGCTGTGATGCCCAGCCGTTCAAGCTGTGAGTCAGCAGTAATCCACACTCGGGTTGAGTGTGGGGTGGATGTAGGTCTGGAGGACCGAACCACCTAAAAATCTCTTGTGTACGGTGTGGTTTGATCTCATTGTGTGTTTGACGCTAGATGAATGCATAGGGGCGATATGGCTTGATTGCACACCGTGTGTTTGACTGTGGTATTGAGTGTCCTTTGATATTGTTATTCCGCAATTGCTCATTGTCCTTCTGAAGAAGGAGAGATTTAATTAGTTCTTCAGGTTATCTAGTTTTGTCTAGTTAGCGAACTAGATTTTTAATTGGGCGAAATTTTTTTTTGGGAGATTCATTCACCCCCCTCTGAATCCACCGCACCGAACCCAACACTTGGTATCAGAGCGGGTGTCTGCACAGAGGGTCCAACGACCTGCAAATCTGATCTTGCTATATTTGGTGCTTTTTTCCCTTCTAGTACATTTCTTGACAATTGTTCTGTGCGCTGAATCCGTTTACCATCTGTCCAAATGGCTCGTCCTCTGGTTTATGATGGTTCTAACCTCAATAGTTGGCTAGGAGGCCTATGTGTATACGTAGACTCCATTGATCCCAAACTATGGAGCCTACTATCTAAAGGCCCACATCAATTACCTCATGATGAGACCAAGTGGTCTAGAGAGGACAGAATAAAGAACCGTGACAATGTCATAATTCTTAATATCTTGAGAGCTGCGATTAATACTGATATATATCCTTTTGCTCTCAGGTGCACTTCTGGAAAGGAGATATATGACAGAGTCATTTCTGATCATAACGAACAAGAGGATCAATGCTTAATGGCAAACCGGGGAAATGACGATGAGGAAGCCTCATCCAAGGTAAGCTCTGAATCCGAAGAAATCTCGATTGATGATTTATGGGATATAAATGAGGAACTGTCTGATAGATGTGAAAAATTAAAATCTGAAAAGAGAAAAATGAGAAACGAAATGATTCATGATATCACTTGCCTAAAAGCTGAGTTGAATAATTTGAAATCTGAAAATGAGAACCTCAGAACCAAACTCATTAGAGAAGATTCTTGCAATACATGTGCAGTTATAAGAGACTTGATAAATGATCTTGATGCTGATGATAATCTTCAAAAGGATTTAATCAAATCTCTGAAAGAAGAAAATAAATCATTGCTAGAAAAGAAAACTGAAGCTGAAGAATTTGAAAATAAGCTGGTTGAAGAAAATAGGTACCTCAAGGATCAAAATAAAAAGTTAATGGTTCTGAATACTGTTCTCTCTGAAAAATGGCTTGCAATAGAAAGAGATAGGTCAGTGACTCCTTCTCTGGAAGGTGAATTTGAAAGACGAAAAGAAATACTGACTGTCTATGAAAAGGAGAAAGCTGATTCAAAAAGTCTTATTGTCTCCTTAAAAAATGAAATCCTTAAATTGAAGAAGACTTCATCTAAGTCTGTTCAGAATGAAAAATTGGTGAGAGATTTAGAGTGTGTCAACTCTAAATTGGAAGAATTGAAATTTGAAAATGAAAAACTCAAAAATCAGTCCAAAGAATTTGAACACAAATCAATGAATCTTGAAAAAGAAAATAGACTGATTTCTGAGAAATTGGAGGCTGAAAAAGCAATGAATCTAGAGCTTAAGAAAAATCTCAACAAACCTCAATCTGAGAAACAACAGGAAATGTTTTATGAATGTCAGTTTTCCTCAGATGATTGGGTGATTGATGATGAACTCCTAGAGCAAAACAATAAACTGAAAAAGGAGAATGAAGAGCTGAAGTTTCTAAATACTGTAATGTCTGAGAGGCTCTTAATACTTGAAAAAGGGAAGAGTTCTTTTGAAAATGAATGTGAGAGAGTGAGTGCATTGATGGAAGAGATTGACAGTCACAAAGTCATCAATGCCATGCTTAATGAAAAAGTAACCTCTGAACTGCTCATCTCTTCTCTCAAAAATAAAATCACTGAACTGAATAAATCTCTGTCTGAGTCTTTTAAGAATAAAGAAAATCTGAAAGCTGCATCTAAGAAGAAAGTTTCTGATGGAGGTAGTAAGCAGGAAGTGAGAAAAAGAATGTACACAACCTTTGTGCGTAGCTCTGAGTTAGCTAGCACTTCAGCTTCTTCTTCAAATATGCCTGCTAATCAAGAGAATAAGAAAATAAAACAGAAAAGGAAAGTATTGAAAAAGAATGATAACAATCAGCATGCTAAGAAAGTTCAGGCCAACAAATCTACTGTCAAGAATGTCAAATGTTTTTAATGTGGAAAGTTTGGTCATGAGATGGTTGATTGTTTTATCATGAAGAAGGATGAGAAATCTGATAGAATTCGTGCTAGGAATTCTAATATGAAGAAACCCTCTTCTGTTCAAACCAAAAGGCCTCAATACTTTTATTGTCATAAAATAGGTCATCTCATGCGTGAATGTAGGCTAATGGAAATAGATGACCTGTCTGCTGTTAGAATGCATGATAAACTGTTCCATGCTAAAAATCATGCATCTTATAAAAAGAAGCTTCAATGTTTTCATTGTGGCAAATTGGGCCATATTGTTGCGAATTGTTGGCATGCTAAGGGAAGAACACTTAACTCCAAACCTGTTAAAATCCCTGCAAAAAGACATGCATTTTATAAGAATTTTGACAGAATGAATTCTTCATGTTTTGAATGTGGAAAACATGGCCATACAGTCAAGGACTGCTGGCACGCTCAGGGAAAGAAATCTAACTTTGAATCTGTTAAATTCCCTATGAAAAGAAATGATTTTGGCTACAGTCAATCTCTTGTAAATAATGCTTCTCATGGAAATATTCTTGTTTCAAAAGTTTAGCATAATGCATGCTTTAACTATGGAAAGCCAGGCCACAGAGCTTGTAACTGTTGGCTGGCTGGTTATGAAAAGAAAAATTTCCATGTCAATAACAGAACTAATCATGTTCACTTACACCAATCTCATGCCAATGCTAATGTATATAAGGAGAACATGAAATCTGTTATATCCTGTTATTATTGTGGACAGTTAGGACATTCTATGTCTAACTGTTATCTGATGATGTTTGATGAGTCTCAAACACTGGAACTATTTAGAGCACCAGTCAAAGGTGTCACTGTCATGTCAGGACCCAAGACATCTTGAGTGCCTATTTGTGCAAAATAGTTTGATGATTTACAGGTGTGCCTTGGTGGGAGAAATAAAAGGGGTTGAATTAACCAAGGCACTCAAGAATGAAAACTCCATGATTGCACCATCCAGGTCAGTTCCAAAACTCTGTGTTTAAATCTCATCATCTGAAATTGTGAGTCAAAAAGGGTGAATTTCATGTTGATTTGTTTGTTTAATTTCTGATGTTCTCTTCTTGTCTAGCTGATCAGTCTGCATTCTAGACTCAGCTACTGAATTTAATTCTGCTCATATCTGATGCTCTTCTCTTGCCATTTATTGCACTGTGTACATAAGATGCTAGATGCACTTTGCACCGAGTTTGAATGATTCATTTAGTGCATACAGTCGATGCATGTGTCTAATGTCTGCATATATCATTTGCATGACTATTAAGGAAGTTGTTCAATGCATATAGGATTTCTTTGCACTGCATATATCATTTGCATAACCCTAGTACATTAAATGGTAAGCTACTAAAAGATAGAGAAATCTGCCTGGAAGTTCTTACTATGTGTGAGATGGTCCTTGAGACCAGGTTCTCCGCCAAGTACCAAGGGTCAAGTCTTCATATAGAGCAGTGTATTGCATATCATTAAATTCAAAAAATCTGAAAAAGGATAAAATGTTCATGACTTGGGTGCATAAACTTGAAATGATTGCATACTTGCTTTATGTATCATTGTTGCATAGTCTGCATTTAATTAGTTGAAAGCATTGCATAGCATAATTGTTGCATCTTGGTGTCAGGGGGAGCTGAGAGTTAAGTTCAGTACATTGAATCTTTTTCACTTCTCTTAGTCCCCACTCAATTCATTCATATTCTTTGACATCAGATGCTCTTGGACCTTAATGCCTATTGCTATCATTTCCCTATCACCTTCTGGTTTAGTACATTGAGCTGTGGTTATTACAATTTTTCATTTATAAGAATCACACTTGCAAATTGAAAGGAACTAAAGGTTTAACCTTTATAAATTGAAGAGTTAAGTGTCTGCACTTCAGAACTTGAGATAAAAGAAAACCTTTATAGCTCTTAATCTCTGTCTCATGGTTAGAATAGAAAAAGTTTTTTTTTAATGCCTGAACGTGTTAAACTGGAAATGTCTAGAAAAGGTGAATAAGAGTGTGTACTATTTTTTTAAACAATCACTCTAAAAGAAATCAGGGCAGCAGTAATAAGATCATCAATGTAAAGAGCTGAACACAGTGACAGAGCAATGGCTGAATTGCACTGAGAAATTGTGATATCCTCCAAAGAAGCAGGAGAATTCATAAGTCATGAAGTGCTTCATGCTATCTCTGTTCATAGGGTCAAATCTATAGGGGGAGTCTTCACCAAGTAACTGGGGGTACTGGCCTCTGATCAAGGTGTACACCTAATGTCAACAGCATAAATGCCACTGGTCTATTCACTTAGCTCAGTTTCTGAAAAATTAAAAAGTGAAAAACAAACTGCTGTAACCCTTTGAAATCAAAAGTCATTGAGTGAAAATTATTTTTTCTCAATACATATTCAAGTTGTCTTTCTTGAACTTCCATGTTTAATCACAAAGGGTATTGTTTCTGACTTATCTATTAAAACCATGTGCCCTAGATTCATTGCTATAAATGGAGTCTTAACTCTTTTTCAGTGGTCAGCTGCTTTACTCTATCTTTATCACTGTTAAACCTGAATTTTTTCAAGACTGTATATTGCTGCTTCTTATGCTTTAACAGTTGTTTATAATCATGCTCACCTTCTGAACCAATGCTTCATCTGTTGTATAGTGACCCCTTCCTTATTCATGTTCCTTCCCTCCTATCTTCTCTACCTTTTGATTATCTATTTCAGGGGGAGAAATAATTCAGGGGGAGTTCTACTTTCAGGGGGAGAATAAGGGAAATTTGCAATGTATACTGCACTTTGCACTCATGTTTTTCTTTCTTTTTGATCTTGTCAAAGGGGGAGAAAATTTGTTTGGTGACTCACTGTCACTTTGTTGCCATCATCAAAAAGGGGGAGAATGTTGTGCCCCTTAGGCACAAGCATATGCTATTTTGTTTTGATGATAGCAACACAGTGAGAGTATCACAATAAGCATACATTGCATTTGTTCACTACTATATGCATACACTGCATCGGTGCATTCATCAGTTGCACGCCATACAGTCTATACACTGATGTATGTGAGGTCCTATCTGCACGCTAAAGTCTATACATTCTTTGTGGCTTGTTCATGTGCATAGTTCATGCATCACTCCTTTGGCAAGTCTATACATGGTGCATTCATGCATATAAAGTCTATACACTCCATTGCATTGCAGCATGCACACACACAAGTCTATACATTACCTTGCTGCATTGCACGCCATATAGTCTATACATTCTTTGCTGCAACGTTTGCACATCATGCACTAGCAAGTCTGCACATTGTCACAAGTCTACACATTGCAGTATGTTTGTGTGCATCGTCTCATGTTGCGTCTCAGCAAGTCTATACATTCATCGAAGTCAGTCTGCACAAAGTCTTTACATTCATAGAAGTCAGTACAGTCTATGTGTGTGCATCATGCAAGTCTATACATTCCTCATCTTTACCTACGCTCATTGTTTTAGCACTTCCACCAAGTCTGCACATTCCTTACAGCAAGTCTATACATTCGCTGTGCATAGTCCATGAGCAAGTCTATACATTCGTTGTGCATAGTCCATGCATTCACTTCAAGTCTGCACATTCCTAGCTGTTAAGTCCATACACTCGTTGTTGGCAAGTCTGTACATCGCATAGCATGCACGCGTTCAAAGTCTGTACAGCCTGTGTGTTGCACGAACCAATGTCTATACATCTGCATGCTAGCAAGTCTGCACAAGTCTGTACATCGGTAAAGTCTGTACACTACATTGGTTGCATAGACTGCCATTCAAAGTCTGTACACTGCATTGCACGAGCTGAAGTTTACACATTGTCTTGTTGCATGCACTTGAAGTCTATACATTGTCCACTTGCAGCATTAGCACAAGTCTGTACAGCATGTGTGCTTCATAACGCCAAGTCTATACATCCGCATGATAGCAAGTCCATACAACGCGTGTTGCTGCATGAACACAAGTCTGCACACTGTCTTGTTACACGCGTTCAAAGTCCATACACGCCAGTTCATCAAGTCTATACATGATGCATTCATGCATTAACGCTAGGTAGCAAAGTCTGTACATTGCTTGACAACTTGCCTGTGTACTCATCGTCAATGTACATACTTTTCTATGTGCATGTGTACATCTCTCTTAACAAAGTCTATACACTGTCTTGCATGCATTGCACGCGTTCAAAGTATATACATTGCTGTCGCATGCTCTCTAAGTCTATACACTCCCTTGTGACATGTCTATACATCTTGTATAACTATTTGAAGAACATTTTATGATTGATGCCCTGGCAGGTGCTATTTCGTGGAGGTTAATGAGAGCACGTGATCCGAGGCTGGAAGGGCTGACGGGATGATGACACGTGGAGGAACCTTCTGGGCGGGAAATGTGGAAGACACATGCCCTAGCTGCTGCTATATATATGAAGACTTCTTCCTCAGGAGAAGACTGATCGGAGCAGAGGAGAGTGTGACTGAAGCAGAGAAGGAACTGAGGGCCTGCACGATCGAGTGTGAAGCAGAACAGAGAAGAAGAGCAGAGTGTAAGAGAAGAGCAAAGAGAAAGAAGAGCAGAGTGTAAGAGACGAAGCAGAAGAGAAAGAAGAGAGAGAGAGAATGAGTTCGTGGAGAAGAAATCTGTCCTCTGGCATTTGGATCAAATCCAAGCCAGACCTGCTCCTTTGAGAGCTATATGTTTTGTGCTTCATTTTCAGCTTTTTGGTGCTACATTTCTTGTTTTCCATTTTACCTTTCTTCAAGCTGTGAGTCAGCAGTGCAAGCTGTGATGCACAACGGCGAGGTGGATACCTCGGACGGCTAAGCTGTATTGCCCAGCAGAGCCAAGCTGTAATGCTCAGCGTTGCAGAGGTGGACTCCTCAGCTGTGATGCTCAGCGGGGTAACAAGCGGTGATGCTCAGCGGATGGCAAGCTGTGAGGCCCAGCTGATGTAGGCAAGCTATGATGCCCATCCGTTCAAGCTGTGAGTTAGCAGTAATCCATACTCGGGTTGAGTGTGGGGTGGATGTAGGTCTGGAGGACCGAACCACCTAAAAATCTCTTGTGTACGGTGTGGTTTGATCTCATTGTGTGTTTGACGCTAGATGAATGCATAGGGGCGATATGATTTGATTGCACACCGTGTGTTTGACTGTGGTATTGAGTGTCCTTTGATATTGTTATTCCGCAATTGCTCATTGTCCTTCTGAAGAAGGAGAGATTTAATTAGTTCTTCAGGTTATCTAGTTTTGTCTAGTTAGCGAACTAGATTTTTAATTGGGCGAAATTTTTTTTTGGGGAGATTCATTCACCCCCCTCTGAATCCACCGCACCGAACCCAACATGTTCAAGTTTGTGCACATGCATATTCAGGTCTGTGCCTGCACTGTAGCACATTCAGCTTAGGTTGGTGCACGTTACTTGTTGTTGCATATAAAGTATGTGCATGTCTTAGTCTACGCATAACTGAGCCGATGCATATATAGTCGGTGCATGTTTTTACATGCACGCATATAGGGTCGGTGCAGGCTTGCTGCAAGCGAGCACAAGTCGGTGCACATTCTGTTATGCGCACGCATGAAGGTCGGTGCATATAGTTTCCTGCGAGCATAAGGTCGGTGCATGTTCCAGTGCTTTGTCACTAGGTCGGTGCATCTTTTTCTTAAGCGTAGGTGTAGGTCTCATAACAAGGTCGGTGCAGCTTCTACTGCGTTATGTGCTATACAAGGTCAGTGCTAGCGGCGCTACATGTCTTTGGCTAAGGCATTCACACGGTCGGTGCAGTCTGCATCTCATGCTACGTCTAATGCACACACACGGTCGGTGCAATGCCTTTACTAGCACAAGGACACGGTCGATGCATAGTTTGTCGGTGCATGTCTGTGTTACTAGCACATTAGGTCGGTGCAAGTCTTTGCATTCTGCATAGCAAGGTTCGTGCGCTTATTAGTTTCATGCATTATTGGATCGTGACTAGCTACTGAGCTTGGTGCCAACTGAACTCAGGTCTATGCTAGTTGCACCTTGAGCATATACACATCGGAGCATGTATTGGATCTGTGCACATTTCAAAATGACTGACCCCAAAGTGTTTGACAAAATGCCTCTCTTGTGACTGATAGGATTAAAGAATCATGTGAGCTCCAACTGAAGTAGGCACGTGTTCCCAGAAGGCTGAGATAGGCACGTGATCCAAGACACAATGACAATAGGAACATTCTCATCCCTGCCACGTGGACCAGTGGGATTTCAGTAGGTTTTTCTGCCTCATCCATAAGGAGGCTCTGCTATATATAAGGCTATCTTGTCCTTCAAGAAAAGAGGCCGCCAGAAGAAAAGAAGAGCAAACACAAGAGAAGAAGGGTGGGGCGCAAGAAAGAAAAAGAAAGAGCAGCCACCAGAGAAGAAAGCCAAGAGAGAAAAGAAGAGATAGCTGAGAAGAAGAAGAAGTCCAGAGAGAGCGAGAGAGCTGAGTAGTGAAGAGAAAGCGAGAAGAGCTGCGAAATGAAGAGATAGAGAGAGAGAGCTGAGAAGTAAATAGAGAGCCAGATGCTGGGAAGAAGAGAAGAGGGGGCGTTCCCTGAAGACTTATGTTGAATTGCTCTTCGGAGCTATAGTTGTTTTCCTTTTTTTTTCTATTTTTTGTTTTTCGTTTTTTCTTCCCATTCTCCATTAGTGTTTTCCGATCCTTTGGCTTGAGGTCGGGGTTTCTCCTGTGGACTCAGGAGAAGGGAGACGTAGTCTCCGATTGCAAGTAGTGGTGTGCAACTTGTGGGTTTCCCTTCGGTTTGGAGGAAGGGAGGATTGGTCCTCCGGGTTGCAAGTGACAGGGTGTCACTTGTGGTTTCCCTCTGGGTATCAGAGGAAGGGAGACTGTGTCTCCGGTTGCTAGTGACGGGGTGTCACTAGTAGTTCCCCTCTGGGTTGGAGGAAGAGAGGAGAGTGTTCCTCTGGGTCAAGCTATAAGGCAGCGGTTGTTGCAGACTGAGTCTGCTTCTCGCTTTGGCAAGAGAAACCTCACTCGGTTTGGAGTGAGGGGTAGATGTAGGTCTTGTTGTGCCCCTGTGTGGTTTTGATGATGACTGACACACCATGAGTCACACTGAGGTGTGCTAGATTCTTATAGATGACTGTTTGACTGCCTGAATATCTGACTGTTTGCTTGAATAGCTAATTCATGAATATGGCTAGATTGGGGCAACGTAGTGGCTAATTGTTTGCTGTTTGCTCATGCATTTCATGTCTGTACATTGGTGTTTTTCCCTTAGTTCTGGCCAAGTCTATACAATGCCATTTGTTCATGCATTACTCTATTTGCCAAGTGTATACATCAGTCAGCATTGCATTTTGTTCACGAAGTCTATACACTGCTTGATGTTCATGTCTGCACATTGGTGTTTCTCCCTACGTTCTGGCCAAGTCTATACAGCCTCATTCCTACCTTCGTTCCAAGCCAAAGCCTATACATTGCTGGATGATCAAGTTTGTAAGCCAAAGCCTATACATTGCTGGATGATCAAGTTTGCACATCCACTATGGAACTTCGAAGTCTGCACACTAGTCTTCAAATCCAAGTCTGCACATTGGTCTTCGATTTCAATGTCCATACATTGGGCTTTTACATGAAGTCTATACATTGTTATTTGCAGTGCAAGTCCATACATTGGACTGTTCTTCAAGTCTGTACAGCCGTTTGCATTGGATTTAAAGTCTATACATTGCACTGTTCCTTTCATCTTCGTGCTGTTCATGATCACTACACTTCGTGTTGTTTCCCCTCACAAACACGAAAAGATTTCGTGTCGTCTGAGCTTACAACACTTCGTGTTGATTTCCATGCTTGACAGAAAAACTTGTGTGAGGTATACTTCGTGTTGTTCTATCCTTGTCGTCCTTGTCTTCAAGTCGTTTTTCTTGCGTCTTTGAGTCTTCTTACGTTTCACTTCGTGTTGTTTTCGTATTTTCCTATTTAGTTCTGTCTTCGTGTTATTTTTCTGACCCAGTGTACTTTTTGCTTTGAGACCACACCTCGTGTTGGTTTCAGCTCTTCGTCTTCGTGTTGGTTTCTGTTCTCGTCTTCGTGTCGTTGTCAGTCCGTGTCGTTCTTAGTTCGAGTCGTTTTCTTTGTTATTTCCGTCTTCGTGTTGTTTTTCCTAGACCTCATGTCTTTCATGTGTTGAAACCATACTTCGTGTTGGTTTCTGTTCTCGTCTTCGTGTCATTGTCAGTCCGTGTCATTTCACCTCGTGCCGTTCTTATCTGACCTCGTGTCATCTTCCTTGTTGTATTAGCCTTGTTACCTCGTGTTGTTTCCTTCTTACTTTGTGCTGTTCTCATATAAACCACGTGTTCTTCTCTTGTAGTATTTTAGCTTTTGTTCTCACTGACTTCGTGTCGTTCTCCTTGATTGTATCTTCGTGTTGTTTTTGTTCTATAGCGTGCAGGACATTGCAGCACCTCGTGTCGCTTTCTGTGCCACTTCGTGTCGTTCTCCCTGTCGTGTGTACCTCGTGTCGTTCTTTCTCACCTCGTGCTGTTCTCATCTCACTTTGAGTCATTTTTTTGTATTCTGTCTTCGTGTTGGTTTTTCGCTTTAGACTTCATGTCTTTCTCGCCTTGACCACACTTCGTGTTGCTTTACGTAGACCTAGTGTCTTGCTTGTTTGCAACCACTTCGTGTCGGTTTCTGTTGTCAGCCCGTGTTGTCCTCGTGTTGTTATTATATACCTCATGCAGTTTTTGGTTTTTGTGGCCATACAGCGTGTTAATGGATTTAATCTCATTACAGGTCCGAGGAAGAACATTCCACACACGTCTGGGCAGCACGTGATCCGAGGCTGGAATGAAGACTGCTGAGAGACTGCCACGTGATCCTAATATTTAGGGCTGAAAGTGTGGAGGTCACACGACGGAGCTGCCGCTGCTGCTGCTCCTGCTATATATATGAACCTTCTTCCACAGAAGAAGAGAGATCGAATGGGCGAAAGGTGAAGTCCATACAGAGAGCCACGATCCAGACAGAGAAGACGATAAGGAAAAGAAGAAGAGAAAGAGAGTGAGAAAGAGAAAGAAAGAGAGATTGAGTAAGAGATCGAGATAGCAGAGTGTGAAGAGAAGAAGAGGAAGAAGAATAGAGAAGAAGAGAGAGCTAGAGTGATAGAAGCGTCAACTGAAGATCTGTTCTTGCTGGGCCGTGGATCAAATCCAGGCCAGCCAGCTCCTGCGAGAGCCACATTTGATTTTATCGTTTCAGCTTTCTGTTGCTGGTTTCGTTTTTCTTTTGATCCTTTCACTTGCTGTATTTCTGATTCTCTGTAGAGAGGTCGGGGTCCCTCCTGTTGGTTCAGGAGAAGGGAGATTGCTATCTCCAGTTGCAAGTAGCTGGGTGCTACTTGTGGGTTCCCTCCGGTTTGGAGGAAGGGAGATTTGACCTCCGGTTCTAGGCTTATGGATTGCAAGTCCAGGGGTCCCTCCGGTTGGGAGGAAGAGAGGTCCTACACCTCTGGTTTGCAGGTGACTTAGTGTCACTTGTGTTTCCCTCTAGTTTCAGAGGAAGAGAGACCTAGGTCTCTAGGTTTCCCTCCGGTTTGGAGGAAGGGAGGATTGATCCTCCGGTTCTAGTCTTGTGGGTTGCAAGACTAGGTGTTCCCTCCGGTCTGGAGGAAGAGAGACTTGCGTCTCTGGTTTGCTAGTGACTGGTGTCACTAGTGGTTCCCTCCGGTTGGGAGGAAGAGGGGAGGTTGTTCCCCTGGTCAAGCTGTTTGGCAGCATTTGTTGCAGACTGAGTCTGCTGTGCTAGTGTGACTAGTGGAAGCCACACTCGGGTTGAGTGTGGGGTGGATGTAGGTCTGGAGGACCGAACCACCTAAAAACCCCTTGTGCATTGTGGTTTGGTTTATCTGCTTTTGCTTCCGCTAGATGATTGCATAGGGGCGCTCTAAGCGTTTGGCTTCTGTTTGAGCAGAAGTGTTGATTAGTTTTCTTAGAATATTTTAATCTGTCAAGAGAGCAAAATTCCAGTTGAGCTTCAGATTGTCGAATCTGTCTTGTTATTATTCTAGTTTTTAATTGGGTGAAGGTTTTTTAAACGGGTTATATTCATTCACCCCCCCTCTGAATACTGCACCGAAACCAACAATTGGTATCAGAGCGGTTCTCTGATTGATCAGATCCAACGATCTGCAGAGGATCCTATTGTCCCTTGGTGCATTTCTGACTTTACTCTTTGCTGCATAAATCTACTTGCCAATCTAATCCATGGATTCTCCACCGGTTTACAATGGTTCTAACTTTAATTCATGGGTTAGTAGTCTACACAATTATGTGGATTTGATGGATCCGGATCTGTGGAAGTTAATTTCACATGGTCCTCATAGACTGCCAAAGGAAGAGTCCAAATGGACTAAAAGTGATAGATTAAGAAATGGAGAGAATCAGAAAGTTTTGAGATTAATGAAAAAAACTATTGACAAGGCTCTACATTCTTGTTTTTATGACTGCAGGTCTGCAAAGGACATTCTGGATCAGTTGAAACTAGTTCAGAGGATGAATGAGGACAGCTGTCTGATGACTGATAAGAGTGACCATAGCAGTGAACAAGATGAATTTGAAGATGCTGTGGAGGTAAACCCTTTCGAGAATTTCACTTTAGATGACTGGGAAGATGCATATGCTAATCTGTTACACTCCCATGAAAAACTGAGGAAGAAGAATAAAAGTCTGATAAAGAAGATAACAAATCTAGGGGATCCAGTTTCTGGGACTGAAAATTTTGAAAATCCTGAAATTTTGAAAACTGAAAATGAAATACTCAGAAGACAAGTGTCTAAACAAGATGGAATCCAATCAGAACTTGATCATGTTAAATCTGTAAACACTAAACTTAGAAAACAATGTCAGGAATCTGACCAAAAACTAATCAGTCTTGAAAATGAAAACAGATTGATCAATGAAGAGTTCAAGGCTGTTAGTGTCGCAAACTTAAAATTTCAGGAAAACTTTGAAAACTGTACATCAGAATACCCAAGTTTCCTAACTGATGTAATATTTGATGATGATAAACTTGAGCAGGAAAACACTAGTCTAAAGGAAGAAGTTGAGAAACTGAAACAGTTGAACTCCATCATGTCAGAGAGATTGCTGACATTTGAAAAAGGAAAATCTGTTGATGAAAATCAAAATGAGCTCAAATTGAAACAAGAGATTGAAACTCTTAAAATTTTGAATGATGTGATGCATCAACAGATTCTGGTCTGTGAAGAAGATATAGTCAACTATGAACATCAGATTTCTTCTCTTCAATCTGAAATAAATGATCTGAACAATACTTTGTCAAAATTCGTAAGTGGGCAGAAAAACCTAGATAAGCTACTAGGTGTAAAAATCAACACTAGGAAGGAAGGGCTGGGCTACAATAATGGTAACAAGAAAGAATTTCAGAGCAAGTTGATGACATCTTTTGTAAAGGTTTCAAATGTAGCCACCACTTCAAAAGATAAACAGCCCATTGTTCAGAAAACTGAAGAACAGAACAAAAATCAGAAAAAGATTGGAAAACAGAAATTAAATAAAAGGGGTTCATTAGGCCATGTTGATCAAAGTTCACACACACATTCACATGCATCTAAAAAGACAGTGTCATGCCGTTATTGTCATAAATTTGGTCATCTGATGCATGAATGTAAATTGATGGAGAAGGATGATATGACTGCCAGGAACCTTAATGATAGAAATCTTTTATTTCAGAAAAAGAAAATTGAATGTTTTCACTGTGGTAAATTAGGACACACAATTGCACAATGCTGGTTTGCAAATGATAAGAAAACATCTCATTCATATCATGGTAAATCTCCTGCAAGCCAACATGGTCCTAATAAGAACAAATTTGTTTTTAAAGATAAGCTCATTACATGCTTTGAGTGTGGAAAGATAGGCCACAGGGCTATTGAATGCTGGCTGAGGGCTGGTGGAAGAAATTCTAATTCATGCTTTCACTGTGGCAAGATGGGCCACATTGCAGCCCAATGTTGGCATGCTCAGGGAAGGAAGTTTAACAATAAATCTGGTAGATTCCCTGTCAATAGAAATATCTCTGATAGAAATGAATTTGTGTTTGAGTAGAAAACACTTACATGTTTTGAATGTGGGAAGCCAGGCCATAGAGCTGTTGACTGTTGGCTGGCTTATGTTGGTAAACAGAATCTTAATTCTGTTAACAGAAAATTTCATACATATGCACATAGAACTCATACTAATCAAAATGTGCATAAAACAAATCTGAAATCTGCTGTCTCTTGCTATTACTGTGGTATATTAGGTCATTCAATGAATAATTGCCATCTGATGAGATCTGATGACCTACATGCTAAGAGGTTGTTTAGAACACCTACCAAAGGTGTCACTATTAACCATGCAGGACCCAAGACTGTTTGGGTACCTGCCCATGCAAAATAGTGTGCTAACTTGCAGGTGTGCCTTGGAAGCTGAAGAATAAAAAGGGGAAGGGAAATATCACTGCATATAGATAGGGGGAGCTTGCTTAATCCATTCTTCTCCAGCTATATGATTCATCTTGTCATATCTGAAGTGTCAGTGATTCCATCATTTAAAGTGGTATCAAATGATTTCTTGACTACTTCTGAAGTTGTTCAAAATCCGAATGCATACCTTATTGGTATCTGTTTGTCTCTCCTAAATCTGCTGAATGAGAGCTCTTTCTCTATTCAGTCAACTTTGAACCTCTTTACTCAAGAGCAGCTCAATTGCTAAAATTCTTCAGAATCATGCTGTTTAGTGAATATTCTCACTTGAATTACTCTGCTGAGATATGAAGTAAACCTTCAGCCTGAATACTACTTCATAAAAGTTAAAATACCTTTAATGAGGAGCCTTCCATTATACATGCTTAAGAACATTTGTTAACTGGAAGTGGTTTAAGTCTTATGTACTCTTGTTTGGTTACAAGAAACTTGAAAATATCTGTTTCAACCTCTTAATAAACTTGAACTGTCTGCTTCATGTAAATTCATGTAAGACTTTCTGAAATCTGAAAAGTTGATATCCATGTCTACGTTGACTGAGATATATAGTGTATGTGGTTGTTCCTAAACAACTAACTAGTTCTGAATCCTTTTTAAGAAAAAGTCTGGACAGAGCAATGACTGTGGCTACTGAGAAACATGTCCAAAGGATTGTGTCATGAAGTACCATGGTTAACTCTGTTTAAAGAAATGATTGGAAATTATTGTGAAAACATGGCAGAGCAATGGCATAGTTGTATTGAGTAACTGGGGATTCTGGCCTCTGATCAAGGTGTATCCTCATGCCAAAGATACTTTTAATGCTATCTCTGTTATCTAAAATGGGAGAAACAATACGGTTGTCATACTGAGTAACTGGAGATTCTGACCTCTGATCAAGGTGTCTCTCCACGTCAAAAGGTGCTGATAAACCAAAATTGTTCATAAAAGAAAGTTTTGAACAAGAGTAAATCAAATTCTGAAAGAACAAGTAAATTCAGGAACATTCACTTATGTTTCTGTTAAAGCTGTCATGGAAAGTAAACTAATTAAGATAGAAGTTGGTTGAACTAGAATCTTATATGAGCTTGTAGTTCCTTTTTTATTAAGTGTTGGTTCAGATATGAGTACAATTTCTTTTGAAAATTTCAATTTACATCATTCTTAAACCATATCTGACAATCAAGGTTTCATAAGCTTTAATGATGGAGGAATCCAGAACTTAAGACTTTGATTTTATGAAGTTGGTATCTTGCTGAAAAAGTTCATTATCTCAATTTTCACAAAATCGTTGAATCTGCTCATCCTATTGCCCTTTATCACTGTGATTTGATTCAGACTGATTGTCACATATGAGAGTTGTTGTCTCTGGATAACCAGAGTTCATCCTTGTAGATTTCTCTTGCATCAAGGATCATAAGGGTAGAATTCTCTGGTCTGTTTGAGAGACTACATGCATAAGGGGGCAATGTGCTAGATTGTCTGATCGTGTTATTTGTCTGCATTAGCTCTATATCTTCTGCCATGTCAAAGGGGGAGTATTGTTGCATATGCAGGACTGCATAAGTTGTTTGTCTAAGGGGGAGAATTGTGTTTAATTGCTTCTGATATTGTGTTGCCATCTTCTGCTGAACTATCTTGAGTGTCTCATATGACATCTCTGGTTTATTCATTTTGCTAAAGTAAAAGGGGTAGCTTAGTCAAAAGGGGGAGCTTTTAATTCACTCTTCAACTCATGTCTTTTTGCTGAAGGCAAAGGGGGAGAAGAATCTAATCTGAGTCAGTGTAACTCATAGTGTTGCCATCATCAAAAAGGGGGAGATTGTTGTGCCCCTGTGTGGTTTTGATGATGACTGACACACCATGAGTCACACTGAGGTGTGCTAGATTCTTATAGATGACTGTTTGACTGCCTGAATATCTGACTGTTTGCTTGAATAGCTAATTCATGAATATGGCTAGATTGGGGCAACGTAGTGGCTAATTGTTTGCTGTTTGCTCATGCATTTCATGTCTGTACATTGGTGTTTTTCCCTTAGTTCTGGCCAAGTCTATACAACGCCATTTGTTCATGCATTACTCTATTTGCCAAGTGTATACATCAGTCAGCATTGCATTTTGTTCACGAAGTTTATACACTGCTTGATGTTCATGTCTGCACATTGGTGTTTCTCCCTACGTTCTGGCCAAGTCTATACAGCCTCATTCTTACCTTCGTTCCAAGCCAAAGCCTATACATTGCTGGATGATCAAGTTTGTAAGCCAAAGCCTATACATTGCTGGATGATCAAGTTTGCACATCCACTGTGGAACTTCGAAGTCTGCACACTAGTCTTCAAATCCAAGTCTGCACATTGGTCTTCGATTTCAATGTCCATACATTGGGCTTTTACATGAAGTCTATACATTGTTGTTTGCAGTGCAAGTCCATACATTGGACTGTTCTTCAAGTCTGTACAGCCGTTTGCATTGGATTTAAAGTCTATACATTGCACTGTTTCTTTCATCTTCGTGCTGTTCATGATCACTACACTTCGTGTTGTTTCCCCTCACTAACACGAAAAGATTTCGTGTCGTCTGAGCTTACAACACTTCGTGTTGATTTCCATGCTTGACAGGAAAACTTGTGTGAGGTATACTTCGTGTTGTTCTATCCTTGTCGTCCTTGTCTTCAAGTCATTTTTCTTGCGTCTTTGAGTCTTCTTACGTTTCACTTCGTGTTGTTTTCGTATTTTCCTATTTAGTTCTATCTTCGTGTTGTTTTTCTGACCCAGTGTACTTTTTGCTTTGAGACCACACCTCGTGTTGGTTTCATCTCTTCGTCTTCGTGTTGGTTTCTGTTCTCGTCTTCGTGTCGTTGTCAGTCCGTGTCATTCTTAGTTCGAGTCGTTTTCTTTGTTATTTCTGTCTTCGTGTTGTTTTTCCTAGACCTCGTGTCTTTCATGTGTTGAAACCATACTTCGTGTTGGTTTCTGTTCTCGTCTTCGTGTCGTTGTCAGTCCGTGTCGTTTCACCTCGTGCCGTTCTTATCTGACCTCGTGTCATCTTCCTTGTTGTATTAGCCTTGTTACCTCGTGTTGTTTCCTTCTTACTTTGTGCTGTTCTCATATAAACCACGTGTTCTTCTCTTGTAGTATTTTAGCTTTTGTTCTCACTGACTTCGTGTCGTTCTCCTTGATTGTATCTTCGTGTTGTTTTTGTTCTATAGCATGCAAGACATTGCAGCACCTCGTGTCGCTTTCTGTGCCACTTCGTGTCGTTCTCCCTGTCGTGTGTACCTCGTGTCGTTCTTTCTCACCTCGTGCTGTTCTCATCTCACTTTGAGTCATTTTTTTGTATTCTATCTTCGTGTTGGTTTTTCGCTTTAGACTTCATGTCTTTCTCGCCTTGACCACACTTCGTGTTGCTTTACGTAGACCTAGTGTCTTGCTTGTTTGCAACCACTTCGTGTCGATTTCTGTTGTCAGCCCGTGTTGTCCTCGTGTTGTTATTATATACCTCATGCAGTTTTTGGTTTTTGTGGCCATACAGCGTGTTAATGGATTTAATCTCATTACAGGTCCGAGGAAGAACATTCCACACACGTCTGGGCAGCACGTGATCCAAGGCTGGAATGAAGACTGCTGAGAGACTGCCACGTGGTCCTAATATTTAGGGCTAAAAGTGTGGAGGTCACACGACGGAGCTGCCGCTGCTGCTGCTGCTCCTGCTATATATATGAACCTTCTTCCACAGAAGAAGAGAGATCGAATGGGCGAAAGGTGAAGTCCATACAGAGAGCCACGATCCAGACAGAGAAGAAGATAAGGAAAAGAAGAAGAGAAAGAGAGTGAGAAAGAGAAAGAAAGAGAGATTGAGTAAGAGATCGAGATAGCAGAGTGTGAAGAGAAGAAGAGGAAGAAGAATAGAGAAGAAGAGAGAGCTAGAGTGATAGAAGCGTCAACTGAAGATCTGTTCTTGCTGGGCCGTGGATCAAATCCAGGCCAGCCAGCTCCTGCGAGAGTCACATTTGATTTTATCGTTTCAGCTTTCTGTTGCTGGTTTCGTTTTTCATTTGATCCTTTCACTTGCTGTATTTTCGATTCTCTGTAGAGAGGTCGGGGTCCCTCCTGTTGGTTCAGGAGAAGGGAGATTGCTATCTCCAGTTGCAAGTAGCTGGGTGCTACTTGTGGGTTCCCTCCGGTTTGGAGGAAGGGAGATTTGATCTCCGGTTCTGGGCTTGTGGATTGCAAGTCCAGGGGTCCCTCCGGTTGGGAGGAAGAGAGGTCCTACACCTCTGGTTTGCAGGTGACTTAGTGTCACTTGTGTTTCCCTTTGGTTTCAGAGGAAGAGAGACTTAGGTCTCTAGGTTTCCCTCCGGTTTGGAGGAAGGGAGGATTGTTCCTCCGGCTCTAGTCTTGTGGGTTGCAAGACTAGGTGTTCCCTCCGGTCTGGAGGAAGAGAGACTTGCGTCTCTGGTTTGCTAGTGACTGGTGTCACTAGTGGTTCCCTCCGGTTGGGAGGAAGAGGGGAGGTTGTTCCCCTGGTCAAGCTGTTTGGCAGCATTTGTTGCAGACTGAGTCTGCTGTGCTAGTGTGACTAGTAGAAGCCACACTCGGGTTAAGTGTGGGGTGGATGTAGGTCTGGAGGACTGAACCACCTAAAAACCCCTTGTGCATTATGGTTTGGTTTATCTGCTTTTGCTTCCGCTAGATGATTGCATAGGGGCGCTCTAAGCATTTGGCTTCTGTTTGAGCAGAAGTGTTGATTAGTTTTCTTAGAATATTTTAATCTGTCAAGAGAGCGAAATTCCAGTTGAGCTTCAGATTGTCGAATCTGTCTTGTTATTATTCTAGTTTTTAATTGGGTGAAGGTTTTTTAAACGGGTTATATTCATTCACCCCCCCTCTGAATACTGCACCGAAACCAACAGGTCTGTGGGTTGTAGGCCGAACCACCTAAAAATCTACTGTGCCATGGTCTGCCTTGTGCGTTTGCTCCTTGTCTTCTACCTCCTTCACAGGTTGTCTGAGCATTCTTGTTTCTATCTGAAGTACCCTTGAGCTTTATATGTGTTGCTAAGTGAGTCTGGTTTGCGTAGTTCTAGTCTGCGGAGATTGCGTGCTATTCGGAGCTTGAAGGTCTGCTAGTGTGTTCTACGATATGTCAGTTTGAATGCTCGCTTGGCATTCGATATTGTGTCTGGCAGAGTTACGATTTAGTATGAGCTATTAACTCTGCATCTACTATTTGATTATCATCTTCCTATCTCTGGAGAGCATTTAATTTGTTCAGCCTAACCTAGATTTTAATTCCACAATAGTTTTTTGAACGGGGATTCATTCACCCCCCCTCTGAATCCGTGCCTTGCACCCTAACAATTGGTATCAGGGAGGGTTACTGGTTCTGCAGATCCAACGATCTGCAGTGATCCTTGGTGCTCCTTGGTGCTAATTCCTTTTGCTGCTCCTTGTTTTTGGCTGACTGTTCCTAAATCCTTCTTATGGGTCATCCACCGATTTTTAATGGTATTGATTTTAATTTGTGGTTTAATAACTTCCGTATGTTTGTTAAGTCTGTTGATCTAGATCCGTGGAAGCTAATTTCACATGCTCCACATAGATTACCAAAGAACAAGTCCAAATGGACTGATAATCATAGATCTATGTATGCTGAAAATCAAAAAGCTTTGGAGATGATGAAGGCTGCTACTAACAGGGCATTCCATTCGTGTTTTTATGATTGCAAATTAGCAAGAGAGATATTGGATAGACTGAAGATCGCCGATAAAGGAAACGAAGACAAATGCATGATGGCAAACGGCAGTGATCACAATAGTGATCAGGATGATAATGATGATCAGGTAAACCCATTTGAGAATTTCTCTATAGATGACTGGGAGGATGCCTATGATGATTTGTTTGATAGGTATAACAGCCTAAGTAAGAAAAATAAATCCCTGAAGAAGAAATTGCATGAAGCTGCTAACTCCAATTCTGAAAATACTAATATTGGGACATTGAAAACTGAGAATGAAATTTTCAGAAAATGACTGAACAATCTTGATTCTACTGCTTCAGAACTAGATCATTTGAAATCTGAAAAAGAAATGCTTAAGAAACAAATTAGCTTATTTAAAGAGGAAAATCAAGAACTTGTACGTGAAATTTCAGAACTAAAAGAAAAACTTAGCTTGATTGATGATGATCAGGTTCATGTCAATAATTTAGTTCAGAATGAAAAATTGATGAAAGATTTTGAATGTGTTAGCTGTGAATTGAATACCTTGAAAATTGAGAATGAATGTCTTAGGAAACAGTGTCTAAAAGTCAATGCTGAAACAACATACTTTGCTAAATCTGCCTGTAATGATTGTCCATTTCTGAAAGAAATTAATGAAAAACTTCACTCAGATTTAGAATGGCAGAATGACTTAACTGTTTCCCTAAAGGAAGAAAACCAAGATCTGTTAAACAAGATTTTGGAGTTTGAACAGATAGAAGAAGAGTTGAATGATAACATGAACTCAATAATAATTGATAAAAGCTGTGTTGAAGAAACTGAAAATCTAAAATCAGAAAATGACAAATTGATTAAAGAGATTGAAAAAGTGAAGCAGTTGAACACTACTATGTCAGAGAGACTTCTTGTCCTAGAAAACGGAAAATCTGTCTGTATAAAAGAGTCTAAAAAATTGCATAATCTGGAACAAGAAGTTGAAGACTATAAAACTGCAAACAAAGTGCTAAATGAGTGTGTGAATTACAGTGAACAAGAAATTACTGGTTATGAATTACATATTGCATCCCTGAAAGATGAGATTAAGGACCTAAAGAATTCTTTATCTAGATTTGTTGAAGGTCAAGATAATTTGGATAAGCTGCTGGGGATGAAAGTGAATTTTCAGAAAGAGGGGCTGGGGTATAATCTAGTAAATAAGAAGAGCTTTGAAAATAAAATTCATACATCATTTGTATGCAGCACTGATCAAACCAGCACAAAAAATCCTCTAGTCTTTCAATTCACAGCTAAAAATGATTCTGAGGAAACTGTAAATGAGAAAACTCACAAACAAACTGAAAAAATGAAAAAGACCAGTCACTTGCAGAAAAGACTGAATCACACTTGTATTGAGAATGTGCATGCTGTAAAAAACACTGATACACCTAGACATGCACACAAAAAGAAATTCATGAAATGTCATTACTGTCACAAGATTGGTCACTTGATGCACGAATGTAGGCTAATGGAATTAGATGATCTGAATGCTAGAAAAATGCATGCTCGGGACTCTCATGTCAATAAATATTCTATCACTAAGAAAAAGAGTATCACATGCTTTAATTGCGATAAGTTAGGACATGTTGCTGCACAATGTTGGTTTGCAAATAGTAAGAAAAGCTCACAGTCATATCATGCTAAATTCCTTGCAAACCATCATGATTTTAATAAGAACAAATCTGTTTCAGTGAACTAGCACATCATATGTTTCAATTGTAACAAGCATGGTCACAAGGCTTCTGAATGCTGGTTAGATTCTCATAGGAGAAACTCCTCTGTTTGCTCTCATTGTGGAAAACATGGCCACACAGTCCAAGACTATTGGCATAATCAGGGAAAGAAACTTAATTCTAAATTTGTTAAATTCCCTGTAAAAAATTGATTTTGACAGAAACAAATTTGTGTCTAAGAAAAAATATTTTGGATGCTTTGATTGTGGAAAACCTGGCCACCGAGCTTCTGAGTGTTGGTTGGCAGGTTATGGAAAATAAAACGTCCATGCAAATAACAAAAATTTTCATGTTAATGCACAAAGATTACCTGCTTATGACAATGTGCATAAAAAGAATTTAAAATATGTTATCTCTTGTTATTACTGTGGACAGTTAGGACATTCTATGTCTAACTGCTATTTGATGAGGTTTGATGACTCTCAAGTGTTGAAAATGAGGAGAGCACCATTCAAAGGTGCTATTGTCACTAAAGGACCCTATTGGGTTCAGTGCACCCCCTCGTTGTCTTTGACAATGGTTTTGATGATTCTAATATACTGTGTGATTTTCGTATGTTTTAAAGTGAAAATAATCTGTGTAAGTCTTGTGATAAATGTTGTGGCAAATGAGCTTAAATGTTGATCTTATGCTTTGCAGGTTTGGATGTTCTTAGGTTGACTGGCCTTAACAGTTCTCCATGTATATAATTGGATTTGGATGGCTAGGTTTGGATGTTCTTGGGTTGACTGGCCTTAACAGTTCTCCATGTATATACTTGGATTTGGATGGCCAGGTTCACTGCTTTAACAAAGTGCCGACACTGGTTGCTGAGTGTCGACACTACTTCCAATATGTCACATGCACTGATCTGTCTTCTTGTATGTTGTTCTATTGGCTAGCTCATTCGATTGCATTGGACTGGTATGCATTGGACTACTAAGACAGCTTTTCTGTTCTCATGATATTATATGAATTTGTGTTTACTCATATTGAAAGAACTGGTTTTGATGTGGATGAGTTAAGTTCAAACTGGTTTTGAATGTGCTTGACTTGATTGAAAGAATTTGATTGTTTTGGTCTGACATGGAATTCTATGTGCAGCTTTGTTAAATCATATTCTGATTTGTGAGAGTTGCGTAGAAGAATTGGGTTCCTTGAGTTAAAGTGAACTGACATCTGCACCGACCCACATTTGCCAATTCTTTATGTGTGGACAGTCCTTGGGCTTATATGCATATACATTAATAGTTCATATGTACTGACCTGTTCATTGGTTGATATTCAGAAATCATCATGTGCATTGATATGTGTTGACAAGTTTGATTGATGAGATGAATAGCTATCAATGAACTAAACTTAAATTCTTGGACTAAACTTGATAGTTTTGGCTTGATCATGGGATTCATGTATGACTTGCCTGAACCACATCTGATATGTGAGTTCATGAAAATCTCGATTTGAAAATCCATAAATCACTCATATGTGACTTTGCATTTTAATATGTGAACATGTAGGTTGAACACATGTCAATTACATATTTGATTTCAATGTGCATGTGGACAGTTTTGGATTGAAACTGAAATTTAGACTGAACCTTGGATCCATGAGAGGAATGCATTTTACTTTACTCCAATGCATGTTTTTCACTTGGCTAAATCAAGTTTTCATAAATGGGTTAAAAATGGCTTCTTCAAGTGCTTTGACTCATAACTCTCATGATTTGAATTTCTTGAAAGTGCAGGTTTCAAGATACCCACAAACCTTTGTAATCATGGTAAGAATTCAATTAAGTATATGTTTCCAAGTGAGTAAGTTGGGTTTAATTTATTTGGCTACTTAATTGTCTTTTGATTAAGTGAGCTTCATGATGCATCATGCTCAATTTAATTCCCATTCTTTCTTGCAAGATCTGATTTGATTTGATGTTTCAAAACCCCTCATGCATGCCATTTAATTGTATTTGAATGGGGTTAATTATATAAATAGAATTTTGGCTTTTCATTGTGACTTAATTCACTTTTCTGCTCTATCAGTAAAAGTGTCGACTCACAGAGTCGACACTTATGTTGAGTTGTTCTGTCTGCTATGTTGGTTTATGAGTCCAGACAAAAAGTGTCGACTCTATGAGTCGACACTTTTCATCTGGGTGTTTTGTTTTGTTGAAAACAGGACACGTAGGAAAAAGTGTCGACCCAGTGAGTCGACACTTTTACCCCGTGTCCTGATTTCTTCATCGGGACAGAATCTGTTGAGAAAAGTGTCGACCTCAAGGGTCGACACTTTCTCTGGGCGACCCGGATCGGGTTTGCCGGATTGATTTCGAACTCCGGGTTTAAAGGTCCGATTGGGGTGGTGTTTTACCCCATCACCCTTAGGGTTTCTGTACATATGTTAGGGCTGATTAGAGAGGGTTTTTAAAGGGGCTGAGGTGTCTTTTGGTCTTCTATTTCCTGCCCCATTTATATCATACGCTATCCATCGAAGGGTGATATACCTTTGGGGCTAATACTTTCCATCTGCTGCAGGAGAGGAAGAACGAGAGAAGAGGAGGCGACTTCAACGCAAAATCTGATCTACTTCTGTCAAGATTTGAAGCTCGTTGATGAAGGGAGTTGCAAGCGGAATGAAGCGACGAATCTGAGGACGTCTTCATTGCAAGCAAAGGTTCACATCGACCTGAAGGGAAGAAGAAGAAGAACATAAAGGAGGGCTACACACTGTAGACACGCCATTCTTGACGTCTTCTGAGAAAGTCTCATATTACTATACAACGCCCCGCAACGGCTTACGCATTTCGAATCACTCGAGTGCTTCCTTTTCTTGGGTCTTCTTCTGCCTTTTTCGGCATTCGGAATCGTCCCGTCACGACATTCGGACGGCATCAACACCAGTCAGACGCATCAGGAGGTTCCAGAATCAGGAAGGGTGTCTGACGGGCGGCCGCCGACGCCTGATTTGAGGACCCGGGTGGGTCTTAATGGGGGCGTCTAGGCCCCTGGACGCCCCCATTCTTTTCTTTTATTTTCTTTTATTTTATTCTTTTCTCAGGGCCTTAAACTAAATAAAAAATATATATATTAATGGAGGCGTCCAGGCCTCTAGACGCCTCCATAAAAATAATAATAAAAAATGTTTGTAAAAAAGCCAGTTGGCATAAAACACAAAAAAAATAATAAATAAAAAATAATATATTTTTGGAGGCGTCCAGGCCCCTGGACGCCTCCATCAACTCTCTCACGGGCGCCGCTCACTGAACGATGGTTTGTCGTGTGTGAAAAAATCCAAATTATAGAGACGTCCAGTCAGCTGGACGCGCCCATTTCTGAATCACGAGGCGCCGCTCACAAAACCACGCGTTGTGCCAAACTGCGTGCGGCCGTCGTCGGTTTTCGATGGACCTGTTAGAGGCGTCCGGGACCCTGGACGCCCCCACAAAAGTATTCCAAAAAAATAAATAAAAAATACAATAAAATATTAATTCGGCCCTGATGGAGGTGTCCAGGGTCCTGGACGCCTCCACCCTCCGGAGCTCTATAAATAGATGCCCACCCCCTCAGTTCTGGAGAGCTTAGAAGTGATCCGATAGGCTACCGGAGCCCAGAGGCTACGGAGTCATTTTCTAACCCGTGGGTTCTTTTGTAGGTGGAGGTTCTGCCGGCTTCTCGGGTGCTCACGCTCGCGAGAGGAAGGTCGTCTTCATCCATCGCGCTTCCACGTCATCCCCACGCTGCCGGAGCTCCGTCGGATTTCACCATCGGCATATCCAATAAGCCAATTCTTTCCTTTTCTTCGTAGTTCTTTTGCATTCATCATTTTGCATCCCCTATCCCCCTTCATAAGGGCGCCTTTTCTTATACACTTCTTACATCCATCATCTCATTTTACTCCTACTCGAGTCCGAGAGGGGTTTAAAAGATAACACCAACCAGGTGTGTGTCTTGCCATCATTTCGTTATTTTTTATCGCAAGGATTTGAATACTACACCTCCATCTTTCTAATCCACTTGTCATTTGTTTGTCATTGTTTTGCAAGGGTAGCCGAGGAAAGCCCTCTCCGTCGGCCGGCCGGAGGGAGAGGAAGAAGCAACCCGCCATCTCCCGCTCTTGAGGTAGGCGCGATCACTTTCTTATTTTGGGGTCTTTCGGCCCCTGGCGATCACATCTTGTTTTCGAGGCCGCGGCGAGTCACTTCCCCAATGGCCGTTTAAATTTTCCGTTCTTATATTCTCTTTATGTTCTGTTATATTCTGCTCATATTCTCGAGGCCGCGGCGAGTCACTTCCCCAATGGCCGTTTAAATTCCCGTTCTTATATGTTATATTCTTATCTATTCATGTTCTCGAGGCCGCGGTGAGTCACTTCCCCAATGGCCGTTTAAATTCCCGTTCTTATATGTTATATTCTTATCTATTCATGTTCTCGAGGCCGCGGCGAGTCCGCGCAATCTCCCGTGGTGGCCCCTTCTCTCTCTTCTCTTATTTCTGTGTTGCAGCAAACAAAACAAAAAAAAGAAGGAGCCCGCGCGCGCTCCGCGTCTTCTCCGCTCTTCCCCGAACCGCGTGACGTCGCTCACAGATTGGCGATCACGGTGGGACCTCTACTGCTTCCTTTCGGCTACCCTTGCAAGTTCGGCACCACCCGTGCCTCTCCACCTTCGCGCCCGCGCGCGCCCCCGTCGTGCTCACGGCAGCACTATCAGTTGTGATTGGTTGTTTGTTTATTATATGTCTGTTATTTCTGTTATTTTCTTACTCTATATATCTGTCAGCATTCCATTGCATACATCCATTCCTCTTTTCTATCCTTTTTTCATTTTTTTGAGGATCACCCTTTCCTGGTGAAGGAAGGACTCTCCGTTTGGGAATTCCTCTCAACGGACTAGAATCTCCTACACTGGGACCTCCGTAAGTCCCCGACATCGAAGAATCTCCTCTTCGTTCACTGGGCTGGTTGTACCATTGAAGTTCCCCAGAGTTAGTCATTTCATTTGTGGTGAGACGAGAGACCCTAGCTGACACGGCGGTGAAACAAAAACAAACTAGGGTCCCCATTTTGTGTGAACTTCGGATCTCGCTAAAAAAATACAAAAAATCATCAAAATCAAAACACAAAAAAAGGGCGTAAAGGCATCCACTTGTTTGATAATCTCTGCTACCTACTTGCTAGTGTATGTTTTTACGTTCTGGGAAAACTGTGAGCATGTCTCACGAGTCTTTTGAGGAGAACCACCCTAGCCGTGGTTTGTCAGCCGACCCGCGAGTCTATGCTATGGACTCGGGTCCTTCTCATGACCCCTCGCATGAGGTGCAGGTTATTACCGGGGACACGTCCCCACCACAGGATATCTCTTCTTTACTGGGCGTCCTCGCCAACACGGAGCTTACCTCTGAACAGCTCCGGGCCTTCCAGGCCATTCTAAAGGGGAAATCTGTTTCCCCCACGCCCCAGGAATCAACTCCAGTCATCGCACCTCTCCAAGAGTCCGTGCAGGCCATTCCATCTCCCTCATTGGCGCAAGCCATCCAGTCTCCCTCGCTTCAAGGTCAAGCGAGCCAACAACCACCCTCATTCCAATTCCCGTCACAATCTCAAACTCCCGTTGTTCCCCACACACCGCTTCAGCCAGGGCCAACTGTCGGTGGTCCGACAGCTCCCTCTCATTCGGGGTTTCCCCCTCAAGTCTCCGGGAGACAGTTTCTCCCCCAGTGGCAGGTGCCACCTTCACCTCCAGAGGAGCTCGCCCAATCGCTCCTCAATAGGTTCAATCGCATGGACGAGCAGTTTCAAAATCTAAGAAGAATGGTGGACGTGAAAGCCACCCCGGACGTTGCTTTGCCAATCCTTCCCGTCATTCATCTTCCTCCCTCCGAAATGCCCACGTACCGCAGATACAATGGTACCGGCAACCCCTTCATTCACCTCAAGGACTTCATGTATGAGTCCTCCTATTGGCAAAATGATCAAAGGTCCCTGGCATACCTCTTTCGGAGATCATTGGATGGTCCTGCGCTTGAGTGGTTCTATTCTCTGGAGCCCCGCGAGGCCGAGAATTTTGAAATAGTCCAGAGAAGGTTCTTGCAGAAATATAGGGATAGGGTCGGTCCCTCACTCTCCATTACCGACCTAGTAGCCGAAAAGATGAAACCCGACGAGGATTTTGTCTGATATGCTGATAGATGGAGGTCTCTGGCGGAAAGAATAAGGGATACCCTCTCCGAGCCCGAACAAGTGAAGATGATTGTGTCTAATGCAACCCCACAGTTCAGACATGTCCTGGCCATGAATAAACTTACTACAATGGAGGAACTCTATGAAAGGGCCCGGTACATCCAAACCCAGCTAAAAGACTCCCCCATCATGAACATGTTTGAGTCGCCGAAACCCAAAGTGGTCAGAAAGACAGGCGCTGGTGTCCCGGGCGGAGCCACAGAAGGGGTCGTGATAAATGAGCAAGTCAGTGCGGTCAACAATGCCAACTATGCAGTCAACCCAAGGCCTCCACAAATGCCCCGACTTCCACCCCAACCAGGTCCTTTCCCTCTTCGTCCTCCACCCCAAAATAATCCACCCCAGGATAATATGCCTCCATTACGCCAACCCCAGCAACAACAACCACAACCTCAGCAACAACAACCACCGCTTCAGTACAACCAAGTTCCACCCCCGGGGAACTATGGTCCCCAACAGCAACAAAGGAGGCCGCTCGGTCCCAAGAGAGCCTACTATCCACCATTGTCGGAAACCTTAGCAGACATTTTTAATGCCCTCATGGCATCAAACCAACTCGCCCTACCCAGAGAAAGGCCCGCGTGGCCACCCAATGTTGATACCTCCAAATACTGCGTCTACCACAGGCAGCCGGGACACACAGTAGATTACTGCTTCCATTTCAAAGATTACATCCATGATATGAATGATGAACATCAAATAGATTGGGATGAGATGAGACGATACGTCGCGGCTCTCAAGGCTAGGAGACCCCCTTATAGGCCACAGCAGCAGTTACAACAGCAACAGCAACAGCAACCACAACAACAACAGCAGGCTCAGTAGGCCCCACAACAACAGCCCGACATGGGCATAATCCAGAATCCATTACCGGAGCACCAACAGCCCAATCATCAGGTTAACCCCATCTCCTCCTTCCCGGAAGTCGGGAGAGAGTAGGTGTGGCACCAGGAAAGTACCTCCATTCTTTCTACCTCCAACCCTATCGTCATGCAACCCCCTTACCTTGCCCGGGTAGCACCTCTCTCTCATCAACCCGCATCAGTATCACCATCACCATTTCCACTACCATTACGCCCTCTCATCCGCACCCGACCTCCTATCAACCGACACTCTCCACTACGCCTTCACAACCTCTCATCTTCTCTCACTCCCCCACTTTACCATCCACCTCTACCACATTTACCCCTACACCTTCTAAACCCCTTATCATCCGTCAACCATACATAATCCCGTCTTTCTCCACCGTATCACCACTAATGCCTTCAAAACCACTCATTAACCATCACCCACCTCAAAATCATTGCCCACTTCAAGTCCTACCCACTTCTACTTCGTCTCCACCGCCACCTTCTAGACCCCTTATCCTTCATAATCCGCGCAATATCCCCTCTACCTCCACCATGCCGCCACCTAACAAACCCCTCATCAGAATCCCTGCTCCCGTCATCACCCCTGCTTCATCAACCATTCCTCCACTACTACCCCTCAAACCCCTGTTAAAACCCACTGCTACCCCCACAGAGGTACAAAAGCCGCAGGCAATGGTGCTCCGAAGTGGAAGGATTTTCCACAGGGTTTTCCCCCACAACAGTCAGAATCCCGAGCAATCTCAGCCAGAGAAGGATGATGCAGAACAACCAGAAAGAGCTATCCCTAGAACACAGTATGATCTATTGAAACACTTGGACAAGACACCTGCCCGGATCTCCATCCTGGAGCTACTTCAAAGATCCACATCCCACCAGGCGCCCTTGATGGAATATCTTCAAAAGGTCATGGTTAATGAAGACCTCCCCGTGGAGAAGATTTCGACCGTCCTGACCCCAACAGACACACAACCAGCCATCATGTTTCACAACTACGAGCTCGCTCCCAAGGAAGCTCGGAAATATGCATTGTGCATTTCAATAAAAATTAATGGGGTATCCATAAACCCGTGTCTTGTGGACACGGGTGCATCCATAAATGTGATCTCCATGAGCACTCTTCAGTTGTGTGGGGTCAACGAGGAACAAATAAGACCTTCCTCGATCACGGTCACGGCTTATGACAATAGCAAAAGGCCGCCGCAGGGGATGATTATTCTGAAGGTAGAACTAGGCCCCATGGCAATTCCCACGGAATTCCATGTCCTCGACATGGACCCCACATTTAAGGCTATACTGGGTCGCCCTTACATCGAAGCCATGGACGCTGTGCCTTCCACCAACCATCAGTGCCTGAAGTTTCCTTACAATGGGAGAATTATTAAAGTGGTCAGTACACCTGTCCTTCACACAGTGGATGCTATCAACACCTCTCTGCCTTCTGTTTGGCCGTCTCATCGGCCCATATTGTGACTACTGGACGTACGTGATCCATCTCATGTTCCACTAGCACCAAAGGAGCCGGTCAGGGCAACCACAACATCATGTCTCCCTTTTCACTCCAAAGGTTGGGAGATTATGAGGAACATCGGCTATCAACAAGGAAAAGGTCTGGGCGCACAGTTACAGGGTATGCTCAAACCGCCAAAGGAAATTAGGCCGAACCGCAGGTTTGGCCTAGGCTTCAAAGGACCGTTCAAGGCAGATTGGAAGCCCCTCACGTGGACTCTATCAAACCACTTCAACAGAGGGCCCGTTGTTCAGATGGGGGATCACCCACGAGAAGCATATGGGGGATCACATGTTGTATATTTGGCTGAAAAATGTCCGAGGATCACCAAAAGAGGCAAGATCAAAGATCCGGAATGCGAGTGGGACAAATGGTTCGACATACGGGACATTTCCGTTGCACTGGAAAGGATGTTCTCATCTCCGCAGCTTGAAGGACCACCATTGATCTCCGAAATACCAGAGAATATTACCACTCTTGCCAAGGTTCCAAACTATCCTCGTCCTCGCCAGAAGGACCCTGTCGTCGACGGATCTTCATCCGTCCTCAACATTGCCGTCGACGGCTCATTAGCCGCCATCTTCTCCATCCACTCGTCTCAGCCTTTGCTGATATCTTCTTCCTATGCCAGACAATTGTCTGATGATCTTCCCAGGTCCCCTTCTTTGCTTACATACCTACGCGGGCTTTTCAACCCGCGCCAGGTCTTCAACCATGATCTGCTCTATGAGCCTCACAATCCTCTAGCCATAACCACTTTTCTCTCTCCTCCAATCTCTTTTTACTGCTTTGTCATTAAAAATGAAAACGAAAAAAAAAGTCAATTTTCAAACTCCCCAACAACACATCTTCGTTGAGGAAACCTCCTACATCTCCCACGGGTGCGTACCGCCTTGCGGACCACCCGTCCAAGGTCCGATGAGCGACCTTTTCTACCCCTCCTCTGAGGGGTCTTCTCCTGTACATTCTACACCATCCTCTTCGTCTTCCTCTTCTTCTGTAGATATTGTCAGTCAATCTAGGAATGATAGGCCAAGGGTAGTACCTAGGAAGAAATCCAAGGGTAGGCAGATCCCTCGTCGATTCCTTCTGGATTTGGCCGCCAGGTGTCAGGCCCTTCTTGCCATCCCCCAGTTGTTAGAAAATCCCATCCAGCTACCCGAAATAGAATGCGAGGGCGACTGTGCATCTGATGAAGGGCATGGAGTCTACGAGATCACGGATGAAGAATGCCCCACTGAAGATGAGGGTGAAGAATATGAGGATGCGGCGGGCGCATACGCTAGTGGAATGAGGAGATTCGACGAGCCGTCAACCGCCGTAGAAGAATCCACCAAAGAAGTCAACTTGGGAACTGAGGAAGACCCTAGGATCATCCTCATAAGTGACAACCTACCACCCTCTGAAGAAGAGGCATTAATTGAGGTTCTCAAGGAATATAAGGACACGTTTGCATGGAGCTACGAGGATATGCCGGGTCTGGATTCAACCTTGGTCGAACACCGTTTAACCCTAAAACCGGGGTCCATCTCGGTAAAACAAAGGTTAAGGCGTTTCCATCCTCAGATGGCTTTGAAAATGAAAGAAGAGGTCGATAAGCTCCACAAAGCCAGGTTCATTAGAGTCATTTTTTATCCTCAATGGGTGGCGAACATTGTCCCGGTCATGAAGAAAGATGGGAAAGTCAGGATTTGCATCGACTTCCGGGACCTTAACCGCGCGTGTCCAAAGGATGATTTTCCCTTACCTCACATTGATGTGCTGATTGATAACACGGCAGGCTACGAAACCATCTCTTTCATGGATGGATTTTCAGGATACAATCAAATTCGTTTGGCAGAAGAGGATCAGGAAAAGACGTCATTCACTACCCCTTGGGGAACATATTGTTACGTGGTCATGCCGTTCGGATTAAAGAATGCTGGAGCTACTTACCAAAGAGCGATGATGGCCATATTTCATGACATGATGCACATATATCTGGAAGTGTATGTGGATGACTTATTGGTAAAATCAAGGACCAAGATGGAACATCCAGAAGTTTTGGCTAAGGTCTTGCAGAGGTCAAGGGAGTTCCAACTGAAAATGAACCCGAAGAAGTGTGTGTTTGGTGTGTCGTCAGGTAAATTGCTGGGGTTCATTGTGAGCAAAAGAGGGATCGAGATAGATCCTGACAAAGCTAAGGCTATCAGGGATATGCCGCCTCCCAAGAATTTGAGGGAAGTCCGAGGTTTAATCGGGAGGTTGCAGTTTATCCGTCGGTTTGTGTCCCAACATTCACAAAGGTGTAGACCTCTCTACGAGCTGACCAAGCCAGGAGTAGAATTCCACTGGAATTCTAAATGTCAGAAAGCTTTTGAAGGGTTAAAGGAATATCTGGCTAGTCCACCCGTTCTCATTCCACCCAAACCGGAAAAACCTCTGATCCTTTACGTCTCAGTCTTGGATGACTCCGTAGGAGCCGTCCTCGCACAAGCTGATGAAGAAGGCAAGGAACGGGCAACCTATTACTTGTCCAAACTTCTCAATCCCTGTGAGCAGAAGTACACCGGCATGGAGAAAACCTGTGCTGCCCTCGTTTGGGTAGTGCAGAAATTGAAACACTACTTCTTGGCTCACGAGGTCCACTTAATTGCTCGAATGAATCCTATCAAATTCCTTCTGGAGAAATCTGTCCTTACGGATAGATTAGCACGCTGGCAAAGTTTTCTCTCTCAGTTTGACATCGTCTACGTCCAGCAAAAGGCGATTAAAGGCTATGCCATAGCCGAGCATCTCGCTCACCATCCTCTTCCCAAGTTCGATCCTGTCCAATCAGAGTTTCCATATGAGGAACTAATGTCCATCAACCAATCAGATGAGCCAATGTGGACGCTATATTTTGATGGAGCTCTGAATTCTCAAGGAAGAGGAATCGGCATCGCCCTCCTATCGCCTGAAGGCCTCACATTCCCATTGGCATACCAACTCAAATTTTCAGTCACCAACAATATAGCTGAATATGAAGCCCTTCTAGCTGGCCTAGAACTCGCTCATTCTTTTCGTATCACTGAGTTGTGAGTCGTAGGTGATAGTCAACTCATCCTTCGCCAGGTGCTCACTAAGTATCGCACTCGCGATCCCAAACTCAAGCCATACCAAGAACTCACTGCTGCCTTTGCCAAACTATTCACCAAACTGATCTTTGTTCATGTCCCTCGTCATCAGAATATTCTCGCCGATGCCCTCGCCTCGTTGGCATCATCCATAAGGTTCCCTCTAGGAAGATGGTTTAAGTCCATTTCCATCTATAAACTTCACGCCCCTGCAATCGATGAGGCCTCCTACGTAAATATCAAAGACAGGATAGCAAGGAAGATCCTGCAGGAAGATATCCTTGAGAAGAGGGAAATCATGTTGGCAGAGACCGAAGAAGAACTGGCTGATGAAGAGAAACCATGGTTCTATGAAATTGTCAAATACTGCCAAGATCAGTCTTATCCTGAAGGGGCCACCACAGAGGACAAGAAAGCCATAAGAAGGGTGGGTCAGAAATATACTTTGGTTGGAGGTCTACTCTATAGGAGGAGCCATACTGGTATTCTGTTAAGATGTCTTGGTGACGATGAGGTTTGAAAATGTGTAGAAGAGACGCACTCGGGTGTGTGCGGTGGCCACGTGAATAGTCAGATGCTCGCCAAAAAGATCATTCGGCAAGGTTTTTACTGGCCCACTATGGAAGAAGATTGTGCTGTCTATGTCCGTAGGTGTGTCAAGTGTCAACTTCACGCCGATAAAATTCATTCACCATCTTCCTCACTTCATCCAATATCCTCCCCATGGCCTTTCTCCATGTGGGCATTCGACATCATTGGTCCCCTAGGTGATCCCAATTCCCTCACCAAGCAGAAATCTTTCATCCTTACTGCGACGGAATACTTCACCAAATGGGCCGAAGCTGAAGCTTACGCGGAAATCAAGGCGTCAACAGTCTGCAAATTCATCATGAAGAACATCCTCGCCAGATTCGGCGTCCCAAGCACGATCGTCACCGACAATGGGCCACAGTTCATTTCTCAGGACCTACAGGACCTCTGCAAAAGGTACGCAATTGCATTGCATCATTCATCACCTTATTACCCACAAGGTAACGGCCAAGCGGAGGCCACCAATAAAACATTGCTCAAAATCATCAAAAAAACCTGCGAGTCTACTAAGTTTTTAGACTGGCCAGAAAAGCTTATCGAAGCTCTATGGGCCTATCGCACTTCAATCCGTACCCCCACCGGGCAGACTCCATTTGCCCTTACTTATGGTATGGAAGCGGTAGTCCCGTACGAGACTCTGATCCCTTCTCTCAGGGTACAATTGGATGAGGAATTTCCCCTCAACGATCATCGTGATTCACTCCTCGCCCAGTTGGAACTCTTGGATGAGAAGCGACTGGCCGCTGCCGAACACACACGTGTGTATCAAAATAGACTCGCTCGCTTTTACCAAAAGAAAGTCGTTGAGAGAAAATTCAAAGTTGGTGAGATGGTCGTAAAAAGAATTTTTGTCAAACCTGGAGGTCCGCGTTCTAAGCTCCAACCCAATTGGGAAGGACCATTTGTAATTCAAGCCGTGTACCCTGGCAACGCCTACAAGCTAGTCAACGCCGAAGGGACCGAGTTATCCCACCCTTGGAATGGGCTTTATCTTAAGAAATACTACCCTTAGCACAAACAAAAAAAGTGATGAAAAGATAAAAACATCAAAAACAAAGGAATATTGAAAACCACTAAAAATATAGAAAATTTAAAATGCCGATGCCCGGTAGTCACCATATAGTTAAGTCCCTGCATTTAACCTTCATGTTAGGATAGGGCCCATTGAGGCTTGGTAGGCACCGGGTCTTGGTTTGCCAGAACCGTGGAGATCCCTGTCCGGCCACGTCGGCCTATGCTCGCTCGAAGGAAGCTAACATGTGCTCACTTATGTATTTTACTCAAAAAAGTCGGTAGCATCACCTACGGTGGGGCCCCACCCAGAAGATCTCCGGAAGCTGTAATCTTTATTCTTTTCCCTTCGACCAAATGAGACAGTCGGCGCCCTTAAAACGCTGAGCATGAGAAACCGAAACTCAAACCCCAAAGGCAAGAGTAGGATCCATTTCCTCGAGCATCGATCAGAGCACGAGAAGAGGGCAGTGTCCCCGCAGGCATACGAAAAGGGAGCCCACAAACGTCAAACGACTATATCTCCCTCACAAAAAGAAATACAAAATCAAAATCAAGAGAAAAGCCTGGTCGTGACCGTGCCTGTTACGATAAACGGAACCCCTCAAAGTAAAAGTCTGAATCCACAAAAGGGGCCGTGGAATGTAAATGCTCGAGATTTGGTCCGAAGTTGTCTGAAAGGAAAGAGTTAATGGGCCCTTATTCGCTCGCCGGGTTAACGGCTTTGCCGGTCCTCTCAGGAGGTTTATCCCCTACACTCTTCCTTCTCCCTCTAAAGATGAAGGTTCGATGGAGTTTCTGAAAGGTGAAAACTGCCCAGGGTCTGCGACCTTATTTTAATATACACATTTGGTTGCCTACTTTGAAAAGCAAATGCTATCGCTGCGAAGGAGTCTCTGTGTTTCTGGCTGGTCAAGACCCCTGTTTACCACCTTGATGTCTTCTTGTTTAACCTCAGGCTTAGGCCAATGCAAGCGCGTCACCTATGGGTGCGACGGCGTCTGATTCTGGGTCAGCGTCGCGCGGTTGGTCGTTAGGGTTCCAGGGTGTTCCATCATATACCATCTAGAGTTGTGAGGAAACAGACCCGGGTCGGGCAAATCATTTACCTCGAACACCTTTTGGGTGAATCCCTGTGGTCGGAAGCGACTGGGAGCCTAAGCATGGCATGACGGTATTGTCATCAGGGTAAGTCTTAGCCGGCGGGATCATCATTCGAGGGGTCTAGAGGCCCAAATCAACCTAGATGTGCACTTAGGATACCTGGGAGGTTAGTAAGAAACCCCTGTTCTCACGAAGGTTAGGTGCCATTTGGGTGCTTGCCGGGCGTTAGCAATAAAAAAAACTGAGATGATAAAATAATAAAAAAATGGAAAAGAGAAAATGTACATTTTTACAAACAAAAATAAAAAAAATCTTTTTTATGATAAAACAAAAAAATGCCAAATATAAAAAAAAGAAGAGAAAAACAAATCAATTTTGCATGATTACATTTGCGTGCAGCATCTCACTTTTAATACCGCTTACATTCATGTGTTGGCCTGTCGCATTTATCATCACCGCATCTTTCCCTTGCCTTCGTTAAATAAAGGCTTGGCCCCTTGACCAGTCATCAAGGACAGTCACAGTGACCATTTGCTTATTGAGCAAGGGGCCAAGTCAGAACAGAAATTCTGATTTGTTTGTTTCAGTGATATATGCAGGGATTCAGGCAACTGAAGCAAAGGTGAAAAATAAACAAACCGAACCTTGTATTTTATTCCAAAAACAAAAAAAATTACATCAAGTTCCGCCCTCTCTCTCTGCATTACTCGTCCCACTACTCTCCTGGCAAAACGCTCTTAAAGGTGCTACCCAACTACGAAAAGCGGTACTCCTACCGCTCTGTACTCCCCTTCCTATTCCCACATCCCGGTGTTGATCCACGGAAGCAGCAGAGAAGCTACCAACACGAAAGTCACGCTCTCGTGCTCTTCGGTGGCGCTCCTCACCATCTCTCAGCCACTATTCAGCAAGACCAAGGTTGATTCGGAGTTCGAATAGTTGGGCCTCCATGGCCCTTCGTTCCTCCCTTTCAGTCAATCTGTTGGCTCTTTCTCTCTCTGCGTCTCTTTCTCTCTCTGCACGTTCTCTCTCGCGGTCTTCCCTCTCCAACTGGAGAGTGATCCTCAGTTCCACGGCATCCCTAGAGGAGTCGTCATCAGGATGACGCCGCAGTTCCCTCTCCAGTTCTGCTATCCTAGCCTCCTTCTGCGTGACTTGGCCAAGCGCTTCTTCCGTCTCCTTTTCCTGCCAAGTGTACCATCTCAGATACACGATAAGGCATAAACAAGGAGAACTCAACACTGAGACTCTTACCTGTATAGAGAGCATCCCTTCTGCCTCCGCAGCACGCTGCGTGGCGTGAGCAAGTTGCTCATGAAGCAAGTCAAGTTCTGAGGTGGGAATCCACAAGCTGGAAGAGGCACCACCCACTCCCATCGCTGGGGAAGCCGCGCCAATCTGGGCATGCTACGACCACGTGAATTAGCAGCCAACATCTGGAATCTGAGGATTTAATTACGAACGCACACTGAACACCTACCAAGGCACTCGTAGCTCCGCGGGCATCGCCCAACTGTTGTTCCATCTCTGCCAAGCGAGTTCGTAAATTCGCTATCATGGCATCCCGGACATCCTGCAGCCTTACAAGTCAGTATTTTCACCAGAAAACCAAGAAAAGGAGAAAGAAAAGAAGAGAAAAGGGGAAACCTACCTCCACAAGTCCCCGGAATTGGAACCGTTCTGCGTACTTTGTCCTATATAGACGCAAGTAGTCCTCGCTATCCCGCGCCTGTGATTCTACAATCGTGCCACCCCGTTGCCAGTCCTTGTACTGTTCGGGGAATCGCACGCGCCAGTCAATGCAGGTCGCCGGTCCCCGCGTCTTTCTCCCGACACGAGGTGGCACCGCTGAATCCACCCATTCTTGAGCCAGTCCTAAAGTCCTCATAACTAATCGTAGCCGAAGCGGCTCGATTTCATTCAGGCAGTGCATCCATAGTTCCCGTCTGAACCGGGCACGACTTGCTAGAACCCACGGCTGGTCGGCATCGACCATGTCTGAGTAGGGTCTCCAGTTTACCATCGCTGCAGGGAACTCCTGTAGCTCCCGCCTTAGCACCATCAGTTGGTAGGTTAGGGGTGCCGCACTCATGATGGGTTCCCACCGCCTGGCTAGCGGCACCATCACAGGTCGCCAATGCCGAGCTCTCCCCATGGGAGGTAATAATAGCTCCACAGCTACTCGGCGCAGGTCATCAGAACTTTGCAAAAACACAAAAAAATACAAAACAAGCAAAACCAAAAAAATACCTGGATGAATGGTGTGAAACCACTCACAGTCATCTCACGATCCGTTTCTTGGAATAGGCCTGCAAACAAGTGTGCCAGCATGGCGGCTCCCCAGGCATAATACCCTACTCTTTCAAGGTCTGACAGCAGATACAGGAAGCAACATTGGATACCGTCCCCTTTCGAGCTCAGTACCAATCTCCCCAAAAGGAAGAGGAGAAATCTCCTCAAATCTATGTTGCATCTTTCCCAGTTGCCGAAATCTGTGCAGTACACGGCACGGCATCCTATTTCCATCCTTTCCATGAACTCTTCTGAGGATTCATCGTCCCGCCGACGAGTGTCGGTGAGCCCTAATGCATCCATCAGGGACGCCCTAGCTACCGACCTATTTTTCCGACCATCTAGGTCCAAACCCAGTAACTTCTGGGCACCTTCTCTGTAGTCCGCGTAAGTGACTCCGGTCACTGCCTCGCCCTCTACCTTCAGGCTTGTGATCCGGACCACATCCTCCAAGCTGGGCACCATGTGCCCCCACGGCATCAGGAATGCCCGACTCACTGGGTCCCATCTCTCACACAAGGCTTGGATCAGGACCAGGTCGAGCTAGATCGGCTCGATCCGAAGGAAGGTACCAAATCCCATCACGTCTAGCCTCGCCTTCTGAAAATCTGGGAGGCCCCTGTACGCTGCTACTACCAACTCCCATAAGATTTGTGATTTCATCACAACCTACACATACAAGGAATGGGGGTGAGGTTTGGTCAGAAGAAAGGAAGAAAGAATGAAAAAAGGGCAAGAAAACTTGGCTTACGAGTTGTGATTGGGCCCTTTCGCTGAAGTGCCCTTCAAGGTCTGAAAGTCTCCTGGAACTACTACCACTGGACCTGCTTCTCTTCGAGGAATGGGAAGATTTGCCCTCCATCCAACTCTCAGAATTTTGAACTCCTCCTCTCCCGTGAGAACTTGTGCTCCTCGAGTTGGTCCTCGATATACCTGGGAAGATAAAAGGGACAAGAATTTATAGAAACGGAAGGAGTGCGGGCCAAGATTGCCTCCATCACCTGTTGATGATAGCCCTCGCAATGAGGCACCTGCCATGCGGTCCCGTGTGTCACTTCACCGCGCGCACATGGTGATTGACTGGACGAAGAATACGACGAATAGCCCCTATGTTGTCTAGGGATACCCTATCTTGATTTGGAGGACGTCCGCAAAATTTGACACAACGTTGGGAAAAGAAACTAGGGCCGTCTTTTTTTGACTTCGACGGCAGATTCCCGTGGAAAATGGTCACAACAAGACGCGATTCTCCGCTCAAGGCGGAGTCTCGGCAGACCCATCACATGGGAATAGTGCAAAGGAGAAGAAGTGTAGGGAAGAAGGAACGCACAAGAGAACGAACAAGCAGCAGAAAATCAAATCATTCCATTCATAATTCTACATAAGCTGTCACAAACGCTACAATCATAGAGAGGTGGCGGGTCCACTAGCTCGCCAATCCTCACCATCACTCATCTCTCTGGGCACTCTCCTCCTCTCCCCCGAGGTGAGGGTCCCTCAGAAGCCTCCGGGATCCCCGTGCAGTAGCACCTGCCTCGCCTCTTGGCGCCTGCTCCGCAGCAGTGACTCGCTGCTCCTCCCCTGGCGTGGCGAAGAAGCCACTAGTGGCAAAGCGACCGGACTGGCGGAGTCGCTCCCCGAACTCTCGCGCTTTCTCGTATTGCGTCTCCATCCCTCCTAGCCTCTGCACGACGGCCTGAAGGCCCAGCTGGAGCTCCCTCACTTGGGCCTCCAAGGCCCTCCTCTCAGTCAGATCCCGCTGTCGCTCGGACCTTCTCTCGGCTTTCTCTCTCTCTGCCTCTCTCCTCATCATCTGTAGAAGAACCCTTAACTCCAGGATGTATGGAGAAGGTCTCTCCTCACCACGATGCCGCAGCTCCGCTACAGTCGCCACCCAGGCGTCACGCTCCTCTTCCGCCCGGGTCGCGCGGGCCACCGCACCGGCAAGTTGCTCCCGGAGGGAGGCAATCTCGAGAAAAGGGGCCGAGGAACTGGAAGATCCGCTAGCCACTCCCACCGTCGTTGTCTGCTGGGCACGCTGGAACAAAATAAATAACGGCCGTCAGTGAAACTCCAAAATCTGAAGATAAAAGTGCGGCACGTAACTTACCAGGAGCGACAGCTCATGTTGAGCGACGGCCAGCTGCCGCCTAGTCTCTGACAGTTGGGCGCGCGAGCCACCGATGCCACGCGTGTCCCCAGCTTGGGGAAGCCCCGCGTAACTCTCTCTCTACTGCCGCAGGAAGTCGGCACTGTCCTGCACCAGTACACCCCCTTGCTGTCCAGGGAGACGTACGGGCCAGTCCTCGAGCCTCGCCTTGCCGCGACTCTCCCTCCTGACGCGGCTCGGCTCGTCCGCACTCACCCACTCATCGGCCAGACCCAGGGTCCTTGCCATGTCCTGCACCAAGAAAGGGGTCCCACATCAGTCAAAAAGAACGCGTCCCCTGTCTAGGACGCGTCCATCATTTAAGTGCGACACTCGCCGAACCCTTTCCCCCTCGCGCGGCTCGCTTCAAAACCCAAAATGAATTAAAAGAGGAAGAGATCAGAGGACCTACCGGACCGTGTTCACCTCCTCCCTCGCCATCGGGCCCCTTGGGTCCCTCGGGGGCCCGAAGCGGCCCTTCCTCCTCCATGGACGCCGTTCCGTGCTCTGGCGCGTCCCTCCTCGGGCGAGGAGTTCCTCGTCCCTCTCCACCTTCACCATGATCGGGCCCACCGAACTCCATCAATCAAAAGAGGAGGAAGACGAAAAGGGGGCAAGCGAGTTTCGACAGAAGGCGGGCTCGTTTGCGGGTAAGGCACGGGAGAAGAAAGGCCACCCGACGCTTTAAATTTGAATTCAAGGACTAAGACGCGTCCTCGCGCCTGGACGCGCCCAAAAGGGGGAGAAAGGAAACAGAATCCCCCCGTGCAAAGCGTAGTTCCCCGCTGTTCAGGGCAAGGTCTCGTGGAGCGTGCCTCGAAGGACAACTCAGTGTAAAGAAGAAAGTGTGGGAGAGAGAAAAGTACACACAATACAAGAAAGCCATTTTCATTTCATATAATAGCCGAAAGTACATCATACAGTGAGAAGGGTGACGTGTACAAGTAACTCTCTAACTCTCACCATCACCCTCCTGGTCATCTCTCTCCTCCCTCCTCTGTCGGGGATCCCTAGGGGGCCTCTGCGAACCCTGAGAAGCCGTGCTCGCCTCGCCCTGCGGTGGCACTCTAGCCTCGAAGGCGCGACGACGCTCCTCGGCCGAAGAAATCAGATAGCTGCCCATGGAAAAAGAACCAGACTGACGAAGTCGTGCCCCGCGTTCCTTCGCCCTCTGGTACCGCTCCTCGCTCTCCCGAAGCCTCCCCTCCGCCGTGCCGACACTCAATCGGAGCTCCAACAGCTGGGCCTCCAGAGCCCTCCTCTCGGTCTGATCCCGCTGTCGCTCCTCCCTCTCTCTCTCCCTCTCCTCTCTCTCTCTCTCATCGCCTCCCTCCTCGACAGCTCGAGGGCGATCCGCAGATCTAGCATGTCACGAGGGAGCTCCTCAGCCTCCCGTCGACGCTCCTCCTCCAGCTCCACAATCCGGGCGTCACGCTCCGCCACCCGAGCGTCGCGCTCCTGCTCGGCACGAACAGCACGCGCCAGGGCCTCCCGAATCTCGGCCACCTGTCAAAGGACGCATGCACCATAAGAGAACAACAGTGATAGAAGGAAAGCAGCCAGAAGAGAGTCAAGGTCAGGCAAGCGCTCACTCGAGCCTCGCGGTCACGCTCGGCCTCCTCAGCACGAGCCACCGCATACGCCAGCTGCTCATGGAGGGTAGAAACCTCCGGAGGAGGGCCCCGTGAACTGGAACCCGCTCCACCAGCCATCCCGGCTGCCGCTGTCTGGTGGGCCCGCTGAAACACAGAGCGAACGACAGTTAGAGGCCAAGTATTAAAAATCCAGGTCACAAAAAAATGCATCACATAGACTCACCAGGATCTCCAACTCCTGTCGGATGGCCACCAACTGTCGCCTGGCGTCCGCCAACTGGGCCCGCAGGTCGGCGATCATGGTATCACGAGCATCCTGCATTGCACGTAAGTTAGTACCACATGCATATACATATAAAAGAGTGAAGCATTCTCATTTCACTTACCCCTGCCATACCACCAAGGAAGAGGCGGTCCCCATACGTAGCCCGGTACCGTCTCATGTAGTCTGTGCTGTCCTGTACATGGGACACCACTGGGACCCCGCCCTGCTGCCAGTCCTGGTACTGTGCTGGGAAGCGCGTACGCCAGTCCACAACCTTCGCCTTCTCCTTGGTCTTCCGCCCAATGCGGGCCGGCTCTTCTACATCAACCCACTCCTGGGCCAACCCCAACGTCCTCATAACCAGCCTCAGCCGAAGCGGCTCGATCTCGTTCAGGCAATGGACCCACACGTCCCGCCTGAAACGAGGAAGACCCGCTACAACCCAGGCCTGGCCAGCATCGCCTATGTCTAGGTAGGGCCTCCACACCACCTGCATCACCATGCATACATCATGATAGTCACATGCATAAAAACACAAAAAATCATACGCATCATACCATGGCCTCGGGATACTCGCTCAGCTCCCGACGAAGCGACGCCAGCTGGTAGCCGTGGGGTGCTGCAACCACGACCGGCCTCCACCGCCGCGCCAGAGGCACGGCCCTCCTGTTCCCATGCCTAGCCCTCCCCATCGGGAAATAGTAATAGCTCCACACCTGCATCCATCATACATCATTAGTACAATAATTGCATATTCAACTGTGGGAATGCATAAATAAAATGTTTACCTGGAGAAATGGTGCGAAGCCGCTGACTGTCGTCTCCTTCTCTGAAGTCTGGGAGAGATCAGCAATCAAATGGGCAAGCAGAGCCGCTCCCCACGCGTAGTGCCCCACTCTGTCAAGGTCCGCCAGAATCCCGAGGAAGCGGCAGTGGATGCCGTCCCCCTTCGTCCCCAGCAGAAGGCGGCCCAGGAAGAAGAAAAGAAACCTCCGAAGGTCTAGATCCACCAGCTCCCTCTCGCTCGGATCCTGGGTGAAAGCTGCACGAGCATCCCCCTCCAGTCGAGCCAAGAACTCCGCTCCAGTCTCGCTAACCCGCTGGCGCGGGTCGACGAATCCGAGCGCCTCCATGATCTCCACTCGGCCAACTACCCTGCTGTCTCTATCAGTCACGCTCGTCTCTAACCACAGCAGGTCCAGGGCACTCTCTCGGTAGTCGGGGTAGGTGACCCCGCTGACTGCCTCTCCGTCAACTCGTAGCCCGGTAATCCGAGCCACGTCCTCCAGTGTCGGCACCATGTGCCCCCTGGGCATCAGAAACGCCCGGCTCGGTGCGTGCCACCGCTCCCTCAGTGCCTGGATAAGAGGAAGGTCGAGCCGGAAGGGCTCGATCCTAAGGAAAGCTCCAAAGCCCATGGCGTCCACACGCGCGCTCTGGAAGTCCAGCAGCCCACGGTATGCTGCCACCACTAGGGACCAGCTGATCCATCCCTTCATCACGCCCTGCACACCACAAAACCAACAGAGAACACATCAGCATCATGAATAATAATAAACAATCACACTGTATATACTACTTATTCATTTTATTTTATTTTTATTTTTTAAAATATTTTTTTTTGTGGAGGCGTCCAGGCCCCTGGACGCCTCCTTTCCATTTCCTTTATTTTCTTTTATTTTTAAAAAAACCCCAAAACCAAAATAAAAAATATATTAATAATATATATATTATCATGGAGGCGTCCCAGGCCCTAGACGCCTCCTTATTTTTAATTATATTTCTATTAATTTCGTAAATAAATAAAAAAATAAAAAAGAAAAAGAAAAATGTGGAGGCGTCCAGGGCCCTGGACGCCTCCTTTCCCTCACTCCCCGGCCTTCTCTCACAGCCTCTCACCTGTCCGTTTAGCCGATTGAACCACAGAGTGAGAGTTCCGAGGGGCTTACCGGATCGTGCTCGTCCTCTCCCGCGTCGCCAGCGTCCACTGCAGCCTCCAAGGCCAAAGGAAGGGCCTCCTCACCCGCGGTAATCTCCTCCGCCGCAGCAGCCTCCTCGGCATCATCCCTCAGCCTCCTCGGACGACGAGCCCGTCATTTCCGCTTCTGTGGACCCTGGCTCGATCCTCCTCGCTCCATTGGGACTAAGAATGGGTCGTCTGGGGTGACTGGGTCGTCAGAATGAACAGTACAAATGAGCAGAGGGTGAGGCCCCCCCATATATATAGAATCCACCATGTTTGGGGCGTCCAGGCGCCTGGACGCCCCCACTTTTTTTTATTTTTTTTCAAAATTCAAAAATTTAGGGGCGTCCAGGCGCCTGGACGCCCCCAAATCAAAAAAATAAAAAAAAATCAAAAATAAAAAATAAGGGCGTCCAGGACCCTGGACGCCCCCAAAACAAAAAAAAAACAAAAAAAATATTAAATAAGAAGTTGGGGCGTCCAGGACCCTGGACGCCCCAAAATCAATAAAATTTAAAAAATCAAAAATAAAAAAAATAGGGGCGTCCAGGCCCCTGGACGCCCCCAAGACAAAAAAAAACTTAAAAAATCAAAAATATAAAATTAGGGGCGTCCAGGCCCCAGGACGCCCCCATAATAAAAAAAAATATTTCAAAAAAAAGGTATATATATAATAAAAGTAAAAAAGATAAGAGTATGTATATAATCCAAACAAAAAAAATAAAAACACAAAGAAAAAGAAAAACCACAAAAAAGACAATAATAATTAAGAGAACTGGTCCAAAACTGCCAAATGCCAGATTTTATTCCATCAGAAAAGTAGAATGAGCTACATCAGGGGTTTAGGCGCCTTAGGCCTTAACTTCCCCAGTTCAGTTACATAAGCCCTCCACGGCTCGCATTCTTCCACCACGTGCGCTAAGGCCTTTCCCGCAACACTTGTCTTCCAGGGAGCTTTAATGGCCTTCGCTTCCTTCGCGTCCGCTTCAGTGCCCAACTCCCTTTTCTTCAAAGGAACGATGCCAGTCGGTGGCGGGAACGAATGGCGTGGGATGCCAATCTGGAGGCAGCACCGATGCGCATTATAAAGGACGAACTCGGTCGCACCGATCAGTTGAAGATCAACTTCGGGAGAAGGCCTCATGAGGAGATCAAGCGAAAGAAAACATGCCGGTGCGCAAGTGAAGAAGCCTTGTGTCACGGTGCGGAAGTGAGACCGCCAATCTTCACGTTTCTTCAGCCACGGAACGCGGTTCACTACAGTACCACCGAAGCCTAACACGTCGGCTATGTGGTGAAGCGGGCTTTGTTGGAAAAGCTTCGAAGCAGTTGGCATTCCCTCGCGGTGGTCGAATTTGAAGTGCAGATCAAGCCAGCAATTTAAGACAAGTGCGCAACCAAAAGGAGGCTTACCCATGCTTGAGGCAGTAAGGCCGCTGTAAAGATAGGCAAGGATGGCGGGTCCCACCCTCTTTCCACACCAGATCCCGCAGATAGCACTCAGTTGGTCTTCCTCCACTATGTTGTCGGTATAAGGAAACAAGAGAGCACCCGCCAGACAAATGGTGAACCCCTTCATGATTCCCTTCAAATAGTCATCGTCTGGTGACCCTCTCAGGGCGTCCATGACCCACTCCGCGAGCTTTTGGAGATCGATCCCCTTTTGAGTACGGACCTTTCGGGCTACGTCGGGCGGCATGAAGCTTCCAAGGACGCTTTCAGAAGTCCCCCGTGTCAGCATCCGCATAGCCTTCACCTTCCCGTCACTCTTGAATTTCTTCAATCCGAGCAGAAGTTCCACCTCCTCGAGGAGGATCGTCACCTCGAAGGTCGGGAAGATAAAAGTGTGGGTCTGGGGATGCCAGATCTCCACTAGTGCGCCCATAGCCGCCCAGTCCATACGAATCTTCTCGTAATGCTTGGCGTGAATAAGGAGCCCCTGCAGATGCCACTTCGAGAGTATGGCCCTCATGCCGATGGAGATGTTGGAAGTTAGCTTTGAAAGCCATGGCAGTTTGGAAAACTTCCTCGGGCCCGGGAAGAGTGGATATGGCTGGAAGAGAAAAGAAAGAAGAAGAAAGGAAGGAAGTAAGAAGAAGGTTCACGTGGAGAAATTTGAAAAGAATCAGCTTACCATATGCGACATGATCGTCCCACTCAAATGACCCTCGAGGTCGGAGAGTCGCCTGATCTCGCTGCTAGGCCTGCTCCTCTTCATAACGCGGGAAGACTCTCCTTCCATCCTGAAATCTCCAGATTCTCCTCTCTTTCCTCTCCTGAGCTTCCAAAACCCACCTTGATGCTTTTGAATGAACTAGCCTAAGGGGAGTTCTTATAGGAAGGGTAGGGTGCTACAGGACAGAACATGTCACATCAGCGGTCAATGTCAGGATTTTGGCTAGATCTCCTTTCCATTGTGGTGCGATTCTGTTACGATTCTGTTACTTTCTGATGTTATTAATCCATGCTGGCCTGTGCAGGTTTTACTAACGGACGTCTTTGTCCTATCTCCTGTCCCACCTTTCAATGGTTGCTCCCACCATGTCATGCATCGTAGTATATGATACCTACGATACTAGAACATGTCAAGGACCTTGCGGCCCGAACGAATCTAGGATTTGAGTTCCCCTTCAACAAAAACAGTGATGATCCTGGAAGAAATTGGGTTGTACGTATAGGCCGTTAATTTGTGGTAGCATGGGGACGACGGTACCATTCGGTGAATTGGTGCGTGGATAAACGGGCCCCAGCCCAGTATCGGCTCACCGGATCGGTATCCTGACCCGTTCTTAACAAGTTGACAATATTATTCTTGGCTATTTTCTATTTTAATTTGTTTTAAATTTTTATTTTAACCTAGCATGCATTCATATAGGACTTTGATTTATTGCGGAAGATCATTCAAGTGATTCAATTGCGAAAGCCGCTGTGCTTCAATTCTTACAAAATATGAGATATTCCACTCCGAATGAAATACTGAGTTTCCTTGAGACGGCCCTACGCTGCTCTTCCAAAGGAGACCCTTGTTTGGACAGACCCTCAGATATTCCTTTACTTTTGACCTTGTTTGAACCACCTTGGCTGTAGCACTTCCACATTGGCTGGTAATCGCTCCCCAGAGGTGAAACCTACAGGTTTATGACCCAGGTACTTCCACACCGAGAAGTTGGTCTCTTTTTCGTGCCTGAGCGCACATCTCACCCTCCCTTATTTGATCTCCGTCCAAGCAATCGTCAATACTTGAAAGACCTTCTTCAAGGTCGCCTCATTGAAACTTCAAGAAAGATTCCAAACAGTAACGTCAAAAGCATGTCTCATCACACCTTGGCATCAACTTATCAGTCCTCTCCCACTTCATTTCACTCCACTTCGATACCATTCCACTACGTGTCGCTCCCTTGCAAAGCAGACGCCAAGGCGGGGCAACTGTAGACACGCCATTCTTGACGTCTCCTGAGAAAGTCTCATATTACTATACAACGCCCCGCAACGGCTTACGCATTTTGAATCGCCCGAGTGCTTCCTTTTCTTGGGTCTTCTTCTACCTTTCTCGGCATCCGGAATCGTCTCGTCACGACATTCGGACGGTATCAACACCAGTCAGACGCATCAGGAGGTTCCGGAATTAGGAAGGGTGTCTGACGGGCGGCCGCCGACGTCTGATTTGAGGACCCGGGTGGGTCTTAATGGGGGCGTCCAGGCCCCTGGATGCCCCCATGTTTTTAATTTAATTTATTTTATTTTCTCAGGGCCCAAACCAAATAAAAAATATATATATTAATGGAGGCGTCCAGGCCCCTGGACGCCTCCATAAAAACAAAAATAAAAAATATGTGTAAAATGCCAGTTGGCATAAAAAACAAAAAATAAATAAAAATATATATATATTAATGGAGGCGTCCAGGCCCCTGGACGCCTCCATAAAAATAAATATAAAAAATTAAAATGCCAGCCTTGGCATAAAACACAAAAGAAAAATAAAAAATAATATATATTTTGGAGGTGTCCAGGCCCCTGGACGCCTCCATCAACTCTCTCACGGGCGCCGCTCACCGAACGACGGTTTGTCGTGTGTGAAAAAATCCAAATTATAGAGACGTCCAGTCAGCTGGACGCGCCCATTTCTGAATCACGAGGCACCGCTCACAAAACCACGCGTTGTGCCAAACCGCGTGCGGCCGTCGTCAGTTTTCGGTGGACCTGTTAGAGGCGTCCGGGACCCTGGACGCCCCCACAAAAGTATTCCAACAAAATAAATAAAAAATACAATAAAATATTAATTCGGCCCTGATGGAGGTGTCCAGGGTCCTGGACGCCTCCACCCTCCGGAGCTCTATAAATAGATGCCCACCCCCTCAGTTCTGGAGAGCTTAGAAGTGATCCGATAGGCTGCCGGAGCCCAGAGGCTACAGAGTCATTTTCTAACCCGTGGGTTCTTTTGTAGGTGGAGGTTCTGCCGGCTTCTCGGGTGCTCACGCTCGCGAGAGGAAGGTCGTCTTCATCCACCGCGCTTCCACGTCATCCCCACGCTGCCGGAGCTCCGCCGGATTTCACCATCGACATATCCAATAAGCCAATTCTTTCCTTTTCTTCGTAGTTCTTTTGCATTCATCATTTTGCATCCCCTATCCCCCTTCATAAGGGCACCTTTTCTTATACACTTCTTACATCCATCATCTCATTTTACTCCTACTCGAGTCCGAGAGGGGTTTAAAAGATAACACCAACCAGGTGTGTGTCTTGTCATCATTTCGTTATTTTTTATCGCAAGGATTTGAATACAACACCTCCATCTTTCTAATCCACTTGTCATTTGTTTGTCGTTGTTTTACAAGGATAGCCGAGGAAAGCCCTCTCCGTCGGCCGGCCGGAGGGAGAGGAAGAAGCAACCCGCCATCTCCCGCTCTTGAGGTAGGCGCGATCACTTTCTTATTTTGGGGTCTTTCGGCCCCTAGCGATCACATCTTATTTTCGAGGCTGGGGCGAGTCACTTCCCCAATGGCCGTTTAAATTTCCGTTCTTATATGTTATATTCTTATCTATTCATGTTCTCGAGGCCGCGGCGAGTCACTTCCCCAATGGCCGTTTAAATTTCCGTTCTTATATTCTCTTTATATTCTGTTATATTCTGCTCATATTCTCAAGGCCGCGGCGAGTCACTTCCCCAATGGCCGTTTAAATTCACGTTCTTATACGTTATATTCTTATCTGTTTATGTTCTCGAGGCCGCGGCGAGTCACTTCCCCAATGGCCGTTTAAATTCCCGCTCTTTGTATTCTCTTTATATTCTGTCATCTTATTATCTGCTCATATTCTCGAGGCCGCGGCGAGTCACTTCCCCAATGGCCGTTTCAATTCTTGTTATTTAATTTCTGCACCATTCCCGTCCCCCCGAGGCCGCGGCGAGTCACTTCCCGCTATGGCCGTTTAACCCCCATATCTTGCTATATCACACTTGTCTCGCTCGCCCCGCCGGAGCAATCTCCCGTGGTGGCCCCTTCTCTCTCTTCTCTTATTTCTGTGTTGCAGCAAACAAAACAAAAAAAAGAAGGAGCCCGCGCGCGCTCCGCGTCTTCTCCGCTCTTCCCCGAACCGCGTGACGTCGCTCACACACACCATCAAGGAGAAGGAAGAAGAAGCCACTGGAGATCATCTTCCACGAGCCTGACCCTTGATCTCGAAGCCGCGGCTGCTGCTCTCCCCGGTCTGCGAGTTTGGGCGTTTCTATCTCAATCCGGCTACCTTCACTCTGTAACTCATCTCTCCAGCGCACCCTACCTACTGGTTGAAGGGAGTCGTGGGACATTCATGGGAGATATATATATAGATCTGTTTTCATTCATTTGTAATGTCCTTTTTAACCAAAATACAGTTATGCAGCATTTTGATTGATCTTTTCTTAATGTATGTAGGCCTGATTGGAGCTGGGATTTGAACGAACAAATTTGAATCCTCAAGGAGGACGACCGACTGCACCAGTCTGCTGCGGATAAGACTTTCTCCAAACTAGGCTTCAAGAAAGATCTACCTACGGCCATTGGAGAATCAAGGGAATATTTCTACATCCTACTCATGTTTATTTCCCTGTGTGCTTCATAGTTTATCTTCATTCACATACTAATGTGGGCGATTATTGTATATCCTTTGTGCTGTGTTAAATTGAATATCATTGTGTGTGTGGGCGGAGCTACGTCTCCGCGTGGTCTAAGTGTTCGGGGTGTGATCCCCGAACGTGTGTGTGTGTGTGTGCTGCAGTGGCAGTGTTTTGGGGCTTGTCCCCATGTGTGGACATCGTTGCAGAAGCAGCGTGTATGGTTGGGGTTCGTCCCCGTGTTGCTACATTTTGTAGCGTGGAGTGAAGTCTCATCCGGTTAGGTGAGGGGTGGACGTAGGGAGCTTGTCATGGTCTCGAACCACCTTAAAAGCCTTGTGTTGTATGTGATTACCTATGTGATTATCATTTCTTCTATCTCCCTTCACTGGTACATTATATAGGTTTTTAACTCACTACACTGTCACACACTGCTACCTCCGTTATCCGTGTTGAGCGTAATTTCCTTGATTAGTTACACTAACTATCCGTGTGAGATCGGGAATTTTGAGAGAACGTCTTAATCTCACTTGAAGTTTTTGTTAATCAACGTTGTTAGTTCAACATCTGTTAAGAAAGTTTTTCAAATCTGCCATCTCGGCAAGGGGACAATTCAACCCCCCTTCTTGTCCGCCATCTCTCTGGGCCATGAATTGGTATTAGAGCCTCATCTCTGATTTTTTTTGTCGACCTTGCAATCGTAGAGTAAAGATCGTTTTCATGATGGCTAGTGTGAATTCTATTCCTATCTTTGATGGTTTTGATTATGCTTTGTGGCTAGGAAAATTTTATGTTTGGATTACTAGTGTTAATCCGAAACTTATGAACTTAATGACTCGTGGTCCTCATGTTTTACCCAAAAATGAGTTGAGATGGACCGATGAGGATAAGAGAAAGAACTCTGATAATTTGTTTGCTTTGAATGCTCTTAAGGCAGCAGTAAACATTAACAAATTTCCATTTATTTTCAACTGTAGGTTTGCCAAAGAGATATGGGATGGGCTAAGCGAAGCCTAAAAGGAAAGCTCCAACGACAGTGACTGTCTAGTGGCAAACAAAGAAAATGAATGCCAAAGCGGGGAAACCTCCAAGGTAAATTCTAACTCCGACTCTGATGATGATGATGAGATTAGCGATGATGAACTTGTGATTGCTTATGATGAACTATTTGAGAAATACAAAATGATAAAATCCGAAAACAAAAGATTGAAAAAGAAGCATGACAACTCTTCATGTGCAAAATGCACCAAGCTTGAAAGGTTAGTTGAGTCTCACATGCTTTATGATGAAAAACTCAAAGAAATGATTGTAAACCTTAGATCTGAAAATAACTCCTTGTTGGAAAAAATTTCAGAACTTCAACATATGGGAAAAGATAATGAGAATCTGAAAGAATTGAATGGTGCTATGTCTGAAAAATTACTTGTCCTTGAAAAAGAAAAATACATGTCTGTTGATAAATCTGAATGGTTAAGGGAGCTAAGACATGAAATTGAATGCTTTAAAAGCGTGAATGACAAATTTGAATGTAATGAAACCATGAATAAAGTGGTTGATGAACATGTGAGCTTTCAAAAGAATGAACTTGAACATATCTCCACGACTGAAAATTCATTTGAAAAACTTCAAAATGAAAAATTTGCTGAAGAGATTCAGAAATTGAAAGATCGAAATAGCTTATTGGTTGATAAACTCCACATGTTTGAAAAAGTAAAACATGTTGTTGACGATCCTGAAAACATTCATGTTTTAGAACAGGAAGTTACAAGCTACAAATCTATCAATGTTATGCTAAATGATAAAGTTGCTTTGTGTGAAGTACAGCTTGCTAATTGTGAACTGCATATCTCATCATTGGAAAATGAGATTAAAAATTTGAATGAGTCATTCTCTACTTGTGAAAAAGAAAATGAAAAATAGAAAAATGTTGTTGATTATTCTTATGTGCATGTAGAACCCCCTGTTGTTAAACATAATCATGCAACAAGTAAAAGGAGAAATGTTTCATGCTATTATTGTGGCAAATTCGGTCATGACATGTATGATTGCTTATCAATGAAATTTGATGATGATGAAGCATTGAAGACACAAATGAAAACTGTTGATAAGTTTAAAATTCATGAAAAATCTATGAAGAAAAACTTCAATGCTCATTGCTATTACTGTGGATTGCATGGACATGTCTTTGAAAATTGCTTCACTAAAAAAAGTGATGATGAGTGGTCCATGAAAAGAAACTTTTCGTGTCATTATTGTGGTGAACTTGGACATATCATGGACAATTGTTCTTTAATGAAATACGATGAAAAATGGTCAGTGAAAAGAAAATCCTCTCATTATTTTTATTGTGGTCAGAATGGTCATTCAATGGATGACTGTACCATGATGAGGGCCGACGATGAGTGGTATGAGAGGAAAAATAAAAAGAAAAATACAATTGTTCATGCTAGAACTAACCCCTCAGGACCCAAGATGGCTTGGGTATCCAAATGTCCAAAATGAGAATCTGTTTTGTAGGGGCGCCTTGAGGCCAAGGAAAGTCATAAGTAATGGTCTCTCAAGGCGAGGAACAAAAATTGGTTTGTTTTTGAAGATCATTTTGCTTAGGTTCATTTTGAAAAATTTGAAAAGGTAAAAATTATGTTTGAAGGAAAATGTTTGCAAATGTTGGTTCACTGATTTTGGCATCTTTTGAAATCTTCAAATCTTATGAGTATGATGAGTAGTTGTCTTGAATGCTTAATCTTGCACATATATGGTTCTTTATACACATCTTTTCTTTCGATGTGCAAATAAATTTGGCTTTGAATGCTTTTCACTGTGCATAGAGTCTTTCATACTCTTGCTTACTTTTTGTAAATAACAACTCACCTTTCCATACATAGAACACATACTTAGTTGGATGATACATCATGCACATATCATACACACACTTACATAATTGTAAATAGGAATAATTTTTCAATCATCTTGTCAAGTTCATGCATATACTTGCATATATATACTTGACATACTCGTGTGCTTGAATTCCATGATTATCCGGTATATCAAATGATGATTGTGGAAGGTTGGATTATGTCCAACTGGAAACTTTCTTCACGCCTGATGGTGGTCTTCGGACCTACGTTCTCCGCCACGTACCAGTAATCAACTTGCTTGAAAATTTCAGTTCAGTGCTTGTTTGAATGTATATAATATACAACCACTTTTTGACTCCTTCTATGACTCATCCCTTGCTAAATAAAATTGCATTGATTTAGACATGTTTGTTACATGACATATATTAAGGGGGAGATTGTTTATAACTATGCATACATTTAGGGGGAGACATTACTGTGATAAGGCTAATTCATCTTTTACACTCAATACAACCACCCACATAAAATGCACCTTTTTGAGATAATGATTCAATCTAATAAAGATTACTATTTTCTACTTTACACTTTCGAGGACTATCGATTCTTTACATGAAAATCACATGTCTCGTGAGGAAAAAGCTGTTTACCCGACCAAAAATGTGTATAAGTGGAATGTGGATCTGAGTAGCCGGGAATCCCCCCTGAAATAAAGGAGGAAACTCGCGTCGAAAAAAGAAACTAATCTTTATCAAAAATAAGTGTGATTTGCCACTGAGTAGCAGGGAAGTGTCCCTGAGATAAATGATACAACTCGCGTCGAAAAGTGATAAAATCCATACCTAAGATAAGTGACGAAACTGAGTAACCAGGAAATATCCCTAAGACAAAGGATACAACTCGTGTCAAAAGGTTAGTCACACCTTTTTAGTAATTAAAAAAAATTGGGGTCATACGTAGCTACCAATATTCGAGCATTGTGTAGGAAAGTATATGAATGAGAAGTTCTTTTTAGTGTTCTTTAGAAAATCTAATTTTCCATATTGACTTGAACTTCATTGCTCAATCTTCACATATGCACCTTGGGTTTGATTGTTTGAATGCCGCTTATGAATCAGTCATCTTTCATGGTTAATGCAGCACTTTATTTATGTAAGCACGACCTTCTTAGTATTGTACATGCACATCATGTTCTACAATGGATTGCATTATTCTTACACCCGTCCCGAAGGGACATGCATGAGTCTATACTTAATTATGCATGCTTGAGTGCCTGAATGCTTGATCCGTCTGTTCATATCATACTTCATTCCTTAGTTTGAATCTATAGGTTATACTTGTATATAACATGTTAAATAACCCACTGTCGATTGGTTTTTGGTACTTGACAATTGTGGGAGAATAACGTGCTTTTGAGCACTATACTTTTTGTGCATAGTTAGGTTTCACATTTTGCATATAGGTTAGTTAAAAAAATACACTTGTGAATAATTAGTCATACACGTAGCAAAAATTACAAAATTTTGAACACTTGCACTTCTTTCACACATCTGCTTGTTGCACGTCAACTTCATGGGAGGTTTATTGCTGGGTTCATGAACGCATGTCTTATTCATTCTTGGAATCTTCACTGTTGCCTCTTGTCCCCCCATTTTTTTGATAATGCCAAAGGGGGAGAGAAATTTGGATAGAGCCACAATATATTGTCATCATCAAAAAGGGGGAGATTGTTGGGTTCAGTGCACCCCCTCGTTGTCTTTGACAATAGTTTTGATGATTCCAATATACTGTGTGATTTTCGTATGTTTTAAAGTGAAAATAATCTGTGTAAGTCTTGTGATAAATGTTGTGGCAAATGAGCTTAAATGTTGATCTTATGCTTTGCAGGTTTGGATGTTCTTGGGTTGACTGGCCTTAACAGTTCTCCATGTATATAATTGGATTTGGATGGCCAGGTTTGGATGTTCTTGGGTTGACTAGCCTTAACAGTTCTCCATGTATATACTTGGATTTGGATGGCCAAGTTCACTACTTTAACAAAGTGCCGACACTGGTTGCTGAGTGTCGACACTACTTCCAATATGTCACATGCACTGATATGTCTTTTTGTATGTTGTTCTATTGGCTAGCTCATTCGATTGCATTGGACTGGTATGCATTAGACTACTAAGGCAGCTTTTGTGTTCTCATGATATTATATGAATTTGTGTTTACTCATATTGAAAGAACTAGTTTTGATGTGGATGAGTTAAGTTCAAACTGGTTTTGAATGTGCTTGACTTGATTGAAAGAACTTGATTGTTTTGGTCTGAAATGGAATTCTATGTGCAGCTTTGTTAAATCATATTCTGATTTGTGAGAGTTACGTAGAAGAATTGGGTTCCTTGAGTTAAAGTGAACTGACATCTGCACCGACCCACATTTGCCAATTCTTTATGTGAGGATAGTCCTTGGGCTTATATGCATATACATTAATAGTTCATATGTACTGACCTGTTCATTGGTTGTTATTCAGAAATCATCATGTGCATTGATATGTGTTGACAAGTTTGATTGATGAGATGAATAGATATCAATGAACTAAACTTAAATTCTTGGACTGAACTTGATAGTTTTGGTTTGATCATGGGATTCATGTATGACTTGCCTGAACCACATCTGATATGTGAGTTCATGAAAATCTCGGTTTGAAAATCCATAAATCACTCATATGTGACTTTGCATTTTAATATGTGAACATGCAGGTTGAACACATGTCAATTACATATTTGATTTCAATGTGCATGTGGACAGTTTTGGATTGAAACTGAAATTTAGACTGAACCTTGGATCCATGAGAGGAATGAATTTTGCTTTACTCCAATGCATGTTTTTCACTTGGCTAAATCAAGTTTTATTAAATGGGTTGAAAATGGCTTCTTCAAGTGGTTTGACTCATAACTCTCATGATTTGAATTTCTTGAAAGTGCAGGTTTCAAGATACCCACAAACCTTTGTAATCATGGTAAGAATTCAATTAAGTATAGGTTTCCAAGTGGGTAAGTTGGGTTTAATTTATTTGGCTACTTAATTGTCTTTTGATTAAGTGAGCTTCATGATGCATCATGCTCAATTTAATTCCCATTCTTTCTTGCAAGATCTGATTTGATTTGATATTTTAAAACCCCTCATGTATGCCATTTAATTGTATTTGAATCGGGTTAATTATATAAATAGACTTTTGGCTTTTCATTGTGACTTAATTCACTTTTCTGCTCTGTCAGTAAAAGTGTCGACTCACAGAGTCGACACTTATGTTGAGTTGTTCTGTCTGCTATGTTGGTTTATGAGTCCAGACAGAAAGTGTCGACTCTATGAGTCGACACTTTTCATCTGGGTGTTTTGTTTTGTTGAAAATAGAACACGTTGGAAAAAGTGTCGACCCAGTGAGTCGACACTTTTGCCCCGTGTCCTGATTTCTTCATCGGTACAGAATCTGTTGAGAAAAGTGTCGACCTCAAGGGTCGACACTTTCTCTGGGCGACCCGGATCGGGTTTGCCGGATTGATTTCGAACTCCAGGTTTAAAGGTCCGATTGGGGTGGTGTTTTACCCCATCACCCTTAGGGTTTCTATACATATGTTAGGGCTGATTAGAGAGGGTTTTTAAAGGGGCTGAGGTGTCTTTTGGTCTTCTATTTCCTACCCCATTTATATCATACGCTATCCATCGAAGGGTGATATACCTTTGGGGCTAATACTTTCCATCTGCTGTAGGAGAGGAAGAACGAGAGAAGAGGAGGCGACTTCAACGCAAAATCCGATCTACTTCTGTCAAGATTTGAAGCTCGTTGATGAAGGGAGTTGCAAGCGGAATGAAGCGACGAATCTGAGGACGTCTTCATCGCAAGCAAAGGTTCACATTGACCTGAAGGGAAGAAGAAGAAGAACATAAAGGAGGGCTACGCACCATCAAGGAGAAGGAAGAAGAAGACACTGGAGATCATCTTCCACGAGCCTGACCCTTGATCTGGAAGCCGCGGCTGCTGCTCTCCCCGGTCTGCGAGTTTGGGCGTTTCTATCTCAAGCCGGCTACCATCACTCTGCAACTCATCTCTCCAGCGCACCCTACCTACTGGTTGAAGGGAGTCGTGGGACATTCGTGGGAGAAATATATATAGATCTGTTTTCATTCATTTGTAATGTCCTTTTTAACCAAAATACAATTATGCAGCATATTGATTGATCTTTTCTTAATGTGTGCAGGCCTGATTGGAGCTGGGATTTGAACGAACAAATTCGGATCCTCAAGGAGGACGACCGACTCCTCCAGTCAGCTGCGGATAAGACTTTCTCCAAACTAGGCTTCAAGAAAGATCTACCTACGGCCATTGGAGAATCAAGGGGATATTTCTACATCCTACTCATGTTTATTTCCCTGTGTGCTTCATAGTTTATCTTCATTCACATAGTACTGTGGGTGATTATTGTATATCCTTTGTGCTGTGTTAAACTGAATATCATTGTGTGTGTGGGCGGAGCTGCGTCTCCGTGTGGTCTAAGTGTCCGGGGTGTGATCCCCGAACGTGTGTGTGTGTGTGCTGCAGTGGCAGTGTTTTGGGGCTTGTCCCCGTGTGTGGACATCGCTGCGGAAGCAGCGTGTGTGCTTGGGGTTCATCCCCGTGTTGCTACATTTTGTAGCGTGGAGTGAAGCCTCACCCGGTTAGGTGAGGGGTGGACATAAGGAGTCCGTCGTGGTCCCGAACCACCTTAAAAGCCTTGTGTTGTATGTGATTGCCTGTGTGATTGTCATTTCTTCTATCTCCCTTCATAGGTACATTATACAGGTTTTTAACTCACTACACTGTCACACACTACTACCTCCGTTATCCGTGTTGAGCGTAATTTCCTTGATTAGTTGCACTAACTATCCGTGTGAGATCAGGAAGTTTGAGAGAACGTCTTAATCTCACTTGAAGTTTTTATTAATCAACGTTGTTAATTCAACATCTGTTTAGAAAGTTTTTAAAATCCACCATCTCGGTAAGGGGACAATTCAACCCCCCTTCTTGTCCGCCATCTCTCTGGGCCAACAGACCCAAGGAGACTTGGGCTCCTAAGAATGCAAAATGAGATCCTGTTTGCAGTAGTGCCTTGGGATGGAGAATAAAAGGGGGGATAAATAAATCAAGGCACCCAAGTAAGGTAAAACCCCAACTCTACTGTTTATATGCTTGTTCACCTGAGTTTTCTTTTAGCTGAACATCATGCTTAATATGTCAATTAATATCTCATGCATACATGTCCACAACTGCATCTGCCATTTGTATTCTTTTCTGTTCATACACTTGCTGGGTGATCTGTGCATATATGAGATTAAAGGGTTGTTTGCATTTGATGCATACATATGCCAATTGCAGTTGTTTGATAGTTGTTAAAATGTATAATCACTGAAAATAAATTGCATGTCTGAAAAATCTGAAAAGTTGGAATTTGATCCCTGCATGCTGTCACATGCATAAAATGCTCATTTCCACACATGCTCATTCGCATACATATTTGTTTAGAGAACTGTCATGATGCGGGACGGACACGCGACCTGAGACTCTAGCTCGCGATCGCCCCTAAGCGAGGGAAGACGTGGGACCGGGCGCGGTTGAGAAATCGGCCGTGAGTCTCAGGTATCGGCTTTTCTGCGTGTACTCAGATCGAGTCACGGGATGGGTCACTCACTCTCTCTCGCAGCGGTGAATAAAAGTATAACAAGCTAGGAACCTGCACTCGCAGCGGGATTCAAAGATATACGAGATAAGCAAAATGCGATAAAGAGTGGGGGCGAGTTTACCTCCACACTCCGGGCGTGGGGAAGACGATCCCGGCCAAGACAGTAACTCCCGGTTAAACAATTATTACAGTAATTATAGAAATGGTTTCTACTGCCCACTCCACACAGGGAGGTAACGGGATACAAATGGGGCCCGAGAGGATCGAACTTGGGTTGACGGGCCGCGTTTTGATGTAGCTTCAGCGGCACGCGTATTCACGAACGTGGGACCCACGTGCTCATCGGTGGGTCCGAGTGGGCCCGGAGTGATACCCCTGTGACGTTGGCTCCTGGAGAGGCATTCCGTGGGACGGCGGCACACCGGTTCGCCTCGCGGAAGACGAGTCGGCTCCGGTCTTCAATGGTTGACCTTGCTGCCCACGGATCTGAAGCTGCTATTTTATAGTGCGCGACCCGGCGAGATCTGTTGCTGCGATCACTCCCGACGTCAGATCGATGCACAAAAGGTACCGTTGGAAAGATCTTTTAAAATACCTTGATTGATGGCCAGATAAAGAATTTTGAATTTTTTGGATCTGGCCTTGATCGATTTTACAAGCTGCTGTTGGACAGAACCTGAAATCTCAGGATAGAACTAAGTTTTCCTGAGAGTTGGCATTGACCGTGCCTCAAACCTCAGATCTGAAACTTAGACGCTTAGAGAACGTTGTAGCGGTGGAAACAAGGAAGACGGGGATAATTTTTATTTGACTTTTGGTGGAGGTTTCGATTTTTTGATGATTTTATACTGACTGGGGGTCGGATTTGAACTGCACAAGACAGGACAGAATTGGGAGAAGACAGTAATTTTTAAAAATACAAAAAGGACTCCAGTAATTCTAAGAAAATTCGTGGATCATGGGGGTGATGGACAGAACTTTCAATAAAATTGGTGACCCAAGAAAATAAATAAAAGATGGTCTAAACGTGAAAACTCAGGGTTGCTGTGACAGGATCTGAACAGAAGATAGAACTGGAAGACTGAAGAACACGAAAATGGAAAAATACTTAATGATGGGTAAATGACTGGATTTTTTTGTGGAGGTTGGGGTGGACGTGGATGACTCACCCTCCAAGTTTGGACTCGATCTGAGCTCCTGATGGAGAGCTAAAATTTGAGCTTTGAGGATCTATCCTGATGTAGATAGAACTCCGATGTTGATGACGGCGGCGCGATGGCGGTGCGATGGCGTCGGCAGAAATAGAATTCAGAGGATCAGAGGAAGAGGTAGAATGGGTCTCACACCCTAGAAGGCTGGAGGAAGAAGAAGAACCAGAGGGAGAGAGGAGAGAGGGGCGCACCCTCCAAGGGGATTCCAACCAAATTTCCAAATTTTCACTTCATTAATTCTAATAAAATGTGAATTACAAGCTATTTATAAGAAATGGAAAAAGACTCTAAATAACCCTAGATCTAGAATTGGGAGGGGTAAAAGAGGGAGTTCAAATATTTTTATCCCATGTGGTTTGGAACCACATTAAAGAAATATTAAGGGGGGGGGGCACCCCCTTGACCAAGCTAGCTTCCAATGTGAACTTTGTATTCCACTTGTCCCCCTTTGAAAGTCCAAGCATCTAGAAGCCACCTAGGATGGTTGACCAGCCCCACATGGACCCAAAATGGCTTAGGTGGACCAATGGGGAAGGAGTGAGGGCCCCCTTGCTAGACCTACTGACATTTTGCATAAAAACCCAAACAATCCTAGGGAATGATACATTGGCTCATAAAGCCTTACAATTGCACATATGCTTTCCCAAGGATATAAAAATAAACTAAAGGATACAAATGTAAATTAAAATGTCAGTGCTCTTGCTTTGATGTCCCCATCAATTCTGTAACGACCCTAGAATCCGATTATCGGGAAGGCCCGATAACCCGAGACTCGTACGGCCACCCACGAGCCCGAAGACTCGGAAGGGTTAAAGGAATGGTATGGAGACTACACAAGTATCACAAATAATTATAGAAATAAACAGTTATATTATTAAGCAGGAAATAAAATAACAGTTTACATTGTACATGGTCCACGAGATATAAAAATAACAACAGCAGCAGTCCACAACTAGTACAGAGACAAGAAAGAAAAGTACAGCTACACGAGGCACACCCCAGCTCTGACCTCTGGCACTAACGCTGGGCACCTGAACCACGCTGCTCCCCTGAGGCCGCGACTCACCTGAAACACGGTGAAAACACGCAGGGAATGAGTCTCGGAACAAGACTCAGTAGGGATCACTCGAACCCTACCTCGCAAACGGAGAAACCGCTACGCTAGCAGTAAGCGAGTACCTCAGAAAGGGAAGCCCTGCAATCTACAAAACACCGCTCCCACGGCACAAAAACCGACATACATGCCACGGTGAAACGACCGGAGCACCACGGTCAACACGACAAAACCCGAAGTTCGAAGTCTCAATGACTGACGGTATGTCACTACCGACTCGACAAGAGTACCTCCCACTAGAAGCAAGGCCGAAAGCGTCCAGTGACGTCTTAGTCCGCGCCTCAGGTGTCTCCCTCCGGCCCAGCGGGAACTGAGACACCGTACAAGTAACTGCAAACAAGTGACTAGCTGGGGTCTCACCCGTCGGCGTGAGTCCAACCGCCCCCAACCACGTGTGCACACACAGACCATGCGTCCCTGGTCTGGCCCTCTGACCAGTTTTCCCCTCAGCCGGACTCTGGCTGGTAGATGCGGGGCCCGACGGAAACCGGTCCATAAACCGTCTCTAAGGGTAGCCTCTCCACCACTCCCTGGTGGGACCACTCATGTGTAAGCAGGCTACGACTAGTGGAGGGTCACTACGGAGTAGACTCTCAAGTCAACGGAAAACAACGTCCGCATCCGATGACATACGGGGACCGTCCCACGTACCAGCACCATCGCACGGTGACCACGGTCGGAACAAAAATGGGGTTGCAAACCACCCGGGGCAACCCAGAGCCTGACGGTCTACCCTAGACGCGTCACAGGCTCTGACGGTCTAAGCAGGACCGTCACAATCACGTAACGGCCCAACGCAGGGGCGTCACACTCTCGGTGCAAAACAGGGTGTAACGCACCTACCATGGTGCACTACAGTCTGTGACGCGCCTACCCTGGTGCGTCACAAGACAACAGAGAACAACTGTGACGCGGGCCACTCGGTGCGTCACAGTGTGTAACGGACCAACCCTGGTGCGTCACAACGTGGGAATGCGTTTGCTCTAACGCACCCACATAGGGGCGTCACATGGCCGTGACGCGCCAAGCCAGGTGCGTCACATGCCTTGACCCCCAACGGTCAAAAACCAACGGTCGGCAGTCAACGGTCGAACGCCCCTGACGGTCCAACCTAGGTGCGTCACAGCACCATGGCGGTCTATCGTGGGACCGTTACAGCCCACAGACCCCACTTGGCTGCACTCAGGGCTGTAACGCACCCATTCGGGGCGCGTTACATAGTGTGACGGTCACTGGAAGGACCGTCACACTCGCCCGAGGGCGAAACGGCGGGAAACGCCCAAAAAAACTGGCCACGCCCCCATGCCTCCACCGAAGAGGGGGAAATCAAAGGGGAAGACCCCTGGGGACCCCTAGCATGATTCTAGGCCAGCAAAACATGAAAGCATGCATCAAATCCATAGACCGGGTGAGCTCTCCCCAAATCATGGAAAACCCCAAACCCGCAAGGAATCCCATCTCTCGGCCTTCCCTCGACCTATAAATCGCGAGAAAGGAAGGCTAGAGGCTGGGGAACGTCACCCTACCTCAATTACGTCCCGAGATGCGCCGAATCGACCACAAATCGCGAAGAATGCTCGAAAACCTTCGTTCTTCCTTGAGCTCCCAAGGTTCACGTACGCCTCCACGACCACCTCGCCGTCACCGTCGTCACCACGCCGTCGCCCACAGTCGTCTGTAGTCGGAGGGGCTCACCGCGGTCTCACCGGACGAAGAAGAGAGGGAGAGAGGGCGTCGCACGGTGGGGGAGAAAGGAGGAGGAAGAAGAAGAAGAGGGTGGGGAAGAGAGAGAAATGAGGGGGGTATTTATAGAAAAATCCAGAAAATCCAGAAAATATCAAAAAATAGAAAATTACATTTCCGCGATCGTTGGAACGCACCGATCGCAACGGTACCACTCTCGCCTAGGTGAACGGCCCGGTTCACCCGCAACGAGGTTCCGAAGGAATTACCGAAACACACACCGGTAATCAGAAAACACGCGCGGAAAAGTCGCGGAACGCTTCCGGGCCTCCGTAACAACTCCAGATCGCACCGACCCGAACACAAAAGATGTCCGAAATAAAATTTCGGACACAACGGAGCCGGACACTCAATGAAACCAGATCCGAGACCCACGAAAAAGGATCCAAAAGGTCCGGGATGTTACAGCCCTCCCCCCTTAAGGAATTTCATCCTCGAAATTGGGGACAACCCAAGGGGAAAGAAGAGGAAGACTTACTCAAACAGGTAAGGGAACTGCTGACGCATCTCATCCTCACGCTCCCAAGAAGCCTCACCACCAGAGTGCCGCTGCCACACCACCTTAACCAAGGGGATGACCTTGTTCCGCAGGCGCTGCTCTCGCCTATCCTCTACGCGGATCGGAAACTCTGAGAGAGAAAGGTCTGGAGTCACCTCGGGCCAGACAGAATCCTCGAGCACATGAGAGTCATCAGGCATATATCTCCGCAACATCGAGACGTGGAACACATCATGCACCGACGCCAACTCAGAGGGTAAGTGCAACCGATAAGCAACCTCACCGATGCGCTCCACATTCATAAAATGACTAATATAGTGAGGACTCAGCTTCCCACGCCGTCCAAAATGCATCACCCCCTTCATCGGAGAAACTCTCAAGAACACGCGATCGCCCACGTCGAATGCGAGAGGCCGTCGCCTACGTTCAACATAACTCTTCTGCCGACTCTGGGCCGCCAACATATTCTGACGAACCAGGTGCACAACCTCCACACACTGCTGCACCAACTCCGGTCCCGTCAAAATACGCTCACCGACCTCAAACCAATCAAGTGGAGTACGACACGTATGCCCATACAAATCCTCATAAGGAGCCATGTCGATGCTCGAATGATAGCTGTTGTTATAGGCAAACTCTACCAACAGTAGGTGGTGAATCCAACTCCCCTGCCACTCCAGGCAGCAGGACCTTACCATGTCCTCCAAAGTCTGAATGGTCCTATCTGACTGACCATCTGACTGAAGATGATACGCCGAGCTAAAAGCCAAATCCATGCCAAGCGCTCGCTGGAAACTCCTCCAGAATCTAGAAGTGAAACGCGGATCCCGATCCGACACAATGGAGATGGGAATCCCATGCAACGGAACGATCCGCTCCACATAAAGACGAGCCAATTTGGACACGCTCCAGCTGACTTTGACCGGTAACCACCGAGTCACCTTCGTCAGCCTATCCACCAGCAACCAAATACTGTCTTGACCGCTCGGAGTCCTCGGCAATGCCACCACGAAATCCGTGGTCACGTGGTCCCACTTCCACGCAGGAACATCCAAGGGCTGGAGAGTACCTCCCGGTCGCTGATGCTCCGCCTTCACCTGCTGACAGGTCAGGCACTTGGCTACAAACACGGCGACATCTCTCTTCATGCTAGGCCACTAGAACTGCCTCCGCAGGTTCCGATACATCTTCGTCGCACCCGGGTGTACGGTGTACCTACTCTCATGAGCCTCGCGCAACACCGCACGATGAACCCGCTCCTTGGCTGGGACGTACAGCCTACCACAGAACCTCACGACACCGTCCTCGCCGAGCTCCACATCAGCCAAAGCCAATATCCGGGGCAACTCAGGGTCCGCATGCTGAGCCTCTGCCACCTGACAGCGGATAGCAAGCGTAACAATCAGACTCGCAAGCACTGCCAACCTTGGCTCTTGGGGAATCTTGAGCCAGAACAAAACTTCGGGTACTTGTTCCTAGAGCCTCCACTTCCTCAACATCAAGGCACTGACCGTGACCTTCCGACTCAAAGCATCGGCGATGATATTCATCCTGCCTAGCTGATAAGACAGGGTGAAGTCATAATCTTTCATAAACTCCATCCATCGCCTTTGCCTGAGGTTAAGGTCCCTCTGCGTGAACACATACCTCAAACTCTGATGGTCAGTGAACACCTCGAACCTCTCATCGTACGGATAATGCCCTCCAGATATTAAGCGCGAAGATCACAGCCGCCAACTCCAGGTAATGGGTAGGGTAGTTCTCCTTGTGGGGCTTTAGCTACCGAGAGGCATAAGCCACATGCTGCATCAACACAGCACCCAATCCGACCCTGGAAGCATCTGTACACACCACAAAACCTCCCGATCTAGAAGACAAAATCAACACTGGAGCCGAAGTGAGCAACCTCTTCAGTTCCCTGAAACTCTGCTCACACTCCTCAGACAAGACGAAAGGCACATCCTTCCGCGTAAGTCTAGTCATCGGGGCCGCAATGCAAGAAAAATCCTAGATAAACCGACGATAATAGCCCGCAAGCCACAAGAAACTCTGGCTCTCCGTCACAGACCTCGGCCTCGGCCACTACATCACTACCTCGACCTTGGCGGGGTCCACGGAAATACCATCACCAGAACTCACGTGCCCAAAAAAGTGCACCTCACGAAGCCAGAACTCGCACTTACTGAGCTTCGCATACAACTGGTGATCTCGCAACGTCTGCAGCACCACACCCAAATGGTACGCATGCTCCTCGGCAGACCGCGAATAAATAAGGATGTCATCTACAAATATGACCACGAACTGGTCCAAATACGGACGAAACACCCTTTGCATCAAGTCCATGAAGGCTGCGGGGGTATTGGTGAGCCTGAACGGCATCACCAGAAACTCATAATGCCCGTACCTCGTACAGAACGCAGTCTTCTCCACGTCGGACTCACAAATCCTCAGCTGATAGTAACCGGACCGTAAATCAATCCGCAAGAACACTCGCACAGACTGAAGTTGGTTGAACAAATCATCAATCCGCGGCAACATATACTTGTTCTTAATGGTCATTTCATTCAACTGCCGGTAGTCAATGCACAACAGCAAGCTACCGTCCTTCTTCTTCACAAACAACACGGGCGCACCCCAAGGAGAAAAGCTAGGGCGAATGTACCCCTTGGCCAGCAGCTCCTGCAACTACGCCCTCAACTCCCTCACCTCAGCGGGGGCCATACGGTAGGGAGCCTTCGCCAAAGGTCCCGTACTCGGCACAACCTCGATAACGAAATCAATCTCCCGCTCGGGAGGTAATCCAGGTAAGTCCTCCGAAAAAACATCAGGGAACTCGCACACCACTGGGATGTGCTCAACATCCGGCTCCATCCGGTCAATCACAACCACAGAGGCGAGAAAACCCTGACAACCCGCATCAAGCAAACGATGAGCTCGAATCGCAGAAATAAGAAAGCGGGAAGAGGAAGACCTGATACCTTGGAAATAGAAGGTGGGTCGGTGAAGTCGCCGAAAATAAACCCTCTTCGAGCCGTAATCCACCAACGCATGATGTGCCTCGAGCCAATCCATGCCCAAAATCACATCAAAGTCCTGAAGCGGCAACACATAGAGCATAGCCGGTAAACTCCGCCCTTCCACCCACACAGGAACCTCATCAAAGCAATACGGGATCATAAAATCACCCGAAGGCAACTCTACTGCCAAATCACAAGACAACTAGGTCACCGGCTCCTCAATACTCAGCGCGAAATCCTCCGAAACAAACGAGTGAGACACGCCAGAATCGAACAAAACCCGAGCCGCACAACCCAAAATCTGAACGGTACCTTCCACGAGCTACGATGCCACTGCCTCTACCCTGGTCATGTGCGTGATCTGGCCTCGAGCTCTCTGCCTGCCTCCCACACTAGCTGACATGGGTAGTGGCGGATACTGTCCCTGCTGCTGCTGCTGCTACTGCTGCCTCTGTTGCTGGGGACCCTACTGCTGCTGAGGAAACTGCTACTGCTGTTACCTCTAAGGACAGTCACGCGCCATGTGCCCTGGCTAATCACACCAAAAACAAACAATCGGCGCCGTGCACTGCCTGCCTGGGTGATGCTCACTACACCGTGGACACGGTCCTTATGATCCACCCACTGATCCCTGACGCTGAAATGGGACCGGCTGCTGTACACTTCCCGATGATGCCTGCCCCTGATCCTTGTGCTTCTTACGGAAACCCTTCTTTAGGAACTTATTAACCTTAGAGCCAAAAGACACAGATCCTGTCACCGAAGCTGCAGGTGTCGGCGCTCCTGAACCACCCGACGCATGCTGAAAGGAACCCTGCTGCTGGGTAGCCGACTGCTGGCTACGACCCGAAAAAGACTGCCCCTGGCTGATCGGTCCTCGAGTCCTCTACATATCCATCTCCAAAGAAGCTGTAACACGAGACGTTGTCTCCAGATCAGTGGTCGCATTCGCGATCAAATGGTGCCTCAGCTCCTGCCTCAAGCCCTGTACGAACTGTGCGGTCTTCACCCTCTCATGCTCCATGATATGAGGCCCATACCGACCCAGCTTAACAAATTGGGCCCTGTACTGCAACACGGACATGTCGCCCTGAACCAGCTCAAGAAATTGACGCATCCGCTGCGTAGCAATAAACTCTGGATAGTAGGTACGCTCGAAAGCACTAACAAAGTCGCCCCACACGATCTGCTCAAGTGGACGAAGCTGGAAAGACGTCTTCCATTCGAAAGACCACCACTCCCGAGCCGTACCCTGCAACTGGTTGGAGGCCAACATCACTCTGTCCTCCGCAGTACTCCGCGCGGAACTGAACACCCGCTCCATCTCGTCGAGCCAACTCCGAGCCACATCAGGGTCTGGCTAACCGCCATAGTAAGGTGGATGAAACTTCATGAAATCCTTCACTGCTCGGCCTGGCCCACCCCTGGTTGACGAGTGTTGATATGTTATTCCTCCTCGAGTTAAATAATAGTGAAGAGATAAAAAACAGGAGGAAAGATGAAGCTGTTGACCGTGATCGCCACCCGGTGAAAGCGCCGGGACTCGGAAGCTACGGGAGAATGCGGGTCCGTTCCTCCACTCCTCCTGGCCGGCCAGAAGGTGCGGGCCTCGTGCTTTTGGTTGCTGACCTGAAAGCAAACGGTGAAACACACAGATAAACGGAGATTAGCTAAATGATAGTGTAGTAGGTGTACTAATTGAAATAAAGCAAAGGAAGAACATGGCCCGGCGATACCTGGAGGTTTTGAAACCCCGTTTAGGGCGCCGGAAACAGTAGGAAAGATAATAAATGCCAACGAAATGATGTATGTGATGTGTGATGCAGTGGAGAAAAAACGTGTGTGTGGTGAGCAAACAGAGAAGGACTAGAAACACAGAAACATGAAGCGTGAAGTTCCCTGCACCGGGGCCTGCGAGGGATGTAGAAGGCCCCCACTCCCTGACGAACGGGCGGATGCTGTATGAGATTTGGCGATGGAATTCGACAGCACTTCGTGATGGTCCCCCCCTTTCCTCTGTCAGAACGGACGGACGCTGTATGAGATTTGGCGATGGAGTTCGACAGCACTTCGTGATGGTCCCTCCCCCCTTTTTTCTGTCAGAACGGACGAACGCTGTATGAGATTTGGCGATGGAGTTCGACAGCACTTCGTGATGGTCCCCCCCTTTTTGTCAGAACCCGTGAGCTATATATATAGAGCCCAGGGCTTCGAGCTTAATCAGGGGTTAAGGGGAATGACGGTCGGTCAAAGGCCGGTAAATGAGAGCATCGTGTCAATATTGCCAACGACATTCTCCTCTTAATCCGCCTGGAATCACGGGGGTCTAATCTGGGTGGCCTTAACAATGACGGTCTTACGAAGGCCGCCAAACATGTATGACGGTCTGGGAGGGGCCGTTCAATATACATGACGGTCCTGGAAAAACCGTTATACGTAAAGAGGAGTCAACGCCCAGACAAACAACTTTTCGTGAAGCACGTGGCTATGACCGACTGTCGGGCCTCTGAACCCTTTTCTTGTCGGCAAACAATGACGGCCCAGGGACGACCGCTATATTGACTATAACGGTTGGCATTGAGCCGCTATACAAAGCGTATCACGAGATACAAATAACCCGGGGCAGCGGAACACAACGGCCCAGTGGGGACCGTTCTATTGAGAAAAACGGTTTATAACAGACCGTTAAATCCAATGAGAGGGAGGGAGGCCTTCTTTGCTGGGAAGAGCCCAAAATACTGCCAGAGGAATAATCTTTCATGTGATTGACTGTTCGGGACATCAATAATTGAGACGCAGGAACTGATTCGATTCATCGGTAAAAAACGGGTGTCAACAGATGCCCCTCCTTAACGTCCGCCTTGCAAGGGAACGAGCGGAGGTGTAGTGGAGGCGTCATGGAACATGGAGTTGTAGCGGAGATGAAGCGGAGTGGACTGCAAAAGCGGGCGTTAAGGCAATACGACACCCGTTTCATACCAATAAGCCATAGAAATCTTCCGACAACCTTCGAACCAATTTGCAAGGTACTGTGGGACTGAGTGTTAAACCTGAATCTGGAGGAACTAAGGTAAAAGAGCAAGGAGCGGCCTCGTCGGCGGACAAGCTGTGGTCCTAAATGAGGCGATATAGAAGCTGGTAATAGCGAAATTAAAAGGATTTTAAAACTCCAGACGAGGGAAACACTTAATTCATCAGAACCGAACAATTAGGTCCAAAGAAATACCTTCTAATTTTGGAGTGGAATTATTCCTTCGGTGGGACATGGAACACAGAAAACAGTCAATCATACGCAAGATCATTTCTCAGGCAGACCGTAGGTCGTGAATGCTCAAAAGGTGCTTGTGATGCATGCTGGGCTAAAAGAAAGAAACATGTAAAATCGAATGCAAACAAAGGATAAAAATATAAAATACTCGAGAATATTATTGCAGAACTGAATGAGTCAGGGTCAGGACACTTCTTGCAACCACGGCGTGCAAGAGAGAACCGTCGTCCCCTGACTTCTTCCAACTTAGCGGCCTTTCCGAAGATTAGACACGCATACCTAGATCATCATGTGTTTTTGTTGACGGGGAACGTCAGATCCTGGAATGCGTGAAGAATCGACTGGTTCTCGAGATAGATGTTTATTACCATATAGTAATGCAATAAGAGTTTTGAGGGATTGAGGGCCATACCTGACTTACCTGTGTAGGCGTAACGGCGGGACATTGATGTTGTTTAGCTTTAACTGCAATCAAAACTCATTGGCACATGAATTTCACAATAATGATACATTCAACAGTTCAACGGCTCAGAGGGGACCGTTCTTAAATTGGACGGCTCATGGTAAACCGCCATATGGATATTTAACGGTCATAGGAAGGCCGTTCAATGCTAAGTAACCGTTTGCAGAATAACGGCCCTCAGGTAGCCGTTCTTATGGTATGGCGGTCTATCGCTAGACCGCCATTCTCAACGTCGGTTCAAAAATATAAACCCCTTCCCCTTCCCTCCTCCTACCGTAACGGCAGGAAGAGAGGAGGAGAAGAGGAAGGATAGCAGCAGCGGCGCCCCTTCTCCCATACTCTCATTCTCTCTCTCTTTCTCTCTCTCTCTCGCTCACGATGGCCTCCCCGGCTCTCTCTCTCTCATTCTCTATCATCCTCCTCTTCATTCTCTCTCGGGCGATGGTGACCGGCGGTGGTAACGGCGGCGAGCGGCCGGTAGACGTGACGGATTCCTCGCCAGAGACGACCCCCTCGGCGGCCGAGGAGACGGCGGGAGCGGCGGCAGAGGCGACCTCGGCCGGAGAGGACTTCTCCGTCGACGACCTCGCCCTCATGCTCGTGGAGGAGGGCGCGACCGGCACAGATGGCGATCGTGCGGGAGGCGGCGAGGCGGCGGCGGAAGCACCACGCCCGGCCAAGAGGCGTCGGGGCTCGGAGGTAGGTCCCTCTCGCCTTCTTTTTGCATAGCATGGGGGAATGGGGGGCTGTCCACGGCGTGCGGGGTGGAACTCGCCGTCGTCGGAAGAGATGACGGAATGACGGTCCCCATCGGGCCGCCAATCAGACCAAAACGGCCCAGGAGAGGCCGTTAAACACACCCGGTCTTCAAGGTCACCTCAGAACAAAACGGCCCCCAACGGACCGTCAAACAGAACAGCGGCCCAGGAGTGGCCGTTGACCCTAACGTAGCAACCCTTGGCATTCAGAACAATACGGTCCCCAACGGACCGTTCAAAATAGCACCGCGGCCCAGGAGTGGCCGTTGACCCTAACATAGCAACCCTTGGCATTCAGAACAATACGGTCCCCATTGGGCCGTTGAATGATTCACAAACCTCAGAACAACGGTTCACGGACAACCGTTGTGAATGGAACAGCGGCCCAGGAATGGCCGTTTTATTCAAAACATCACAGGATAGGACGGTCCATGGACGGCCGTCATAGGCAACAAAACGGCCAGGGGAAGGCCGTTGAACACTCAACAACTAAAATGATGAACATCACAGGGTAACCCCCCCTTCTTTTGGTTATTAAGAAATATGAAACTAATGAGATGAATGAATGAATGCAGGGAAAGCGTCGGACCCGTATCTCTTGGCTGCAGGTTCGGTCAGTGTATCTTGCACTGCCGGACTTTCAGCGGGAGAGGCTGGCTGCCATGGGGTTCGCCCCATTCCTCAGTGTTGAGGTGTGTCGCTTTGACACACCTCTTCTCTATGCCCTGCACGACCGCTGGGATCCGGCGAGTCGCACGTTCCTCTTCCCGTGGGGTCACATGGTCCCCACGCTAGAGGACGTGGCCAGGCTCACTGGTTTGCAGGTGCACGGTCTACCGGTGACTGGGATCTCCTTCCCCGATTACCGCGGCATGGCCGAGAGGCTGTTGGGGCTTGCACTCCAGACGACACGTCGGCAGACCACGCTTCTTCCGCGGGCAGCTCTCCAGGACAGCCTAGGGCTGCGACGGGCCGGACTTGCAGTGGGCGAGCGTCCAGAGGAGCACTTGGACCGGCTGGTGACGCGCGTGCGGCCTCGAGTAGTAGCAGGACCGGGTGCAGAGGCGGACACGGTTCTTCGGCGGTTCCTGATGTTCTTGTTCGGGCGACTCCTCTTCTCTACGCGTGCGGACGTCATCCACTGCCGACTTCTTCCGTTCCTCGAGGACCTAGAGCACGTGGGAGACTACGCGTGGGGTGCTGGTGTACTCGCCTTCCTTTTTGAGAGCCTCAGCTCGACGTCCCGACGGACGATGTTGGGGGGCTTCTCTCCCCTTCTCCAGGTACGACTCTGACTCAGAACTCATGCAATTTCCTAGGACCTAGACTCTAGATGCTGACGACTTGTGCATGATGCAGGCATGGGCTTACGTGCGGCTGCCTTCTCTGTACAGGGGACTAGAGTCCTGCCCTGGGCTCTTCCCCATTCTGCGACGGTGGGAGCCGACTCGGGGGTCAGGGACCCTGACACGGCAGGTGCGCGACCTGCAGGACGATGTCGACATGCTTCCTCGCGCCTCGGTACGACTTCTAAACCTTAGCCTTTATTTGGAAAATGCTTGTTTTATATGATGTTGATGTGATTGCTGATGTATGCAGGTGCAGTGGACTCCTTATGCACATGAGGACGTGACAGAGCAGCCGTGGGTGGTGAGAGCTCTCACCTTCTCCGGGCGTGATGTGTGGTTACACTACATGAATGTAGTGGAGCCCCTTTACTCCCGGCTGGTGATGAGGACGACCGGCGTCTCTCAGCCCGTGGTAGACTTCCCGGCGCAGGAGAGCGCGAGGGAGAGGGTGACGCGGAGCACCCGAGGGCTGACTCAGCAGTGCGATTGGGCGGCGCGGAACGCCGAGCAGGTTGCCGACTGGCAGGCAGGTGGGCGTGTGGTGACCGCTCGTGCTGACAGTGATGCGGCGTACGTGACTGCGTACGTCAGGCATTACGGAGACCGCGTGTTCCGAGGATCACGCCGACCGGTACAATTCTAAACTCAGACTTAATCTACATGCTTTATGATTTCTATATGCTGTACTGACTTCCTTTCGACATGCAGATTGACCCTGAGGGACGCTTAGCGGAGCTGCAGGGGCTCCTTCATGCCACCATCCAGGAGAGGGATGAGGCTCGCCGAGCCCTCGAGTTACTGGTATGTTCCTAAACTCTGGACTCTTACATTTCTATATGATGTTTATGCATGTGACTGTCCTGGGATATTTGGGTGCAGCGAGCTGAGGCTGCTCAGAGGCGTGGAGCGGAGGCTCCTTCTTCTTCTTCTGTTGAGACACCGGCCGACCGAGCAGCCCGGGATGCCGAGTTCCAGCGGATGGTGGAGCGGGCCGAGGCAGCGGAGAGCGAGCTTGCCGTGCGGGTACACTTCTGACGCTTTCCTTTGTTTATTTGTGCATGATATGAATGGAATGTGCTAATGTTTGATGCATGCAGGTGGACGACGTGAGGGTTGCTATGGAGGAGGCTACCCGTGCCAGAGAGGAGGTGGCCCACCTACGGGCTGAGTTGGTGCAGGTTGAGGCTCGGGCCCAGGAGGCGACTGTGAGCGCCCAGAGGTCGGCGTCTCGAGCCAGGGCGGAGTTAGCCGAGGCTCAGGAGGAGGTGAGGCGGCTCCAGTCGGCAGAGGCTGCCGAGTTCCAGGAGCAGGTGAGAGGACTTCATCCTATGCTGACTGCCGAGCTGGAGCAGTCACAGGCAGAGCTGGAGTGAGAGCGAGCAGCGTCTCAGGAGCGAGAGGTGCTGCGGCTCGTGGCTGAGAGGGAGGCGGCCCATTTGCGTGAGCAGCTTGCGCGAGCTCAGCCGGCCGACGCTCTTGAGACGGGACTTCTCCGGGCGGAGGTGGAGCGCTACCGAGCGGAGGTGGAGCGCTACCGAGAGGAGGTGGAGCGCCACCGAGTGACGATAGCGGAGCTGGAGCCTTTCAGGACCGAGGCCCTTGTGCTGCGGGGCCAGGTTCAGGGTATGACGATGAGCCGTTCGAGGAGCCGATCGGTCGTACCGAGTGGTAGCCAGGCTACTCACACCTCGGTGAGACGTTACATGGCGAGTTCCTCTCAGCGGGAGAGGAACGAGAGTGATGAGCGACGACGACGTCGCGATGATGCTGAGACTTCTTCGATGGCCCCGCCAGCGAAGAGACAGGAGGGAGGTGGAGACAGTGACAGGCCAGAGGGTGAGGCCTGATTTTGTACTTTTTCCTCTCTTTTTTTCTTTTTTTTTATGAGATTTTTATGTTTTTGGGATGATGATATGTATATATGATGCCCCCCTTTTTTAGTTTTTGTATGGATGTATGAATGTATGCAAATGGATGAGTGTATGTATGAATGACAATGGGTGAGGGAGGCGATGACAGACTCGGGTGAGCTGCGTGAGAGGTAGCGAGGTACGCCGACTCAGGGTGAGCGACGCGAGCGGAGGTGAGGCACGCCGACTCAGGGTGAGCGACGCGAGCGGAGGTGAGGCACGCCGACTCGGGGCGAGTGACGCGAGCGGAGGTGAGGCACGCCGACTCGAGGTGAGTGACGCGAGCGGAGGTGAGGTACGCCGACTCAGGGTGAGTGACGCGAGTGGAGGTGAGGCACGCCGACTCAGGGTGAGTGACGCGAGTGGAGGTGAGGCACGCCGACTCAGGGTGAGTGACGCGAGTGGAGGTGAGGCACGCCGACTCAGGGCGAGCGACGCGAGTGGAGGTGAGGCAGCTCATGAGTTTAGAGAACAACGGCCAGGCAAAAACCGTTTTGGCAAGAATGACGGCCAAGACAGGGCCGTGGGTTGCTTAAGAATGACGGCTACGCCATAGCCGTCATTGAATATAACGGTCAAGTGTAGACCGTTAATTGGCGCAGGCCGACTAAAAATGACGGTCCAGGGTAGACCGTGGACATGAGAATGACGGTCTCCCTTGGGCCGTTCAAAAAATGAATGACGGTCTATCGTACGACCGCCAATCAGCACGATCTTAGAAGCCAAATTGAATTCCCTTAAGCCCATTCAATCCTGGTGTGCTCTCGTGCATCATGCGTTCCAGTGGAGCGAAACACGGGATGAGACCTCCTATAAGTAAGGGGTGCTCTGCCTTCAGCCTGAACCCAACCTCTTCTTCTTCTTCTTAAGTTTCTTCCCTCTAAATCACCACCAAATCATCATGAAGAGGAGTTTTGGTGAGCATTCTTTGGGTGAGGGAGACCATTCAGGCCCTAAGGCTGCGAGGAAGGAGCGAGAGGAGATTGCGCGTTTGGGTTCTATTCCTCGACATCTCAGTTCAAATCCTTCTAGAGAGGTATGTTTAAATCACTTCAAACTTGGTTCATTTGATTCTGTTTCGTCTAATATCTCTTTCTTTCTGCATTACTTTCCTCGTTTTCTCCTTTTTAGCTCCTTCCTGGCTCTCGCCGATACTCTTCTCTTAAGTGGGTGGCTCCCATGGTTCGTGCCTTGCCCCTAGGGGTAACCCACATCCTTAGTTCTTGGCACTTACAATCCTTGCTGTTCTTAGGTCGTAACTTCCAAAAGATTTCCTTTGACTGGCACAGTATTTCAGCCCTTGTAGAAATGTGGCACCCACAGACCCACACTTTTATCTTTCCATCCTTTGAGGCCACCGTCCTTTTAGAGGAAGTAGAGGCTTATCTGTCTCTCCTAAGTCTAGGGTTGGGGAGGAGGATCTAGTGTGTCACACAGTTGCCCCTATAGATCCAGTTGCCATCTTTAGCGAGTTCATAGAAGACCCGAGTGAGATCAAGACCTTTGTGGGAGCCCGTCATATTCACCTTCTTCCTCTCAGCCAGTGGGTGGTGGCACATTGTAAGAACAAATGCGGGTGGCATGAGGCTATTGCCAAGGCTGCATCCATTTGCTTGTGTGGTGCTATCCTCTTTCCGTCAGCCGACCACGTGCTAGATCTTCCCGTCCTTAGCACCATCAGTGGTTTATGGAGAGGGCTTTCTATTTCCCAGGCTATCTTAGCCTATTTTTATGAAGGGCTTAGTTCTGCTGCCCTGAGTGGTCCACTGTTTGGTTCTATGATTCTCTTAGAGTGTTGGGTGGGCGTGAGACTGAAGTTTATCCCTAGGGCAGGCATAGAGACTGAGAGTAAGATCTTCGGGAGCCATCCACTTTCCTTTATCGGTGGCGGGTTTGGTTTCTCTTCGCAGGTGGAGTGCCGTACGGGGGATATGCGGACCAGAGAAGAATGGCGCAGGTACCTGAGTCGGCTACCTGTGGAGAGGCTCGTGATGCGGCCTAACTTCTTGGTGACTATGGAGATCAGACTGCCCAGAGGACAGGGTCTGGATTTGAGGCTAGTGAGTGATACCGTACTGGCCGTGTATTATCCACACAGGTGCCATTTGCAGGTCGGGGTACCGCGGACCCTGCTTCCTCCGTTGTCGCACTTCCCTTCTCTTCAGGCTAGACAGATTGGCACTGAGCACGATGAGCAGAGTGTGAGGAGTGCACTAGCGATGTGGGGAATCAGCAAGGTGCGTGCCTTGCCAGCAGAGGTGGAAGAGGCGACCGAGACTCGCCAGGCGTATATCAGAGAACTGAGAGAGATGTGCCCCTGCGGGAATGCCCAGCGGAGGATTGAGTGATTGTACTTTCCCTTCCTTTTTATGATGCTTGATAAGTGAGAGTGCCTTGTTTGAGAGTGAGAATTGTTTGTATCAGGAATAAAAGTTGGAGTGACTGATTTTGCCCCTTGCAGTTGTTCTGTTGTTACTTCGTCTTCTTGCTCCATCGTCCTGCACATTATTAGCAATGAAACAGGTTAAATCTGTTTTAGGCTTAGCCCCTTGCCTTGTGACAAGTGCGGAGGTAACCAGTGCTTGATTTTTGGTCAAGGGGCAAGCCTTATTAAATAAGCGAAGGAAAAGAGAAATGATAACAATGCAATGCATGCATGCCATGAATGCAAGTCATGAATATTTTTGGATTTTTTTTTAATGTTTTCAATATTTTTGGATTTTGAAATATTCAATGTTTTTGGGTTTTAAGTTTTTTTTTTAAAATATTTGTTGTTTTTGGATTTTGAAATATTTGTTGTTTTTGGATTTTGAAATATTTGTTGTTTTTGGGTTTTGAAATATTTGATTTTTTTTTTGGATTTTGAAATATTTGTTGTTTTTGGGTTTTGAAATATTTGATTTTTTTTTTTTTGGATTTTGAAATATTCAATGTTTTTGGATTTTGAAATATTCATTGTTTTGGGTTTTGAAAACCGATGCTTCCGTAACAAGACATGCCTCCCTCGTAACCTAAGGATTCCTCCTGAGATTGGCGTGTGATTGAAGGGACCCTCCTGGTCCAAACTTATATTTGCCTGACGGTGTTCTGCCAGGGCCACCCCCAGGGTACTCAGCTTTGTCCTGAAAAGAAAAAGAATATGGAGACAAGCTTACACCCGTCATGTGAGTTTTTAAGACTTGAATTCTTTCCTGGGTGCCCCTCAAAGCTTCGGTCTGTTGTGTCGGGGTTTTGGTGCTCGTCATCGAACCTTAAGCCACCACATTTGTCATTCTTGCTATGCCTAGTTGTTCCAATTTCCCAAATATTTTCATTTATTCATTTTTTTCTTTTTGTTCTTCTTCTCTCTTTTTCTTTCTTTTTCTTGTGGCTTCAGGTCATAACGAACTGCCCCTATTTGAGACTTATCTCGTATTAGGGTACCCAGGTCAGGCATCGCCTCCTTTTTTACTCCTCATTCTTGGGTTCAGCCGAAGCAAGAAACGTACAGGGACTACAACTTTCCTCCAGAGTGTGGCCCCGGGAAACGGTGTTTGGCGGAACTGGGGACAGGACCAAAGGGTCGTGTTTGTGTGTTCAGCTTCTCTCAGTGATTCTTATGAACAGGGGAAGCTTGCATTGCTAGGGAAGCACGTGGTTAGACTCTTTTTTTAGGGATAGAAGCGTTTGAGATATAACCCGTTCCACGGATTTGCCAGTTCTTCTCCTTCTGAGTTCGTCAACCGATAGGCATTACCTGGATAGACTTCCTTGATGACGAACGGCCCTTCCCAGTTTGGCTGCAACTTAGCCCTTGGACCACCTGTTCGGATGAATTTCCTTTTCAAAACCATATTACCTATTACAAACTTTCTTTCGATTACCTTCTTTTGAAAATGACGTGAGACCCGCTTTTGATAAACAGAAGCGTGATTGGCCGCATTTAACCTCTTCTCATCTAACAGTTCCAGCTGTGCTAGTAACGCCTCTCGACGCTCGTCGAGATTAAGTTCCTTATCTAGCTGCACTCTTAGGGAAGGGATGAGAATCTCATACGGGAGTACCGCCTCCATCCCATAGGTGAGGGCAAAGGGAGTCTGCCCTGTGGGAGTTCGGACAGAGGTGCGATAAGCCCATAGAGCGTCTATCAATTTATCAGCCCAATCAGCGTGCCGGTGGGATTCACACGTTTTCTTGATGATTTTAAGAAGGGTTTTATTGGTGGCTTCGGCTTGACCGTTGCCTTGTGGATAATATGGTGATGAATGATGCAATGCAATACCAAATTTCTTACAGAGGTCCTGGAGTTCTTGAGACACAAATTGTGGCCCATTGTCGGTGACAATGTCGCTTGGTACCCCGAACCGCGAGATGATGTTCTTTGTGATGAAGCGGCAAACTGTGGTAGCTTTGATCTCTGCATAGGCTTCAGCTTCCGCCCACTTCGTGAAATACTCTGTAGCGGTGAGGATGAAGGATTTCTGTTTTACTTGGGCGTTAGGGTCACCTAACGGACCGACAATATCAAAGGCCCACATGGAGAAAGGCCATGGGGCGGATAGTGGGCGAAGAGATGAAGCAGGGGCGTGGATTTTGTCAGCATGGAGCTGGCACTGAAGGCACCTACGGACGTAGGTAGAGCAATCTTCCTCTAGGGTTGGCCAGTAGTAGCCCTGCCTAAGGATCTTCTTAGCCAATGCCTGTCCATTCACGTGACCTCCACATTCACCGGAGTGAGCAGCTTCCACTACTTTCCAAGCTTCATCGTCATCTAAACACCGCATCAGAACTCCATTGAGAGCGCGCCTGTACAATTCTCCTGCAACGATTGTATACCTCGAGGCGACTCTTCTGATGGCTTTTCTTTGTGTCGCATTGGCTTCCTCCGGGAGAGAACCATCCCGACAATATTGCTCAATCTCATGGAACCATGGCAACTCATCTTCGTCCAAGATTTCTTCCAATTCTGCTAAGGATACTTCCTTAACCTCTTCTTTAGCCGCTTTCTCTTCCATAATCTCCTAAGGTTAGCAAACCAAGGATCTTGCAGAGAGGGAGCGTCCATCCGTTGGACCACAATGGTCTCAGTGGAACGACTAAGGGAGAAGGATAAAGAGGAAGCGAGAGATGCTAATGAATCAGCAAGAATATTTTGAGATCGGGGAACATGAACGTAGATGAGTTTGCTAAATTGTCTAGCCAAGAGTGTGACCAAATCTTGATATGGCTTTAGTTTGGGGTCACGGGTGCGATAAGTTGACAGAACTTGACGCAGCACCAATTGAGAATCTCCCATGATGTTGAGGTATCGTGCGCCTAAGAGATAGGCGTGCTTTAGTCCAGCTAGGAGAGCCTCATACTCGGCTATGTTGTTGGTGGCAGAGAAAGAGAGCTGGTAGGCAAAAGGGACGGTGATACCTTCGGGAGTAAGGAGGACAGCGCCGATGCCACGGCCCTGGGAATTGAGCGCGCCATCGAAATGTAGAGACCAAAAGGGAGGCGGATGAGAGATAACTGCAAGGTGTTCATCAGGGAATTCGTCCTGGATTGAATCAGTGTAGGGGATAGGAGAATGAGCAAGATGCTCAGCAATAGCATACCCCTTGATGGCCTTCTGGACGACGAAGGTGATATCAAATTGAGAGAGAAAGCTCTGCCAGCGAGCTAATCGACTAGAGAGGACGGGTTTCTCGAGGAGGTAGCGGATTGGGTTCATTCTAGAGATCAACCTTACCTCATGGGCTAGGAAATAGTGTTTTAACTTCTGAACTACCCATACCAATGCTGCACCAGTCTTCTCCATGGCAGTGTACCGGGATTCGGCAGAATTGAACAATCGGGAGAGATAATATGCTGCCCTCTCTCTTCCTTCATCATCCACTTGTGCCAGGACAGCACCTAGGGAATCCTCAGCGACAGAAATGTATAGGATCAAAGGCTTTCCGGGGACAGGAGGTTGCAAGACAGGAGGGTTGGACAGATAAACCTTAAGCTCCTCATAGGCCTTCTGACATTGTTCGTTCCATTTAAACTCGGCCCCCGCCTTTAATAAGTCGTAGAATGGGCGGCATCTTTGAGAGTGTTGAGATATGAATCTTCTAACGAACTGCAAACGCCCAATCAGACCACGAAGCTCCTTAAGATTCTTAGGCGGTGGCATTTCCATTACGGCCTTTGCCTTATTAGGATCAATCTGAATCCCTCGTTTGCTAACCATGAACCCAAGTAATTTCCCGGATGCGACTCCAAAGACACATTTCTTAGGATTCATCTTCAATTGGTATTCCCTAGCCCTTTGCAACACTTTGGCTAAAATGGCGGGGTGTTCTTCTTTTGTCCTCGACTTCACCAGAATATCATCCACATAGGCCTCCATGTAGACGTGCATCATGTCGTGGAAGATGGCCACCATTGCCCGTTGATAGGTAGCACCTGCGTTCTTCAATCCAAATGGCATGACGACATAGCAGTAGGTGCCCCAAGGCGTGGTGAAGGAGGTTTTCTCTTGATCTTCTAGAGCAAGACGGATTTGGTTGTATCCTGAATACCCGTCCATGAACGAGAGAGCCTCAAACCCAGCGGTATTATCTACCAAAACATCGATGTGAGGAAGCGGGAAATCGTCTTTCGGACATGCTTTGTTTAAGTCCCTGAAATCAATACAAATTCTGACTTTGCCATCCTTTTTTATTACCGGGACTATATTGGCCACCCACTGTGGATAAAGCACAACCCTGATGAATCTGGCCTTATGTAATTTGTCCACCTCTTCTTTCATTCTCAAGGCCATATGTGGGTGGAATCTTCTGAGCTTTTGTTTAACAGGAATCGCCCCTGGCTTTAAGATTAACCTGTGTTCCACTAAAGCGGGGTCGAGACCCGGCATGTCCTCGTAGGACCAGGCAAAAGAATCGCTGTACTCTCTCAAAACCTTGATGAGCTCCTCTTCTACCTTAGGAGGGAGATCAGCTGCAATAGATATGGGCCTGGGATCCTCTTCGGTTCCTAAATTGATTTCTTTAGTGGGTTCATCCACTGCTGACGAGGGTTCGTCGAATCTTCTCAATCCTTGTGCGTATAGGTCAGCAATGTCCTCCACATCACTTTCCTCATCATCCGCTGGGTCTTTCTCGTCTACAATTTCATACACTCCTAGTCCGTCATTGCTCCACACCCGGCCTTCTGAATCCTCATCCTCTTTCAAGGAGACGGTGGTGGCTATGAATTCTGGGCATCTGAGGAGGGCCTGGCATCTCAAGGCCAGATCCTGTAGGAACCTATCGGGAATGGAACGGGAGTGACATGCCAGTGGTGGCGTTGCAGAGGTGGATGGGCTATCTAAGGGAGAACATGCTTCTACCCTGACTGACTCGACTAACCTAGGAGACTCAACTACCTGTACATCTACCCTAGGAGACAGAAAATCTAGTGGAAAAGGAGCAGGGGTTTGGTGCCCCTGGGGAGTGGATGAGCAGAAGACAGCATAGTCTTCGACTGAAATGTAAGTTTGAAAGTTGACGTTTTTTTTTGGGTATCTTCTACTACCAGAAGAGAGCAAGAAGAATCAGAAGGTGGAGGCAGAGGAAGGAGTTGTTTTGTGAAGAATTGAGGAAAGAGAGAGAAGAAGGTATCGGGGGAGAACCACATCCCGTGAACTCGGGGATTAGGAGAAGGAGGTGAAGATAGATCGAGTAGATCAATGGGCGGACAGTGCCCGCAATTGGAGGGAATGAATAGAATTTTTGACGGTCTCCCCGTGAAACACGGTTTGACCAGTATTGGAGGGGATCGAATCACAAAGTTTGGGTAAACTGTTGAGGCCAAATGAGCAGGAGGAATAAAGAAGGAAATGTCGGAGCTTCCTGCCTCTTGTATCTTCTGTGGCCTTATCAGAGCATGCCTAACCATGGGCATCTCTGTCTCCTTCATTTGAGTGGCTGGATCAGTAAACAGACTTGACATTTCAGCAAAATAATCTTCAAGATCTCCCACCAACCCCTGCAGAGGCGGCGGTGGGTCAGCAACAATATTAACAATGGGAGCATCTTTCTTTTCTTCCTTGGGTTGTGGCTTATTTGCGGTGCCGGGCTGTAGTGGACCCTTTACAAAGTGTTGCCGGTAGTCCCAGGTTAGTGGCCCAGAATCTGCCTGAATGGTAGTGTTATGATAGCCTAAGCCCTGACGACCCATCTTCTTGCTTTCAGAGATGGGTTTGGTCTTTCCCTGTAACCGCGCGCCGAGACCAAGGCCTGGCTGATAGCCTAGCTTCATGATCATGTCCCAGCCTTTAGAATTTTTGGGTTTAGGCTTAGCTCCGGCATTCTTGCGTGTTGTAATGGGTTTGCCTGCCGCATAAGCCCATGGGTAATTTATGTCCATGACTGACAATACTGGCCTATTGCTCGGCCATAGAGTGGGGAGAACCTGGTCAGTGATGGCGTCCACTGCCTGGACGGTGGAAACACTCTTGACTTTGACCACCCGCCCCTGGAAGGAGAATTTCAGGCACTGATGGGCGGTGGAAGGTACCGCTTGCAGAGCATTTATCCATGGACGACCCAGAATAGCCTTGAACATCGGATCTATGTCTAGGACGTAGAATTCCACCTCTATTTGTAACGGCCCTAGCTCAGCCTGTAATGTGATGACCCCGTGACATGCCCTTCTGGAATTGTCATAGGCGGCAATGGTTGTCGGTGTCGGCTTCAGCATACTTTCAGAAATGTTGCAGGCACGCAGAGTACTTAATGGACAAACATTTATTGAAGCCCCAGTGTCCACTAGCACTGAGTCTACCACTACCTGGTTCAAGGTGATGGTGACGCATAGCGGCATTTGGCGTGCTTCAGGGGGCGCGAGTTCGGCCTCAGAGAATGTGATAGCGGGCCCCTTGGTAACAGTAGCCAACACTGACGGCAAGCTGTCTACCGCCACATCTTCGTTCACTATGACCTTTTGCAGAAACGTCCTTAATGCTTCTTGGTGTAGAGGTGAACGTCTGATCAACTCCAAGACAGAGATCTTTGCCGGCATCCGGTCAAGATGTTGCAACAGGTCGTATGTGGAACCGGGCGCGGGGTCAACTTCATTGTCTTGTGCTGCTGATGCTGAGATGGAGGGTATTTGGGGAGGTGCACTGGTAGAGGGGTAAGTCCTTTGAAATAACCGCCCGCTCCTGAGGGCAAGGTTTTGTGCTGGCATGGCTGTAGGTGGGCTCCCGCTTGACCCAGTGGGGTGAATGAGAATGGAAGGGATGGCAGTCTTGGTGATGGGGGATATGATAGGCATAGTAAGCGAAGGTTGTGGTGAAGGTAAAATGGGCGATGGGTGAGGTAAAGGGGCGGTTAGTGGACTGCAGTGATTGGTGGACAAGATAGTGGAAGGTATAGTAGGTGGGGAAGTATAATGTTGTGGGGGGATAGGCGAGAGAATATGGCTTCTCGGAGTGGTAAGTATGGTGGAAGGATGGATGACGGGGGAAGTTGTGGAAGGCATGGAAGGCCGAAGGATGGAAAAGACGGCGGGTGAGGTAGAGTGCGTAGGGATGTGGCGTAAGGTTAACAGGTGTGCGGGATCGTCAATGGTCCACCCTGCGTCAGGAGCCGGGTGGCGTAACATGTTGACTTGGGCCGGTGCCGGCGGCTGCTGTTGTTGTTGAGGAGCGGGTGCATGTACTGGCATGGGATTTTGGTGGATCCCTAAGTTTGGCTGCTGCTGCTGTTGCTGTGGCTGCTGTGGCTGGAATTGCTGAGGTTGTTGCTGAAACTGCTGTTGCTGTGGTGCTGCCTGTTGCGGCCTTGCTGGCCCTCTTCTCAGATCTTCAATCAGCTTCCTCATCTGAGCCCAATCGATCCTGTGACCTTCGTGCAGGTCGTATACCAGGTCCCTAAAATGATAACACCTCTCAATGGTGTGCCCCGGCTGCCGGTGATATACACAATATCGGGACAGATCGGCGGCCGGATTCATGTTCGGGCGCTCAGGTGGCAATTGTAAATCGCCAGTATGCATCAGCGCTGCAAAGACATTAGTGAGCGTCTCTGGGAGAGGAGGATAGTTGGCTCTTTTAGCAACCGGACGAGCAGGTGCGTAGGTAGCAGGCGGGGGAGTGTTATGGTATTGCAGTGGTTGCTGGGGCTGTTGTGGTGGTGGCGGAGATTGTTGTTGAGGGTGTTGCTGCGTGGGAAAGGAAGGGCGAGGTGATGCGGAGAAATGGGGGTTGCTTTGCTGGGGGAAGTGGGAGGTGGCAGTCTGGCTAACTACCTGCACCTGCTCGTTTGTTTGGACTCCCTCGGTAACAGGGCCCTGTGGTTTTCTGGAACTCTTGGGCTTCTGGGCTTCGAAGAGAGAATGAATGGGGGAATCCTTAAACTGGGTCTGGATAAACCGGGCCCGACTGTACAGTTGATGCATACTGGTGATGTCATTCAACATTAGGACATTCCGGAAGAGAGGGGTTGCATTAGAAATGAGCAGTTTGATCTTTTCTTCTTCCGGAATCTGCCCGGGCACACGGGAGGCTATCTGCCTCCACCTATCGGCATAGGTAGCGAAGTCTTCATCAGCTTTCATCTTCTCGGCCACTAAGTCCGTGAATGAGTATTCGGGTCCGACCCGATCTTGGAATCTTTGCACGAATTTCTCCTTGATCGTCTTGAAGCTCCCAACCTCCTCCAGTGGCAGAGCGTAAAACCATTCGAGTGCCACCCCGTCCAGGGATCGCCGGAATAGATATGCAAGGAGGTGATCGTCATGCTGGTATGGTCCCGACTCGTACAGGAATTCCTTGATGTGGATGAACGGGTTGCCGTTCCCGTTGTACTTTCGGTATGTCGGGAGCTCTGACTGAGAAGGGAATCGGATGTCCCGGAAATTAGGAGTGAGAGCATCTGCGAAGGATGGTGGGCCAACCCTCTTATTGAGGAGATCGATCTGCTGTTGGAGAACTGCCAAGCGATCGTCACTTCCTTGTTGAGGTAGAGGGACTTGAGGTGGAACTGAAGGGTAGTGAGAGGCAGCTGGATGGACAGTAGAAGCTGAGGGATAATGGGAGACAGCCGGATGGATAGTGGGGGCCATGAGCCCGTAAGATGGATGTTGAGTCCAAAAAGGACCCACATCAGCGTAAGCGAGTTGAGCTATTCCGGGCTGCAGCCGAGTAGAATCCACTTGGGCCAGAGGGGCCGGTGGTGCTGATGAGACGGCCGCGTGGGCACTAGCACGAGGAGATAAGGGAATTTGACTCTTCCCTTTGTCTGCAGGAGGGTGGGCTGAGGTAGAAGCCTGGCCAGATTGATATATTGGAAACTGGAGGACCTGTGGGCGAAGAGGGGTATGGTCCACTGGGGCAACAGACGGTGCTCCGGACCTCTCAGCAGGATGGGTGGAAGAGACAGGAAGGGTTACAGCGGGCGGGACCTCTGCCCCGAGGGCTTGCTTGAATATCTGGAGTTGATCCTGGTCAAGTTGGGACATGAGTTGGAGTAGTTGGCTCGCCGAAGGGGAGCCAAACTGAGGGAGCGTGGGTGGCGCAACCTCAGCGATGGAGGAAGGGGGAACAAAGACGAACCCCTCCCCATTCAGGGAGGAGGCGACCCCGGAGACGTCCTCGAGGAGCCCCTGAGGAAGAGAATCCTCGCGGGCGGGGATGGACCCGAAAGAAGACATGCTGGATGATGATGAGTTGAATAAAGGGTTGCAATAGAGGGAGAGTAGAGAACCGTCCCTAGGAGATGATCCCGAGGGAGGGGAACAATGCTGCATGCAATGGGATGCACAAACTAGAGAGACTTAAGACCAAAGTACACAAGTAGAAGCAAAACAATCACACAATGAAAGGTGGAGACGAGAAGGGAGTCAACCAAGTATGCACACACTTTGAATGATACCGCAAGTTTTCAGAATTCTTTTCTCTTAGGCTTAGTGTTTTGATTAAAATGTAGAGTTCGCTCGGACACTTGGGAGCCTAATAACGGTATGATGGGGGAACTGGCTGACTCTAAGGGGGATCACTCTCCACGTATGCGGAACCTAGACACGGTGTGGCGATGGTACAACCGGCCCGGCGTCCGTGTGGGAATCCACGGCTCACGGGGGCTTACGGAGGTCCTCGGCAAGATTCCCTAGTCGGCTCCAAGGAATATGGAGACGAGAGGAAATCCTACTTCGGTAGGAAATGCAACTACAGTATGAAGTGAATGATCCTAGGTGCACCGGAGTGCATGCAAAGCCTAACCTAGAAATCTAGCAATCACATATGAAATCAAATGATAAAATCATGAAGCAATCAATAATATGATAGAAAATAACAAGTGGACAGCAGGGGGACCAATGCTGGGAACAACAATTAGGGATAACAAGTGCCAGCCGCAGACTCTGCGCCACAATAACGGTCTACTGGAGACCGCGGAAGTGACTATAACGGCTCTGGAAGAGCCGCTAAAGTACAGAGCTGCAGAACGGGAATGGCGGCCTGATGATGACCGCTACACAAGTATGACGGCACTATGAAGGCCGTTAAATGAGCAGAGCACGGCAGTGATAATTGCGGAGAATACCAGATAACGACGGCTGGAAGAGAACCGTTGTACACAGAATGACGGCTGATACAGAACCGCTGAACTTCACAGAGACAGAGATTGGTCAGCAAACCAGAAGCACGACGGGCATCAGAAGTCCCACCGTGATCGCCAAAAAAGGAGAGGTGTTGATATGTTATTCCTCCTCGAGTTAAATAATATTGAAGAGATAAAAAATAGGAGGAAAGATGAAGCTGTTGACCGTGATCGCCACCCGGTGAAAGCGCCGGGACTCGGAAGCTACGGGAGAATGCGGGTCCGTTCCTCCACTCCTCCTGGCCGGCCAGAAGGTGCGGGCCTCGTGCTTTTGGTTGCTGACCTGAAAGCAAACGGTGAAACACACAGATAAACGGAGATTAGCTAAATGATAGTGTAGTAGGTGTACTAATTGAAATAAAGCAAAGGAAGAACATGGCCCGGCGATACCTGGAGGTTTTGAAACCCCGTTTAGGGCGCCGGAAACAGTAGGAAAGATAATAAATGCCAACGAAATGATGTATGTGATGTGTGATGCAGTGGAGAAAAAACGTGTGTGTGGTGAGCAAACAGAGAAGGACTAGAAACACAGAAACATGAAGCGTGAAGTTCCCTGCACCGGGGCCTGCGAGGGATGTAGAAGGCCCCCACTCCCTGACGAACGGGCGGATGCTGTATGAGATTTGGCGATGGAATTCGACAGCACTTCGTGATGGTCCCCCCCTTTCCTCTGTCAGAACGGACGGACGCTGTATGAGATTTGGCGATGGAGTTCGACAGCACTTCGTGATGGTCCCCCCCCCTTTTTTCTGTCAGAACGGACGGACGCTGTATGAGATTTGGCGATGGAGTTCGACAGCACTTCGTGATGGTCCCCCCCTTTTTGTCAGAACCCGTGAGCTATATATATAGAGCCCAGGGCTTCGAGCTTAATCAGGGGTTAAGGGGAATGACGGTCGGTCAAAGGCCGGTAAATGAGAGCATCGTGTCAATATTGCCAACGACATTCTCCTCTTAATCCGCCTGGAATCACGGGGGTCTAATCTGGGTGGCCTTAACAATGACGGTCTTACGAAGGCCGCCAAACATGTATGACGGTCTGGGAGGGGCCGTTCAATATACATGACGGTCCTGGAAAAACCGTTATACGTAAAGAGGAGTCAACGCCCAGACAAACAACTTTTCGTGAAGCACGTGGCTATGACCGACTGTCGGGCCTCTGAACCCTTTTCTTGTCGGCAAACAATGACGGCCCAGGGACGACCGCTATATTGACTATAACGGTTGGCATTGAGCCGCTATACAAAGCGTATCACGAGATACAAATAACCCGGGGCAGCAGAACACAACGGCCCAGTGGGGACCGTTCTATTGAGAAAAACGGTTTATAACAGACCGTTAAATCCAATGAGAGGGAGGGAGGCCTTCTTTGCTGGGAAGAGCCCAAAATACTGCCAGAGGAATAATCTTTCATGTGATTGACTGTTCGGGACATCAATAACTGAGACGCAGGAACTGATTCGATTCATCGGTAAAAAACGGGTGTCAACAACGAGCCCTCACCAGCCTCTCCGCTGAATTGCTGAGACATAAGCTGGTACATGCCACGGAAGAAATCCTCGGCCCCCGGAAACCTCGCAGTATCCACTGCCTCGGTGGCCGCCGGTGGCACTCTACTCTGCTCCTCCTGATCTCGCTGAACCTCCTGCTGGATCTCCTGACATCCATCCGACTGTCCCTGCTGAGAGCGAGTGCTCCACCTCGGCGCCATGCTCGCTCCTGAAGCAAAAGATAGAAAACACGGAAACAATAAGGTCAAGAAAAACGCACGATGCCCGATGCCATCGTCAACCGTACATCATCGTTGTGGACTAGTGGACCACTATAATTACTTATGATTCTCGTATAATCCCACAATCGCTGCTCTGATACCAGCTGTAACTTCCCGAGAATCTGATTATCGGGAAGGCCCGATAACTCGAGACTCGTACCGCCACCCACGAGCCCGAAGACTCGGAAGGGTTAACGGAATGGTGTGGAGACCACACAAGTATCACAAATAATCGCAGAAATGAACAGTTATATTATTAAGCAGGAAATAAAATAACAGTTTACGTGGTACATGGTCCACGAGATATAAAAATAACAACAGCAGTAGTCCACAACTAGTACAGAGACAAGAAAAAAAAGTACAGCTACACGGGACATACCCTGACTCTGATCTCTGGCACTAACGCTGGGCACCTGAACCACGCTGAGCCTCAGACGCGGTCCCCTAAGGCCGCGACTCACCTAAAATACGGCGAAAATACGCAGGGAATGAGTCTCGGAACAAGACTCAGTAGGGATCACTCGAACCCTACCTCGCAAATGGAGAAACCGCTACGCTAGTAGTAAGCGAGTACCTCAGAAAGGGAAGCCCTGTAATCTACAAAACACCGCTCCCACGGCATAAAAACCGACACACGTGCCACGGTGAAACGATCGGAGCACCACGGTCAACACGACAAAACCCGAAGGTCGAAGTCTCAACGACTGACGGTTTGTCACTACCGACTCGACAGGAGTACCTCCCACTAGAAGTAAGGCTGAAAGCGTCCACTGACGTCTTAGTCTGCGCCTCAGGTGTCACCCTCCGACACAGCGGGAACTGAGACACCGTACAAGTAACCGCAAACAAGTGACTAGCTGGGGTCTCGCTCGTCGGCGTGGGTCCAACCGCCCCCAACCACGTGTGCACACACAGACTGTGCGTCCCTGGTCTGGCCCTCTGACCGGTTTTTCCCTCAGCCGGACTCTGGCTGGTAGACGCGAGGCCCGACAGAAACCAGTCCACAAACCCTCTCTAAGGGTAGCCTCTCCACCACTCCCTGGTGGGACCACTCGCGTGTAAGCAGGCTACGACTAGTGGAGGGTCACTACGGAGTAGACTCTCAAGTCAACGGAAAACAACGTCCGCATCCGACGACGTACGGGGACCGCCCCACGTATCGGCACCGTCGCACGGTGACCACTGTCGGAACAGAAATGGGGTTGCAAACCACCCGGGACAACCCAGAGCCTGGCGGTCTACCCTAGACTCGTCACAGGCTCTGACGGTCTAGGCAGGACCGTCACAATCACCTGACGGCCCAACGCAAGGGCGTCACACGCTCGGTGCAAAACAGGGCGTAACGCACCTACCATGGTGCGTTACAGTGTGTGACGCGCCTACCCTGGTGCATCACAAGACAATAGAGAATAACTGTGACGCGGGCCCCTCGGTGCGTCACAGCGTGTAACGGACCAACCCTGCTGCGTCACAACGTGGGAATGCATCAGTACTAATGCACCCACATAGGGGCGTCACATGGCTGTGACGCGCCAAGCCAGGTGCATCACATGCCTTGACCCCCAACGGTCAAAAACCAACGGTCGGCAGCCAACGGTCGAACGCCCCTGATGGTCCAACCTAGGTGCGTCACAACACCGTGGCGGTCTATCGTGGGACCGTCACAGCCCACAGACCCCACTTGGCTGCACTCAGGGCTGTAACGCACCCATCTAGGCACGTTACATAGTGTGACGATCACTGGAAGGACCGTCACACTCGCCCGAGGGTGAAACGGCGGGAAACGCCCAAAAAAACTGGCCACGCCCCCATGCCTCCACCGGAGAGGGGGAAATCAAAGGGGAAGACCCCTGGGGACCCCTAGCATGATTCTAGGCCAGCAAAACACGAAATCATGCATCAAATCCATAGATCGGGCGAGCTCTCCCCAAATCATGGAAAACCCCAAACCCGCAAGGAATCCCATCTCTCGGCCTCCGCTCGGCCTATAAATCGTGGGAAAGGAAGGCTAGAGGCTAGGGAACGTCACCCTACCTCAATTGCGTCCCAAGACGTGCCGAATTGACCACGAATCGTGAAGAATGCTCGAAAACCCTCGTTCTCCTTTGAGCTCCCACGGTTCACGTACGCCTCCACGACCACCTCGCCGTCACCGTCGTCACCACGCCGTCGCCCACAGCCGTCTGCAGTCGGAGGGGCTCACCGCGGACTCACCAGATGAAGAAGACAGGGAGAGAGGGAGTCGCACGGTGGGGGAGAAAGGAGGAAGAAGAAGAAGAGGGTGGGGAAGAGAGAGAAATAAGGGGGGTATTTATAGGAAAATCTAGAAATTCTGAAAAATATCAAAAAATAGAAAATTACATTTCCGCGATCCTCGAAACGCACCGATCGCAACGGTACCACTCTCGCCTAGGTGAACGGCCCGGTTCACTCGCAACGAGGTTTCGAAGGAATTACCGAAACACACACCGGTAATCGGAAAACACGCGCAGAAAAGCCGCGGAACGCTTCCGGGCCTCCGTAACAACTCCGGATCGCACCGATCTGAACACGAAAGATGTCCGAAACAAAATTTTGGACACAACGGAGTCGGACACTCTGAGAAACCAGATTCGAGATCCACGAAAAAGGATCTAAAAGGTCCAGGATGTTATAAATTCTCCCCGGGTGGGAAGAACTCGACCCCGTTGAGTAAGGGGTGTGGCTGCTTGAGTAGCTCCGGTAGATGCATCACCGAACCTGGAAGCGCGGAGTACGCTCCACTCCAAGTAATCGACACTTGCTCATCCCGTATAGATTTGATATGCATACGCTGCTGGGAGGAGGTTAGAGGTGGACACTCCGGGGTGGGGTCACTCTCAAATGAAGGAAGCGGCTCAAAGGCTCACTAGAAATCACCGCTTGTCCTTATGTGACTAGATCCGATATGTGAAGTAGAACCGATCCCAAAGTCCGACAAGTCTCATACTCGAAAGGGACTAACAACGCGAGCGTACAAAAGACCGACTCAACGCGACGTATGCACATGCACTCGACAGACCAACGGTACGAAACAAAGATTGACACATGACCCTAAACAAACCTACGGTTAGTCCGACTCATGCATATGCAAAGGTGGACCAGGACACCCGAATGTGTGCCATGCATACACTAGATGAAACCGGTGGTTGGCAGAACGTGGAATTCCTAGACCTCCTAAAGTGGACCATGCATACACATTAGACTTTCTATGGGATTTGGGAGACTTGGAAGGGCTAGGAGAGTCGGATGTAGGAGTATCGTGAACGGGCTTGGTGGGTATAGACGACCCGGCTCGTGGGGAAGGGGTGTGGTAGTGGACTCCCTCGAAGAAGTGAAGTATATATGGTGGGTCTAGGGGTCCACTAGGGAATGGGTCAAAGGGATCAAAGAAGGTATGACCCCTTGTGGTGGGTTCCAGTCACGGTCCCATGTATAGAAAGTCTTGAAGGTGTGGTTGGTCACCTTCATGCATTGTGGTAGGTGGGACGGTGATCATATGTAGGATGTATGGTTCCTCCCTCGGGCAAAAGGGTATGAAGTTGGGTTCGGTCGACAGGGGGAGGAATAAGAGAATCTCCGTGGTGACACAACCCACGGTGCACACGGAGGTAATGGACCCTAAGGCCGGATGGGTGAAGCTAAGACTAGTGGGTTGGTCGAAGCCTCTGGCCAATGAGTGTGTCAACTTCTATTGCGAGTCTAATCCCATAATAAGGTCATCCAATGTATCAACATGGTGACTAGACCGAAAGGTTGTGTGGTAGGAGTTGACGGGCACTAATGGTAAGGTGGGGTCCATGGATGGGTAAGGAAGTGGGACCAAGCCATCTTTGAGCCAACTAAGAAGTGGCTCGGCTATAAAAAGTGTACCCGTTAGAAGCACGTGTGGCTCGGGCTTTAGTGGCTCCAAACAAGAGGGTTCCGAATAAAGTTCGGAAGTAGAGGGTGGCAAAGGAGCACTCACGGGTGGTGAAGAGGCACGTGCCCTTTCTAACCAATCCGAAAACATTTTCTCGATTTCATCAAAGGTGCGGGTTGGAGTAGGGACCTCGTGGTGGACTCGCTCCTCGTCTCTTGGCTCGGGTGTGGACCTAGGCTCGGCTAGAAGCGGGGCTTCCACTTGGTGGGAGGTGACTGGGTGGACCACTTGATTGGGGTTGCTTTGGAGGGCTTGGATGGGGGTGAAGGGGCGGGGTTGGTTGGAGGTGTGGCCGACTTGATTGTGGGTGAGTTGGTGGGGTTGGCTAGTGGTATGACCCCCGTGGTTGGAGGTAGGTGGGCAGGGAAGGTAGACCCTCCTAAGCGCTCTCTTCATATCCCACCATGACTCGATGGGCCATAGCCACCTATCCTCCCGGAAGTATTTGATGTCCCTCCATGTTTCGGCAGCTTCATAAAAAAGTCACCTTTTAGCAAAGTCGACTTGCATGGGCCTGGACATAAGGTACACCTCAAAGTAGTCGTCCATAATGGCTTCCCACTCTAGGTAGTCACTCGGGTTTTCGGAGCCATAGAAGTCCCGGCCTACGGGGGTGGTCCGGGTGGTGCTCCCATCTTAGATAGTATCGCCACCATGTAGAAGATGTGGCCCCTTGGTCATCCATGGGACATGGGGACGCTAGTGGATGGACATGCCAACAGTTGGTGACAAGATGCTAGACCAACTATGCAAGGTTGGAATGAACTAACTAATGCACACTAAGGACCCTAGACTTAAACCAAGACTCGGTACATGGCGGAGTTAAGCGATCCGGAGATCACTCGCACAAGTGTGCGGCCTTCCTGATAGGCGTAGCCTAACGCTCGGACAACACCTTTTGATATACCGATTAATGGTATGCAAATGTAACACTTAGAATGACTTAGACTTAGACTCGACTTAAACGACTCTTTTTTTTTTATTTTTAAACAAGACTAATGACTACCCTACACTCAACTGACGCTCTGATACCAAATTGATGCGGGACGGACACGCGACCTGGGACTCTAGCTCGTGATCGCCCCTAAGCGAGGGAAGACGTGGGACCGGGTGCGGTTAAGAAACCGGCCGTGAGTCTCGGGTATCGGCTTTTCCGCGTGTACTCGAATCGAGTCACGGGACTGGTCACTCACTCTCTCTCGCAGCGGTGAATAAAAGTATAACAAGCTAGGAACCTACACTCGCAGCGGGATTCAAAGATATACGAGATAAGCAAAATGCGATAAAGAGTGGGGGCGACTTTACCTCCACGCTCCGGGCGTGGGGAAGATGATCCCAGCCAACACAGTAACTCCCAGTTAAATAATTATTACAATAATTACAAAAATGGTTTCTACTGTTTACTCCACGCAGAGAGGTAACGGGCTACAAATGGGGCCCAAGAGGACCGAAATTGGGTTGACGAGCAGCGTTTTGATGTAGCTTCAGCGGCACGCGTATTCACGAATGTGGGGCCCACGTGCTCATCAGTGGGTCCGAGTGGGCCCGGAGTGGTACCGCTGTGACGTTGGCTCCTGGAGAGGTGCTCCCTGGGACGGCGGCACACCGGTTCACCTCGCGGAAGGGGAGTCGGCTCCGATCTTCACTGGTTGACCTTGCTGCCCACAGATCTGAAGCTGCTGTTTTACAGTGCGCGACCCGGCGAGATCTACTGTTGCGATCACTCCTGACGTCGGATCGACGCACAAGAGGTATCGTTGGAAAGCTCTTTCAAAATACCTCGATCTATGGCCAGAGAAAGAATTTTAAATTTCTTGGATCTGGCCTTGATCGATTTTACAAGCTGCTGTTGGACAGAACCTGAAATCTCAGGATAGAACTAAGTTTTCATGAGAGTTGGGATTGACCATACCTCAAACCTTAGATCTGGAACTTAGACGCTTCACAAAAGTTGTAGAGGTGGAAACAAGGAAGACGGGGATAATTTTTATTGGACTTTTGGTGGAGGTTTCGATTTTTTGATGATTTTATACTGACTGGGGGTCGGATTTGAACTGCACATGACAGGACAGAATTGGGAGAAGACAGTAATTTTTAAAAATACAAAAAGGACTCCAGTAATTCTAAGAAAATTCGTGGATCATGGGGGTGATGGACAGAACTTTCAATAAAATTGGTGACCCAAGAAAATAAATAAAAGATGGTCTAAACGTGAAAACTCAGGGTTGTTGTGACAGGATCTGAACAGAAGATAGAACTGGAAGACTGAAGAACACGAAAATGGAAAAATACTTAATGATGGGTAAATGACTGGATTTTTTTGTGGAGGTTGGGGTGGACGTGGATGACTCACCTTCCAAGTTTGGACTCGATCTGAGCTCCTGATGGAGAGCTAAAATTCGAGCTTTGAGGATCTATCCTGATGTAGATAGAACTCCGATGTTGATGACGGCGGCGCGATGGCGGTGCGATGGCGGTGGCAGAAATAGAATTCAGAGGATCAGAGGAGGAGGTAGAATGGGTCTCACACCCTAGAAGGCTGGAGGAAGAAGAAGAACCAGAGGGAGAGAGGAGAGAGGGGCGCACCCTCCAAGGGGATTCCAACTAAATTTCCAAATTTTCACTTCATTAATTCTAATAAAATATGAATTACAAGCTATTTATAAGAAATGGAAAAAGACTCTAAATAACCCTAGATCTAGAATTGGGAGGGGTAAAAGAGGGAGTTCAAATGTTTTTATCCCATGTGGTTTGGAACCACATTAAAGAAATATTAAGGGGGGGGCCCTTGACCAAGCTAGCTTCCAATGTGGACTTTGTATTCCACTTGTCCCCCTTTGAAAGTCCAAGCATATAGAAGCCACCTAGGATGGTTGACCAGCCCCACATGGACCTAAAATGACTTAGGTGGACCAATGGGGAAAGTGTGAGGGTCCCCTTGCTAGACCTACTGACATTTTGCACAAAAACCCAAACAATCCTAGAGAATGACACATTGGCTCATAAAGCCTTACAATTGCACATATGCTTTCCCAAGGATATAAAAATAAACTAAAGGATACAAATGTAAATTAAAATGTCACTGCTCTTGCTTTGATGTCCCCATCATGTCATAAGAAAATTTTGAAAATGCACATAAGACTGCACTTTGCATTACGTTATTATGCATGACCTCAAATGGTATATCTTAATCGAGAGCTAGGGTTTCTGACCCCTCAGCCAGTCTTTTGTCGTCTTCTCCGATGTCTGACCCCGGGGGCTACCCCGTGGCCCCCTTGGCGCCTGGCCCCCCCTTGGCCTCCTCGCAACGGGCTCCTTCGCCTCTCCATGCTGGTCTCGGCCTCCTTGTGTCCACCGGCGCCAGGACTTTCGCTGAAGTCCTGTCTTCTACCATGGCGCCGCCGATTGTCCCGGGCCACATCCATGCTCCGGCGCTTACTGACAAAGGAGAACCCGCAGTGTTCTTCTCCTAGGAGGAGATCTCAGCGTCCCTTGGACCTTTCTCTTTCGCCTTGGTAGCCCGCACACCTCAGGGACGGCCTCCGTTCTCGGACATTAGAGCTCATTTGAACGGCAGATGCAGATTCAAAGATGACTTCATGATCAGCGCCCTGGATAAGAGACACCTCCTTTTACGATTCCGGAACTACGATGATTACCTGTCTCTGCTGCTGAAGGAGACGCTGCTAGTCCATGGTAGGATCTTCCGTTTCTTCAAATGGACCATGGATTTTTCTCCTTTGGCGGATTCGCCAATTCTCCCGGTATGGATATCTTTCCCTGGTCTTCCGGTGAATTTATACTTAGAGCACTTGATTTGTTCCATTGCTGGTAATGTTGGTCGAGTTTTGAAAGTCGACCCTTGCACTTTGAACTTGTCCCAAATGACTGCTGCTCGGGTCTGTATCGAGCTTGATATTTCAAAACCTCGCCCTCCCCGAATTTGGATTGGTTGTCCAGGAGGTGGTGCCTGGCAGGAGGTTGTATACCCGGACCTTCCTCCCTATTGCTCTGCCTATTCTTGAATCGGCCATACTGAAGCTGCTTGTAAAGGCTTAAGGAATTCGACTTCGACAGTGAAGCCCATTCAGACCATAGCTGACACCAAAGGCAAGGCAATTTGGCAACCTGTAGCTAATCAAAAGACCTCTGCTGAAGTTAATTTATCTGTTCCCCGAGTCAAAGATGCTCCGCACAATTGTAACGAATTGATTATTGCAAGGACCGTTAGTCAGGGCGATTGTTCCATGCAGAATTCAGTCTTGGATGCCCCCTGTCCAGCTAAACCTCCGCCAGCTTCTGCTACTAAGTCAGGGGATCCTGATTATTGCCTTCCGGAGGTTTATCCAGCGAAGGATGTTCCAAGTTCTAATGTGGAGAAAGCTCCTGATTGTGAGTCCGATATTCCTCGGCAAGTTTCTGTTCCTGTTCAGTCAGAGATTCTAATCCAGGAACCTTCTCAAGCTCATCACTCGGCAACTTTGGCCTGCCCTCCTTCAGAGCCCCCTTCAAACCAAAATTTTGCTATTGTTCCCGACCCTGCAGTTGTAGTTGCCTTGCCAGAGCTAGTACCTCAGTCGGCTGAAGAGGTCTTTTCTAGAAGACTAGATATAGCCAAGCTAGCAGAAACTCAAAACGACATGGCTCTACATCACGAGCGCACAGGTGTTATTACCATATCAATGTTAAGGACTGGTTCCACGGGTAACATACCTGATACCAAACAATTATTATGAATTGCATTATTTGGAATATCAGAGGGATAGGGAATGATGTGTCCATTGGCAGAGTTAAACTACTTATTAGAACTCACCAACTTGACTGCATAGTGCTATTAGAACCTAAACTAAACACTGGCAGAATGGAAAATATATGCAGACGCTTGGGTATGGATAAGGCTGTTGCCAACACTGATGGGCTGGCCCACATCTGGGTTTTCTGGAAGGATCCTTTGCATTTTTCAGTTGTGAGTAGGGATGATCAACAGATCACTGTTTTGCAGTCTAATGCTTCTTTGCCAGACTTTTACTCTACTTTTGTTTATGCCAAATGCAATGCTTATGAGAGGCATTCCTTGTGGGCTTCTTTATCCAACATTCACTCTCGGATAGTTGGACCTTGGATTGTTGCAGGGGACTTTAATTGCATCACTACTGTGGATGAAAAGCTCGGTGGTAATTCCCCAAGCCTCTCTGCAATGACTGACTTTAGCAATTGTATTTCAGACTGTGCTTTACTTGATGGTGGATATGCTGGCTCAAAATATACTTGGCATAATAATCAATCTGGCAGCAGAGGAATTTGGGCCAGATTGGATAGGGTCCTTCTCAATCCAGCCTGGCTGATTCAAATGCCAATTTCTATAGAGCATTTATCCAGGGAGGCATCTGACCATGCTCCGATGCTAGTTAAAATGCTACCCCAAGATCGTAGATTCAGCAGATTTTGCTTTCAGAGAATGTGGACTTTACATGATAATTTTTTGGATGAAGTTAAGGCTTGCTGGCACTCAAGCCCCATTGCTTCCTCTCCCATGCACTATTTGTTCCTCAAGCTCAATTCCCTGAAAAGGATGCTTCGAGTCTGGAACAGAGAAACCTTTGGTAATGTTCATTTGAATTTGTCAAAAGCTGAGGATGCTATTCTGCAAGCTGAGCACCTTTATGACTCGCAACCCAGTGATGTTAACCTGGCAGCATTAGAAGAAGCAAAATCCAATCTGTCAGACAGACTGCTCCAGCAAGAGTACTTCTGGAGACAAAAATCTGGTATTAGATGGCTGCTTGAGGGGGACAGAAATACAAAATTCTTCCACATGTCCACCTTAGCTAAGAGACGGAAACAAAAAATCAAACATCTAAAGAATCCTGCAGGCAATCTTTCTTCAAACCATGAGGATATGAAACATATAGCAGTATCCCATTTTCAGAATGCTTTCTCCTCTCAAGATCACTTCATTGATCATTCATTCTTGGGCTGCATTCCTCATTTACTTAACCAGGAGGATAATGACTGTCTGTGTGCTATTCCCACTGAATCTGAAATTCATGAAGCAGTATTCAATTTGTCAGCTGATAGTGCTCCTGGGCCCGATGGATATTCTGGGCTCTTTTTTCACAAAGCCTGGAATATTATTGCCCCTTTGGTAGTCAGTGCAGTGCAAGAAGCATTCTCCAACAGGAATCCACTGCCTCGGTATGTCACCTCTACCTTGATTGCTCTTATTTCTAAGAAACAGAATGCTGTGGAGATTTCAGACTACAGGCCAATAAGTTTATGTAATTTTTTCTACAAGATTATATCCTCTATAATCAACAGAAGATTGGCTTTAATTTTACCCAAAATTATTTCTCCGGAACAGTCAGCCTTTGTCAAAGGAAGACAGATTATAGAAAATATAGCCCTTGCTCAAGAGCTCTCCCTTGATTTAAGCAGACATACAAGAGGTTCTAATGTCATGTTTAAACTTGATATGGCAAAAGCCTATGATAGGCTCGAATGGGACTTCCTATACTCTATAATGTTCAGATTTGGCTTCAGTAACAATTTCATAAACCTTGTTGACAGATTGATTAATAACTGTTGGTTTTCTATTCTGTTGAATGGAGACACTGCTGGTTTTTTTAAATCAACCAGAGGTATTCGCCAAGGTGATCCAATTGCACCTTCCTTATTTGTTATTGCTGAAGAAGCTTTGAGTAGGTCTCTTAGAGAAACCTTCAGTAATGGCCGGATAGAGTGGTTCACAGGCTGTCAGAGATGTCCAAGAATATCACACTTACTTTTTGCTGATGATACCCTGATCTTCAGCAAAGCTACTTCTTCTTCCATCAGGAATTTGCTCAAGCTTCTTCACACTTATGAAAAAGCTTCTGGTCAGCTGATCAATGTCAGTAAGAGTGGTTTTTTAATCCATCCAAAGAAGCCTATTTCTGTTGCTCAGCGCATTCAGAGACTCACAGGATTCTCCAAACTGTCCTTTCCTCATAAGTATCTTGGGCTTCCTCTGGTGATTGGTAGAACAAAGAAGATTTACTTTGCTGGAATCCTAAATTCCATTCATAAAAGGATTGATGGGTGGAAGGCCAGCCTCTTATCCCAAGGGGCCAGGCTAGTTCTTATCAAGCATGTGCTGTCTTCTTTGCCAATGTATGCTCTGTCCTCCACTCCATTGCACATTGGCACTCATATTTTGATTGAGCAGGCCTTTGCCAATTTCTTCTGGGGGTCTTCAGCCCATGGCAAAAAGAGACATTGGACATCTTGGCAGACCTTATGTAGACCTCAATCCGCAGGGGGCCTTGGCATCATATCTCTCAAGAAAATGGAAATTGCTCTCCGTGTCAAAATGTTGTGGAATGCCATTCACAATGACACCTTATGGGCTTCTTATTTTAGAGCAAAGTATCTGTTCAATTGCCATATCCGAGATGCAAAATTCAGGAACATGAAAGGTTTTACAAGAAGAAGCTGGTTGAAGGCTAAGGAATATATTCTTCAATTCAAAAAGGTCATCGTGGGCAATGGAGATAATACCAGTTTTTGGTATGATAATTGGCTGGGCCAACATTGCTTAAATACTTTTGTTTCTGAAGCTCAAATTCCCAATCTGAAAGCATCAGTTAGTGAAGTTCTTTTGAACCCATCCCCTGAAGATATTGTCTTGCTCAATTCTCTGCTCCCTAACAGCATCCAGCAAGCCATCAGATCAGTTAATCTGAACCAGGAACCGGACCTGGGTGTTTGGAGTATCTCCTCATCTGGTCAATGCTCAGTAGCATCAACTAATAACCTTATGGCTAACAATCAAATTCCAGCTGATATCCCATGGAGTTGCTTGTGGTCTAATTGGGTTCCAATTAAAATTTCAGTACATATATGGAAGATAATGAATAACTGCTTGCCAACCGATGCCAATATACAAAGAGTGGGCATAGTCCTCTGTTCGAAATGCTTTTGCTGTAAAAATCCGCAGGTTGAAGACCTCACATATCTGTTTCTCAACAGTGATATTGCAGTTGCAGTTTGGACTGCACTCAAAGCAGCAGGGTTACAACTTCAAGGGCGAAATCCTAAGGAACTCATTCTGAATTCCATCAGCAATGTTCAGCCAGGTACGGCCTTTGCAGTTTTCTCCCTTGCCTCCATTGGATTTGGTATGTGGGAAATTTGGAAAGCTAGGAACAGTGCCAAGTATGAGGATAAAGCATTCTCCAAAAACAGTTGCATCCATCAAACTTTGTTCCAGATCAAGAGAGCATGTTCGACTGCCTCACTCAAGGAACCAAAATCCAGCTACCGGAGAATATTGGACCAAATGGGAATCGCATACCAAACTTCATGCAGAGATCAATTGAAGATAGTGAAATGGATTTGCCCCCCTTGGCCATTTATTAAACTTAACACTGATGGTGCTTGCAATATTTCTAAGGACACAGGAGGAGGTGGTACAATCAGGGATTCCAGAGGAAAAGTTCTACTTGCCTTTTCTCATTTTTATGGCCATTCAAACAGCTTAATAGCTGAAGCCCGAGCCCTCCTGGATGGTATTAAGTATTTGAAGACGGTGGATATTTCTCCAGCCCTCATTGAATGTGATTCCCTCACCCTAGTCAGGATCATCAATAAAGAAATTCACTGCCCATGGGCTATACTCAGCTACGTCAGGGTGATCTAGAGTACTCTCTCTCAGCATGACTTGATCTCTCATATATTTAGAGAAGCCAACACTGTAGCTGATTTACTTGCTTCTTTAGCTTGCATCAACAAATGTAATTTTTTCTATTCTTACAGTGAGCTACCTTCCATTATAAAAGGGGCTGCTCGGCTGGACTCTCTAGGCATGCCTAGACTCAGATTGATGTAATTCATTATTCTTTATCAGTGGAATAAATCCGCCTCCTAGTGGTCCAATGGTGGAGTGGCTTTCTCCTTACCTCTGGTAAGGGGTGCACTCTCCCATCGAACCCTAGGTTAGGCTTTTCTATTAAAAAAAAATGGAAGTTGAGAGAAGGGCAGATATTTTCTGTCTGGAAACCCACATTATGCGTAGAGGCTAGCCTCCGCCAAGTACCACGGGTCAATTGCATATTAGAGCAGTCTAGTAGTTCATGAGCATATTCCCTCATGTTTCTAATGTTTTGCTTATGCTGTTTTCAGAATCCAGTTAATACATACATTCAGGGGGAGCTTACGAGTACTCATGATTCATATATGTCATTCGTCTCATTCTGACATATACTCTTCTTGATATCTCATGCATATTTGTTTAAGATTATCATCTTGTATGGTCTTCACGTCATACATCATGGTCCAATGCATTTAGTCAGGGGGAGTCAGTGCATTTGCATACATGAGTTGATTGCATTCGATTAATTTTGAAAACACCAAAAAGGCTGGTTCTGTGCATCAAGTCAGGGGGAGCATATAAATAAATATTTTGAAATGCTTGGCTATTCATCCATTTACTTCTTATCCTATTCGGCCAACCTGAATTGCTCATTCAGTCAACCGGTACCCTTTTTATCTAGCCAAATCTTCACTCATTTTGCAACTTCTGCTTTTCTTGCAACATTCATCACCAACTGGCATCAGCATGTATCACTTCTTTCTAATTGTTCTGAATTCACTTGAAACTAATACTCTTCTTGAGTTTGAAATCTATTATTACTTTTACATTTGCCTGATGCACTTTTGGCCATCTCTACAATATGCATGAACTTCATATGCTCTCACATTTGATACATGTTCTTGCTGCTGCTTCTATTGAAAAGAGGCTACTCTCAGACCTCCTTGTCCTGAAAATTGAAAGTATTTCAATCTGTATATCATGACCATAAATCTGAAAATCTCGACAATAAGGAATCTTCTATTATACAGGTTTATGAATGTTCAAAAAGATCATAATGGTTTAAGGTTAATGTATTCATTGAGTTTGGTTCTGAATATCCTGAAAAATATCTGAATCATGTTTTAATACACTTTAACCAACTATTTCATGTTGTGTCTTGTAAAATCTTCTGAAATCTGAACTGTTGAATACATGGCTTTATTTGGTTGAAGTACATGAAATTAGTATTGTTTTGAAACAAATGAGTTTTCTAGAATGTCTAAAGGGTAAATAGTTGTCAGAGCAATGACTTTGGTCACTGAGAAACCATGTCCAAAGGACTGTGTCATGAGGTGCCATAGTTAACTCTGCTTAAAAATGATTGATAATTTGGCAGAGCAATGGCGTGCACACTGAGAAACACATCTCACTCATCAAGGAAATGAGTTGAGGTATGTCATGAGGTGTAAATGTTAACTCTGTTAATTATAAAGCATGACTGTTAGTCACACTAAATGCTCAGGGATATTGACGTCTGATCAACGTATATCCTCCAGTTATAAGGTGTGCACTGAACTAGAGTGCTCTTGAAATTTGTAGCATGAAAATTTTTGTTGAACAAATTATAATATTTGAATATTGATGCAAAAGAAAAATTGCTATAACCCTAGACAAAATCATATGGCTTCATAATTGTTTGATCTCAATACTTGTGAATGTAATTCTGAAAGAAGTCATTGAATTTGATTGTGTAGGAAAAAGGGAGGTTAATCAAGATGTAAATATGAGGGCTTGGTTCATTTTTATTAAACCGTGATTTTAGATATAAATACAGAATTTTATTGGCAAACTTTGCATACATCATGTTTACACCATGCTGATTAATAAAGTTCATTCATAAGCCCTTATAATGGAAGACTCTGAAAAATTCAGTTTTGGATTTATGAAATTGGTATCTCCTTGAAACTCTTATTGAATTACTCATGTGTTTGAAGCTTATTTGAAATTCTTCTGCTCACTGCCATTTGATTATTGATAAACTTCATCATGACCAGAACTTATCCTTGATTGCCCCTGTGTTTTTGCTGATAGATGCTTATCACCTCTTCCACTCCAATCCCTCTGCTTTGTCAAAGAGGGAAATTGTCACATCAGCATGATTCTGGCATTAAGGGAGAGATTAATCTACTTGACACTTCTTCTTGGCTGTCCTTCATCATACCCTATTCTTACTTCTTTTTCACCTTACATTTTCAGGGGGAGTAGGGTTACATGTTCTTATCTGGCTGTTTAGGCTCTTTTGGTAAGGGGGAGAATAGTTTGTCAAACTATTTTTCATGCATGCATGCTTGCCATTTATCTTATCAAACTATTTTCTTTTTTGATGAAGTCAAAGGGGGAGAATGGTTTGTCTATCTGTCAGCATCTTGCTTTATCTTCATGACTCATAGTGTTGCCATCATCAAAAAGGGGGAGATTATTGTGTCCCTGTGGTTTTGATGATAGCAAACACTATAAGTCATCATGTGTTTGCAATATGCATCTGATTATGCATTTAGGCATTGCACTGTGCATTAATGAGGTTTGATTGTTGTGCATTGATGTTTTGTACATTGAATTTAATGATCATTTGCATGATGTGCATTTTCAGAATATGCATTTGATTATGCATTTAGGCATTACACTGTGCATTAATGAGGTTTGATTGTTGTGCATTGATGTTTTGTACATTGAATTTAATGATCATTTGCATGATGTGCATTTTCAGATTTATGCACTCTCATGCTGCATAGAACCTCATCAGATTGCATGCACAGCCATTTCATCGAACAGGTTATGTGCACAAAGTTCTCTCAGGTTTGATAAGTCATATGCACATACTTAGGTCGATATTAGTCGGTGTTAGTATACAGAACAATGCATTAGGTTGGTGCTAGTTGCACCATCCAGCATAACCAGGTCGGTGCTAGTTGCACCCTCTATCATACTCATAGTCGGTGCATGTTTGCGTACGCATAATGCAAGTCGGTGCATACACTGTAGCATGCATATAGTCTGTGTTAGCTTGTACAAAGTCTGTGCATACAATGTTCAAGTCTGTGCACATGCATATCCATGTCTGTGCATGTACTATAGCACATTCAGCTTAGGTCGGTGCACGTTACTAGTTGTTGCATATAAAGTCTGTGCATGTCTTAGTCTACGCATAACTGAGCCGATGCATATATAGTCGGTGCATGTTTTTACATGCACGCATATAGGGTCGGTGCAGGCTTGCTGCCAGCGAGCACAAGCCGGTGCACATTCTGTTATGCACACGCATGAAGGTCGGTGCATATAGTTTGCTGCGAGCATAAGGTCGGTGCACGTTCCAGTGCTTTGTCACTAGGTCGGTGCATCTTTTGCTTAAGCGTAGGTGTAGGTCTCATAACAAGGTTGGTGCAGCTTTTGCTGCGCTATGTGCTATACAAGGTCGGTGCTAGTGGCGCTGCATGTCTTTGGCTAAGGCATTCACACGGTCTGTGCAGTCTGCGTCTCATGCAACGTCTAATGCACACACACGGTCGGTGCAATGCCTTTACTAGCACAAAGACACGGTCGGCGCAATGTTGGTCGGTGCATGTCTGTGTTACCAGCACATTAGGTCGGTGCAAGTCTTTGCATTCTGCATAGCAAGGTCCGTGCACTTATTAGTTTCATGCATTATTGGGTCGTGACTAGCTACTGAGCTCGGAGCCAACTAAACTCAGGTCAATGCTAGTTGCACCTTGAGCATATACACGTCGGAGCATGTATTGGATCTGTGCACATTTCAAAATGACTGACCCCAAAGTGTTTGATGAAATGCCTCTCTTGTGACTGACAGGATTAAAGAATCACGTGAGCTCCAACTGAAGTAGGCACGTGTTCCCAGAAGACTGGAGGTGGGCACGTGATCCAAGGCTCTCGTCCCTGCCACGTGGACCAGTGGGATTTCAGTAGGTTTTTCTGCCTCATCCATAAGGAGGCTCTGCTATATATAAGGTTGTCTTGTCCTTCAAGAAAAGAGGCCACCAGAAGAAAAGAAGAGCAACCACAAGAGAAGAAGGGTGAGGCGCAAGAAAGAAAAAGAAAGAGCAGCCACCAGAGAAGAAAGCCAAGAGAGAAAAGAGATAGCTGAGAAGAAGAAGTCCAGAGAGAGCGAGAGAGCTGAGTAGTGAAGAGAAAGCGAGAAGAGCTGTGAAGTGAAGAGAGAGAGAGAGAGAGAGCTGATAAGTAAATAGAGAGCCAGATGCTGAGAAGAAGAGAAGAGGGAGCGTTCCCTGAAGACTTATGATGAAATTGCTCTTCGGAGCTACAGTTGTTTTCCCTTTTATTTCTATTTTTGATTTTCATTTGTTCTTCCCATTCTCCATTAGTGTTTTCTGATCCTTTGGCTTGAGGTCGGGGTTTCTCCTGTGGACTCAGGAGAAGGGAGACATAGTCTCCGATTGCAAGTAGTGGTGTGCAACTTGTGGGTTTCCCTTCGATTTGGAGGAAGGGAGGATTGGTCCTCCGGGTTGCAAGTGGCAGGGTGTCACTTGTGGTTTCCCTCTGGGTATCAGAGGAAGGGAGACTGTGTCTCCAGTTACTAGTGACGGGGTGTCACTAGTGATTCCCCTCCGGGTTGGAGGAAGAGAGGAGAGTGTTCCTCTGGGTCAAGCTATAAGGCAGCGGTTGTTGTAGACTGAGTCTGCTTCTTGCTTTGGTAAGAGAAGCCTCACTCCAGTTTGGAGTGAGGGGTGGATGTAGGTCTGTGGGTTGCAGGCCGAACCACCTAAAAATCTACTATGCCGTGGTTTGCCTTGTGCGTTTGCTCCTTGTCTTCTACCTCCTTCATAGGTTGTCTGAGCATTCTTGTTTCTATCTGAAGTACCCTTGAGCTTTATATGTGTTGCTAAGTGAGTCTGGTTTGCGTAGTTCTAGTTTGTGGAGATTGCGTGCTATTTGGAGCTTGAAGGTCTGCTAGTGTGTTCTACGATATGTCAGTTTGTATGCTCGCTTGGCATTCAATATTGTGTCTGGCAGAGTTATGATTTAGTATGAGCTATTAACTCTACATCTACTATTTTATTATCATCTTCCTGTCTCTGGAGAGCATTTAATTTGTTCAGCCTAACCTAGATTTTAATTCCGTAATAGTTTTTTTGAATGGGTATTCATTCACCCCCCCATCTGAATCTGTGCCTTGCACCCTAACAGAGGTCGCTCCCGTCCCTTGGCCCATTAGGCCGGGCCCGTCTAATTTTTGGGCTTTTCTCTTTTATTATGATGTAATTTCCCTTTTATTAGCATTTGGTTTCTAATGGGTCAGCTAATTGGGCCCAAATGGCTACATTAGCTAGTGGGTCTAGTTAGGGGTTGTAGGTTGCTTATTGTCATCCCGGGATAGCGGGGTCTTTTTCCATTTGTTAGGGATAATTAATGTCTTTGTAACTCCCTAGCTTCTCCTATAAATAAGAACCAAGGGCTCTCATTTGGGTAGAGAATTATTGAATGAAAAATTGGTGAAAGCATGAAATCCTAGAGAATCTCCTACTTCTCTCTCTTGCGCAGCCCTCTCTCTCTCCAACTCCCAAGTTCGCACCTCTCTCTCTCCCCCTCTTTCCAACTTGTGCACCCCTTTCTCTCCTCCTCTCTCCTGGTCGCAGCCCTCTCTCTCCTCTCCCCAATCCTCTTGCCACATCAGCCCATCTCTCCTAGAATATCTCCCTCTTCCTATTATCTCTCCCCCTTCCAAGGAAAACTAGCACACCCACCTCCTATCTCTCTTATCACCTTCCTAATCCCACTCCAAATCAAATCCTAGCCCTCAAATCCCCCCTATTATCCCTCAAAAAGATTCTAATCCCCCTAGAATTCCTCTTCATATTCAGAAAAATTACTAAAACCAAAAATATTCTCCCACCACCAAGGCTTAGCCGCACCCCTCCTCTCTTCCCCAAACCCTGCGCACCTACCCAAAACCCTAACCCTAATCTCCCCAGCCCAGTCTCTCATGTCCCCATCCTCCAGCCACCATTCCCCCATTGCTGCCCATGCCCCCACCCCTACCAAGTTCATCCACGGCGGTCCCGGAGTTCCCCCGACGTCGCCCACCCCTCCGCATCAGTGGAACCTTGATCTGCTGCTCACAGATCTGTGGCAGATTCTGAGGCTCAGTTTGCAGAGGTAACCCCGACGTCCACGACGCGAATCAGCCCAAACCCCCTTCTGTGGGTTTGTTCTTCTCTGAGTCCTCTTCGTTCCAGAGGTGCTCTCGCATCATTTCGACTTCGGCTCAGATCATAGCGCCCGTTCTCCTACAACTGTGCAGAACCTGTGCGAACCAGTCCGCCCAAGGTGTGCAGCCGGATTGAAGATCATGCCACACCTTCCTTGTCGGTCTTCTGGCTGAGCTCTCTTTTTCAGAGTTGTACCTCTCGGTGTCCCGAAACCAACCCAGGTGGTTTCGTCGCGTTCCGAGCTCCGTGCTGAGAATACCACCACGGCCATCCCACCTCTATCTATCTGCTCGCCCAAAACACTGAAGCTCACCACAGTTACGACCACGCCCAGCTCGGTGGTCAAACGAGGCTCAGATTTTGAGGGTACGTAGATCTCCCAGTATTCTATCCGACCTCACTGGACCCGTGCCGTTCAGAGTTTGGTGGAGAGCGTGCCACCCTTCGCACGCCGACTGCGCAGACCTATCCTGTAGGACAGAACCGCGCATGACCTCTTCTTTGGCCGGCCATGCCTTCCAGCGACCTCAGAACGACGCCAAACTTTCAGGAGCGCCTCTGGACTTCTCAAGCTTCATCTGGGTGCAAGCGGCATCCTTTTCTGATCTCTATGTGCAGCGTACCATTCAGAAGCAGTCGGCCTTGTCCAGCAGGATAGACACAGAGCAGCAGGCCCATCTACCTTCCCCTTGCTCCCCCCTCCTACGTGAGGGTAGTTTTGTATTAATTATTCCCATCCCTGTGATCCCCTCTTTGCGTGGAGAGTAGTGCCATAAGGCTGTACTCAGGTTCGCACCGGACGCCGCCGTCGACATTCCCATGCGCGCGCTCGTCTCGCATCACACTCGGACCACTGAAACCTCAGGTCACCTTACAAGAAGTGCTGGGGACTCAACATTTCATCATCTCGGGTTTACACATTTACCACAGCTCGTTTAAGGCCTATTCAGGGTCAGAGCCAATGAAGCCGGCATCGAGACGCTCCTGCCGGATACACCTCCATACCACGTCCGACTAGGACAAGAATGTAACAGGCGGCTCCCGCCTGATGAAGAAGCCTCCCCGAGATGAAGAAATGCCCCTGGCCCCTCAGAATAGGGAGCCGAAGGTAATATCAGCGGAAAAGCTGGGTCGCCCGATCAGGACACCCGGAATCCCGAAATGGTCTGCAAGTGACTAACGGATGACTCCGAAGGAGCGAGGACCCCCAGAACGGAGGATCATTCAATGAAAATGCTTCATGCAAGCATAAGGTGACCCTGGAGGACCGATATTCTGCATTAAGAACGCCACCAGCGGAAGTTCCAAGATTTTTGTAAGATACACACGGAACACCAGAATGCTCCAAAAATAGCCTCGAAGACGTACAAGCCTGGCAGAAATTCACCCCAAGGTTACCCCTCCAGTGAAGAAGGTCTACGTACTCTCCGAAGGAAGGTGGCGGCACAAATCGGTGTGCCGAAGGGCAAATTAGTGCAAATCCTGAGAAAATTGGTACGGGTTCTGCACGTCTCGGAAAACTGCGGAAGCCCCAAATCAACGCTCCAAAACATATTCTGGGGCCACTGCACTAACTCCAAAGCTACTCCGGCTGACGAGCTCTCACCGAGTTAATTTTGGGGTAAAATGACAAAATTATGAAAATGCCCCTGATAGCTGAGTCGGTGGTGCTACTTTGTCTGATTCGGTGACAGCCTTTGTGGCCAATCCGGTGGCGCGGATGCGCCTGATGCTTCATGGCTGATTCGGTGGTGCGTGTTGTTGAGTCGGTGGCATCCCCCTACGCGTTGAGGCGGCAACGAGTCGGTAGCAGCCCCATCCCATCAGCCAAGCGATGCCCTATTTTCGGTAATCATCTATAAATAGGGCTGCTGGCCCTCGAAGAAAAAAAGAGGAGAAGGAGAGAAGACAACATGAGCAATCGAAGGGAGCGAGCAGAAGAAGTCAGGGAGAAGAATCAAGGAGGGCAAGAGGAAGGTGGGTTTCGTGAGAAGTTCTACTTTTTCTTCAGCTCTGTATTCTCCTTTCTTTAATGCTCCTCTTTCTTTTGAGCAGTTCTGTTTCTTTTCCTCTCCCGAATTCTTCCAAGCGTTGTAATCCTCGCTCTCATTCTGCTGTAACCAACGAAGAGGGTGAATAAAAGACAGCGCCAGCCCCTTTGCTGTGGCTTGAGCATATCTCTCTTCCTCCTAATTTGTTTTGTTACCAACTGCTGTTGTTTCTATCGATTCCGCTTCGAGATTCCCGATTTTCTCCCGAGCGTGAGGAGGCCCTCTGGGCTAAATTGAGGACGAATCCTGTGACCGCTCATCTTGGGGGTCTTTAATTGTCTTTCTGTGTGACAATGGCTTGCAGCCACGCCCTTAGTGGGCGACATTAAACCCCCTCTCCCCAGGGCTGTTCTTTACCAATGGCGTGGTTTAATCTACGAATATGAGTTTTGCTCGAGCAAATCGTGGATGAGAGACTGCTGAGTGCCCTTTCACTCGTCTCTGTCAGTTGTAAGGGCGCCAGTACTCTCTGATAGTCAATGTAGCAGTCGTCCACTGCTTTCTTCCAGAGCTACCATATGCCCCTTTCAGTGTTCGATGATTTATCCGAGTTCCAGGGGGTCTGTCGCCCCGTCACATGTTCCCCTGGAAGCCCATTGCACTGAGTGATACAATGAAATTGCCATTGATATGGCTAACAATCAGAGACCCACTACACCCCCAATCATCATGAGTCTCTCGTAGGCCATCCCTCGAGACTCACATAGTGGTGATCTTGGGAGCTGGGGTAGTCCCTATGGACTCCTTAGCATTCTGTTGGGCTTGACACCGTCTCTCGTGTGTCTTGCTATTTGTCAATTGAACATCTCCCCATATGGGGGAGATGCTGCCAAATTTGTTTCAGAAGAAATTACGATGTCCCGATGATTTTCGTCGTCCCTGTGAGATTGCAACATGGTCCTATGTGCTTAATTTCGATGCTCAGGGGGCTCTATATGCCAATGCCTTTCTTGTGCTCAAGTAAGAACCTCGCACAGGCAGAGCCAAAGGGAGTTGAATGGACAAGGGTAACCTAATTTGATCTAACTCATGTAGCAGAATAATAATATCCTTCAGAATCCTCTAAAGTCATATAACCAAATAGGTGAGAGCTCAATTGATAGGGATTCATGTGGATCTTATTCTAACAAACCTCAAATGCTATCTAAAGTGAAGGACCCACTTCATTCGGTGGCGTCGCCACCGGCTCCATCTGCTCGCCCACTTGATTCGGTGGCGTTGCCACCGGCTCCACCCGCATGTTGACTTGATTCGGTGGCAACGCCACCGAATCAGCCCTTTCGCCTTTGATTCGGTGGCCTCGCCACCGAATCACCCGCAGCCGCGCCCTATCAGTGGCGACGCCACCGACTCAAGGTCCCCGCAGCACCCGTCACTGACTCAGCCCCCTCTACGTGTTTATTCTGAATAAATAACCAAGCGTATTACATATATATATATATATGTATACATATACACGTAAATATCTGTATATCTATATAAACATGCTAATATCACACATGCTTCGTGCATCCTGTATATAAGTATTTCTAATCATCCATGTCTTGGATATAATGCCTGCTTGCATGTATGACCAAACTTCGGTATATAAAATGGCGTTCAACAGAAGGTCGGGTCACGCCTGCCTGAAAGTGTCGCTATGCGTGATGATGGTCTCCGGACCCAAAGTTTCCGCCTCGTACCGAAGTTCGGACGTAATAAATCTTAATTCTCTTACATGAATAAAAGAAACGTAGAAGGATGCATAGCTTCGCGTTTATTTCGCTTTTCATACATCGTTATTATTCAGCCCCAAGTGGCGCTTATCTTGGCAATTAATCAAGGGTTTTCTTCCTCGGAGGATGTAATTAACGCTATAGCCTTTATGGTATAGCGGACTTCCGGTCCCGACCCGAATCTCACATTCGTCTGACCACGTCAGAACGAGCGCACAATAATTTGTCATTTATGTTACTGGCACGCCTATGCATCTGAAATAAAATGTGTCACCAAAGTGACACGCCCGGTGGGACCGAGTCTCCCTTCATCTCTTTGCCAAGATAAGAAGCCACTTGGGGCTTTCCCCAAGAATAATGATCATTTGCATGTTTCTTTGATTACAGGGACAACGAGAATGGAGACCGGATTAGCTGCACTCGTGTTCGGTTCAGGGGTCGTTGACAACCATGTTAACCACGGGTACCTGGCGGTGCCCACTATGTTTGGGTCCTTCCCACCCGCTGTCGGCTTCCCCAACTTTTTGGGGTTGGCCTTTACTGAACTATTGGGAGTCAAGTCTCCCGAGCCGACGGAGATAAAGAAGGCTGAAGAATCTGGAGTCCTTGAGGCCCCGCGCTGTGCAGGCCTTTCGAAGAAGCCAACGAGGGAGGTTAGCTGCATCGTGCATCATGCAGCCAACGGGGCTCGCCCCATCTGCAATAGAAGACCCGGAGGCCGTCAACAGAGGAGCATCCAGAGGAAAACTGCTACCACCATCACTGGGCGCCTCTCAGCGTCCAGGAAGTCTATTTTCATTGGAGGTGTCCGCCTCTTCTTCGACGGACATGATGCCCAAGCCATCCCTGACCGGGTAGTCCCTGTTGTGCCTGTTCATAATTCCTTTCAGGCCTTGTCCGAAAGAAGGGTACGGGAAGAATAAGAAGGTCGCCAAGATCAAATAGAGCTCTCCACACGGCCGAAGAAGTTTAAACAAGTATGGGTCCCCAAAAGGGTTCAACCCAGGATGGAAGACACGCCTATCCGTCCCCGTGAGCCCAGGTCAAGAGAGGTCAGGAAGAGGAGAAATGAGAGGGGTGCGGCCCCAGAACAAGAGGAGTATGCGGTCACGGAGCTTCTGCACCGTGAAGTTTTCCAGGCCTACGCCAGGCAGGCTAATATCCCAATTGTGAGGGGAAGGTTCCATAAACCATCAGAGAGAGTCCGACTGGCGTATCTGCTTCAGGTGCGAGGCCACACATTATCCCTCGTCCTCTGCGGAGGGCGTGATCGAGAAGAAATGACGGATATGGTCAGAGGGTATTTCAGGGGCTTAGGCAACCCCGCACTAGGCCAGCAGCGCTTGCTCCAAGCAGTAATGGCTGAAGAAAAAGAATACTCACGGATGGGCAGCGGGGGAGAAGAAAACAATCAGGCCTCGTCCGTGGATGATAACGGCCATGAAGATCAGTTCCAGCAAGATTGTGATGCTATAGAAACCCAACCATATGATGCGGGACGGACTGAGGAGACGACGCTATATGAGACGGACACGACTCGACCAGCAATGACACGACTACTAGAGCGACCTCGGCTCGGTACTAAGAGTTCCTATGGGCTACACGTCGCTAACAGAAGTGCAAACTCACTCGTCGTCCCAAGCGAGGGAAAGCGTGGATAGTGCGCGGTTATGGAACCGACAGAGTTCAAGGTAGTCTGACTCAACTTCCGGACTCGGATCGAATAGCGGGACGGGTCACTCTCACACTCACAGTGGCAACATGAACACACGGGCTAGGAACCTACACTCTCGCAGCGGCATATGACCAAATACTAGCTAAGCAAATGAATGCCAAGAAGGTAAGATCGTTACCTCCACGCACCCGGCGTGGGGAATACGACCCCGGCCAATTGTAGACTACCGGTTAACAATTATTCAGCGGTGTACAATAATTTGACCCACTCCACGCAGGGAGGTAAAAGGTCACATCCGGGGCCCGGGAATCACGCGAATTGGGTTGACGGGCAGCATCTTGATGTCGCCCGGCGGTGCCGAACTCCGCATTTTCGTGCTGTCCGGACGGCGGATTCTATGGGTCCGTGGGGCCCACGGATGGCGCTGTCCTCCCGGCCTACTGGGGTGGGGCCCACTGTGATGGGGGCCCCTGGTGGCGCGCTTCCCTGGACGGTGGTCGGCCGGAAACTCCGGTCGGTGGCCGTTTAGCTCCGATCTCCAAGTTGTGGATTGGCTGCCCACGGATTGGTGTTTCTGTTTTCCGGCGTGCGCTCCGGTGAGAACGGCTGCTACGACCAATCCCGATGTCGGATCGGGGCACAGAAGCTATCGTTGGAAAGCTCTCTTGAAATCCTACAATCTAGACCTTAAGAGAGGATCTGGATCTACCCGGATCTGGATGTGTTTGAATTTTGAAGCTTCTGTTGTACAGTACCCAGACTCTCATATCTGCAGGTGAGTTGTCTGAGAACTGCCATTAACCACCAAGAAGACGTCCGATTCATCTCCTAAGCTCTTCACCAACGTTGTAGGGATTTGAACAAGGAAAATGGAAATAATTTTTGTGGAAGGATTAGTGGAGGCTATGATTTGTTATGATTTTTTCACTGGCAGGTGGTCGGATATGGATAAGGGTGGACAACACTATAGCTAGCTCTGAAAATGATTTTTGAAAAATAGGTGAAGGGCTGATAAAACTTCAAGAAAAATCTTGGATGGAGGGGTTGATGGACAGAACTCCCAGTAAAATTGGGAGCTCTAGGAAAAATCAAAAAGGGGTCCGAACACTGGAAACACTGGGCGAGTGGAAATCTGAACGGCAAGCAGATAGATCTGGGAAAAGAGGTTGGACGAAAATGGAAAATTATCAAATGGAAAATTCATCACCAACCAATTTTTGTGGATCGTGGGGAACACCTCTGGAACATCCCCTCAAAATCCCACCTCAAGAACACGACGGGGTGGAGAGCAGGAATTCGGAGAAGACACCTCTGTCCTGGATGGACAGAACACCGGCGGCGATGGTGGAGGCGCGATGACGGCACGTGGTGGCGGCGGCGGCGACCGGAACTGATAGGGGAGGCGTCACACCTCAGAATAGCAACAGTCTCAGCTGCAAGGGGGAGAGGGAGGAGAGTGGAGGGGGGCGCACCAGCCCTTGCTCAAGCAATTTTTCAGATTTCAAATGCATTAATTCTCCAAAATGGGAAAATACAAGATTTTATAGGTCACATATCTAATCCATTATCCACCGTTGGATCTAGGGGTGGGGGAATGGAGGGCTTGGATTAGATGTGACCAACACACAAAAGGAATAAATAAAAAAATTACATGATGGTGAGAGGGGGGCACCCCCTTGACCAAGGGGCAAGGTTGGTGGCCAACCTTGACTTCTTAATGCACTTGTCCCCCACTTGACCCACCCTTCTAGAAGCCTCCATTTGAATGGTTGACTGACCCCACATGGGCCCTAGGAGTGAGGTGGATCAATGGGAGGAGGGATGGGGGGCCCGTGGGACCCAGGGGTCCCATATTACAAATAAACCCCTCTTACAATCAAAATTACATACCGAATAAAATGAAATAAACACACATTACACACAATTAAAGTCTAAACAAATATGATAAATGTCGAGACTCAGGGGGGAGTCTCCAGGCTATCTCCGAGCCAGATGGACGCTGAAGTGGCTCGAGTCGTGCTCCGCGTGCAGTACCGGTGGCTCGGCGTAACTGCTCGGGTGTCCGCACCAATTCTCCCCGGGTGGGAGAAACTCGACCCTATCGAGTAAGGGTCTGCATCGCTCCGGTATCGCTCTAGAAGGTCCGGATCAATCCGCTGCAACTCGCCATGCGTGATCCATGTGTCCTCGGTAGCGGGCCGTCCTCTCCATCGCACTAGGTAGCGCGGGTAGGATCCACTCCTGGTAATTGTCACCTGCTCATCCAGTATATGATCGGTATGCTCACGCTGCCGTGACAAAGGGGCTGGAGGTGGACACTCAGGTGTGGGCTCACTCTCAATGGGAGAAGATGGCTCAAAAGGCTCACTAGGGATCACCGCTGGGTCCCTATATGCAACTAGATCTGAAATATTAAAAGTAGAGCTTATACCGTATTCCTCGGGCAGGTCCACAACATACGCATTGGATCCAACGCGTTTCAACACTCTAAATGGACCGGCTCCGCGAGCTTGCAACTTCTTAACGGTTCCAGAGGGAAACCATTCAGGTCTTACCCTGATCATGACATATTCACCCAATTGGAACTCTCGGTGGTGTCGATGGGCATCGGCTAGCTCTTTGTAACGCGCATTGCTGGACTCAATGTGACGACGAATGTCGTCATGCAAACTACTAACATGCTTAGCAAAAGAGAAAAAAAAACACACGGATGCACACACAACCCTACACAAACCTAATGTTAGTTTGACCCAATCATATGCAAGGTGGTCCAGGACATCCGAAGGTGTGCCATACATACCCTAAGTGTGACTGAATGTCGGTACAACCATAAGACGGTCCTTTGGATTTGGGAGGTTTGGGTGGGACAGGAGGGTCGGGTGTCTCTCGCCCGTGAACGGACTCGGTGGGTGCCGATGGCCCGGCCCATGTGGGAGGGGTATAATGGTGACCTCCCCTAAAGAAGTGGAATGGAGATTGTGGACCAAGGGGCCCACTAAGAAAGGGATCGAAGGGATCAAAGAATGTGTGACCCCTCGATATGGATTCCCTCATCTCAAGATCCCATGTGTGGAAGTCTAGAAGGTGTTGTTGATCTCCATCCACGAAGGGAGATGAGACGGTGGGGGTATGATGGTGGACTCTCTCAAAAAGGTGGAGTAAATATGGTGGGTCACGGGGTCCACAAAAGAATGGGTCGAAGGGATCAAAGAAGGTATGACCCCTCGGACTAGGCTTCCACAATTCACTGTCCCACATTTAGAAATCTTGGAGGTGTAAATGATCACCTTCATTCATTGTGAGAGGTGGGACGGCAGTCATAGGTAGAAAGTAAGATTCCTCCCTTGGGTAAATGGGAATGAAGTAGGGCTCAGTCGGCATAGGGAGGAGTAGAAGAACCTCCGTGGTAACATGACCCACGGTGTACACGGAGGTGATGGACCCTAAAGCGGGATGAGTGAAACTACGACCTGTGGGTCGGTCGAAGCCTGGAGCCAACAAGTGCGTAAATGTCAATTGCCGGTCTAACCCTTGAAGAAGGTCATCCTACGTATTCACATAGTGACTAGACCGGAAAGTGGTGTGAAATGAATTGATTGGCACCAGAGGTAGGATAGGGTCCATAGATGGGAGGGGAGATGGGGCCAAGCCATTCTTGAGCCAACTAAGAAGTGGTTCGGCTATGAAAAGTGTACCCGTTAGAAACACGGGTGGCTCGGGCTTTGGTGGCTCCAAATGAGAGGGCTCCGAAATAAGATCGGAAGGTGAGTGTGATGGTAATGGAGCTCTCATGGGTGGGGTAGGCTGTCCAACCGGCTTGGGAATCGACTGAGAGGTATAGGTTTGCTGAAGGGCGGCATCTGGTTGCCGAATGGCGGCATCAAACCGGGCCTTGAAAGGCTCGACCTTGAGAGCCACCTGATAACACTACGCCAGAGAGAACGCGTCGCGGATAAGACATTCATACCGGAAATGAAGCCGCAAACCTCTCCGGAACTGAGAGGCAGTCGTGGTGCTCTCGTTTCCAAACCGGTACACTTCGAAGTCCCTAATGTACTCGGACACGGACTTGTCGCCTTGGACGGGTTGGCATGGGTTGGCCATAGTTGCCAAAGGATGGGAACGGATCCCTAGGAATGGACATGCAAGGCCATTTGAACATGACACGAGACCGACTATGTAAGGTTGGGATGCATGCACACGAAGGACAAGACACTAAGACTCGGTACGGGACGGAGTTAATCGATCCGAAGATCACTCGCGCAAGTGTGCGGCCTTCCCGATAGGCGTAGCCTAACGTTCGGACACCACCTTTTTATATACCGGGTTATTGGGATGAAATGCAAATTTGAAGCACTTTTTTTTTTAAAATAATGATGATCCTAGACTCGACTTAGACCATGATGCATGCAAGACTTATGCAAGACTACCCTAGACTCAACTGGCTCTGATACCAAACTGATGCGGGACGGACTGAGGAGACGACGCTATATGAGACGGACACGACTCGACCAGCAATGACACGACTACTAGAGTGACCTCAGCTTGGCACTAAGAGTTCCTATGGGCTACACGTCGCTAACAGAATTGCAAACTCACTCGTCGTCCCAAGCGAGGGAAAGCGTGGATCGTGCGCGGTTAAGGAACCGGTAGAGTTCAAGGTAGTCTGACTCAACTTCCGGACTCGGATCGAATCGCGGGACGGGTCACTCTCACACTCACAGCGGCAACATGAACACACGGGCTAGGAACCTACACTCTCGCAGCGGCATATGACCAAATACTAGCTAAGCAAATGAATGCCAAGAAGGTAAGATCATTACCTCCACGCACCCGGCGTGGGGAAGACGACCCCAGCCAATTGCGGACTCTCGGTTAACAATTATTCAGCGGTGTATAATAATTTGACCCACTCCACGCAGGGAGGTAAAAGGTCACAGGCGGGGCCCGGGAATCACGCGAATTGGGTTGACGGGCAGCATCTTGATGTCGCCCGGCGGTGCCGAACTCCGCATTTTCGTGCTGTCCGGACGGCGGATTCTATGGGTCCGTGGGGCCCACGGATGGCACTGTCCTCCCGGCCTGCTGGGGTGGGGCCCACTGTGATGGGGGCCCCTGGTGGCGCGCTTCCCTGGACGGTGGTCGGCCGGAAACTCCGGTCGGTGGCCGTTTAGCTCCGATCTCCAAGTTGTGGATTGGCTGCCCACGGATTGGTGTTTCTGTTTTCCGGCGTGCGCTCCGGTGAGAACGGCTGCTACGACCAATCCCGATGTCGGATCGGGGCACAGAAGCTATCGTTGGAAAGCTCTCTTGAAATCCTACAATCTAGACCTTGAGAGAGGATCTGGATCTACCCGGATCTGGATGTGTTTGAATTTTGAAGCTTCTGTTGTACAGTACCCAAACTCTCATATCTGCAGGTGAGTTGTCTGAGAACTGCCATTGACCACTAGGAAGACGTCCGATTCAGCTCCTGTGCTCTTCACCAAAGTTGTAGGGATTTGAACAAGAAAAATGGAAATAATTTTTGTGGAAGGATTGGTGGAGGCTATAATTTGTTATGATTTTTTCACTGGCAGGTGGTCGGATCTGGATAGAGGTGGACAGCACTGTAGCTCGCTCTGAAAATGATTTTTGAAAAATAGGTGAAGGGCTGATAAAACTTCAAGAAAAGTCGTGGATGGAGAGGTTGATGGACAGAACTCCCAGTAAAATTGGGAGCTCTAGGAAAAATCAAAAAGGGGTCCGAACACTGGAAACACTGGGCGGGTGGAAATCTAAACAGCAAGCAGACAGATCTGGGAAAAGAGGTTGGATGAAAATGGAAAATTATCAAATGGAAGATTCATGACCAACCAATTTTTGTGGATCGTGGGGAACACCTCTGGAACATCCCCTCAAAATCCAACCTCAAGAACACGACGGGGCGGAGAGCAGGAATTCAGAGAAGACACCTCTATCCTAGATGGACAGAACACCGGCGACGATGGTGGAGGTGCGATGGCGGCACGTGGCGGCGGCGGCGGCGATCGGAACTGATAGGGGAGGCGTCACACCTCAGAATAGCAACCATCTCAGCTGCAAGGGGGAGAGGGAGGAGAGAGGAGGGGGGCGCACCAGCCCTTGCTCAAGCAATTTTTCAGATTTCAAATGCATTAATTCTCCAAAATGGGAAAATATAAGGTTTTATAGGTCACATCTAATCCATTATCCACCGTTGGATCTAGGGGTGGGGGAATGGAGGGCTTGGATTAGATGTGACCAACACACAAATGAAATAAATAAAAAAATTACATGATGGTGAGAGGGGGGCGCCCCCTTGACCAAGGGGCAAGGTTGGTGGCCAACCTTGACTTCTTAATGCACTTGTCCCCCCCTTGGCCCACCCTTCTAGAAGCCTCCATTTGAATGGTTGACTGACCCCACATGGGCCCTAGGAGTGAGGTGGATCAATGGGAGGAGGGATGGGGGGCCCGTGGGACCCAGGGGTCCCATATTACAAATAAACCCCTCTTACAATCAAAATTACATACCGAATAAAATGAAATAAACACACATTACACACAATTAAAGTCTAAACAAATATGATAAATGTCGAGACTCAGGGGGGAGTCTCCAGGCTGTCTCCGAGCCAGATGGACGTTGAAGTGGCTTGAGTCGTGCTCCGCGTGCGGTACCGGTGGCTCGGCGTAACTGCTTGGGTGTCCGCACCACCATAGCAAGGGGGAAGGATGATGAGAATGTCAGTCTTTAAAAGACTGGCCTACCCAAGTCGGGTGAAGGGAAGTGTCTTCAGATATAGGAGGAACTTGAATATTGTTACTTGCAATATGGCCGGAGTGGCCAGAAGATGTTGCAGTTTGCCAGATGAACCGCTGGAGTTAGCTCGTCTAGCCAATCGGCCAGGGGAAGATACTAGGATGGTCACAGCTCCTAGAGAAAAGCTACAGATGATTGAAGAAAATCGGGAGGTTCCCGGAGCAACCGCCACCCTGGCTGTGAATATGGTGACCACCGAGGAGTACGAAGTCTTGTTGAATGCCTCACCTGAGGGGGCTTCGGGAGAAGCAATGGAGGGCACTTCAAGCACGGCGACCATGGACCCGTCCGTGTTGATGTTGCTGCAGAAATATCAACAGGAGATTGAACTCCTCAAAAAACAATTGCAAGATAAAAATGAACAAGCATCAACCTCCAAGAAGCCAGAAGTGCTACTAGAATCTTCACAGGGAGGGGTTCATCCCCGTGAGTTCCCACCTCTATACACTCTGCCTCAACCAGCTGAGCATAGCTAAGCTACTCCGTTGCAAAGGGCTCCTCAGCCATTGATACCACCAATATTGCCTCAGTTACATCAGGCACCTTTGCTACGCCCGCTCCCGCAGGCGACTGTACTAAACACTCCATACCGGCAGCCGACACACTTCTACCCGGAGCCAGCGGATCCTACAACAGTAAACAGATTTATGGTCGAGAAGATGATCATAATGAAATTGGCCGAGCGAGGCGAAGGTGAATACTTGGCTTTTGATGCCTACCGGGTGCCTTACCCACCACACCATGCTGCCAAGCGGCTTCCCCCGGGAATCAATAAGCCGCCGAAGTTTGAAAAGTTCAGCGGGTAAGGGTCCCCCGAGGAACATATAGCATACTACATGACTGTCATGGGGGATCTAGCCTCTGATGAGTCATATCTACTGAAATTCTTCGGGTCCTCTCTAACGGGGCTCGCATTTGAATGGTATTCAAGCTTGCCGGCCGGGTCAATCAGCGATTGGCGGGATATGCAGAAGAAATTCTGAGAAAGGTTCCACGTGACCGAAAGAGAGGTTACTATAGTCGAACTCTATGCGACCCGTCAAAGGCCGGATGAGACAGCTCTTGATTATATTAAGAGGTGGAGGAACCTCGGAATAAGATGTAAGTGCCCCCCGCACCAGGAAGACGCTGTACAGATTTGTAAACAAAACCTCTGTAGAGAGGTGCTAGAAAAGATGATTGGAATGAAAATTAGGTCATTTGACCGTCTTAATAATATAGTAGCCGAGATTGAAGCCTTCCGGGCGAAACATTCAACTACCACATCCAGCACTTCTATACCAAAATCAAAGGCCGCCGAGCGATGTCCGGCACCTAATTAAGGAAGCTAATACCATCGACCTCAAGGCATTTGAGAAGCAGAGGGATAAGGCTGAAAAGGTCACTGTGCTTCCGCCAGATAAGTCAGAGGATAAGAATGATGGTCCCACACTCAGGGACAAGATGAAGAAGGCTTACTCTTTTCCCAAAGAAAAGACTAAGGTGCTGTTTGACTGGGTTACCCAGTATGAAATAATTACTCTGCCTGAGCCAAAAAGGGAGGAAGACTTGAGGAAACAAGACAGCCCCAGGTTCTGTCCTTACCACCGAATGCTGGGGCATCCAATTGAAAATTGCTATTTCTTTAAAGACATCATAGAAGGCCTGATAAGGAAAGGAGAGATAGATATGGGGGAGTACAAGGTTGATCCCCCGCTGCCACATGAAGTTCAGCTGAAGCGGACAGCTATTAATATGATATCTCTATACCAGGCATTACCTGAAGAAATGGCGGAGGCTAGTACGCAGCATACATATGAGGCGTGTTTTCTCACACCTCTAAAAGAGCAACAGGGATGGCAGCAGGTCTCTGCAAGAAACAAGAAGAAGCCCTTACCCCAATCATCTAAAGGGGTACGAATTTGAGGCATCACGCCACAGCCAACTCCGCCATCTCCAGGTCTGGTCTGGGTTGAGCAGCCTGTGAGGGTCAGAATCCCTGTCCGCAATTGGAAGAAATTGAGCCCGTCGCCTCAGCCTAAAAAGGTTGGCCCAGAGCTCCAACAGCTGCAGGCCTATATAAATGGGCTAGAAGAATATGAACAGCCCGCATTAAAGCCACTACTGGTGAAGGATCATGTTATGTGGGAGGAACTGGAGCAGCTCTCTCTGCAGCAACAAGAAGAGCCCAAAGAAGTCCTTAAAGGAGACGAAAGCATGTTCTGGGGGCAGGCGCCAACTGAAAAGAAAAAGAAGAAGAAAAGAAGGGGTCGAAAGGCCAAGAAATAAATAGTGTTATCCTGCAACACACTATCCACCCTCTTCACCCTACCCGAGGATGAGGATGGAGACGAAGACATATGTTATACTCCCACCGCCGAGGCAAATCAGGCGGAAGCTCTTTAGTCAGCACATGCGACCCGCTCAGGTCAAAAATGGGGGCACGGGCCCGCCAATCATAATATCATCTTCAGGGGTGAGCAGCCATACAAGATACCTGCACCAGAAGTTAGGGGAGTCAAGATCCCTCTCCCGTCAGGGCTATACAACCAGGTTAGGGGCAGCAGCAGCAAGCCCTCCTTTCTGGAATTTCTCAACAAGTCCCAGGGCAAGCAGCCCTGCCGTGAAGCCAGCCTCGCAGCCGAGAGTATATCCCCACAGCATCAGCTGCTGTCGAACCAGACAAAGGGAGATAAAGCCAAGGCGGAAATAGATGCCAACAAATAGCCGGATGAAGCTGCTAAGCCACAAGAAGACTCTGAACCGGAAGCTGATGAAGCGGGCCCATCGGAGGCCACTGTGCAAGGCTCCTCCAGACCAAAATGGGCAGAAGAGATGAAACTGTCAAATGTCCAGGCGGGCAGCAGAATCATGAAACTATTGAAGAAGCTTCCTGCTCGATTTACTATTTGGGAAATCCTCTCCCTAAGTGAAGAAACCCGACAGGCGATTGTCACTGCTGTGCAGACGCCTGTCTAGTACGAGAGCTATTTGGCCGAGACGTTGCCTTTGGCAAATATTACATTCACTGAGTAGGACATGATGTTGCCGACTGCTGATCATAACAGACCCTTATACATGAGGGGGCAATTGAATGGCCAGTCGTTGAGCCGGATTCTGGTAGACCCAGGGGCAGCTGTCAACATACGCCCCTATAAGACATTTCAAAAATATTGCTTTAATGTTCACCTGGACAAGGTCGAGGATATGCCCATTATGGGCTTCAATCAGAAGTCTGAAGTCCCACTCAGTGTGGCGGAATTCACTCTTGTCATGGCAGATTTCACTACGAAAGTCCAGTTCCATGTAATAAATTCAAATACCACATACAAGGCGCTGCTCGACCGCCCTTGGTTTCATGAGAATATGGTGGTACCTTCAACTCTCCACCAATGTATCAAATATAACCATGAAGGAAAGGGGGAAAGGATATTTGCCGACTTCCACCCATTTGAAGTATTTGAATGTCACATGTTGGATGCGCCGTTTTATATAGAGCAGCAGCAGAAAATTCCTAAGGCAAAGGCCTCAGTGAAAGCAGTAAAGAAAGCTTCTGGGGATGATTGGTTCCCGTCACCGCCGCCTGGCTATGTAGACCCCCTAGGGGTATCCCATATCACCACCACAGGAAAGGTGGGCAGGGCAGCGCCTCCTGCTATTTACCCACAGGAGAATGAATTCAAAATGGAAGATCGACATGATCATATCAAAGTGCCGGAGGGTCTCTTCAAGCCGATAGTCGATCTTGACCATTCCACGGTCAGGCCTCTCAGAACTTTGGAGGTGGCCCATGATGAAGGCCCCACCAGCTTGTTCTATGTTGCGGAAGAACACGCGGCGCGAGAGGATACCAATTGTTGCCTCCCTGAAGACTTGGAGAGCACTGCAGAATCTGTCCCGAGGTTACCTTTTACCTCGGACAAGATGTCCAGAATGTTCATAAAACAACACATTTCTGCTGGCCAATCTCGAAGGATAATTGAGGCCTTCCAAAAGCTCTGGTATCCTGCCAGCATTGACAAGGAGCTCAAGCGCATATCACAGCATCCAGGGCAGGGATTCTCCCTAGAAGAATACTATTACAGCGGGCGATATGAGGTAGACACTATATCTATCCTCTCATCGATAGAAGAGGCACCGCCGGGGGCAACTTATGATGAAAGCCCGGTGGAAGATGAACAAGCTCAAGTATTCCAACTGGAGGACCAAAATCTGAGGGCTGCCACCCTCTGCAGATGTTGGGATCAACTCGGCAATGAAGAGATGGCTCTCCAAGCTAAATTCAACCCAACAGAGTTAGAGCCGGTGCAGGCATAGTCCTGAAATCTCCAGAGGGGGAGGTCGTGCACACCTCCTGTTCAATCAACAAGCCTTGCACAAACAATGAGGTAGAATATGAGGCTTTGATTATCGGCCTGCAAATCACCCTATCCATGGGAATTCAAATGTTGGAAGTCTATGGGGATTCTATGTTAATTGTTAAACAAGTCGAAGGATAGTTCGATGTCCGGAAACCGGAACTCCTCCCCTATCACCAGCTGGCGCTATGCTTGATGGCTAAATTTTACTTCATCTAGATAAAGCACATCAACCGAGGACAGAATGCTTAGGCTGATGCCCTCGCAAAGTTGGCTAGTTCCCTAGCAGTCCCGCTAGACGAGAGCCTGAATGTGGCCGTCATCAATAGGCGGCAAGTACCGACTGTGATGGATATCCCAGTTACAGGAGAAGAAAATGAAGTTATGACTGTGGAGGAAGCTTGACAACCTGATTGGCGGGAGCATCTACTACAATGGTTTCAACGCCAGCAGTTGCCGAAAGAAAAAGAACAGAGAATGAAGTTAATAAGAATCAAAGATTCTTACGAAATGAGAAATGGGACTTTGTTCCGAATAATGGTAGATGCCAGAAATAAAGTCTTGCTACGTTGCTTGTCCACCAAGGAAGCCCTGCAAGTCATGCATGAGGTGCATGCCGGGTCAGCTGGAGCACATCAGACCGGTCCGAAGATGAAAATCAAAATAAAGAAATTGGGCTACTACTGGCCCACCATATTTAATGACTACTACGAGTTCGCCAAGACTTGTTAGAAATGCCAGGAGCATGCTAATATCTCGAGGAGGCCTCCGGCACCACTACACCCCACCATCCCAAGTTGGTCGTTCGCTCAATGGGGCACAGATGTAGTAGGCCCTCTGCCATCCTCCTCCTCCGGATGCAAGTACATCTTGGCGGCCATAGACTACTTCTCCAGATGGGCAGAAGCGGTGGCATTAAGAGAAGTAACGGGGGAGCTAGTCATTAGGTTCTTCCGCCAGAATATAATATTCCAATTTTGGGTTCCCAACCGAATCATTTCTGATAATGGCAGCCATTGTAGGAACCATAAGGTATATCGGTTGGTTGATAAATACTAAATTGAATGGAGGACTTCATCTCCCTACAACCCGCAAGCTAATGGGCTTGCAGAAGCTTTCAATAAAACACTGTGCACCTTGCTGGCGAAAATCGTTAACTCTAGTAAAAGAGATTGGGAAGAAAGGATGTACGAAGCACTTTGGGCTTATCATACTGTTTATAAGATGCCAACTGGTTGCTCACCATTCTTCCTCGTGTACGGGTCAGAAGCGGTGGTACCAATTGAATTGGAGGTCCCATCACTGCGGGTCGCCATTCAGCATGGTCTAGTCGACAACGAACAAGCTAATGTAGAAAGAATATTGGAGGAGCTTGCCGATTTGGAGGGAAAGCATCTCCGAGCACAACAGAATATTCAGCTATACCAAGCTCGCATGGCCCGTGCTTTTGACAAACTGGTCAAAGTGCGAGAATTCAAGAAGGGCGACCTTGTTATGGTCAAGAGAAGGGAAGTGATGGCAGCCAACCCCAAGGGAAAACTGACTGAAAATTGGGTAGGCCCGTATGTTGTCAATCGGGTCTACGAAGGAGGTGCTTACGTCCTTGTGGATCACAAGGGCGCAAGCCAGTTCTCCCCTCTCAACGGGAGGCATATGAAGTTATATCGGGCAGCAGCGCCGACGCCTGAAGACTAAAACACCTATGGCCCAACCATAGTCCCACCGGGTCATAATGCCTCTAACGTACCTTACTTACATCTGGGTAAAGAAAACCTCTTCTTTGCTCGGGTATTAACCCCATACCTGTGAATCTTACTCATATGGCCTCCAACGGACCTTACGTCCGTCTGGAAGAGGAAAACCCTTTCTTTGCACGGGTATTAAACCCATGCCCGTGAACACTATTTACAAGGCATCCAACGGACCTTACGTCTATATGGATGAAGGGAGCCCTGCCTTGAATACTACCCCCACAAACGCCCTCGATGTACCTTACGCCCGTGAGGGTAAAGAAAACTCTTTCCTTTTGAACAGGCATTAACCCCATGCTTGTGAATACGCATCCTAGCGGCGATGGGCTTCGCGCCCTAACCAGCTTATATATCATGTTGCCATTGCGAGCCTTATGCTCGAATCGACACTAATTCTATCCCTTGCGTTGGCATTTGTCCTTGCCAACGAATAAACCCCTTTTCCGACGTAAGGCTTCATGCCCTAGCCGTCTGTTATACATAATAATTGCCATTGTGGGCCTTACGCCCGAATCGGTGAAATTTCTATCTCTTGCCTTGGCATTCGTCCTTGCCAATGAATAAGCCCTTCTTTGGCGCAAGGCTTTGTGCCCTAGCCAACTATGTCCACAATGTTGCCATTGCGAGCCTTATGCTCGAATCGGCAATAATTCTATCCCTTGCGTTGGCATTTGATCTTGCCAATGAATAAACCCCTTTTCCGGCGTAAGGCTTCGTGCCCTAGCTGTCTGTTATACATAATAATTACCATTGCGGGCCTTACGCCCGAATCGGTGAAATTTCTATCCCTTGCCTTGGCATTCGTCCTTGCCAATGAATTAGCCCTTCTTTGGAGCAAGGCTTCGTGCCCTAGCCAACTATGTCCACAATGTTGCCATTGCGAGCCTTACGCTCGAATCGACACCAATTCTATCCCTTGCGTTGGCATTTGATCTTGTCAATGAATAAACCCCTTTTCGGCGCAAGGCTTCATGCCCTAGCCATTGATATATACACTGTATTGCCATTGCGGGCCTTATGCTCGAATCGGCACTAATTCCGTCCCCTGCGTTGGCACTTGAGCTTGTTGACGAATAAACCCTTCTTTGGCGCAAGGCTTCGGGCCCTAGCTATTCATATACGTACAATGTTGCAGGCCTTATGCCTGAATCGACACTAATTCCGTCTCTTGCGTCGGCACCTGCCTTTGCCAACGAATAAACCCTTTATCGGCAAAGACTCTATGTCCGAGCTGATAATCACCTATTATTCCCAACTATCATCTAAAAAAAATGGGGCTTAAGATAGAGGTGCCCCGCCAGACTTGTTCCTTCATTAGGACAAGGGTAAAAAGGGCAATAACACAGCTGTGGTGAAAACCTGAAAGGGCGCTGCAGGCAAAATCGGATACCCCGCCACGTGAAAACCTGAAAGGGGGCGTGGGCAAAAGTAAGAGGGGGCCGATGCCGGTGAAAACCCGAAAAGGGAACTTGCATCGGTAATGTGGTTAAAAGAGATAGAGAGAGAGAGAGAGAGAGAGAGAGAGAGAGAGAGAGAGAGAGAGAGAAGAAAGAGAAAAATATATAAAAATAAAACAAAAAAATGCTTTCTCTTAATACCTTCTCATAAGTAGGACGTCCCCATATGTCCCACTGGAAATAAACCACCCATATAACAAAGTCCGATTGGATTAGGCCTTCCTCCTGCTCTGATATTAAAACTATTTCTTGCTTCAACATTTAACCCGATGTCAATGAATACATCTACCCTGATTGTCATCAGTATCGGCGACGTCAGTGATCGAAACCTTAACTTGGACCTTCCGTCCTTGTTAATGATACTAAAACTATTGCTTGCTTCGACATTTAACCCAATGTTGATTAATACACCTACCATGATCGTCATCAGCATCGGTGACATCAGTGAGTGAAACCTTAACTTAGACCTTCTGTCCTTGTTAATGATATTAACACTATTTCTTCCTTCGACATTTAACCCAATGTTGATGAATACATCTACCCTGATTGTCATCAGCATCGGTGACATCAGTGATCGAAGCCTTAACTCGGACCTTCCATCCTTGTTAATGATATTAAAACCTTTTTGCTTCGACATTTAACCCGATGTTGATGAATACATCTACCCTGATTGTCATCAGCATCGGTGACATCAGTGATCGAAGCCTTAACTCGGACCTTCCGTCCTTGTTAATGATATTAAAACCTTTTTGCTTTAACATTTAACCCGATGTCGATGAATACATCTACCATGATTGTCATCAGCATCGGTGACATCAGTGATCGAAGCCTTAACTCGGACCTTCCGTCCTTGTTAATGATATTAAAACCTTTTTGCTTCGACATTTAACCTGATGTCGATGAATACATCTACCCTGATTATCATCAGTATCGGTGACATCAGTGATCGAAACCTTAACTTGGACCTTCCGTCCTTGTTAATGATACTAAAACTATTTCTTGCTTCGACATTTAACCCAATGTCGAGGAATACACCTACTCTGATCGTCATCAACATCGGTGACATCAGTGATCGAAACCTTAACTTGGACCTTCCGTCCTTGTTAATGATATTAAAACTATTGCTTGCTTCGACATGTAACCCAATGTCGATGAATACATCTACCCTGATTCTCATCAGCATCGGTGACATCAGTGATCGAAACCTTAACATGGACCTTCTGTCCTTGTTAATGATATTAAAACCATTTCTTGCTTTGACATTTAACCCAATGTCAATGAATACATCTACCCTGATTGTCATCAGCATCGGTGACATCAGTGACCGAAGCCTTAAATCAGACCTTCCGTCCTTGTTAATGATATTAAAATCTTTTTACTTCGACATTTAGCCCAATGTCGATGAACACACTAGCCATGGTTGTCGTCATCATTGGCAAGATCAGTTGAATGAAACGTTAACTTGGACCTTTCGCCCTCGTTAATGAAGAAAAAGACCCTTCTTTGCTTCGACATTCTACCCAATGTCGACGATACCCTGATTTTCGTCATCACTGACAAAATCAGTGAACAAGACTTTAACTTGGACCCTTCGTCCTCGTTAATGAAGAATCTACCTCTTGGCCCCGGTATTCATTCAGCCGGTGAATATAATAATGCTCTGGTGTTGGCTTAAAATAATATTTTCCACTCAATTTAGCCTAACCTTGATTTCGGGGGACATAGCATGGAAGTGGAGCGAACTCCTCGCCCCTTCCCCAAAGGCGTGAGCACTCTCCTGTCCTGGCAGCTAACACACCCCAAGATTGGTGAAGCTAGTCTTGTACCTCCACTCACATTAGGGAGGGAAGGAAAATAAATACATAGCTAATGCTCGGCAAAAGTATGTAAGGCAAGGCTGAAGAGAATATCATTGCATGGAAGGGGTGCATGGTGTTCCTGCACTATTACACACTAAAAAAAAGAAAGAAAACAAAAGAGGAAAATATACATCATTGGCTTGGATGGCGAAAGATATCATCGAGTGCCGGAAGTCCGATAGAGGGATGGACAGCTAAGTCCTGCGACCGGCACTCCTCGGCTTCCAACCTCTGCAGCTCCTCCTGAAGAGAGCCAACACGCTTCTCCGCTAATTTGACCTCACCCAAGCATCGCACCCCTAGTTGCTCTGTGCAAGCCAGGTCTTCTTTGGCCTGAGCCAGTTCAGCATGGAGTTCAGAAATCCGTTGGCGCAAGAAGGAAGCTCGTTAAGCAGCTCCCTCAACGATGTTCCTACGCTCGCTAATGAGCTCTGTGGAATCCCGCATAGCAGTATGGCATTCTTGCCGTTGAAGCGCAAGGGCGATCAGTTGGTCCCTCAAGCTGTGCTCAACAAATTCTCATCGATTTACGTACTTAAGTAACAATATTACTCGCGGCGCCTAGTCCTACATGGGACAACCGAAGGCTATAAGGGTGCATGATATGGACTCAGTCAGCCCCCTCAGTTGGGCGTAAGATAAGTCCCGACGAGCCAGCACAGTTTGCTTGAGCATCTCCAAGTTCTGCCACACCATCTCGTCTGAGGACTGCAAGCCAAGTGACGGTGCATCGGGGAGATGAAACTCTACTCTGCTATCAACTTCGGCCCAGAGGTCATCAATGGGCTCCGAAGAAGATGAAGGCAGTGCCGGCAGGGAGACAAGGGGTGTCACACGCTCTTCTGTCTATACGACGGAGTCGATAGCAGTCAAGGTAGGCACTTCAAGACCTCTGTCCAACTGAGGGACAAAATCTGCAGACTCGAAGCCCGCACTTTCAGGAGCAACCTCTAGCTGCCCCGTCAGTTCTGACATTTCCTTCAATTTGGTCCTGGGGGTGATAGATAGGACAGTTGTTTCTCCCGGGAGCTCTATGTCTTCTGGAGGAGGCTCTTCATGCCATTTAATCCGGGCCGCCTACTCCGACTCAGACTCCGCTACAGACGGCAGGATTGTTGTCCCACTGTCCACTTCTTCAAAAATTCCTACACCTTATGAGGAAGGCGGTTCATGCTGTCCCACTGGGGCTGGCTGCTTCAATTCGACGCTGGCCGTGATGGTTAACGCAGAGGCATCCCCGGCCGGTTCCTCTTCAGACTCCACCCCTGATGCACCCTCGATAATGGCCACATCAGCTGGTTCTAACCTAGACTCCGCTGACTGTATCTGAAGTTGTTTTATCGAAGACTCACCTGTGTCCAACACAGAGCCGGGCCCGCCCGAGAATTTTAAAGTAATCGGCTTCAATATGGGCGCCATACCCACAATAGGGGTAAAGACCATCCCTTTTGCTTGAAAGGGGGAGAAAGGGGTGGTAGCCATCATTACTGGCAAATTCAACCCCACTGAAATTATGGGCTCTTGAGAAAAGGAACAAAGGAGGCAAACCAAGAACTGTGTCAGACCTTCAGATATAAATGCTAGAAGACATGACTGAAGCTCACATGAAAGAATACAAAGATTACCTCCAAAAGAACAAGGCTTGAACTAGTGGCCCCCGGCACTTCTAAGTCTGGCCACGTCAAGGCTGAGGAAATCTCCTGCCCGTTACTTAGTGTGCCTGAAGGGCCCAATGCTAACCAGGGTGGGCTGAATGCAGCAAAGTCGCTTTCGTAGGATAGGGAAGGAGTGCTAGCCTCCTACCCTACATCCTGCTCATCTTCATTACTCGAGGGTTCATAGTCTACAAGTTCCTCCGAAGAAGAACTTTCAGCTAATTCTGCTGCTGCCGTGCCGGGGCCCGTCAAACTCACTGAATTGTCAAGAGACACCCCTGAAGAGACTTTCTTAGTGGCTAATACGGCCAGCCGTTCGAAGCACCGTCGGGTTGGCCGGGTACTCTGAGCAGGAGATGCCATTGGAGGAACTTCGGCAGGTTCCGAGCAGGAGATGCCATTGGAGGAACTCTGAGCATTCCTGTTTCATCTCTTCACCTCTTGAACTCCTTCTGTCTAGCAATCTGATCCATTCTTGACAAATATGTGGTTCACTTGAATTCTCTGTTGTCTACACTGATATAGCTGATCTGTCTGTATTCCAGACTCAGCCATTGATTCTGGCTACTATGAATTCAATTGGTAGCTTGTTCCTATCATACACATTTCTTCATATCTTGTCAAGACTGGTCAAAGCTAATCTGACTAATTTTTAGTCTTTAATGCTGGCTTCTGAATAGCTCTATTCTCTCAACTATTGGTATCAGAATTGCTCTCTGCTAATTTCTCTTGACAATGTCATTGATTCAACCGAATAAGGAAAGATTTAATCAGTGCACCCTAGGCATAAATCAGACATTCTGAAAAGAAGAATCTTCTATTATACTGGCTTAAGAATGTTTTGATAAATCAAATTGATTTAAGTCTAATGTATTTTCTAAGTTTTGATGTAAAAGACTTGAAAATATCTGAATCATCATGCTTAATAAGTCTTACCCAATTGCCTCATGAATTTCATGCAAAACTTTCTGAAATCTGAAATTTTAAAAGACATGGCTTTCTTTGGTTAAGATACATGTAGAAAGTATTGTCCTTAATCATTTCAAGTGTACTGAGCTTTGTTTGAAGAATCTGAAAACAATTAAAATTTAAAGCTAGAGCAATGACTGTGGTCACAGAGAAATTTTCTATCAATGAAATAGAGTAAGCCCATGTCATGAAGTGCCATAGTTACCTCTTTTCAATATGTTTGAAAATCTGGCAAAGCAATGGCATGGATGTGTTGAGTAACTGGGGATTCTGGCCTCTGATCAAGGTGTCTCCTCATGTAAAAAGATACTCCATTGCTAACTCTGTTCTTTTTGAGAGGCAATATGGTTGTCACACTGAGTAACTGGGTCACTTCACCTAAGACGTGTTGTGCCTCACGTAAAAAGGTGTTGACTGAACCAAACTTGCTCAAGGAAAAATAAGTGCTGCTCAATTGGTATCAGAAAATTCTGAAAATCTAAAGACAAGCTCAGTCTCATTTATTTCTGTTTAATCTCAATATGATCTTGTGTAGTTTCCATAGGAGGCACTGAATTTAAATGAGTAAGATGGAAGGAGGTTAAACATGAATATCAAATGAGTTGTTGGTTCACCTTTATTAAAAGGTGTTTCAGATATGAGTATTGAATTTTCTTGATAAACTTTGAATACATCTCTCTTAAATCATGATGGTCAGTTTAAACTCATTCATAATCTATTATAATTGAAGAATCTGAAATTCGTTTACAAAGATTTATGAATTTGGTGTGCTAATGAAAATCAGTCTTCCTCATTTATTCACTGTGAATACAGTCTGTGTTTTGCTGATAGATGCTCATCACTTCACTATATCAATTGGCTTCACTCCATCATCTAATCAGGGGGAGCTTTCCTGTCCTGATGAGTGTCTTTCTTAAAGGGGGAAATCTAGTCAGCATTCTTGAGTGTCCCTGTGTTTTTGTTGATATTCTCCCTTCATCTCAATTGGTTTCAACCTTCAAAACGTTTCTGATCATATTGCCCTCTATCAATGTGTTTTGATTGACATTGGTTCTCTTTTATGTGACGCACAACTCTCAGAATTTTTTTTTTTGGATAACCAGAGTTCATCCTTGTAGATTTCTCTTGCATCATGGATCATAAGGGCAGAATTCTGTGGTCTGTTTGAGACACTATATGCATAACTGCATAAGTTGTCTGATCAATTTGTTTGTCTGCAATAGCTCTATATCTTATGCCATGTCAAAGGGGAAGTATTTGTTGCATATGCATGACTGCATAAGTTGTTTGACTAAGGGGGAGAATTGATTTAAATGATTCTGATATTGTGTTGCCCTCATCTGCGGAACTATTTTAAGTGTCTCATATGACATCACTAGATTATCAAAGTATTGTTTTTTTGATGAAGTCAAAGGGGGAGAATACTTTGATGAGTCTAGTCTGAATATTCCATTTATTTCATTCATAAGACTCATAGTATTGCCATCATCAAAAAGGGGGAGATTGTTGTGTCCCTGTGATTTTGATGATAGCAAACACTATAAGTCATTTGAATGCATACAATTCTGATTGTGGTGCAGATGAATGTTTCATTGAAAATCTTATCTGAATTATTGCTGCATTTAAATATGGCTATGTGGTGTGTGCTTTGGTGCATTTCATTATTGCTGATGCATTTCATAATTGATTGTTATCTGGATTGCTTGTTATCTGGTTATCTTGATGTCAGTCTGTTCAATGGGTCGACCCCCCTTCCAGATCGGTCGACCCCCCAAGTCTATACAACGCCAATCTGTTCATGCATCATATCTCAAGTCTACACACTGCATTTTAGGCAAAGTCTACATATTGGTAGAGTCTGTACATTGCCTTCAAAGCCTTTCAAGTGTGTACATCGGTCTGTTGAAAACTCAAGTCTGTACAGCGCCCAGGTTGCTGCATTTCAGGCGAAGTCCATACATTGGGCCCTTCATCAAAGTCCATACAGTGCACTGTTCATCAAGTCCATACATTGCATAATGTTCGTCAAGTCAATACATTGCATTGTTGATGCATCGAAGGGAAGTATGCACATTGGACTGTTCATATGAAGTTTGTACATTGGAAGTGTGTACAGTGTTCAGTTGCCTTTCTCCAAGTCTATACATCCGATTGCCTTTGCATTGCTCAAAGTATGTACAGCCAATGCACACAAGTGAAGTCTATACATTGACTGTTCATTCATCCTTCGAAGTCTATACATCCACAGTGGATCTTCAAAGTCTGTACATCCTACCGTCTTGTTCAGCGTCTCACTCTTGCAAGTCTGAACATTGCCTTTGAGCACTGTAAAGTCTATACAGTCCTGATCGAACGTAAGTCTATACATTCCAACCTTTCCCAACGTTCGCTACTTTGGCTACACACCAAGTCTATACACTACCTACCTTTACCTACGTTCAGACCACCAAGTCTGTACATTGGGTAAAGTCTACACATTGCCTTGGTCAAACGCATCAAAGTCTATACAGTCATGATCGAACGAAAGTCTACACATTGTCTTCAACTTCAAAGTCTATACAGTGGTATTCAGCTAAAGTCTGTACATTGGACTTATAGGTAAAGTCTATACATCCTTCAGCTGGAACTGTGCAAGTCTGTACATCGTTGCCTGCCAAAGTCTGTACATTGGCATCTGTTCCTACGTTGCACTTCCAAGTCTCCACATTGGGCTCTTTACCTACGTTCAGCTTTGAAAGTCTGCACATTGGTAGTTTTACCGACGTTGCCTTGCCAAAGTCTATACACTGTGTTTGTTCAAGTCTGTACAGACTTAGCCTTGTTCTAGTCTGTACATAGACCAGCTATATTTGGCAAGTCTACACATCATGATTTCATCATGTCTGTACAGCCTCTTCTTTGAAAGTCCACTCATCACTCAAGTCTATACAATGCACACTTGTTTTCTTGCATAAAGTCCATACACTGCACTTGGCTTGTGTTCTTCACACCAAGTATGTACAGCCTGTGCTCGCAGCAATCAAGTCGACACATTACGTTGGTGGCAAGTCTATACATTGGGCTGTAGCTTGCTTGAAGTGAAGTCTACACATTGATTCACTGTTCATGCCTTCACTCAAAGTCTGTACAGCCATTCCTAGAGTTCAAGTCTGTACAACGCTGCATCACGTAGTAAAGTCTATACAATGGTTGAGCATCGTGAAGTCTATACAGTGGTTGAGCATCATAAAGTCCATACATTGGTTAGGCTTGTTTATGTATTGCCTCCACGCCATCAAGTCTGTACATTGCATGAAGTATACACATTACACGAGCTGAATGCTTTCTAAGTCTATACACTTGTTATCACATCTTAAGTCTATACACTCGTGGCTAGCTGTTCAAGTCTATACACTCGTTGGCTAAGTCTTCAAAGTCTATACATTCTATCCTTCACACTAAGTCTGTACACTATGGTCTTCAGTTACCCAGCAAGTATGTACATCCTTCTGATTACTCTCTTATGACTGTGTGACAGGTACTGTTCGTGGAGCCTATGTAGAGTGGGCACGTGATACGATGCTAGCATCTGGCACGTGATCCGAGATACACAGGAGCCTCCACGTGGACTGAAACATTTGGGCGGGAATCATGGAGAGCACACGCCGCCCTAATCTGCAGCTGCTATATATATGTGTCTTCTTCCTCTGAAGAAAGGTGTGCGAGTGCAGAGAGTGACTGAAGTAGAAGCAGCCAGAGCTAAGAGAAGAAGTGCAGAAGAGAAAGAAGAGATAGAGAAAGCTGAGAGCCAGATCGAGAGAGCAGAAGAAGAAAAAGAAAGAGAGACAGTGAGATAGAGAGGTTGTGAAGAAGAAGGGAGCTTCATTGTTCACTGGACCTTGGATCAGATCCAACCCAGTTTGTCATTGTGCTTTTCATTTCTCCAACTTTATGTCGCTGTGATTTTTATCTTTTATTGTTTTCCCTTTACCTTGTTTTTCTGATACTCTGTAGAGAGGTCGGGGTCCCTCCTGTTGGTTCAGGAGAAGGGAGATTGCTATCTCCGGTTGCAAGTAGCTGGGTGCTACTTGAGGGTTCCCTCCTGGTTTGGAGGAAGGGAGATTTGTCTCCGGTTCTGGGCTTGTAGGTTTCAAGTCCAGGGGTCCCTCCGGTTGGGAGGAAGAGAGGTCTGAGACCTCTGGCTTGCAGGTGACTTAGTGTCACTTGTGCTTCCCTCTGAGCTTCAGAGGAAGGGAGACTTGGGTCTCCGGGTGCAGGTAGTGTTGCTACTTGTAGGTCCCCTCCTGGTCTGGAGGAAGAGAGACTTGCGTCTCTAGTTTGCTAGTGACTAGTGTCACTAGTAGTTCCCTCCGGTTGGGAGGAAGAGGGGAGGTTGTTCCCCTGGTCAAGCTGTGTGGCAGCATTTGTTGCAGACTGAGTCTGCTGTGCTAGTGTTACTAGTGGAAGCCTCACTCCGGTTTGGAGTGAGGGGTGGACGTAGGTCTGTTGACCGAACCACCTAAAAATCCTGGTGTCCCTTGTGGTATGATCTTCTTATATGTTCACTTAGTTGCTGCGTATTAGATGTTTGCATAGGATCGAGTGAGGGTTAATTCTAATGAGTTGTCTTGCCGAGATGATCCTTAGTATTCTCAGAGTATAGCTGCAACTGTTTTAATTCTGCATAACTGAGTGTTAAGTTTGTATTTAGGCTAATTTTGAAAGGGGAGATTCATTCACCCCCCCTCTAAATCTATTGCACATGACTCAACATGTTATATATGATGTTCTCCCTTTGGGTTTAAATGAACGCGTTGATGCATATTTACACTATTTCTTTCCATCCGATTGCACTCCTTTTCCCTACAGTATGTGTGTGGTTGTCTGGTTTTCCAACGCCGAATGCGCCCAAATGTTTCTCTGGGCAATATTAACATCATCCCCCCTCTCCTCGGGGTTTGTTTTCCAATGATATGCCTGTATCAGGTTTCCATCATCTTGGTGGAGGGGTCAATTGCCAGAGGAACATACATCTGTGCCTCTCTGGTTAAACCCCGGGACTGACCCTTCATTACCCCTTCTATCCCTAGTCGTGGGCTGAGGACGATGGGACCGTCCCTATAGTCTGGGCCCATGGTTCCCTTATATCATCGTCTTCCCTATACGCTGCACATCAACTGTATGAAGGGTAGTCTTCTCCAGTTGATTCATTTTGGTTTACGATTTTCGAAGGCTAATCTGCTAACCAGCTAACCAGCTAACCCCTACAGCTATATTCTCATATGCATATGACTTTCTATAGTCTGTTTATTGGCCGAATGCATTCTGCCCATACCTTATGTGCTTCTATTTTCCTCGATGAGTCTGGTGGCCGGGGAGAGGGGACATTCCCCATTGACGTTTTTAGTCACCGTTGGACCATGGGGTCATGTCCCTTGATGACATGTACCCCATGAACTGTCAGGTGAACATTAATAGGGTCCTTAACCTGACATCAAATCCACATTCCCTCAGGAATGGTGGTGGCCGTGGGTAAGGTACCTCTTGTAGGCTAGCCCTCGAGGTATCCTCCCATCTCGGCTGTCCCTTTAACAATATCTTCGACTCATGGAGTGTTGTTGCCCCTCGTAGGCTAGCCCTCGGGATTTTTCCTACATTGAAGTCTGTCGGTCACCGTTTGGCACTCTCGGTCTTAAGGAGCATACCCCAGATGCTGTGGGATTGTCTCCACTTCACCCCCGCAACCTTCTAGGCATGGGGAGATGCTGCCCGATTTTTGACTGAATACTTAGTCTGAAGTGTGATGAATTTGCAATGATAAGTCTATGTTGGACTATGCGCGAGTAGGAACCTTACATAAGTCTAGATGGCTAAGTTTACAGGACATTTAGAATCTGAATAAACCTTTTAATCTTCTTAATTAACATCCAAGTCCAAGAAAATCATTTGGCCTTTCATCTTAGCCTAAAATAAATCAAACCTGCCCTAATCTGGCGCGCCCCAAAACCAGCGCGCCATTTTTCGGCGTGGTACCCCCCCGCCGCTTTAGCCCTACACTCATAATTCCATTCAACCCCTTTGGCCTCCACCCGGCGCGCCCTGGGCGCGCCGTTTTATCCCCAACTCAACCCCGCGCCATTTTATTTCGTCTCACATATGCACCGACCCTGGCCTCATGCATGCATCGACTCAACCCCATATATGCATCGACCTTGACCCTATATATGCATCGACCCACCCGATATACGCACCGATCCTCATGCACGCACCGACCCTGGTCTCATGCATGCACTGACCCTCATACGCGCATCAACCCCATATATGTATCGACCCCTGGCAGTGCATGAAGTGCACCGACGTCGACCTTAGTTCAAGGAGGGCAGTGACTTAATGCATGGAATAAAATAATGCATTGACTTCATGTGCAAATCGTTGACTATGTGTTAGACTCTTGATGCATTAATGTTAAAGCCCTAATAGATTCAATAAATCTAGTCAAATAAATGAATAAAAAAAGGGGGATTCAACGTCTTCAACCATGCTGAAGCATTCATCTTGAAATCATGAGCATACACTTGCATTAGCATGTATTGCTATCTAAATGAGCATGACTGAACCTTTAATTACAAGAATGAATTAATTAAGAAATTTGGTGCATTTTGCATGAATGGTCAACTAAACGAACTCATTTTACAGCATCCGCTGTTGCATTTAGTCCGTATTCTTTATGCCTTCGTATCATCCCTCGAGGCATCCTCTCTTGGCAATTAATCAAGGGTTGTCCTCTTTCTTAGAGGACGTAATTAACGTCATAGCCTTTATGGTATGACGGGCTCTAGGTCCCGACATGAACCTCATAATCGACTGACCAAGTCAGATTGAGCGCATAATAAATTGTCACATATGTGACTGGCACGCCTACGCATAATAACAAACGAACGATCTAGTTCGAATAAACGATAAAACAAAACAAAAGAATCAGTCCCCCACAAGCTGGCATGCCCGGTGGGACCCGAGTCTCCCTTCATCTCTTTGCCAAGAGGGGATGCCTCCGGAGGCTCCCCCCAAGAATACTGACTGTTTGTTTGTTTATCTCAGGTGAACGATGACATCATCGGGACTCACCGCTCTCGCCTTTGGCCCCGCGATCGTCGCCGGCCATGCTGAACACGGGTACCTGGCGGTGCCCATTGTCTTCGGGTCTTTCCCACCAGTTGTAGGCTTCCCTAACTTCTTGGGGTTAGCCTTTGCCGATCTGCTGCAAGTAGAGTCCTCGGAGCCCGCCGGGGAGAAGACTGTGAAAGAGGTCGAAGCCCCGAAGGCTTGACGATGTGCTTGCCCACTCACGGGCCCAATTCAATTCGCCAACTACATGGTGCACAATATCACTCACGAGGCCCGCCCTGTCTCTGCTAAGAACTCCGGGAGGTGCCAACATAGGAGCTTCCGGAAGAAGGCTGCTGCTGTTGTTACCGGATGTCTCTCCGTGTCCGGAAAATCCATGCTGATCGGGGGATTTCACGTCTTCCTAGATGGACGCGATGCTCGAGTGAGCCCGGATCGGGTGATCCCTGCAGTACCTATCTACAACTCCTACCAAGCCCTCTCCAGAAGGAGAGCCGAGAGAGAAGAAGCTGGCTGTCATGGCTGAAGAAAGCTGGCTCCCAAGCCAAGGATATCTAAGCAAGTTTGGGTCCCTAAGAAGATCCAGCCTACCCACCAAGACGCACCAATCCGCCACTGCTCCGGATTTACTGGAGCAGAGAAGAACAAGAAAAGGGGCCTTGCCCCAAGGAAAGAGGAAACGATCGTGGATCCTCCACGTCGTGAAAGTTTTAGGGCCTGTGCCCGACAAGCCAACATCCCCACTGTGGGAAGAAGATTTCAACAACCTGCCGGAAGAGCCCGGCTTCCTTACATCCCTCCGATGGGAGGTCGACAATTGTCCCCGGTCCTACATCAGGGGAGAGGGCAAGAAGAGATGACCAATATGGTCAGAAGTTATTTTAGGGGACTAGGCAACCCCTCATTGGGCCAACAATGACTATTGCAAGCAGCCGTGGCTGAAGAAGATCACTGCCCACCAATGGCAGTGGAAGAAGAAGAAGAAGAAAGAGGGATGACATCGTCAGTCGACGATAATGGATATGAAGACGGCTTGGACATTGAAGCCGATGAAGTTACTCCCCGCCGGAGGGAAAGAAAAAGAGTCTCTGTGTTCGAGAGGCTCACCTTCCTAGAGAATGCAAAAAGGAGGGTTTACAGATAAAGAAGAAGGATGCAGATTTTCACCTGCAACATGGCTGGGGTGTCTGGCCACTATGGAAGATTACTTGAGGAACCTCAGGAGCTGGCCCGGTTGGCCGGAAGGTCGGGGCCGAATACTCGAAGAATGGAAGCCACAAGAGAAAAGCTGGCAGCGGCCAAGGGAACGTAAACCCTGGCCCACCACCTGCATCATGACAAAGCTATTATTCTCACTGCCATTGTGATGACGGCGGAAGAAGAAGATGTCTTGCTCGACATCCTCCCTGAAGGTGTGTCAGGGGAAACCACAGAAGCCATTCCCATCACTGCAACTACGAATCCATCAGTATTGATGTTACTCCAGAAATACCGACAGGAGATAGAGTTCCTGAAGAAGCAGCTTGTGGAGAAGACGGAGCAAACCTCAGCTTCCAAGCAGTCTGGGATGCAGGACGAATCATTACGGGGAGCTGTCAACTAGAGTGACTTCCCACCACTCTATACCCCGCCTCAGCCGGTAGAACCAAGCTTGGCGACAACTCAGCAACGCCCATCACAGCCGCGGATGCCGCCAGTGCTGCCACAGGTGCACTAGACGCCTCCGCTGCTGCGCCCTCTCCCGCAGGCGACCACCTTGGTCACTCCCTATCTACAACCAGCACATTTCTATCTAGAACCGGCTGATCCAACCGTCATGAATAAGATGATGGTTGAGAGGATGATCAAGCTGAAGCTCGCTGAATGAAGTGAAGGTGACTACGTCGCGTTCGATGCCTATAGGGTGCCACACCCCGCACATCATGCTGCCAAGCGGCTCCCTCCTGGGATCAGGAAGCCGCCGAAATTCGACAAGTTCAATGGGAAGGGATCCTCGAAGGAGCATGTCGCTTACTATATGACCGTCATGGGTGATCTGGCCACCGACGAGTCATACCTGTTGAAGTTTTTCGGGTCCTCACTGGCAGGGCTCACATTTGAATGGTACTCCAGCCTTCCGGCCGGGTCGATCAGCGACTGGCCGGATATGCAGAAGAAGTTCAGAGAGAGGTTTCACGTCACCAAACGGGAGGTCATGGTGGTTGAGCTCTACTCAACAAGGCAAAGAGAGGATGAGATGGCCCTTGAATATATCAAGAGGTGGAGAAACCTCAGAATGAGATGTAAGCGGCCCCCGCACCTGGAGGATGTTGTACAAATCTGCAAGCAGAACCTCAAGAGAGAGGTACTAGAAAAGATGATTGGGATGGAAATCCGGTCATTTGACCGCTTGAACAATGTTGTGGCCGAGGTAGATGCCTTCCTGACAAGACCTGCCCTGACATCAGTTACTGCCACTACACAAAAAGGCAAGGCGGTAGAACGGCGCCAAGTGCCTAAAGAAGTGAACACCCTTGATATTAAGGTGTTTGAACAGCAAAAAGACAAAGGCAAGAAGGCAGCTGCCCCTCAGCCTACTAAAACCGAAGATGGCAAAGAGGGTCCCTCACTCCGGAACAAGATGAAGAAGGCCTACTCTTTCTCGAAGGAGAAGACCAAGATCTTGTTTGACTGGGTTACCCAATATGATAAGGTCACTCTGCCTGAGCCAAAGAGGCTGGAGGACCTAAAAAGAAGAGACAACCCAAGATTTTGCCCTTTTCACCAGATGTTGGGGCATTCAATTGAAGACTGTTATGTTTTCAAGGATAGTATCGAAGGCATCGTGAAGAAGGAAGAGATAGACCTGGGGGAGTACAAGGTTGACCCTCCACAACCGCATGAAGCGCCTCTGAGAAGAGTCACGGTCAACATGGTCTCTCTATATCAGGCATTGCCTGAAGAGATGGCAGAAGCCAACGCTCAGCATACTTATGAGGCCTGCTTCCTGGAACCAATGAAAGAACAACAGGGATGGCAACAAGTCCCTGCAAAAACCAAGAAGAGAGGCACACCTCACTCGAAAGGGGGGCACAGATCCGTGGCATCACACCATGACCCACTCTGCCAGTGGCAACACCTGTGTGGGCCAATCCACCTACAGTCATCAAGATACCTACACATAACCGGAGGAGACAGACTCCACTGCCATTGGTCAAGGAAATTAGTCCGGAAGCCCGGCGACTACAAGACTATATAAATGGGCTAGATGAATATGAGCAGCCCGAGTTGAAACCTTTACTGGTATGGGATTATGTCCCGTGGTAGGAATTAGAACAGCTTTCACTAAAGCAGGAAGAGGAAGCTGACAAAGCATCGGACAAGGATGGCAGCCTATTCTGGGGGCAAGTGCCAGCTGAAGAAAAGAAGAAGAGACGAATAAAGAAAAGAAAAGCCAGCAAGGCCACAAAGGGTACGTCCCTTTATTACAATACTCTATCTGCCCTCTTCAATCTGCCCGGTGAGGAGGATGAGGAGGAAATATGCTTTACACCCGCCGCCTGGGCAAGTCAGGCTGAAGCAATGACCGCTGCACATGCAACCCGGTCGGGCCGAAAATGGGGGCGTTAGTCGCCCGCCAACCACAATATTATCTTCAGGGGGGAACAACCCTATAAGATACCTCCTTCGGAGGTCAAGGGAGTCCAGATCCCTCCTCCGTCAGGCTTATACAACCAGAGTGGGGGCAGCACTACCGCCCCTTCCTTCCTGGAATTCCTGGAGATGTCGAAGGGGAAGCAGCCTTGTCAGGATGCCGACCCCGCAATAGGGAATACCCGCCCGTAGCTCCAACAGTCTTCTGGAGTTCCAGATGAAGATGAAGCTTGCCAAATGGTAGCCAATGAGGGACAGCGGTAAGACAACACCAAGCAGAAGGGTGCGGCCTCAGAGCCCGATGAAGCAGGTCCATCAGGGCCACAGCTCAAGACTCTCCCAGACCCAGGTGGGCAGAAGAAATACAACTATCCAATGTCCGAGCAGGAAGCCGGGTAGTCAAGTTGTTGAAGAAGCTCCCAGCGAGATTCACTGTTTGGGAAATCCTCTCTCTGAGTGAAGAGACCCGACATGTGATTATTACTACTTTGCAGATGCCTACCCAATATGAAGCATGCTTGGCTGAAGCACTGCCGGAGGCCAATGTGACCTTCACTTAGGAGGACATGCTGCTCCCCACTATCAGCCACAACAGGCCGCTGTATATGAAAGGACATCTGAATGGTCGGGAGCTGAACAGAATCCTGGTGGATCCCGGGACAACTGTCAATATCCTGCCATATCGGATATATCAGAGGCACCACTTTAACGTGCGCCTCGGAAAAGTCAGAGATATGCGTATTGCCGGCTTCAACCAGAAGTGTGAAGTATCGCTAGGAGTAGCAGAATTCACACTCACTCTGGCGGACTTTACTATCAGGGTGCAGTTTCATGTTATCGATTCTCGCACCTCGTACAAGGCGCTGTTTGGCCATCCTTGGCTACATGAGAACATGGTGGTGCCCTCCACGCTCCACCAGTGCATCAAATATAACCTGGAAGGGAAGGAGGAAAGAGTATTTGCTGACCTCCACCCGTTTGAAGTGTTCGAGTGCCACCTGGCGGACGCCCCTCTATATGCAGAACGGTCGCAGAAGACCTCTGAAGCCAAGACCTCTGCCGGTGCATCAAAAAGCACCTCCGGTACCGACTGGTTCCCCCTGCCGCGGCGCGGGTATGTTAATCCCTAGACGGTCTCACACATCACCATCACTGGGGACGTGGGCAGGGTAGCACCGCCCGCTATCTAGCCCGAAGCTAATGAAGCCAAGGCCGACCAGCAGCACGACCATATCGGGATCCCGGAAGGCCTTACCAAGCCAGTTCTCGGCCTCGATAATATCACTGTCGAACCTTTCAAAGCTTGGGAGGTCGCGCAGATAGATGTTCTGGTAGCTTATTTTACACAGCTGAGGAACACCCTACACGGGAGGATACTGATTGTCATCTGTCTGAAGATATAGAAGACCCGTTAGTTCCCGTTCAGGGGTTGGCATTTATAACAAATCAGATGGCCAAGATGTTCCAGAAGCAGCACATCCCCTCTAACCAGCCTCGCAAGAAGAAAGAAGCATTCTAGAAGCTGTGGTATCCCGCAAGCCTGGACAAAGAGCTGAGACGTGTCTGTCAACACCCTGGGTTGGGCTTCACCCTCGAGAATACTATTATAGTGGGCGCTATGAAGTGGACACCATCTCCGCTTTCTACCCGACTGAAGATAACTCATTGGGGGCAACTTTCGATGAACACCCAACAGAGGCTGAGCATATTGAACCAGCTCGACCAAGAGACTTAGAATCAAGAACCATATTCCCCTGCCAGTGTTGGGAGCAGGTCTATCCCGATGAAGCGGCTCTTCAGGCCAAATTCGACACGGCTAGCAGTAGCGAAGCTGAAGATACTAAAGAAGCAGGGCTGCCTCCCTCCAGTGACCCTCCTCTGATGATGATGTCAACACCTCTCGAACCGATCAGGAAGCTTCTTCCAACCCTGATCAAGGGATGAATGCTGCTAGAAAAGAAAAGGCTACCTCCACTGAAGATATGGCAATCCAGGGAGGCGGGGCGCTCATCTTCTGTTGTGAAGCCGCAATGCTGCTCTAGCACAACAACAAATAGCCACCAGCCCTTCAGGGCTGCAAACACGTCTCCAAGGGCCGAGGTGGAGCAGAATGAAGAGGCCGAGGTACTCGAGCTCGAAGATGATATTCCAGATTTTATGAACCTCCAGCCGGCACCCCGGAGATAGAAGACGGAGGCCAAGCCATAGTCGATGAACTGATAGAAGTCAATTTGGGAGATGAGGACGACCCTAGGCTGACCTTCCTCAGTGCCCAGTTATCCGCTGAAGACCAGAGGTTGTACATCCAGCTGTACAAGAATACCAGGATTGCTTTGCCTGGACATACAAGGAAATGCCAAGATTGAGCCCCGCAGTCTCACAGCATGAGCTAACCATAAGCCCCGAGGCTGAGCCGGTGAAGCAGCCACCGCAACGCATGAGGCCAGAGCTCATCACTTAAATATGCGAAGAAGTTGACAAGCTCATTGATGTGGGTTTCATTGAAGAAAATCAATACACCACGTGGCTGGCTAATATCGTGCCCGTGAAGAAAAAAATGGGCAGATCTCGATATGTGTTGATTTCTGAGATCTGAACAAGGCTTGCCCCAAGGATGACTTTCTAGTACCGATAACGGAGGTCATGATTGATGCCACAACTGGCCATGAAGCTCTGTCATTTTTGGACGGGTCGTCCGGCTACAACCAGATATGGATCGCGGGACAAGACCTGGTCCACACCACCTTCCGAACTCCCAAGGGCATTTATCACTACAAGAGGATGCCGTTCGGACTGAAGAACGCCGGCGCAACTTACCAGCGGGCGATGACCAGAATATTTGATGAACTGCTCTACCACAAGGTCGAGTGCTATATAAATGACCTGGTAGTCAAGACCAGAAAGAAAGAAGACCATCTGTAGGACCTCCGAGTTGTGTTTCAGAGGCTCAGGCAGTATGAATTAAAGATGAACCCCATGAAGTGTGCGTTCGGAGTATCGAGTGGAAAATTCTTGAGATTCATTGTCAGATATCAGGGAATTGAGATAGACCCCACAAAGATCAAGGCAATCTAGGAGTTACCCCCGCCAAGGAACCACTCTGAGCTGAGATCTCTACAAGGCCGCCTGGCATACATAAGGCGGTTTATATCTAACTTGTCAGGGCGATGCCATCCCTTTCACAAGATAATGATGAAAGATGTTCCCTTTTACTGGGATGAAGACTGCTAGACAGCCCTTGACAAGCTGAAGGATTATCTGAAGACTCCTCCAGTGCTGGGTGCGCCGGTGAAAGGAAGGCCACTAGTCCTCTACATAGCAGCCACGTACAACTCCCTGGGGGCAATGCTAGCCTAGAACAATGAAGAAGGGATGGAACAAGCCCTCTACTACCTCAGTCGGAGATTAGTCAGAACTGAGGAGAAATACACCTTTATCGAGAAGATCTGCCTGGCACTGGTCTTCGCGGTCAAGAAGCTTCGACACTATATGCTGTCGCATGAAATTAAGCTGATTTTCAAGGAGGATCCGCTTAAATATATCATGTCCCAACCGACACTCAAAGGCCACCTAGGCAAATGGGTGGTGATTCTTATGGAGTTTGATATCTCCTACGTGCCGTAAAGGGCCATCAAAGGCCAAGCCATCGTAGACTTCTTCGCTGAGCACCCAGTACCAGAAGATTGTCCGCAGGAGCCAGAGCTTCCTAAAGATGAGACCCTGGAGGTCAGCCAAGTACAGCCCTCATTGTGGCAGTTATACTTTGACGGCGTATCCAGAATTGATACCCCGGCAACTAGGTCAGCTAGAGTCAGGGCAGGGGCAGGCATAGTGTAATGCCCCGGGTTCTGCGGATCCTTCTTCTTGGGTCCCGGATCTGCGTTTCTGGTAAATCTGGCTCCGTTGTGTTCAAAATGAAGTTTCGAACATCTTTCGTGTCCGGATCGGCGCGATCCGGAGCTGTTTTGGAGGCCTGGAGCGCGCCCGCGGCTTTTCCGCGTGTGTTTACCGATTCCCGATGTGTGTTTCGGTAATTCCTTCGGAACCTCGTTGCGGGTGAATCGGGTCGTTCACCAGGGCGCGAGTGGTACCGTTGCGATCGGTGCATTCCAAGGATCGCGGAAACATGATTTTCTATTTTTTGGTATTTTTTGGAATTTCTGGATTTTCCTTTATAAACCCATCTTCCCTCTCATTTCTCACTCACTCTCCCTCTCTCTTCTCACGCTCTCTCCTCCCTCCCTCTCTCTTCGGCGGCTGACGGGGTGGAGTGTGCGCGAGGCGGGGACAGCGTGGGTGAGGCACGGGCGAGGATGGATGAGGATCGAGGCGGTGGGGGCGTGGTGAAGCTCGGCCGTGGGTTTGTGGAACGGCGAGGCTTCAACGGTGTTTTCTTCGTGGATCGGCGAGCTCGGGGCGCGAAATCTTCGGTGGAGGTAGGGAGATGGACCCCTAGCTCGTGCACTTCTTTTCCCGAGAGTTTCGTAGGCCGTGGTGAGCCGAGCGGGCGTAATCGGGGATTTTTGGGAAAAATCCATGTTTTAGGGCTCGTGGGCCGATCTCCCGTTTCATTGCGTTTTTGGCCGATCCGAGGCCTTAGATGATGCTAGGGGCTATTTGGGGGATTCCCACTTGTTTTCCCCCTCTCCCGTAGAGGTATGGGGGCGTGGGACATTTTTCGGGTCGTTTCCCACAGTTTCACGCTCGGACGGGTGTGACGGTCCTTCCAGGGACCGTCACAGCCTGTGACGCCCAAGGGTGGGGCGTCACAGGGCCCGTGTAGCCAATTGGTGGTCTGTGGGTGTGACGGTCCCACGATAGACCGTCACGGCCCTGTGACGCGACTGGGTCCGACCGTTACGTCCGTTTCTGTGGTTTCGGACCGTTGGGGTCACGAGTCTCTAACGCGCCTAGGTAGGACTGTCAGAGCACTGTGACGCCCCTGAATGGGAGCGTTAGAGCTGATGCAGCCCATTCTTCTTACGCGCTAGTGTCGGTCCGTCAGAGACTGTGACGCCCCGAGTGGAGTGCGTCACAGCCGGCTTCTTCTTGCCTTCTGACGCACTATGTTGGGTGCGTCAGGGCATGTGACGCACCAGGGTTGGCGCGTCACAGCCAATTTTGCTCCTTTCGCGTAACGCTCCTGTGTTGGACCGTTAGAGGGCTGTGATGGTCAAGCTTGGACCGTGACATACTGTGACAGCCCAAGGCTAGACCGTCAGGCCCTATGTTGCGCCGAGGTGAGTTTTCGTGTTCTCCGCCTTGTTCCGCGACGTGTGGATCCCCGGTCGACCCGGTTGGGACCCAGTGGTCGACCTACGGTTTTGTGAGTGTCCCAGACACCCGTGGATTCTGTGTCCCTATTTTGAGGGTGCCGGGAGGACCGTGCTACCTCGATTAGTGTGCCCGTAGCAGTGCTGGGTCTGGGTGACCCCACGTGTTCCAGACTTTCGTGTTACGCTCGATCGAATCACCGTGTATCAGTGTGTGTGAGGTGGGGTTCCCCTACATGTCGTGAGTTTTCCTGGAAGATGATTCCCGAGTGGGCCATGTGTTTGGCCTTGGACTGCGAGTCTAGTTATCGGCGTGGCGGCTTGGGCGCTACCTTGGGAATCGTGCTTCTGTGCTTTCCACGTGGGCCATGTGTGTGGCCTTAGACTGTGAGTCCAGTTGCCCTGCCTGGGGCTGGAAGGCTTCTTAGTTACCTTCCCGAGGGAATGGTCTAGGTGGCTCGTGAGCTGCCTCGGTATTCATGCTACCGTGGTTTTAGACCTAGAGATTGGACTAGATTGATGGCCTTGTGCTGTTGCGTGCGACGGTCTTGACCCCGAGTCTTCTGACTCAAGGACCGTTGGCTGTAGTGCGTCTAGAGGACTGCCCAGAGTCCAGTGGGTTAGCGTCACTTGGTTTTTCTCGACTCTCGCGTAGGGTGCGTGCGTAGCCATGAGCTGCGAGTCCTGTTCCTTCTCCGACTGTGGTCGCCGTGCGAAGATGCCGGTACGTGGGATGGTCCCCGTACGTCGTCAGATTCGGACGTTGTTTTCCATTGACTTGAGAGTCTACTCCTTCAGTGACCCTCCACTAGTCGTAGCTTGCTTACACGCGTGTGGTCCCACCAGGAGTGGTGGAGAGGCTACCCTGAGGATGGTTTTGGACTGGTTTCCGTCGGGCCCCTCGTTGTTAGCCAGAGTCCGGCTACGGGGGAAAACCGATCAGAGGGCCAGACCTAGGACGCATGGTCTGTGTGTGGACACGTGGTTGGGGGCGGTTGGACCCACGCCGACAGGCGTGACCCCAGCTAGTCACTTGCTTTGTGGTTACTTGTTTGGTGTCCGTGCCTCTGGTAGGCGCTACTACGTCAGGCAGTTCACCTGCTGTGCGGTGTAAGTCGTCAGGGGACGCAACCGGCCTTGCTTCTAGTGGGAGGTACTCCTGTCGAGTCGGGAGTGTCAAACTGTCAGTCTCTGTAACTTTGACCTTCGGGTTTTGGTCGTGTTGACCGTTGAGTTTCGATTGTCTCGTCGTGACACGTGTGTCGGTTCTCGTGCCGTGAGACTAGTGCTAGTAGCTTTACCGAGGTTGCGTCTTGCTGTGCGGTACCCGTGACTAGGTGGTCAGGGTTGCACCTTGGACAGCGTGTCTAGGTTGTCCGTGTCCTGGGAGACAGGCCTCTACGGCGCGGTTACCATGGGTTTTTACTTCGGTGGGTGGTACTAGTGTGGTTAGGTAGCCCCCGACCGTGAGTCCGGGGTGTGTTTCAGGTACAGTAGGAGTAGTTGTAGCGCCGGGTTTCGACCGGCCACCGGGTTTACTGTTCCTGCTGTAGCGGTTGCTCTTGTAGCCTTCCTTTCCACTACCGCCGTTGTTTCCGGTTGGGGTTCTGCGGGATCCCTGCTGAGTCTCTGTTTTGGAGACTCATTCCCTACTTTTAAGGTGAGGTGGTTCTTCTTCCTCGAGGTTCGAGGGCGCAGTGCGGAGGTTCTCAGTTGCCAGCTCGCCGGGCCGAGTGTTCACTCGGCATGTGGTACGTTTTTACTGCTTTAGACTGTACTTTCTATTGGACTGGACTCTGTTGTAGCTGTAGTTGTTTATTTATTTCTGTTAATTTTTGAATTGTCCTGCTTTATTTCCTATTTCTTTGTGCCTACACACTCCTTTTAGCCCTTCCGAGCCCTCCTGGCTCGTGGGCGGCGGTTCGAGTCTCGGGTTATCGGGCCTTCTCGGTAATCGGATTCTCGGGTCGTTACAGCTGGTATCAGAGCAGTGGTTATGGACGTACATGGGAATTTGGAATATTGCAGTGATCAGAGTCCACGAGGTCCAGTACAGTCAGCAGCTGGCATAGGGTTTTGTGCTTATTTTTCCGCTCTGCTTCTCGCTTGAGGGCTTGAGTGCGTTGCGTGGCGCTGTGAGGGTTGTGGTTGTTCGCGGCTTTCGTGCTAGCATGGGGTCTAAGGATCGAGGTCGAGAGCCTTCTCCCTCATCGGTGGTGGCCCTGGTTGTGCTGCGTTGGGTAGAGGTTGCTGGCAGGCGTGAGCTCGCGGTGCTGCGTTCGAGGAACCTGCAGTGTGGTCAGGTGGCTGGAGAGGATTGTTCGTGGTTAAGTGGCCGTGAGCGTGCTTCGAAGGAGCTGCTGTCGATTTTGACCACTCCAGCTTGGGGTTTGTCTAGCTCCTGAGGTCAACTGGTCGAGAAGTGTGCTCGGGTGAGCGGAGGATCTTCTCGGTGAGCTGCTATTTCGTCGAGCCTGATGTTCTTGTCGTGCTCTGTGGCGTCAGAATGACGTGTCGGTCCCGATTGTTCTGCGGATTTCGAGGCAAGATTTGGCAGAGATGTCCCGGTAAGTCTTTGCTCCTACATTTCTGTCAGTGGATGGGTTGTGTTCGCCCTGGAGTTGGCTTGAGATGTGAAGGCTCCACGGTGAGTTCGGGACTCGAGGATGAGCGTCGGCAGTTATCGTTGTGGCTCGTGTAGCGGCTCTTGGCGCGGTGCGCTGCAGTTTGAGGAATTGCAGCGGTGGTGCATCGAGAGATGCTATGATCATGGTCTGACGTGACACTCACCGAGTGTGTCGGAGGCACTGACCTAACGGGAGTGATGGTTTTTCCTTGGTGCTGGATGGTGCTGTTTCCGGCGTGCGCGAGGTTTGAGGTCAGGTCGAGCGTGGAGTTCTTCCGTTGGTCGGAAGTGTGTTTAGTTTCTCCTTTGGTTGGAGAGATTGTGTTGGGCTATGGTTCGTCCTCTTGCATTGTGTGTTCGGATTGGTTGGCCTTGTGTGCCATGATGTCCGTGCGAGACGTGCTCTTTGTCTTGGCAAGGTGGTTGCTTGTGAGAAGCTGTGCCCATTCCCTTGTCGTGTGAGGGTGTGCTGGCGCTGTTCCGAAGGACGAGTGCCGGTTGGGCGGTGTTTGCTTTCTCGGCTGTGCGCGCATGGATCAGAGTGCGTAGCGGAAGCGTGGTGGGCTTGTGACCCACTGGTTCAGGATCGTAGCGTTGGTTGCTACGGTCGAATTCCTGAGTTTGCATTGAGCATTGGAGGATTGGTTCCTCTGTACGAAACGTGTTGTTGTCGTGCCGTTGCTCGAGGTATTATGGTTCTTGGCACTGGCAAGATGGAGTGTTGGGGAATGTGCTGGCTAGTGCGCCGCATGAGTACCCTGTTCCTGTGATGGAAGCCGTGTCAGGCGTCAGTGTTGGACCCGGATAGGGTTGTTGAGGATGTCGCCTGACGGAGGTCGAGGATGTGTTGGTCAGAGTCAGTGGCTGGTGCCCGACTTGTATTGGAGGTTGTGTCCTCGGTTGAGATCATGTTTTGGGGAAGTGATCTCTGAGCTATTTTGGGTTCCGGTTGGTAGCTGCGAGTGACTGGTAAGGCTAGTCTCGTAGCCGACCACGGTGAGATGTGTGTTGCTTGGGGACCCATGAGCATTGTTCAAGTGGCATCCTGTGGCTCTGTGGTAAGGGTGAAATCGGGATTGGCCGGTGTCCACTTGGATTGATCGAGCTCGGATGCGGAATCCGAGAGGAGTGTGGCTCGAGTTGTGGTAATTATCTGTGTGTGAGTCAGCGGATGGCCTGTTGTGAGTTGGATCGTGCCTGGTGGGCCGATGGAGGTTTCTCGTTGACGTGTATCTATCGACCAGTGGATGGTCGTTCACAGACAGAAGATGCTGGTTGTTGGGGCTCGAGCGTGGCGAGAGCCGTGTGCCAGCGAGACCTTTGGTGGTCGTTTCTATGATGTGCCTTTCCGGACGGGATCTGGGCTTTGTCGAAGTTTATCTTCTGACAAGAGTTGGCTTAGTGATATGTCTGGCTTTCAGCTTGTCAAGTGTGAGGTGATTCTTGGTGCTGAGCTGATGTCCTGGTTGCGGTATGTCGAGATGGCTGCGTGAGCCGATGGAGGCTCTATGTTGGTTGTTCCCTTGCGAAGGGTGTGCGACCTGTCAGGTGGTTGTGAAGCTGATGTGTGTTTTGTCTGCCGACCATAGGATGGATCGGTAGCTGTTTCTCGTGTCGAGGGTGTGTTTTCCTCGGTGGGTGAGATGGTGGCAGCGGTGCCATGTTGGTTTTCGTGGTATCTGAGGTGATGCCGGACTATGTCTTCTGGTATATGCCTGCTCTAATGGCCGGTGTGCTCGGTGCGTGGAGCGAGGTGTTGGTTGTGATTATAAGTCTGGCTGCATCCCTCGGGATCGGTATTTTTGTGAGAATCGAGGTTTCTGTGTCGGGGCTCTGACAGCGTTGTCAGTTGGCTTAGTGTTCTTCCCCTGTGACCTCGTGCTAGGTCCTGAATTTCGAGGATGAAATTCCTTTAAGGGGGGAGGGCAGTAATGCCCCGGGTTCTGCGGATCCTTCTTCTCGGGTCCCGGATCTACGTTTCTGATAAATCTGGCTCTGTTGTGTCTGAAATGATGTTTCAGACATCTTTCGTGTCCGGATCGGCGCGATCCGGAGCTGTTTCGGAGGCTCGGAGCGCGTCCGCGGCTTTTTCGCGTGTGTTTACCGATTCCCGGTGTGTGTTTCGGTAATTCCTTCAGAACATCGTTGCGGGTGAACCGGGCCGTTCACCAGTGCGCGAGTGGTACCGTTGCGATCGGTGCGTTCCAAGGATCGCGGAAATGTGATTTTCTATTTTTTGTATTTTTCAGAATTTAAGGATTTTCTTTTATAAACCCCCTCCCTTTTCTCTCTCTTCCCTCTCATTTCTCACTCACTCTCCCTCTCTCTTCTCACACTCTCTCCTCCCTCCCTCTCTCTCCGGCGGCCGACGGGGTAGAGTACGGGCGAGGCAGGGACGGCGCGGGTGAAGCACGGGCGAGGATGGATGAAGATCGAGGCGGTGGGGGCGTGGTGAAGCTCGACCGTGGGCTTGTGGAACGGCGAGGCTTCAACGGCATTTTCTTCGTGGATCGGCGAGCTCGGGGCATGAAATCTTCGGTGGAGGTAGGGAGATGGACCCCCAAGTCGTGCACTTCTTTTCCGGCGAGTTTCGTAGGCCGTGGTGAGCCGAGCGGGTGTAATCGGGGATTTTTGGGAAAAATCCATGTTTCAGGGCTCGTGGGCCGATCTCCCATTTCGGTGGAGGTAGGGAGATGGACCCCCAGCTCGTGGGCGCAAAATCTTCAGTCGAGGTAGGGAGATGGACCCCCAGCTCGTGCACTTCTTTTCCCGTGAGTTTCGTAGGCCGTGGTGAGCCGAGCGGGCGTAATCAGGGATTTTTGGGAAAAATCCATATTTTAGGGCTCGTGGGTCGATCTCCCGTTTCATTGTGTTTTTGGCCGATCCGAGGCCTTAGATGCATGCTAGGGGCTATTTGGGGGCTTCCCCCTTATTTTCCCCCTCTCCCGTGGAGGTATGGGGGCGTGGGACGTTTTTCGGGTCGTTTCCCGCTGTTTCACGCTTGGACGGGTGTGACGGTCCTTCCAGTGACCGTCAGAGCCTGTGACGCCCCAGGGTGGGGCGTCACAGGGCCCGTGTAGCCAATTGGTGGTCAGTGGGTGTGGCGGTCCCACGATAGACCGTCACGGTGCTGTGACGCGCCTGGGTCCGACCGTTACGTCCGTTTCCGTGGTTTCGGACCGTTGGGGTCACGAGTCTCTGACGCGCCTAGGTAGGACCATCAGAGCACTGTGACGCCCCTGAATGGGACCGTTAGAGCTGACGCAGCCCATTCTTTTGACGCGCCAGTGTCGGTCCGTCAGAGACTGTGACGCCCCGAGTGGAGTGCGTCACAGCCGGCTTCTTCTTGCCTTCTGACGCACTATGTTGGGTGCGTCAGGACATGTGATGCACTAGGGTTGGCGCGTCACAGCCAATTTTGCTCCTTTCGCGTAACACTCCTGTGTTGGACCGTTAGAGGGCTGTGACGGTCAGGCTTGGACCGTTACATACTGTGACGGCCCAAGGCTAGACCGTTACGCCCTATGTTGCGCCGAGGTGAGTTTTCGTGTTCTCCGTCTTGTTCCGCGACGTGTGGATCCCCGGTCGACCCGGTTAGGACCCAGTGGTCGACCTGCGGTCTCGTGAGTGTCCCAGACACCCGTGGGATTCTGTCTCCGTGTTTTAAAGGTGTCAGGAGGATCGTGCTACCTCAATTAGCGGGACCATAGGCGTGGTGGGTCCGGGTGACACCACGTGTTCTGGACTTTCGTGTTACGCTCGGTCGAATCACCGTGTATCGGTGTGTGTGCGGTGGGGTTCCCCCGCATGTCGTGAGTTTTCCTGGAAGATGATTCTCGAGTGGGCCATGTGTTTGGCCTTGGACTACGAGTCCAGTTGTCGGCGTGGCGGCTTGGGTGCTGCCTTGGGAATCGTGCTTCTGTGCTTTCCACGTGGGCCGTGTGTGTGGCCTTGGACTGTGAGTCCAGTTGCCCTGCCTGGGACTGGAAGGCTTCTTAGTTCCCTTCCTGACGGAATGGTCTCGATGGCTCGTGAGCTGCCTCGATATTCATGCTATGGTGGTTTTAGACCAAGAGATTGGACTAGATTGATAGCCTTGTGCTGTTGCGTGCGACGGTCTTGACCCCGAGTCTTCTGACTCAAGGACCGTTGGCTGTAGTGCATCTAGAGGACTGCCCAGAGTCCAGTGGCATAGCGTCACTTGGTTTTTCTCAACTCTCGTGCAGGGTGCGTGCGTAGCCATGAGCTGCGAGTCCCATTCCTTCTTTGACTGTGGTCGCCGTGCGATGGTGCCGGTACGTGGGATGGTCCCCGTACGTCATCGGATTCGGACGTTGTTTTCTGTTGACTTGAGAGTCTACTCCTTCAGTGACCCTCCACTAGTCGTAGCCTGCTTACACGCGTGTGGTCCCACCAGGGAGTGGTGGAGAGGCTACCCTGAGGATGGTTTTGGACTGGTTTCCATCGGGCCCCTCGTCATTAGCCAGAGTCCGGCTACGGGGGAAAACCGGTCAGAGGGCCAGACCTAGGACGCATGGTCTGTGTGTGCACACGTGGTTGGGGGTGGTTGGACCCACGCCGGGGGGCGTGACCCCAGCTAGTCACTTGCTTTGTGGTTACTTGTTCGGTGTCCGTGCCTCTGGTAGGCGCTACTACGTCAGGCAGTTCACCTGCGGTGCGGTGTAAGTCGTCAGGGACGCAACTGTTGACACCCGTTTTAGCCCATAAGTTGTGTCATTTCTCTTATTCATCATTTTTGATGTCCCGAATTAGCCATTATTTTGGAGCTTTCTTGGATGGATTTCAAGCCCATTTTTACCATTTCATATCCTTTAAGTCTTGGAGATCATAATTTCCTAGAGCCCTGGAGCTTATTTTATCAACTTCAGGCTTCTAAGTCGACTTACGGCCCATTTAGGCCAGCTTCCCTCAAGTAATCGGCTCTCTCCCGCTGTGCAGTCCTGAAAGTGGTTCTTTTGCACCCTCTTATAGTCCTCTATTCAAAAAGTTGTCTTCATCAAAGTTGTTCATCTTTCAAAAGATCTACAATTTCTTCTTCTACGCCATTGGCCAGTTCTGCCCCGATTGTGAGTTATTCACATTTTTCCGACGTGCTGTACTGTTCACCTATTTTCCAGAATTTTCCTCTCTCTTCCAGCCCCATTTTCTCCATCTTCTGATCACTTTCTCAAAATTCTTTCTTCATGAAAGTTGTTCCTCTCTTAGTTATCTACAATTTCTTCTTCTACCACTTTCGCTAGTTCTGCCCCGTTTGAGAGATACGCTTCAATTTCTGAAGTCGCGCGCATTTTGCCCAGAATCTGCCTCCATCAATGTGACGGCCCTATACAGGTGCGTTACATCAGTGTGACGGTCCTACGATAGACCGTCACACCAAAACATACCCAAATCACCCTGTTCAACCCCCAGAATGTGGCGGTCCTACCCTAGACCGTTAGAGTCCATGTGACAGTCTAGTATGGGTGCGTTACATCGAAACTTGCCCGAAATCGTCCCGTTCGACCCCCAGAGTGTGACAGACCTACCCTAGTCCGTTACAGCATCTGACGGTCTTATGATAGACCGTTACATCACACTGAGAGTCCAATTTGTACTGGACTCTGCTCCGTTTCTGTGCGCCGTGGCCCTCTTATAGAGTCCATAACTTCTTGAATTCTACTCCGAATTGAGCGCCGTTTGTTCCTATGGTTTATCCTTGGTATTATCTTGAATTCGGTCTGAAGAACTCCAAATTTAATTGGCTATCTTGCTAAGGATCTGGGTCGAAAGTTGAGAGTTTAGGTGTCCTGGTTCAACTCAAACTCTGTAGATTAAGCTCCGGGGCTCCCTTCTAGAAGCCATATCTTCCAGATCCTTCATCTAAATAGAGTCATGTTTTCTCCTATGACTTATCTTGATTATTATCTCGAGATTGATCCATAGATCTCGATATTTGATGGACTATATCTCTTAAACTCGTGGAGGAAAGTTGGGGGTTTCATCACTTTTCTATAAAAACTGTCCAGTTCGCAGTCGCGACGGGGGGCTCTTTCCAGACGTGGGGCGAAGCCATGCTGCACTGCCAACTCACAACTTCGACCCCATCTTGGAGAGGGAAGTATTAGCTTTCAATTCCATCCTTCTGGGCTTGATTTCATGGTCTACACTCTTAGTTCTCCTCTCCTCAAAATCACAAATCATCATAGTTTTCTGCACTTTCTGCTACACATGCGTTTTTCTCCATTTTGCATCATCATTTTCTCTCTATTCTCTCAATCAAATCTCATGATTTCAAATCTCATGCATGCACAACACACCCACCTATCTTTTCCACCCTTCCACAGGGGTTAAAAACCTCCCCCCGGTGCGTTCTCCCCCTTTTATTCATGCTATTTTATCACTTTGGGTAGATTTCTACACTTCATGTTCTAATGGGTTTTTGCCTTTGTGTTTCATCTTTGTTTCGCAGGAGAGCATGAATACAACGTGAGGCCTTCTTCATCTAGCCGGCTGGGAGGAGAAGAGGTTCGATTCCACAAGTTCCCCGCATCCCGTTCTTAAGTAAGCGCAATCAAGTCTTCATATTTCCAAGGTACACGACGCCGTTCCTGTCCTTTCTTCATCCTTTGGCGTTTTTGGAACCTTGGTGGCGATCACGGTTAGTATTTCCATCCTTTCATCCCCCTTGTCTTTGATTCACATGTTTATGCATGTATGTATTTAAAAGGGGTGGGATAGGAATCTAATTAAAAAATAAATCTACAGTTTTTTGGCGATCACGGTGGGACATCAATGTCCATCACGCTTGTTTTCATGCTCTTTTGTAGGTTGGGTGGGTGCATGTTCATGTTTAGGTAGTATTTCCTCCATTCTCCCACTATTTTTGGTGTTTTACGGGCTCTGGTTATGTGACGGTCTTATGGTAGACCGTCACGCTCATATAACGGTCATTTCGTAGACCGTTACAGCTTCTGGCAGTCTTGCGCGTATGCTCACAGGGCCATATTCATCGGGGCATAACTTTTGATCCCGGAGTCCGATTGAGCTGATTCTTGTTGCGTTGGATAGCCCTTTGTATTGTCTTTCCATCCATATATCATTTGCATCATTTGGTTAACATTTTCGTATTCTAATATTGTCCAACGTTTTGTGTTTTTTGCATAAGTTCTGCAGGCAGACTCAGGGATAGGTTCACAGGTACATCTTTACTCAGTGATTTGACTACCTTCCCGGTGTCTGATTGCACTGATTTTTGTTCCATTGGATAGTCATTTGTATTGTCTTTCCATCCATAGCTTATTTGCATCATTTGGGTCTCATTTTCTTAGTTAAAAATTGTCATCATTTTAGCATTTTGTCCATAAAATCTGCATGTGGTCTGCACACAGGTTCACGGGGGTAACTTTGCTCAGTGATTTGATTGACCTCCCGGGGTCAGATTGATCTGTTCTTAGGCCCGTTGTGCAGACCTTTGTATTGTCTTTCCATCCATATACTATTTGTCTTAGTTGAATCATATTTGCATTGTTTAATTTTATCTTGATTTTCTAGTTTTAGGCTAGAATTTACATGCACTCTGGTGCACATAGGGCCATACATTACATATCATAGTTGCATTTCCTACCTTGGTAAGTGATCCTCTCACCTCCATATTCCTTGGAGTCGACTAGGTGATCTTATCCTGGACCTCCATAAGTCCCCGTGAGCCGTGGATTCCCACACGGACACCGGGCCGGTTGTACCTTTCCACACCTTAGGCTTGCATTTGCATAAGTGTGAGGGAGTTAACCTTAGTCAACCCAAAGTTTGGACCTTATTCCCATAGGATTCCTATCTTGAGGGAATTATTATTAATTCAAATCATTAAAAGGTCTATTAAAACCACTAAAAGATTTCCCACCATATTAACTTGTTTGACTTGGGTGAAAACTCTCACATTGCATGGTTTGTGTTGTTTGGGCTTGTCCAAGCCCATTAGTGGTTTTTGTGTTGCATTCTTTCATCATCCACATGTTTTGTTGTTGTTAGGCCCATTTAGCTTAGCCCATTTTGTGTGTCCATTATCTAGTCCATTGTCCCCTGGTCCGTTGTCCATTAGTGGGTCAGTCCCCTCTTGTCCTCGAGCCCATTAAGCCATTGCTTCCCCATTTGTATTGTCTTTGATCTCCTTGTATTAAGTCTCCATTTGCCCGCATGGAGCAGTATTCTAACCCCTTGTATCATTCTTCTTCCCAATCTTCTTCTTATTCCCGCGTGGAATCCTCTTCTCACGCGGGCCCATCTTCCCGTGGTCCTTCTGATCCATCCGAGGAACATGCTAATCTCATAGCCCATCTTTCAAGCCTTGTTCGCCAAATAGACCCGGCCCAGGCCCAACGCATCATTATGTCACATCTTAATGGGCCTTCTTCTCATAATGGGCCATCTTCTGTTCATGGGCCTCTTTATTCTCCTTCATATGCTACTGGCCCGATTTCTAATGGGACTTATTCTCTTAATGGGCCTCATCCTTCTGCCCATGTTGCTGCCAGCCCAATGGGTCCTTATGCTCATGCTTCTTCCAGGCCCACATATCCTTCCATTCTTGGAATGGGCCCTTCTTCTTCTCAGCCTGGATCCTCTTATCCGGCCCATTACCATCATACTGGTCCTAATTCATAACCTCTTGCTCAAGTTGGCCCATATTCTTCTCGATGTCTCCCTACCCAAGAGATGATTGCTCAAACCCAACGCCAGCTTGATGAGCTTCAACGTCAGATCGATCCCAAATCCTCCTTAAGTATTCCATTCGCTTTCCAAGGTCTTCGGCTCCCACCTCTATCACAAATTCCCACATATCGCCATTATAGTGGAGTCGGTGACCCGTATGTGCACTTGAAGGAGTTTGTTTATGAGTCGGCCCAATTTTGACATGACCAACACTTGATGGCTTATCTGTTTGGTCTGTCATTGGAAGGTCCGGCTCGAGATTGGTTCTTCTCTCTTCCGCAAGAGCAAGTTGTGAATTTTCAAGCCATTCAAGAAAAATTTATACAGCAGTTTCAAGACCAGGTTGGGCCCAAGTACTCTATTGTGGATCTGGCCCATGAGATGATAAAGCCCGAAGAGGACTTTTCTACCTTTGCCGATCGTTGGCGTCTCTTGGCCGCGCAAGTCCCGGGACACATTCCGGAGGGAGAACAAATCAAGATGCTGATATCCAATGCAACGCCTGAGTATCGGTTTATCTTAGCCCTCAACAACATCACCTCCTGGCAGCAACTTTACAGCCGAGCTCGCTTCATTTGCCAACAAATTCAAGATTCCCTTGACCCCGAGTCTCCACCATCTACCTCCACATATCAACCTTCACCCTCCACGTGCCAACCCTACGCTCCCATGAGTCAGCCCGCCATGAGTCAACCTTCCGCCACATATCCCTCCACGAGCCAACCTCCCGCCTCTACGTACCCATACGCCTCCGTATATCAACCTTCCATGAGTCAGCCTCCTGCATCCACATACCCGTCTCCATCTCCACTTCCGGTCAAGGGAACACCACATCCTGAGCAAGTAGATGCCGTCTACATACCCCCTCATCCTGTTCCACACATGCCATCACCGAAGCCCTCCACCACTAGCCACGCACTCCTGCCTACGCAACCTCCACTTCCGTCTCCACAACCTTCTCCACCATTACATATCCCTCGGCATCCATCTTGCCCGAAGCAGGCTCCTCATCTTCCGTTGCCGGAGTGTTTCACCGATATATTTCGGGCTTTGATGGCCACTCACGCATTGCCGTTCTCTCCGGCTGTGCCCTGCCGACCCGCGGTCGGGGATATGCTTCAGTTCTGTTATTTCCACCGCCAGCAGGGGCATTTGGTTGAGGATTGCCCCGAGTTCCGGGATTATGTTTATGATCTGGAAGCTAAGAAAAGGATTGATTGGGCCGCTATTCACAAAGTCATTTTACATCTTCGCAGCCAACAACAGCAGCAAGAGGTGCCACCCGGGCAGCCGTCTCCATTACTTCAAGGCCAGGGGCACCCCTGTGATTCCTCGTCTAGTGCTGCACTCGCTCCGTCACCTACTCCGTTACCTCTGCCATCTCCTACCCCGGCTCCATCGTCGCCACAAACCCAACCCTCTGCTCATGCTAGTGCCTCCCCTTCTTCTCCCACCGCTTCTATCCCTAACACCGCTCGACGCGTTGTGTCGACACGTCGACGGTGGACACCACAACCACCCTCTTCACCCTCTCCACCTCCATGTCCACTACCCCCATCGCCTTCATCACTCTCCTCACCATCTCCATTGCCATCACGATCATCTCCATCTCCACCACCAGTGCTTCCATCACCACCTCCATCTCCACCCTTGCCTCCATCTCCGCCATCACCTTTGCCCGAGCCTGAGCAAGCCACACATTTGCCTTTACCTTTACCCTTAGCCACGCTTTCACCTTCACCTTTGTCGCCACCCGAGCCTATCATCACCACATCACCTGCGCCTTCACTTTCCATCACCACTCCCGATGGAGCCTCCATGCCTTACAAACCTTCACATGTTCCACCCAAGCATATTCCCTTTACTTCTCCAACCACTTCCACCCCACGGAGCGGGTGTGCGCTTCCTTTGGTGCCCCTCGGGTCTAATCCCCAGGGAGACAATAAGCCAAGTCAGGATGATTCAGTGCCGGTAATGTATTTCAAGATTCAAGATTTTATCTGTCGGATGCCGGTTCGTGTCCTCGTCCCTGGTTATTTTGGAGATGATGCGCCTCTACTTTCAAAGATGAGAGTTGCTAAGAAGAGTTCCCTTGAGTTGATGCCAGTTTCTTCCCGAGCGAGGCCGGTGGCAATCTCCTTGCTTGCCGGAGAGTTCACCGTTGATGCTATTATTTCTCCTCACTCTATTGCTGTTCAGATGACAGGCCAAGAAGGGTTCTCTACCCGTGTTGTGCTAACGCATACGGCCGCCAAGCAGATTATGGATTCTATGTTCAAGGGGCAATTGGCCGTATCTTCTACACTTTCCAAGGATATTCTGCACTTGTTATGCAATCTTCCTCAGTTTATTAGCAAACCGGCCATGTCAACGCCGTGTATTACTCTCCCTCAGCTTCACCCGTCTCTTTTATCAAGGGAGTTGTGCTTCAAGGCTGAGTTCCGAGTGGAGTTGCCGAATCTCATGCTTCTAGTGCCGAGAGACAAAACCCTGTGGGTTTGTGATATTCATCACTCTGAAGGGTTACTTGTCCAAGAATGCCCACTTACTATTGTTAGCACGGGGTGTCTAGGGGTAATTTCCTCAGCAAAGCTGTATGTTCATAGTCGGGCCAGGCCATCTGCTAGATGGGCTCGCTATTTGAGAAGATATTGCAAGACAAGGTGCCCAAGGATTCAAGCCCGCGCTAGGCGAGCCCATTTTCAAGGGATTTCTACCAAGAAGAGGCAGCGATGCAAATACAAGGACCGTCGGTTGTGCATTCAGGGGTCCACTTCTTCTTCTTCTCCTTTCTATTCATCGTTTCTTCTACTCAGCTCCCACCCTTGGGTGGTGTATCTTCCCTCTTCAGATCCAGCTTCTATGATCTTCTCCTCTCTTCTTGGGTCCGCAAGCCCCTATTCTTCCTCTTCTCTTCTTCATCCGGAGTCTCCAGATTATCCCTCCTCTCACAATTCTGGGCCTCGGCCTATGTCTTTTCATCCCGATCTCGGGACATCTCCCAATTCTTCTCTAGTATCTCTATGTTCCATCTCTAGTTCTCCTTCCCCGACCTTGTCGGGTGTCTCTCATTCTCCTTCTCTGGCACTATCGGATGATTCTCGTCCCTCTTCTCCGACCACGTCGAATGATTCTTCTTATCATCTTTCTACTCTCTCCTCTTCACCCTTTTAGGGTCATTGACCTTTTTCTTGCTGTTTTCGAGGCTTTAGCCCGCCTTGATCTCGGCTAATCTGGTTTCTTCTGTAATTGGTTCCTTGTTATCAAGGTCTCTACGCCTTAACGAGGGAGTTCTAGCCCTCGTCTCTCTTCCTTTTTATCCTTCTTCGTCCAGTGTCATGTCTGCCGCTCCTCCATGTAGAGGAATCTTTGATCCTTTGCTATCCTCTCCCTTTCGTCCTGTCAAGCAAGGAATATGAAGCTCGTGCTGCGCGAAGCTCGATGATCACGATTGCTTCAGGATGCTAGTTTCATTCCGTGGATTTGCAAGGTATCTTTATTTTGTGCAAAGAACATGCTATTATTATCACTTATTTACTCCTGCACATTGTTAAGATAAATGTTGGTTCCTCACATGATTTGAGTGACTTTTAGAGTTTGCTTAAAAGTGTCAAAATGAGTTCGCTTCTGCAGCATTCTTAGGCCGGTGATAACTCCGCGCTAGGAGTCTAGTTTCTTTCCCCGATCGTTGAGGGTGGCCATTGAGCATGGGTTTTTCACACACTTCACGGCAAGCCATAGCCGATTCCTCTGAGCAACACTGTTGCTGCTTTGGCCATACTTTGGGTATGCACAAAGATCGTTTCTTTTCTCTACTCGGCCAAGTGCAGGGGCAAGAGATTGATGGATGAGATGACCAACCTAGGCACTCCCTAATACGAGAGAGGTCTCAAATAGGGGTAGTCTTGACCCTCGAAAGTGAGCTTTCATGCAATATCTAGCCAATAAGGGCTGTCAAAATCATATATGGACGAATCAATGATGAATCAAAAAGTAAGATTATGAATCAAAGGCATGGCAAGAGTGGCAGTACAGTTCCCCGCGGGACGTCATGAGCCCGGTCGCATGCGTGCTTGATAAATATGGGACTCAAAATCAAAGACACAAAGCCCCGGCGCAACAAACCTACTCTTTGAGGGGTGGTGCCCTGGAAGGAATTCAAGTCCTAATGTCTCCCATCCTGCATAAAGCTTGTCTCCAATTTTCTTCTGCTCCTCTCTCTTAGGCTGGGTTGTATCCCGGGTATGGCCTTAGTAGGGGCACCGTTCTTTAGAGGCGGTTGGTTATGGTAAGCCACCCTCACATGCACGCCCTGCTCAAGGGAAGCCTTTAATGAGAGGGATAGGAGCGACGATCCCTCGCCAATAGTTCAAGCCCGTCTTTGGGTGCTGCAGATTGCTTTGTCAAAATTCAAAAAAAAATCAAATATGTCAAAATTCCAAAAAAATGAAATAAATGTGTCAAAATTCCAGAAAAATCAAATATGTCAAAATTCCAAAAAAAATCAAATATGTCAAAAAATCCCAAAAATTTGAATATGGCAAAAAAAAATCAGAAATACAAAAATCCAAAAATACTTCTCTTTTGTTCCTTTTTTTTTATCTGGAGGACAGATACGTAATCTATTTGCTAAGTGTGCAGGCTGCAGGTTGCAGATTCGAGCTTTCCTTGCTCTATCATTCGCTCTGTCTCCTGCTCATATTCTTCGATCTATTCTCATCTCTTCAATATCTATTCTGAAGCTTGTGGCCTTCTCAGCTTTCGCTTGTCTGCTTAATCATGTCTCCATGAGAGGGCATTGTCCTACGATTTTGAACCTGGCGGTTCTGCTTCGTCTGATCTTGGGCTTTGATTGAAGAATGTGTTTGTTGTCTTTATCATATCTATGGTCCTCCATGTCTTTTGTCCCGATGTGTCCTTGTCATATGTGTCTATGTCCTCTCGTGTTGGTCGTGTCTTTTGTCCCACCGTGTCATTCATCACTCGTGTCTTTATCTTCCGTAGTATTATCATCCCACGTGCCTTTGTCCCACCATGTCCTTATACCACTGCGTGTGCTGTCCCACCGTGTGCGTATTTTCTTGTCCCACCGTGCCTTTAGTCGCATGCATGCTTGCCATTTGTTTGTTTGTTATGTTTCATTCATCTTCGTTATGTTATGTTGTGCCATGTTTTGTTCATATTTCTCTTATTATGTTATGTTCATGTCATGCTCGTTCATATTCGTTCATGTTCACATCATGTGGTTGTTGTCTTATGATAAAAATCCATAAAAAGTAGAAATCAAAAATTTCAAAAAATGCCGTGTCGCCTGCACAGGTAAGTCAGGTATGGCTCTCTATCCCTTTTCATTGTTGCATTACTATATGGTATCTACCTTATTATAGTCTCTCAAGGACCGGCTGGTTGGCCGTGTGTTCTAGGATCTGATGTTCCCCTTTAACAAAAACGATGATGATCTAGGAACATATGGTTAATCGTTGGATAGGCCGCTCGGTTGAGTCGAGTGGGGGACGATGGACTCTGTCTCGCACGCCGTGGTTGCAAGAAGACTCTTGACCCCATTTTGCTCAGTCTAGCAATACCATCCTAGAGTACTTTCTATTTTATCTTTCTTTGCATTCGTTTTAATTATTTCTTTATTTTAGCCCAGCATGCATCATGTCATTTTGAGCACTCATGTCTCGTGATCGGTTCAAGGATTTCTCCTCAGCAATGGTTGATTGCACTCAGTTCTCTTGGATAAGAGATTCTTCATTCCACTCTGAATTCAAACGATTTCTCTGATCTTGTCGCTTGGTCTGGTTGGCCAGCGTGATTCCTGTCTGGATTTTATCTCAATCTTATTCTCCTTTTCCAGCTCTTATGCTGTGTTTCCTTCCGACCCACTCATTATCCGTGGATTGTGTCCCCGATGAGGCTGGTCGTGTTTCTCCCTTAGTTAGTTCTCCAGACATGTCTCATCCTTGTCATCCATTTCAGGTGGTTAGTTTGGCATTTTCGGGAGAATTCCTATCGCTTGTTGGTTGCGACGAGTGTCTTTTTGCCTTGATGGCCGCTTATCAGTTCTCTCCGCTTCATCTCCGCTTCATCTCAATTTCATGTCGCTGTCGCTTTCGCTCCATCTCCTTTCCATTTCACCTCTGTGTTGCTTTCGCTCGTTCCCTTGCAAAGCGGACATCAAGGAGGGGCATCTGTTGACACCCGTTTTAGCCCATAAGTTGTGTCATTTCTCTTATTCATCATTTTTGATGTCCCGAATTAGCCATTATTTTGGAGCTTTCTTGGATGGATTTCAAGCCCATTTTTACCATTTCATATCCTTTAAGTCTTGGAGATCATAATTTCCTAGAGCCCTGGAGCTTATTTTATCAACTTCAGGCTTCTAAGTCGACTTACGGCCCATTTAGGCCAGCTTCCCTCAAGTAATAGGCTCTCTCCCGCTGTGCAGTCCTGAAAGTGGTTCTTTTGAACCCTCTTCCAGTCCTCTATTCAAAAAGTTATCTTCATCAAACTTGTTCATCTTTCAAAGATATACAATTTCTTCTTCTACGCCATTGGCCAGTTCTGCCCCGATTGTGAGTTATTCGCATTTTTCCGGCGTGCTGTGCTGTTCACCTATTTTCTAGAATTTTCCTCTCTCTTCCAGCCCCATTTTCTCCATCTTCTGATCACTTTCTCAAAATTCTTTTTTCATGAAAGTTGTTCCTCTCTCAGTTATCTACAATTTCTTCTTCTACCGCTTTCGCTAGTTCTGCCCCGTTTGAGAGATACGCTTCAATTTCTGAAGTCACGCGTAGTTTGTCCAGAATCTGCCTCCATCAATGTGACGGCCCTATACAGGTGCGTTACATCAGTGTGACGGTCCTACGATAGACCGTCACACCAAAACTTACCCGAAACACCCTGTTCAACCCCCAGAATGTGGCGGTCCTACCCTAGACCGTTAGAGTCCATGTGACGGTCTAGTATGGGTGCGTTACATCGAAACTTGCCCGAAATCGTCCCGTTCGACCCCCAGAGTGTGACGGACCTACCCTAGTCCGTTACATCATCTGACGGTCTTACGATAGACCGTTACATCACACTGAGAGTCCAATTTGTACTGGACTATGCTCCATTTCTGTGCGCCGTGGCCCTCTTATAGAGTCCATAACTTCTTGAATTCTACTCCGAATTGAGCGCCATTTGTTCCTATGGTTTATCCTTGGTATTATCTTGAATTCAGTCTGAAGAACTCCAAATTTAATTGGCTATCTTGCTCAGGATCTGGGTCAAAAGTTGAGAGTTTAGGTGTCCTGGTTCAACTCAAACTCTGCAGATTAAGCTCCGGGGCTCCCTTCTAGAAGCCATATCTTCCAGATCCTTCATCCAAATAGAGTCCTGTTTTCTCCTATGACTTATCTTGACTATTATCTCGAGATTGATCCATAGATCTCGAGATTTGATGGACTATATCTCTTAAACTCATGGAGGAAAGTTGGGGGTTTCATCACTTTTCTATAAAAACTGCCCAGTTCGCAGTCGCGACGGGGGGCTCTTTCCGGACGTGGGGCGAAGCCATGCTGCACTGCCAACTCACAACTTCGACCCCATCTTGGAGAGGGAAGTAGTAGCTTTCAATTCCATCCTTCTGGGTTTGATTTCATGGTCTACACTCTTAGTTCTCCTCTCCTCAAAATCACAAATCATCATAGTTTTCTGCACTTTCTGCTACACATGCGTTTTTCTCCATTTTGCATCATCGTTTTCTCTCTATTCTCTCAATCAAATCTCGTGATTTCAAATCTCATGCATGCACAACACACCCACCTATCTTTCCACCCTTCCACAGCGGTTAAAAACCTCCCCCCGGTGCGTTCTCCCCCTTTTATTCATGCTATTTTATCACTTTGGGCAGATTTCTACACTTCATGTTCTAATGGGTTTTTGCCTTTGTGTTTCATCTTTGTTTCGCAGGAGAGCATGAATACAACGTGAGGCCTTCTTCATCTAGCCGGCTGGGAGGAGAAGAGATTCGATTCCACAAGTTCCCCGCATCCCGTTCTTAAGTAAGCGTGATCAAGTCTTCATATTTCCAAGGTACACGACGCCGTTCCTCTCCTTTCTTCATCCTTTGGCGTTGTTGGAACCTTGGTGGCGATCACGGTTAGTATTTCAATCCTTTCATCCCCCTTGTCTTTGATTCACATGTTTATTATGTATTTAAAATAGGAATCTAATTAAAAAACAAATCTACAGCAACCGGCCTTGCTTCTGGTGGGAGGTACTCCTGTCGAGTCGGGAGTGTCAGACTCTCAGTCTCTGTGACTTTGACCTTCGGGTTTTGGTCGTGTTGACCGTTGAGTTTCGGTTGTCTCGTCGTGGCACGTGTGTCAGTTCTCGTGCCGTGAGACTAGTGCTAGTAGTTTTACCGAGGTTGCGTCTTGTTGTGCAGTGCCCGTGACTAGGTGGTCAGGGTTGCACCTTGGACAGCGTGTCCAGGTTGGCCGTATCCTGGGAGACAGGCCTCTACGGCGCGGTTGCCGTGGGTTTTTACTTCGGTGGGTGGTACTAGTGTGGTTCGGTAGCCCCCGACCGTGAGTCCGGAGTGTGTTTCAGGTATAGTAGGAGTAGTTGTAGTGCCGGGTTTTGACCGGCCACCGGGTTTACTGTTCATGCTGTTGCAGTTGCTCTTGTAGCCTTCCTTTCCGCTACTGCTGTTGTTTCCGACTGGGGTTCCGCGGGATCCCTGCTGAGTCTCTGTTTTGGAGACTCATTCCCTGCTTTTATGGTGAGGCGGTTCTTCTTCCTCGAGGTTCGAGGGTGCGGTGCGGAGGTTCTCAGTTTTCAGCTCGTCGGGCGGAGTGTTCACTCGGCATGTGGTATGTTTTTACTGCTTTAGACTGTACTTTCTGTTGGACTGGACTCTGTTGTAGCTATAGTTATTTATTTATTTCTGTTAATTGTTGAATTGTCCTGCTTTATTTCCTATTTCTTTGTGCCTCCACACTCCTTTTAGCCCTTCCGAGCCCTCCCGGCTCGTGGGCGGCGATTCGAGTCTCCGGTTATCGGGCCTTCCCGGTAATAGGATTCTCGGGTCGTTACACATAGTACTGAAATCTGCAGACGGAGAAGTCCTTGACTGCATGCCCATACTTGCCACACTCGAAGCACCTAATATGCTTACTTCTAGATCCAGAATTATTCCTGTAATTCCCTGACCAACACTCAACAGCCTTATGACCTGGCTTGTTGCAATTGAAGCATGTGATGTGCTGGTTGAACTTAAGTTTGTTTCTTTTGTACCCATGATGATCAGAAGATTTAGCATGCAGTTTATCATCTTGTTTCATGATGAAACATACATCCATGAAATGACCATGCTTACCACAGTAATAGCAAGAAGCATCAGATTTCCTAGGGGCATGGTTTCTATCAGATGAATTCCTAGATGCATGCGAATGAGTACAAGAGGCATGAGCATTTTGCATTGACCCATCAAATTCAACCGAGCTAACTGATTTCATGGCACAAGTAGGGACATTTTTAACCCCATCTTTCTTTCCATTCTTGTTCAATTGTTTAACTTTGTTTACAATTCCTGTTGGTTTTTCTGCTTTCTGTGCCTTAAATTGAAAGATAGATGATGGAGGTGATTTCAGATTTTTGTTTTATTTTGGGGATTGACTTGAGGTACCAGCTACATCAGAGCTTTGCACAAAGGTAGTGTATAGCTGGTTTCTAGTAGTTTCCTTAACATCAGAACTACAGCTTGTCACCCTTTTTGAATTCTTGTCCTCACTTTTCATGACAGATGTCATTTTTCCTTTTATTTTAGCAGACTCAATTGCTGAATTTTCCAGATCATGAATTTTATTTTTCAAGCTAGTAATGTGAAGTTCATAACTCGCTATCTCCTGTTCACTGCAATTTACACATTCACTTAGAACTTTGTTTGCAGTTTTGTACTTCTCAATTTCTTGTTCTAGACTGATCACCCTTTGTGATTCTCCATCACAAGTGAATTTTCACTTTTTTAATGTGAGAAGTGTTTCAGATAAGCCAGTATTTAACAACTTTAACCTTTTAACTTTGTGGAAGCCACGGAATCCACTCAAGGAGAAGAAAATGAACTAAACTACGGACTATCAAGCGACTAAAAATTAAGAAGGATTATGAAACGTGCCAATATGAGGAAAGAACATACGTAGGATGCTAAAGGGGTGTGATCGCCAGAGGGGTTACCTCAAAGAAACGAAATGATCGCGTGTACCTTGTGTTGAGCGCGGAGATTGTGAATCCCCGAGAGCGGGAAATGGCAGGTTGCTTCTTCCTTCCCCTTCGGCCGGCCGACGGAGAGGGCTTTCCTCAGGTACCCTTGCAAAACAACGGCAAACAAGTAACGAGTGGATCAGAAAGACGAAGGTGTAGTATTCAAATTCTAACGACGCAAGTAACGAAATGATGGCAAGACACACACCGGGTTGGTGTTGTCTTTTAAACCCCTCTCGGACACGAGTAGGAGGAAAATGCTTATGATGAATGGCAATTATTCCGACGTAGAAATGGAAAGAGACTCCCTCATAAAAAGGGGGGGGGTAGAAGATATGATATGATGAATGCAAGATAACTAGGAAAGAAGAGGAGAGAATGGCTTATTGGATGGTCGATGGCGAGATCCGGCGGAGCTTCGGCAGCGTAGGGACGACGAGGTAGCGCGACGGGCGAAGGCGGCCTCTCTCCTACGAGCACTGGCACCCGAGGATCCGGCAGGACCTCCCCCTACAAAACACCCACGGGTTAGGAATAGAATATGGCAGCCTCTCGGCGCTCTCTTTTTGACCTCCTTGAACTGAGGAGGGTAGGCCTTTATTTATAGAGGTCGGGAGGATGGGGGCATCCAGAGGCCTGGACGCCTCCATAACTTGGATTTTCTTCCAATGACAGACTGAGCGACGGTCAGTCGATGGTCGGGGGTCGCCCATGAGCTGTTTGATAGAGGCGTCCAGCGGCCTGGACGCCTCCATAACTTGGATTTTCTTCAAACGACAGGCTGAACAATGGTCAGTCGATGGCCGGGGGTCGCCCATGAGCTTATTGATGGAGGCGTCCAGGGGCCTGGACGCTTCCATAACTTGGATTTTATTCAAACGACAGGCTGAGCAACGGTCAGTCGATGGCCCGGGGTCGCCCGTGAGCTGGTTGATGGAGGCGTCCAGGGGCCTGGACGCTTCCATAACTTGGATGTTATTCAAACGACAGGCTGAGCAACGGTCAGTCGATGGCCCGGGGTCGCCCGTGAGTTGGTTGATGGAGGCGTCCAGGGGCCTGGACGCTTCAATAACTTGGATTTTATTCAAACGACAGGCTGAACAACGATCAGTCGATGGCCGGGGGTCGCCCGTGAGTTGATTGATGGAGGCATCCAGGGGCCTGGACGCTTCCATAACTTGGATTTTATTCAAACGACAGGCTGAGCAACGGTCAGTCGATGGCCCGGGGTCGCCCGTGAGCTGGTTGATGGAGGCGTCCAGGGGCCTGGATGCTTCCATAACTTGGATTTTATTCAAACGACAGGCTGAGCAACAGTCAGTCGATGGCCCGGGGTCGCCCGTGAGCTGGTTGATGGAGGCGTCCTGGGGCCTGGACGCTTCCATAACATTATATTTATTTTTTTTGTTCAATCTTATATATATATTTTTTGTCATTATTTTGTATTGATGGAGGCGTCCAAGAGCCTGGACGCCTCCATGATGACCCCTGGATTCCCCCGAAAAGTGCGTCGACAGTCGTCCGTTAGGCATTTTCCTAGTCCCGGCAACTTCTGATGCATGCGATTGATGTTGATGCCGTTCGAATGCCGCATGATTTCCACAACGAGGCGGTTTCCGGATGCCGAAGGAGCGTTACGCTACTCACCCAGAAAACAAGAGAAGACTCAAAGATAGGAAACACTCAAGTGATTCAAAATGCGAAAGCCACTGCGGGGCGTCGCGTGGTAATATGAGATTTTCTCAGGGGGCGTCAGGAATAGCGTGTCTACAGCTGCCCCGCCTTGACGTCTGCTTTGCAAGGGAGTGACACGTAATGGAATGGTATCGAAGTGGAGTGAAATGGAGTGGGAATGGACTGATAAGTTGATGCCAAGGTGTGATGAGACATACTTTTGACATGACTGTTTGGAATCTTTCCTGTAGTTTCAATGAGGCGACCTTGAAGAAGGTCTTTCAAATTTTGACGATTGTTTGGACGGAAATCAAATAAGGGAGGGTGTGATGTGCGCTCAGGCACGAAAATAAAAGAGACCAACTTCTCGGTGTGGAAGTACCTGGGTCATAAACATGCAGGTTTCACCTTTGGGGAGCGGTTACCAGCCAATGTGGAAGTGCTGCGGCCAAGGTGGGTCAAACAAGGTAAAAAGGCAAAGGAATATCTGAGGGTCTGTTCAAACAAGGGTCTCGTTTGGAAGGGCAACGTAGGGCTGTTTCAAGGAAACTCAGTATTTCATTCAGAATGGAATATCTCATATCTGTAAGAATTGAAGCACAACGGCTTTCGCAATCAAATCACTTGAATGATCTTCCGCAATAGACTCAAAGTCCTATATGAATGCATGTTGGGTTTAAAGAAAAATTTAAAACAAACTAGAATAGAAAATAGCCAAGGATAATATTGTCAACTCGTTAAGAATGGGTCAGGATACCGATCCAGTGAGCTGATACTGAGCTGGGGCCCGTTTATCCACGCACCGACTCACTGAATGGAACCGTCGTTCCCACGCTATCACCAGTTAACGGCCTATCCGTACAACCCAAATTCTTCTGGAATCATCACTGTTTTTGTTGAAGGGGAACTCAAATCCCAGATTCGTTCGGGTCGCAAGGTCCTTGATGCGTTCTAATAGCGTAAATATCATATAGTATGATGCATGACACGGGGGACCGAACACTGAAGGATGGTGTACAAGATAGGGTGAAAAATGTCCGTTGGTAAAACCTGCACAGACCATCATAGATTAAATACATCAGAAAGTAGTAGAAATATAACAGAATCGTGCCACAGTACAAGGATAAAACACTGACGACTTGACCACTCATGTGACACGTCCCGTCCCGTAGCACCTCTCCTTTCCTATAAGTTCCTCCCTTAGGCTAGTTTATTCAAATGTACCAAGGGGAGTTTTGAAAGTTCAGGAGGAGGAGAAGAGGAGGGTCTAGGGATTTCAGGATGGAAGGAGAGTCTTCCTGCGTTATGAAGAGGGGCAGGCCTAGCAGTGAGATCAGGCGACTTTCCGACCTCGAGGGTCATCTGAGTGCGACGATCCAGTCGCATATGGTAAGTTGATTTATTTCAAATTTATTGCATGAACTCTCTTCTCACTTTCCTTCCTTTCTCTTCTTCTTTCCAGCCGTATCCACTCTTTCCGGGCCCGAGGAAGTTTTCCAAACTGCCATGGCTTTCAGAGCTAACTTCCAACATCTCCATTGGCATGAGGGCTATACTCTCGAAGTGGCATCTTCAGGGGCTCATTATTCACGCCAAACACTACGAGAGAATCCGCATGGACTGGGCGGCTATGGGCGCATTAGTGGAGATCTGGCATCCCCAGACCCACACTTTCATCTTCCCGACGTTCGAGGCGACCATTCTCCTCGAGGAGGTGGAGCTTCTGCTTGGACTGAAGAAATTCAAGAGTGATGGGAAGACGAAGCCTATGCGGATGTTGACAAGGACGACATCCGAGAGCATCCTTGGAAGCATCATGCCGTCTGACGCAGTCAGAAAAGTCCGCACTTAAAAGGGAATTGACTTGCAAAGGCTCGCGGTATGGGTTATGGATGCCTTGAAAGGGTCCCCAGATGATGAACATTTCGAAGGAATTATGAAAGGGTTCACCATCTGTCTGGCGGGTGCTCTCTTGTTCCCTCATACCGACAACATAGTGGAAGAAACCCAACTGAGTGCTATCTGCGGGATCTGGAGTGGAAAGAGGGTGGGACCCACCGTCCTTGCCTACCTTTACAGCGGTCTTACCGCCTCGAGCATGGGTAGGCCTCCTTTTGGTTGCGCACTTGTTTTGAGTTGCTGGGTCGATTTGCACTTCAAATTCGACCACCGTGAGGGGATGCCGACTATTTCAAAGCTTTTCCAACAAAGCCCCCTTTATCACATAGCCGATGAGTTAGGCTTCGGTGGCACTGTGGCGAACCGTGTTCCGTGGCTGAAGAAACGGGAAGACTGGCGGTCTCACTTCCGAACCATGACACAAAGCTTCTTCATTTGCGCACCGACATGTCTACTCTCACTTGAACTCCTCATGAGGTCTTCTCCCGAAGCTGAACTCCAACTGATCGGCGCGACGGAGTTTGTCCTTTATAACACGCATCGGTGCTGCCTCCAGATCGGCATTCCACGCCACTCATTCCCACTGCTGACCGGCATTGTCCCTTTGAAGAAGAGGGAGTTGGGCACGGAAGCGGACGCGAGGGAAGCGAAGGCCGTTAAAGCACCCTGGAAGACAAGTGTTGCGGGAAAGGCCTTAGCGCACGTGGGGGAAGAACATGAGCTGTGGAGAGCTTATGTAACCGAACTGGGGAAGTTGAGGCCTAGAGTGCCTAAGCCCTTGATGTAGCCCGCTCTGTTTTCTAATGGAATAAAATCTGGCATTTGGCATTTTGGACCATTGTTCCGTGAATTATTATTTTTTTTATGATTTTTATTTTTCTTTTTGCTTTTTGTGTTTTCTCCTTTATGTTCTGGTTTATTCATATTATGGTCATATATATATATATATATATATATATATATATATATATATATATATATATATATATATATATATATATATATATATATATGTATATATATATATACATTTTTATATGCTTAAATGGGGGCGTCCAGGGGTCTGGACGCCCCTAATTTTTTGAAAATTTTTTGAAAATTTTTTGTTCTTTTTATGGGGGCGTCCAGGGGCATGGACACCCCTATCTTTTCTTTTTATTTTTTTTTGTTTGATGTGGGGGGGTCCAGGCGCCTGGACGCCCCTATATTTTCTTTTTCAATTTTTTTATTTGTTTTTGTTGTGGGGGCGTCTAGGGGCCTGAACGCTCCTATGTTTTTCTTTTTCAATTTTTTTCTTATTTTTGTTGTGGGGGCGTCCAGGGGCCTGGACGCCCCTATGTTTTTTTGAATTTTTAATAAAATAAAAAGGTGGGGGCGTCCAGGCGCCTGGACGCCCCAAATCCTGGTGATTTTCTATATAAAGGGGGTCTCACCCCCTGTTCTCTTCTACTATTCATTCTAACGACCCATTTCCAGTTCCCAATGGAGCAAGAAGGCCCGAGTCAGGGTGGAGAGAGACAGAAACGACGGGCTCGTCATCCGAGGAGGTCGAGGGATCATGCCGAGGAGGCTACCGTGGGAGAGGAGATTGCTGCGGAAGAGGAGATTGCCGAGGAAGAGGAGGCGCCTCCTTTGGCCGTGGAGGGTCCTGCGGGTGCTGGCGACGCCGGAGAGGATGAGTATGACCCGGTAAGCCCCTCAGAACTCCAATTTGTTGGTTTATAGGCTAAACAGGCGGGCGAGAGATGGTGTGGAGAAGGCCGGTGAGTGGGGGAAGGAGGCGTCCAGAGGCTTGGACGCCTCCAACTTTTCTCTTTTTATTTTATTTTATTATTATTATTTTTTTGAGTTATTACGTAAAAAATAAAATTAAAAATAAGGAGGCGTCCACTGAGTTGGACGCCTTCATGATTATTTTTATTTTATTTTTTATTTATTTTTGTTTTGCTAAAATAAAATAAAGGAAGTAAAATGAAAGCGTCCAGGGGGGTGGATGCCTTTAAATATATATATATATATATATATATATATTTAAAATAATAATAATAATAAAATAAATAAATATTATGTACAGTGTTGTTGTTTATTATTATCCATGATGCTGATGTGTTTCTTTTTTTATTTATTTTTTGTGGTGTGTAGGGCGTGATGAAGAGCCGGATCAGCTGGTCCCTGGTGGTGGCAGCGTACCGTGGGCTGCCGGACTTTCAGAGGGCGCGGGTGGACGCCATGGGTTTTGGAGCTTTCCTACGGATCGAGCCCTTCCGGCTCGACCTTCCTCTCATCCAGGCGTTGAGGGAGCGGTGGCACCCGCCGAGCCGGGCGTTTCTGATGCCCTGGGGGCACATGGTGCCGACACTGGAGGACGTGGCTCGGATCACCGGGCTACGAGTTGACGGAGAGGCAGTCAGCGGGGTCACTTACCCTGATTACCGAGAGAGTGCCTTGGACCTGCTGTGGCTAGAGACGAGCGCGACTGACAGAGACAGCAGGGTAGTCGGCCGAGTGGAGATCATGGAGGAGCTCGGATTCGGTGACCCGCGCTAGCGGATTAGCGAGACTGGAGCGGAGTTTCTGGCATGACTGGAGGGAGACGCTCATGCATCTTTCACCCAGGACCCGAGCGAGCGGGAGCTGGTGGATCTAGACCTCCGGAGGTTCCTCTTCTTCTTCCTAGGCCGCCTCCTGCTGGGGACGAAGGGTGACGGCATCCACTGCCGCTTCCTCGGGATCCTGGCGGATCTGGACAGAGTGGGGGACTATGCGTGGGGAGCGGCTCTGCTTGCCCATTTGATCGCCGATCTCTCCCAGACCTCAGAGAGGGAGACGACAGTCAGCGGCTTCGCACCTTTTCTCCAGGTAAACATTTTATTTATGGATTTTACTGTAGCTAAATATGTAATTAGTCGGGCTAATGATGTATGATGGATGCAGGTGTGGATCTACTACTACTTCCCGATGGGAAGAGCCAGACAGGGGAACAGGAGAGCCGTGCCTCTAGCGCGACAGTGGAGGCCGGTCATGATCGCGGCACCCCACGGCTACCAGCTGGCGTCGCTTCGTCGGGAGCTGAGCGAGTACCCCGAGGCAATGGTATGATGCGTATTATTTTTTTTGGTGTTTTTACGCATGTGACTCAATTGAGCGAAATAGCAACTAACATGATGCATGTATGGTGATGCAGGTGGTGTGGAGGCCCTACCTGGGCATGGCCGATGCCGGCCAGCCTTGGGTTGTAGCGGGTCGTCCTCGTTTTGGGCGGGACGTGTGGGTCCATTGCCTGAACGAGATCGAGCCGCTCCGGCTTAGGCTGGTTATGAGGACGTTGGGATTAGCCCAGGAGTGGGTTGACGTAGACGAGCCGGTCCGCGTCGGGCGGAAGACCAAGGGGAAGGCAAAGATCGTGGACTGCCGTACACGCTTCCCTGCACAGTACTAGGACTGGCAGCATGGCGGGGTCCCAGTGGTGTCCCATGTGCCGGACATCACTGACTACCTGAGACGGTACCGAGCTACGTACGGGGAGCGTCTCTTCCTTGGTGGCATGGCAGGGGTAAGTGTGAAATGGAAATGTCCTCCTTTCTATACGTATATGCATGTGACACTAACTTTCATGTGGTGTAGGATGCTCGTGACAACATGATTGTCGACCTGCGAGCCTAGCTGGCAGACGCCAGGCGGCAGTTGGTGGCCATCCGACAGGAGTTGGAGATCCTGGTGAGTCTATGCAATGCATTTTTTTTTATGACCTGGATTTTGATGCTTAGCCTCTGACTGTCGTTTGCTTTGTGTTTCCGCGGGCCCACCAGGCAGCGACAGTCGGGATGGCTGGTGGAGCGGGTTCCAGTTCGTGGGGCCCTCCTCCGGAGGTTTCTGCCCTTCAGGAGCAGTTGGCGTACGCGGTGGCCCGGGCTGAAGAGGCCGAGCGTGATCGCGCAGCTCGAGTGAGTCCTGCTTGACCCCGACTTTTTTCCAGTTGCTCTTCTTCTTTCACTGCTCTCTTACGGTGCATGTGGGTTTTGGTAGGTGGCCGAGATTCGAGAGGCCCTGGCCCGTGCTGTTCGTGCCGAGCAGGAGCGCGACGCCTGGGCGGCAGAGCGCGACGCCTGGGCGGCAGAACGTGACGCCCGGATTGTGGAGCTGGAGGAGGAGCGGCGACGGGAGGCTGAGGAGCTCCCTCGTGACGTGCGGGATTTGCGTTTTGCCCTCGAGCTGTCGAGGAGAGAGGCGATGCGGGAGAGAGAGGAGAGGGAGAGGGAGAGAGAGGAGAGGGAGAGAGAGGACAGAGAGAGAGAGGGAGGACAGAGAGAGAGAGAGGGAGGACAGGAGGGCAGAGCGACTGCGAGAACGGGACGAGAGGAGGGCTCTAGAGGCCCAGTTGACGGAGAGTCTCGGCACGGCGGAGGGGAGGCTTCGGGAGAGCGAGGAGCGGTATCATAGGGCGAAGGAGCGCAGTGTTGTGTCCCTGAAGTCATTTGAGCCATTCTGTGGTCACTTGGGTCATCCGACATCATTCTATGGTCATATGCATTCTGTGATATTCTTGGTTTTGATAATAGCTAAACACTATTAGTCATTATTTTTTTTCACTCTTATATGACTTACATATGTGCTGTTGTGTTCATGACAGATATGCAAATGAATGGACAAGTGAAAGCTCAATGTTGCGCCCTCGCACGCGGATCGACCTGCGCGGTCAGGTCACGGGGAACAAAAATTTGATTGAAGACTCAATAATAAAATCTTCAAGACTGTCAAGGGCGATGCCACAAACATGCATGGGCTGCTAAAGGACTTAAGCGGCGGAGCTAAGATAGATAACGGACCAACTCGGGAAAATCCGGGTTCTGCCCAGCTAGCGGTCGATCGCCAGCACAGGGGCGGTCGACCTCCCCAGCCAGGGAATCCCAGGCCGAAGATGTTTCAGTAGCGGTCGACCGCCAGCCAGTGGCGGTCGACCGGAAATCCCAGGGGCCATTCGTCTACAGCATTTCACAGTAGCGGTCGACCGCCAGGAGCTGCAGGTCGACCGCCAGCCCCGAGCCTTCAATGTTGACTTTATTTCCAACTTCGAAAAGGACCATTCAACATGGATTTCTTTAATCCAAAAGTCACCTAATCACCCACAAATTGTGGATCTGGTCTGAGGCTTGTCTATAGACCATTCAAGGTCTATAAAACCAATACAAGAGGGTTGGAAACCCTTATGCTTCAAGGCTTCAAGGGAGATCAAGGGAGCTCACTTTCGAGGTACTGTAGCACCTCCGTGAACAGTGTTTCGGGAGGAAGTTCTTCATCCATTCCAAGGCATTCAAGTCCAGATCTGAAGCCATCTCAACCTCCAAGGAAGAAGAAGGAATCAAGGCACTCAAGGGTGATCTAAGCTGCATCCTACATCTTTTACATCCTCTTCATCGACTCAAGAAGATCAAAAGGAAGATTGAAGCTACATCCATCATCTTCTTCATCAACTAGAAGAGGTTCAAGGAAGATCATCCCGCAAGAAAGAAGACACCGTCAAAGCATCCGATTCAAGCTTCTGCAACTCAGACAAGATTCTTTTCTTTGAGCATACTATATATCTTGTTTGAGTGATTTCATATTTGTTCTCTTTTTCATTTCATACAAACAATTGAATCTGAGAATCGTCCCAACCGATGGTTAGTAGGAAGGCAATCGGAGGTTGTCCGATCTGCGTTGTTGACGTCCCTACCAGGTGGTTAGTAGGAAGGCAATCGGTGGTCTTTCCGATTTGCGGTTCAGTGCGTGGCACTAGTGAGCCTCACCGGATTTGGTGAGGGGTGGACGTAGGACTGGGGATTCAGTCTGAACCACCTTAAAATCTCATGTGTTGTGGTTTGTTCGTGTGATTGCTTCGTTCTAAATGCATGCTTAGGTTCGAATCGATATATTAGTAATCATCTTGCTAAGCAAATTGTTGTGTCCTTCGTTTAGCTAGTTATATTCCGCTGCAATTTATCTCATCTAGCTATATAGAGGGTTACATTACGAAAAGAGGGGCAGATCTATTCACCCCTCCCCTCTAGATCCGCTGTCCACTACACAACAAGTGGTATCAGAGCCTAATCTCTCATTATGGGGTCCAACGATCTTGAGGGAAATGATGGATCATCATCTAAGGGTTATTTACCTGAAGGACACTCTATTAACAGACCTCCTTATTTCACTGGATCTAACTATCCTTATTGGAAACATCGCATGCAGGTGTTCATTCGCGCCCAAGACTACGAACTTTGGCGTGTGATCAGCAAAGGTCCGTATGAGCTTACGGATAATGAGGACTTGTGGACCAAAGAACAAATACGGCAATCCACCGTCAACTGGAGTGCTAAACATATCATGCAATGCTCACTCCATCCAGATAAATTCTCAAGAGTAGCCACCTGCGCAACTGTGAAATTGATGTGGGATAAGCTAGAGGTAATCTACGAAGGAACCTCTCAGGTACGAGAAACAAAAGCCAATATTTTAGTTTCTGAATATGAAATGTTCCGCATGAAGCCTGATGAATCAATTCAAGATATGTATGCTCGCTTAACTGTGCTTACTAATAGTTTAACTGATTTGGGAAAGAAATATACAGAGCAAGAACTTGTAAGAAAAATTCTCAGATCATTAACTCCAGCATGGCACATGAAGGCAACCGTTGTTGAAGAATCGAGAGATCTCGCAACCACAAAGGTAGATGAACTCATTGGGTCATTAATGACCTATGAGATCAACCTCAAGAACAAAGAGGCTGAGGCACCTAAGAAGAAGTCCCTAGCTCTTAAAGCTGGACCTAGCCGTCAAGATACTTCTGATGAAGGTGAGGATTCGGGAATTGAGCGAGATGAGGATGACGTAGCCATGCTCACACGTAAGTTCAAGAAATTCCTGAGAAAGGAAGGTAAGAGCTTCATGAGAGGAAGGTCAAGAGTAAGAAATGGTTTCAAATCTAATTTTGAAAACTCTAAGAAATCTGACAAAATCATTTGTTATTCTTGCAACAAACCAGGGCATTTCAAGAATGACTGTCCCGACATATTCAGAAAAGTTGACAAATGGAAGGGCAAGAAGAATAACAAGGCCATGGTGTCCACATGGAGCGATGAAGAGGAAAGTAATGATGGAACTAGCTCCTCGGACAAAGAAAAAGAAGATTTCTGCCTTATGGCCAAAGGTGATGAAGAAACTGAGGTAAATTCTCCATTTGAAGATTATGCAATTGATGATTGGGAGGATGCATATATACAACTCATGGAAAAATATGAAATGTACAAAAAAGAGAATAAATCATTGAAAAAGAGAATTAACTCATTTGTGCATGATCATGATATGAATGATAAGAATGCTCTACTTGAGACTGAAATTGAAGATCTTAAGAAAATGATTGAGGATTTGGAAGAAGGAAGAAAAGAAATGGCTGACTTGGAAACTGAAAATGAAAACTTGAGAAATGAGATTGATAGCATTAAGCTAAAAATGCAAACCTATGAAAAGAACATCAAACTGAGTAATGAAAAATATGAAGCTGTAAAACATGTCAACACTCAACTCTTGCAAAACATTGAAAACTTACAAAAAGAATTGAAGGATAAACAACAATCCTTGGAAAATTTCGTGGATGGAAAAGAAAACCTAGATGCTTTGCTAGGTACTAGGATGAATTTCAACAAGGAAGGGTTGGGTTTTGAACCAACAAACAAAAGGCCAATTGGGCTAAAAACAGTCACATTTGTCTCATCTTCCGAAGCCTCCACCTCAAACATAACTCCCACACAAAACTAGCAAAAACAAAAGGAGAACGGAAAAGAAAAGATTGAAGGGGGAGTCACCAACATTCCCAAAAAGCCTGTCCAAAGACCTAAGAAAGGTCTGTTAGGGTGCTAGGCCCGGATACAGAGGGGGGTGAATGTATCCCCTTCAGAAATTATGCCCAAATTAAATCTCTAGAGCTCAGATATGCGGAATAAAAACTAATGAGCTTTCCAAGATGAGATGATAAGACAACAATAGATCAAACAGTTGGACTGCAACAATGCAGCCACCTGATCAAACCAGAAATGCAGACAGAACTAAGCAAACCAATCACACCTAGCAAAAATATAATGCTCAAGGTTAACTCCCTAGATAATACAACTTGCCAAGCATGCACAACCTATGAATGGGAGGTAGAAGGCAAGGAACAAACGCACAAAGCAAAACCACTGCCCAGTAGATTTTTAGGTGGTTCGGTCACCAAGACCTACATCCACCCCTCACTCCCAACCGGAGTGAGGCTTCACTAGCCAACGCTAGAAACAAGCAGACTCAGTCTGCAAACACTTGCTGCCACACAGCTTGACCAGGGGAACAGCCTCCCCTCTTCCTCCCAAACGGAGGGACACCCCAAGTGACTCCCAGCCACTTGGAAACCAGAGGTCGAAGACCTCTCTTCCTCCAGACCAGGAGGGACCCCTGGACTTGCAACCACAAGCCCAGAACCGAAGGACGAGCCTCCCTTCCTCTAACCAGAAGGAACCCACAAGTGACAACCTGTCACTTGCAACCCGGAGATCAGATCTCCCTTCTCCTGAACCAACAGGAGGAACCCGACCTCAGTCCAGAGGATCGGAAGAACAAAGGTAATCAGAAAAACAAAAGAAAAATAAGAAACACAAAATGAAAATAACTTCAGCAACCAGAAAGCTGGAAAATGGAATATAAACTGCAGCTCTCACAGGAGCAACTGGATTGGATTTGATCCAAAGTCCAGTGAAGATAACGAAGCTTCTCTCTGCTCTTCTTCACGAGCTCTCTCTTTCTCTATCTCTCTTTCTTTCTCCTCTGCTCTCCTTTTCTCTCACGCTGTTCTCTCCTTCTTCTCTGCAACTCTTTTTCTTCTGCCGGCTCACTCTTCTTCTATTTCTTCTTACTTTTGCTCAAGGCTTCAGTCCTTCTACTTCGATCAGTCTTCTTCTGTGGAAGAAGGCTCGTATATATAGCAGCAGCAGCAGCAGCCAGGGCGCGTGTGGTTTCCACATTTCCCGCCCTAAGAATTCGGACCACGTGGCAGCATCCAGCAGGCTGTCAGTACACGTGTCCTCATCTGGGCACCTCTTCCTTCCTTGGATCACGTGCCTTCATTAGGCTTCACGAAGATTCCCTGTTAGACAAAGAATAAATTATCAGTTAAGTCTAAACCCTGTAGAGTCTCTGAAGAATACAACACATTGTATAGACTTCAGTTTAAAGCCAACGTACAGACATTACTGTATGGACTTTACAAGACAAACAATAATGTATAGACTCTTCAATCGACAGGCAGACAATGTATATACTTGCTCAGTGTATGGACTTTATTAAAAGAACATGCAATGTATATACTTGCTCAGCCTGAAGCAATGTCTAGACTTCAGCTCAAAGCCAGTGTATAGACTTCAACCATGATGCATGCAATACAATGCAGATACAGACTGTATAGACTTTGCTTAGAAGATGCCCGATGTACAGACTTCAATCAACAACCAATGTGAAGACATCACGATGTATAGACTTTCTATATGAAGGGCTGTACATACTTGAACACGGGAGCTCTGAACAGACTTGATCAAGGCAAAGCTGACGCAGTGTATAGACTCTGCGAAGCTAAAGCAATGTATATACTTCACATAAGCAGAGCTATGGCATTGTATAGACTTCACGTTGTGAAGCAATGTATACACTTAGCTGAAGACTGCCAGTCGATGTATAGACTTGGCTGAAGCCAAACGCTGAAGCAATGTTCAGACATTGAAGAACACAACGTACAGCAGTGTACAGACTTAGCCAGCAGACTAGTCCGATTTACACACTTGCTCGTTGTTCAGTCTTCATGTACGATGTATGAACTTCAAGTCTAATATGCACAATGTACAGTCTTTGCGAAGGTAGTGCATTGTATAGACTTCAGATGTGAAGACATTGTGAATACAGATGCAATGTTCAGACTTCAGATGAGAAGGCACTCGCTGTACATACTTGCTGAAGAGAATGCAATGTGCAGACTTTTACTCGATGTACAGACTTCACAACTGATGAATGCAATGCAATGCAATGTATAGACTATGCCTTAGAACGAATATGCACACTTGAAGAGCATTCAGCAATGTGCAGACTTCAATGCATATGATGCAGCCAATGTATGGACTTGAGCAGTCTGCTGCTGAACAACCGATGTATAGACTTCACAGTCTGCTAAGCAAGCAATGTATGGACTTGGCCGAGGCAGACTGAAGAAGCAATGTACAAACTATGCAATGTTCAGACTTCATCTTAAAGCCAAGAGAAACTCTGTACAGACTTCCAATGAATGGACATTAACCCAAGGATGCACAATGTATAGAGTTCGCCTTTGAAACAAATGTACAGACTTTGAGGCAGAAGTCACGGCTGTACAGACTTCAGAAGAACAATGCATGAGCAAGCCTAACGGATGTACAGACTTTAAGATGTGTAGACTTTGCCAAAGAGCTGGATGATGTACAGACTTGAAACAAGGCGAAGTCTGTACAGACTTGAAGATTCACAGTGTGTAGACTTTGGCAAGGCAACGTCGATAAAGCTCCCAATGTATAGACTTTCAAAGCTGATCGTAGGTAAAGACTCCAATGTGTAGACTTGGAGTTGCAACGTAGGAACATATGCCAATGTACAGACTTTGGCAAGCAACGATGTACAGACTTTACCTATTAGTTCAATGTACAGACTTCGAAGCAAATGTGAAGCCAATGTACAGACTTGCCACCTACCAATGTATAGACTTGGTGGAAGTCATGCAATGTACAGACTTCACGATGAAAGCATGAACAGTCCGATGTATGGACTTGGCTTCGAGTATGCTACAGTCCAGTGTGTGGACTTTGAGTGTTGAGGCATGAACAGTGCAATGTATACACTTCAGCTAAGCAAGCTTCAGTGAATGTATGGAGTTTATGAACGATGCAAACAGCTCTGTATACACTTGACGTAATGCATGCCGATGTACAGACTTCAGTTGAAGCCAACCGAAGAGTGTATAGACTTGTGAGATGCATAGACCACAGCGATGTGTGGACTTCACCAAGACACTGCATGAACAAGATGATACAATGTACAGACTTGCTATGTGAGAGCTGTAATGTGTGGACTTTAAACCATGCATGAGACGAGTGTATAGACATGAACAAAATGTGAAGCACACTGATGCAGGAATGTATAGACTTGGAATTCTGGGGAGTCGACCCATCTGGAAAGGGGTCGACCCACTTCTGTCCAAACAATGCAGAGAGTGCTGAAGAACATCTATGCAATCTATATGCTAGAACATTCAAACAGAATGATGCATTCATGACAACATTTCATCATCATACATGTTGCTATCAAAACAATATCCAAATGCACTCATCAAAATAGAATAGCATTGCTATCATCAAACTGTGTTGCTATCATCAAAATAAAACAGCATTGCTATCATCAAAATAACATAGCACATGCTTGTGCCTAAGGGGGCACAACATTCTCCCCCTTTTTGATGATGGCAACACAAAGTGACAGTGAGTCACACAGGATTTTCTCCCCCTTTGACATGATCAAAAAGGGAAGAACAGTATAAACAAGAGTGCAACATGGCAGTATGCATGCAATAAACTCCCCCTGAAGGTATGACTCCCCCTGAATTATTTCTCCCCCTAAATAATTGCTTCCCCTTTGAGAAGGAATATAGACAGATATACAAAGGTAGAGAAGGTAGGAGGGTCACTTGACAACAGCTGAATCATTGGTTCAGAGAATAAGCCTAATTATAAACAACAGTTAAGGTATAAGAATCAGCAACATACAGTTTTGACAAAAATTTAGATTTAACAGTGATAAATCTAGAGTAAAATAGCTGACTCCTGAAAAAGAGTTTTAGATTCCATTTATAGCAATGAATCTAGGGCACATGGTATTAATAGATAAGTCAGAGATAATACCCTTTTGTGATTAAACATGGAGGTTCAAGAAAGGCAACTTGAATATATATTGAGAAAAACAATTTTCACTCAATGACTTTTAATTTCAGAGGGTTACAGCAGTTTGATTTTCATTTTGAAATTTTTTTTTTTGGAACCTGAGCTAAGTGAATAGACCGGTGGCATTTATGCTTTTGACATTAGGTGTACACCTTGATTAGAGGCAGGTACCCCTAGTTACTAGGCATAAACTACTGGATCTATTTCAGATCAAGACCTACAAGGAACATCTTTTCCCTTTGACATTAAGGGCACACCTTGATTAGAGGCCAGTACCCCCAGTTACTTGGTGAAAAATTCCCCCTATAGATATGACCCTATGAATAGAGATAGTCTAAAGCACTTCATGACATACGAATTCTCCTGCTTCTTTGGAGGAGTTCATCATGCTTCTTTGGAAGAGTTCATAGTTTCTCAGTGCAATCAGCCATTGCTCTGTCACAATGTTCAGTTCTTTACTTGAAGATCTTATTTACTGCTGCCCTTATTTATTTTAGAGTGATTGTTTGAAAAACAGTACACATTCTTATTAGCCTGTTCTAGATATTTCCATATTAACACATTTAGGCATTACAAAACAACTTTTTCTATTTTAGCCATGAGACAAAGATTAAGAGCTATAAAAGTTTTCTTTTATCTCAAATTCTGAAGTGCAGACACTTAACTCTCCAATTTATAAAGGTTAAACCTTTAATTCCTTTCAATTTGTAATAGAGATTCTTATAAAAGAACAATTGTAATAATCACAGCTCAATATACTAAACCAGAAACAATTGCTGTTGTTCAGTGAAAATGATGAAAAAAAATAGCAATAAGCATTATGGTCCAATGGCATCTGATTGTCAAAGAATACGAATGAATTCAATGGGGACAGTGATAAGTAGCAAGGATTCAATATGATGAACTAAGCTCTCAGCTCCCCCTGACACCATGATGCAAAAGATATGCTATGCAGCACACTGCTCTATATGCAAACTATGCAACAATGAAACATGAGACAAGTATGCAATCATTTTAATTTTATGCGCCCAAGTCATTTCTTTTTAGATTTTTCAAAATTTAATTATATGCAGGACACTGCTCTACATGACGACAGGACCCATGATACTAGGCGGAGAACCCGATCTCAAAGACCATCTCACACATGGTAGAAACCTCCGGGCAGATTTCCCTACCTTTTAGTAACATACCATTTGATATACCAGGGTTATGCAAGACAATGCAACATAAAGCAGTCCTACATGCATTGAACAGCATCATTGACAGTCATGCAAATGATGTATGCAGACTTTGAAGACACATGCATTGACTGTGTACACTAAATGAACCATTCACAATCAGCAAGTTATGCATTTAACAACAAGCATGCAATGCATTGACACAAAGTCTATATAATGCATCGACTATATTCATTAAACAACCATTCAGCCTCAGTGCAAAATATGGCAAGAGAAGATCATCAGATATATGCAGAAATGAATTCAATAGCTGAGTCTGGAATGCAGACTGATCAGCTAGACAAGAAGACAACATCAGAAATCAAGCAAGCAAATCACCATACAATTCACATCTTTCATACTCACAAATTCAGATAATGAATTTAAAACAAAGTTCAGAACTGACCTGAAGAATTGATTCCCGGGGTTTTCTTTTTGAGTGCCTTGGCTAAATCAACCCCTTTTATTTCTCTCACCAGGGCACACCTACAAGATAAAATCAAGTTGATCCTGCAGGAACCCAAGAAGTCTTGGGTCCTGAATTAACTCTCACAGGTGTTCTGAATGGTCTCTTAACAGTATTATAATCATAGCCCATCATCTTATGGTTGGACAAGGAATAACCGAATTGACCAGGCTTACCATGATAACTAACAGAATTTAAGTTCCTTTTAAGCACCTTATTGTAAGCATTAAATTCATGTGCATGGACATTAAAATTTCTGTTGTGTGCATGGGCATTTTGTTTTCTGAACCCTGCCACCCAGCACTCAAAGGCTTTGTGGCCAGGTTTTCCACAATTAAGGCATGAGAATTTCACAAATTGTTCAGCATGTAATTTGACAGCATGAGGGTTAATATGATTCTTCTGAACATGCCAACAGTCCTTGACTGTGTGGCCATGTTTTCCACATTCAAAACATGAAGAATTCATTCTGTCAAAATTCTTATAGAATGCATGTCTTTTTACAGGGATTTTAGCATGTTTAAAATTCTCATTTCTACCCTGAGCATGCCAGCATTTAATGGCCCTGTGGCCATGCTTTCCACAGTGAGAGCATTTGAGAGAATTTCTTTTAAAAGAACCTGACCAGCATTCAGAGGTCTTGTGACCAATCATGTTGCAGTTAAAACAAATGATGTGCTGGTTCATTGAAACATATTTGTTTTTACTAAAAACATGTTGGTTTGCAGGGAATTTAGCATGATATGAATAAAAGGTTTTCTTACCACTAGCAAACTAGCAATGAGCAATTGAGTGTCCTAATTTGCCATAATTAGAACATGTGACACTCCTTTTCTAAGGTGAAGGATTTTTATCATGAGATCTCCTAACTTTCTTATCATCCTTCTCCATCAACTTACACTCATGCATCAGATGTCCAAATTTATGACAGTAATGACAGATCATTTTCTTTTTGGATGCATGTGAATGTGTGTGAGGACTGTAATTAACATGCAGTGATGAACCCTGTTTGTTTATTTCCTGATTTACAGTCCTTTTCTGATTTTTATCTTGTTTTCCTATTTTCTTAGCCTTGTACTGAGTTGGAGATGAAGTAGAAGGCTTTTCCTGTTCAGAAGATTTAACAAAAATAGTTTTCAGGTTGGCTCCATCAACCTTCCTCATGACTGGACTGTAACCCAGTCCTTCTTTCTTAAAATTAATCTTTGTTCCCAGCTTTTTCTGAACAGTGGGCTATTTGTCTTTTGATGTTGTGGCTATATTTGAAGCATTTACAAAGGATGTTGTTACTTTGTTCTGCAGAGCCTTTTTATTTAGATTATTGTAGCCCAACCCTTCCTTTTTGACATTGACTTTTACACCTAGCAGCTTGTCTAGGTTTTCTTGCCCATCAACAAATTTAGACAAAGATATTCTCAAATCCTGAATTTCATTTTCTAAAGAGGAAATATGCAACTCGTAACTGGCAATTTCTTGCTCACTGCAATTCACACATTCAGTTAACACATTGTTAGCAGTTTTGTATTTTTCAACTTCCTGTTCCAGATTGCTCAGTTTATCAGAATCTTCAACGCAAACACTTTTACCTCTTTCTAAAGCTAGAAGTCTCTCAGACATGGTGAAGTTCAGCATTCTTAACTTCTCATTTTCTTCCTTAAGTTTGTCATTTTGAACCAATTCATTTATTAGAAGCTGATCTTCTGAACTGACTTCATACTTTCTTCCATTTTCAATTTCCTTCATATCTTTTTGCTGTTTTTCAAGATCTTTCTGTAATTCTATGTTTACAGACTTTATGGCATTAAGTTTTTCAATCAGCAATTTGTTCTCCTGTTTAAGTTTCTCTGAGTGTTCTTCATCTTCTTTGGAGAGTTTTCTGAGAGAGTCATCTTCAGATTTTAGCTTGTTTAGTTCAGAGTAAGCACATTCAAGTTCCTTCTTCAGTTTTGCATTCTGATTTTTATACATATGATTATCAGACAGACATGCATCATGAAATTGCTTCGTACTTGAACAGTTTTCACATGGAGAGCTAGAACTATCTATCCCAGTACCCTTCTTCAACTTTTTATACTATTTTCTTAAGCTCTCATGTGACTCTAACAATTCAGCATATGCATTCTCCCAATCATCAAGTGAAAAATTTTCGAAGAGATTTACCTCATCATCATCATCTTCTTCATTTTGACTGCCACTTTGATTGCTTCTGTCAGCCATCATGCAGCTGTCCTCATTCCTCTTCTGAGTTCGCTTCAGCATGTCCAGAATATCTTTAGCAGAACTGCAATCAAAGAAACATGAATGAAAAGCTCTATCAGTAGCTGCCTTCATTAGATTTATTGCTATCTGATTTTCTTCATGCAGTGATTTTTGACTGTCAGTCCATTTGGACTTTTTCTTTGGTAGTTCATGAGGACCATGTGAAATCACTTTCCACAGGTCTGGATTAACAGATTTAGCATAATTTTTCAGACTAGCAAACCATACACTAAAATTGGAACTGTTGAAAATTGGTGGTTCACCCATGGAGACAAACAGATATAATGCAACAGGAATATTGATGCACCAAAAGCAAATTAGCACCTAAGACTGCAAGATCGGATCTGCAGGTCGCTGGACCTTGTATGCAGACACCGCTCTGATACCAATTGTTAGGGTGCTAGGCCCGGATACAGAGGGGGGTGAATGTATCCCCTTCAGAAATTATGCCAAAATTAAATCTCTAGAGCTCAGATATGCGGAATAAAAACTAATGAGCTTTCCAAGATGAGATGATAAGACAACAATAGATCAAACAGTTGGACTGCAACAATGCAGCCACCTGATCAAACCAGAAACGTAGACAGAACTAAGCAAACCAATCACACCTAGCAAAAATATAATGCTCAAGGTTAACTCCCTAGATAATACAACTAGCCAAGCATGCACAACCTGTGAATGGGAGGTAGAAGGCAAGGAACAAACGCACAAAGTAAAACCACTGCACAATAGATTTTTAGGTGGTTCGGTCACCAAGACCTACATCCACCCCTCACTCCCAACCGGAGTGAGGCTTCACTAGCCAACGCTAGAAACAAGCAGACTCAGTCTGCAAACACTTGCTGCCACACAGCTTGACCAGGGGAACAGCCTCCCCTCTTCCTCCCAACCGGAGGGACACCCCAAGTGACTCCCAGCCACTTGGAAACCAGAGGTCGAAGACCTCTCTTCCTCCAGACCAGGAGGGACCCCTGGACTTGCAACCACAAGCCCAGAACCGGAAAACGAGCCTCCCTTCCTCTAACCAGAGGGAACCCACAAGTGACAACCTGTCACTTGCAACCCGGAGATCAGATCTCCCTTCTCCTGAACCAACAGGAGGAACCCGACCTCAGTCCAGAGGATCAGAAGAACAAAGGTAATCAGAAAAACAAAAGAAAAATAAGAAACATAAAATGAAAATAACTTCAGCAACCAGAAAGCTGGAAAACGAAATATAAACTGCAGCTCTCGCAGGAGCAACTGGATTGGATTTGATCCAAAGTCCAGTGAAGATAACGAAGCTTCTCTCTGCTCTTCTTCACGAGCTCTCTCTTTCTCTATCTCTCTTTCTTTCTCCTCTGCTCTCCTTTTCTCTCACGCTGTTCTCTCCTTCTTCTCTGCAACTCTTTTTCTTCTGCCGGCTTACTCTCTTCTATTTCTTCTTACTTCTGCTCAAGGCTTCAGTCCTTCTACTTCGATCAGTCTTCTTCTGTGGAAGAAGGCTCGTATATATAGCAGCAGCAGCAGCAGCCAGGGCGCATGTGGTTTCCACATTTCCCGCCCTAAGAATTCGGACCACGTGGCAGCATCCAGCAGGCTGTCAGTACACGTGTCCTCATCTGGGCACCTCGTCCTTCCTTGGATCACTTGCCTTCATTAGGCTTCACGAAGATTCCCTGTTAGACAAAGAACAAATTATCAGTTAAGTCTAAACCCTGTACAGTCTCTGAAGAATACAACACATTGTATAGACTTCAGTTTAAAGCCAACGTACAGACATTACTGTATGGACTTTACAAGACAAACAGCAATGTATAGACTCTTCAATCGACAGGCAGACAATGTATATACTTGCTCAGTGTATGGACTTTATTAAAAGAACATGCAATGTATATACTTGCTCAGCCTGAAGCAATGTCTAGACTTCAGCTCAAAGCCAGTGTATAGACTTCAACCATGATGCATGCAATACAATGCAGATACAGACTGTATAGACTTTGCTTAGAAGATGCCCGATGTACAGACTTCAATCAACAACCAATGTGAAGACATCACGATGTATAGACTTTCTATATGAAGGGATGTACATACTTGAACACGGGAGCTCTGAACAGACTTGATCAAGGCAAAGCTGAAGCAGTGTATAGACTCTGCGAAGCTAAAGCAATGTATATACTTCACATAAGCAGAACTATGGCATTGTATAGACTTCACGTTGTGAAGCAATGTATACACTTAGCTGAAGACTGCCAGTCGATGTATAGACTTGGCTGAAGCCAAACGCTGAAGCAATGTTCAGACATTGAAGAACACAACGTACAGCAGTGTACAAACTTAGCCAGCAGACTAGTCCGATGTACACACTTGCTCGTTGTTCAGTCTTCATGTACGATGTATGAACTTCAAGTCTAATATGCACAATGTACAGTCTTTGCGAAGGTAGTGCATTGTATAGACTTCAGGTGTGAAGACATTGTGAATGCAGATGCAATGTTCAGACTTCAGATGAGAAGGCACTCGCTGTACATACTTGCTGAAGAGAATGCAATGTGCAGACTTTGACTCGATGTACAGACTTCACAACTGATGAATGCAATGCAATGCAATGTATAGACTATGCCTTAGAACGAATATGCACACTTGAAGAGCATTCAGCAATGTACAGACTTCAATGCATATGATGCAGCCAATGTATGGACTTGAGCAGTCTGCTGCTGAACAATCGATGTATAGACTTCACAGTCTGCTAAGCAAGCAATGTATGGACTTGGCCGAGGCAGACTGAAGAAGCAATGTACAGACTATGCATTGTTCAGACTTCATCTTAAAGCCAAGAGAAACTCTGTACAGACTTCCAATGAATGGACTTTAACCCAAGGATGCACAATGTATAGAGTTCGCCTTTGAAACAAATGTACAGACTTTGAGGCAGAAGCCACGGCTGTACAGACTTCAGAAGAACAATGCATGAGCAAGCCTAACGGATGTACAGACTTTAAGATGTGTAGACTTTGCCAAAGAGCTGGACGATGTACAGACTTGAAACAAGGCGAAGTCTGTACAGACTTGAAGATTCACAGTGTGTAGACTTTGGCAAGGCAACGTCGGTAAAGCTCCCAATGTACAGACTTTCAAAGCTGATCGTAGGTAAAGACTCCAATGTGCAGACTTGGAGTTGCAACGTAGGAACAGATGTCAATGTACAGACTTTGGCAAGTAACGATGTACAGACTTTACCTATTAGTTCAATGTACAGACTTCGAAGCAAATGTGAAGCCAATGTACAGACTTGCCACCTACCAATGTATAGACTTGGTGGAAGTCATGCAATGTACAGACTTCACGATGAAAGCATGAATAGTCCGATGTATGGACTTGGCTTCGAGTATGCTACAGTCCAGTGTGTGGACTTTGAGTGTTGAGGCATGAAGAGTGCAATGTATACACTTCAGCTAAGCAAGCTTCAGTGAATGTATGGATTTTATGAACGATGCAAACAGCTCTGTATACACTTGACGTAATGCATGCCGATGTACAGACTTCAGTTGAAGCCAACCGAAGAGTGTATAGACTTGTGAGATGCATAGACCACAGCGATGTGTGGACTTCACCAAGACACTACATGAACAAGATGATACAATGTACAGACTTGCTATGTGAGAGCTGCAATGTGTGGACTTTAAACCATGCATGAGACGAGTGTATAGATATGAACAAAATGTGAAGCACACCGATGCAGGAATGTATAGACTTGGAATTCTGGGGAGTTGACCCATCTGGAAAGGGGTCGACCCACTTCTGTCCAAACAATGCAGAGAGTGCTGAAGAACATCTATGCAATCTATATGCTAGAACATTCAAACAGAATGATGCATTCATGACAACATTTCATCATCATACATGTTGCTATCAAAACAATATCCAAATGCACTCATCAAAATAGAACAGCATTGCTATCATCAAACTGTATTGCTATCATCAAAATAAAACAGCATTGCTATCATCAAAATAACATAGCACATGCTTGTGCCTAAGGGGGCACAACAAGATTGACCTTCCCCGCAGCATAGGTCAACACATTCTTGGCCATTGCATGCTCAATCTTCCAGATATCACCAAAACTGGATTGCACATTCATATAGGCCAACACCACCATACTTTTGGAGAAATTGTGATTCATGTGTTCATCAATCCTATAACTTTCAATCTCCTAGGTGGCAGAACAATCACTCTCAACCCAAAAATAACCAATGGCCACAATGGGTTAAGAAGCCAACTTCATCAAACTTTCAAAAATTCCAAGTAAAAACCTCCAAACAGAAAATGAATGTCAAAGTTGAAAAGAAAAACTAAATCCCTGCTCTAAGCAAACAAAACATGAATGTTAGAAAAGTCTGGATTCTAAAAGAAATGGTTTCATGCTTTGAAAATTTGAAGAGTATGATGGGACCCAAATTTGGTTGGGTTCCAAACACATTTGCTTAATTGCTTGTGCAGGAGTGTCTTGCAGCCATACATAACAGGTGGTACCTTGATAGCTGCTGTTCAAGACACATGACCAGAGACAAATCAAAATTTTGTCTCTTGGAGGAAAAGGAAGGAGGACATGTCACATTTGGAGGAAACAACAAAGGAAAAATCATTGGAACAGGTAATGTAGGTAAGAACCTTTCCAACTCCATTAGAAATGTCTTGCTAGTTGAAGGTTTGAAATATAACCTACTAAGCATAAGTCAATTGTGTGATAAAGGTCACAAAGTGTTGTTTGATTCTCATGAATGTAAAATCTTTGAACCAAAATCTGACAAGGTAAAATTTTCTGGTAAGAGAGTCAACAATGTTTACATGATTGACTTAGATGATCCTGCTTATTAAAACCTTTGTCTTGCTGCACCAAAATCTGAAATTGCATGGTTATGGCATCGTAGACAAGGACATGCTAGCTACAATGTCTTGCATAAACTCTTGAAGCATTCAATGGTGAAAGGTTTGCCTGAACTATCCTTTAAACAAGAAAATAAATTGTTTGATGCATGTGCCCTAGGTAAACAAACTAGAAAATCATTCAAGGGAAGATCTGAAAATACATCATCCAAATCACTCGAGCTAATTCATATGGACCTATTTGGCCCAACCAGAACTGCTAGCTTAAGTGGTAGAAAATATGGATATGTCTTGGTGGATAACTTTTCTAGGTTCACATGGGTTTTCTATCTCACACATAAAAATGATACTTTTTATGAGTTTCAGGCACTCTACATGAAGATAAAGCAGGACGGTGAGTTTAAAATTTCCAAGATTCAATCTGATCACGGTGGTGAATTTGAAAATGCTAACTTCTATAACCTTTGCAGGGCCGAAGGGATTTCACACCGATTTTCTTCACCAAGAACACTGGAGCAAAACGGTGTGGTTGAAAGGAGAAACCGGACACTTGTAGAGATGGCAAGAACCATGCTTGCTGAACGGCAACTTCCAAGGAGGTTTTGGGATGAAGCGGTAAACTCGGCATGTTACATTATCAACCGCTCTATGGTAAGGCCACACACCAAAAAGACTCCTTATGAGCTTCTAAAAGGTAAAAAGCCTTCTCTCTCACATATGAAAGTGTTTGGATCGAAATGCTTCATTCACAACAATGACAAAAGAGACTTAGATAAATTCGAGCCCAAGAGTGATGCAGGTATATTCCTTGGATATTCTGATAGATCTAGGGCTTATAGAATTTATAATATCAAAAGTCAAACTGTGGAAGAATCACCCCATGTTTCCTTTGATGAATATCATGATTCTAACAATGATAACTCTTGCAGGAAAAATGGTGAAGATGGGGAATTCCTAAGCATAAAGGACAAGAGTGATTCTCTACAAGAAGAAATAAAAGAAGATTGTGACCTAGCTGAATCAAGCAATGCAAGGGATCAAGCTCCAGGAGAAGGTAACGATTCTACAAATATTAGAATTCTTAAGGATCATCCCTTGGAGAATGTCATTCGTAGCTTGAATGACCCACCTAGAACTAGGTCACATTTTAAAATTGTGGAAGAATTAGATCAACTTGCTCTTGTCTCGCAGCATGAACCCAAAAATCTTGATGATGTTTTAAAAGATGAAAACTGGATAAATTCCATGCAAGAAGAGTTAAACCAGTTTGAGAGAAATAAAGTTTGGCATCTTGTTCCTAGACCTTCATCACAATCTGTCATAGGCACTAAATGGGTCTTTAGGAACAAACTAAGTGAGGATGGCAAGATAATAAGAATTAAGGCTAGATTGGTGGCTCAAGGGTATAATCAAGAGTTTGGGGTAGACTTTGATGAATCTTATGCCCCAGTTGCTAGACTCGAAGCCATCAGAATTTTACTTGCCTTTGCATGCTCCCTTAGAATAAAGCTGTATCAAATGGATGTCAAAAGTGCTTTCTTGAATGGCTTGATCAAAGAAGAAGTCTATGTTGAGCAGCCCCCTAGCTTTGAGAATTCTAACAATGCAGATTTTGTATACAAGCTAGACAGGGCGCTTTATGGACTTAAGCAAGCACCAAGAGCTTGGTATGAGAGACTAAGCTCGTTCCTCATTGAAAAAGGGTACACACGAGGTAAGGTAGATCAAACACTTTTCACCAAGAAGCAAGGTAAGAACATCTTGATTGTTCAAATTTATGTTGATAACATTGTGTTTAGTTCTACAAAATCTAAAATGTGTGAGGAATTTGCTAACCTCACGACTAGCAAATTTGAGATGAGCCTAATGGGAGAACTTCAATTCTTTCTCGGTTTGCAGGTCAACCAAGGAGAAGATGGTTGCTTCATAAGCCAAGCCAAATACATCAAGGAGCTACTGAAAAGATTTGACATGGCAAACAGCAAAATCATTACAACTCCTATGAGCACCACAACATCACTGGATTCAGATGAAAATGGTAAATTAGTGGATGCAAAGATCTATAGAGGTATGATTGGCTCTTTCCTTTATTTAACTGCATCCCGACCAGATATCCAGTTTAGTGTATGCCTTTGTACTAGATTTCAAGCTAGTCCTAGAGAATCTCATTTGACTGCCGTCAAACGTATCCTTCGATATCTTGCCGGCACTCAAGATTTGGGATTGTGGTATCCGTCATCATGTGATTTATCTCTTATATCTTATTCTGATGCGGATTACGCTAGATGCAAGCTGGATCGTAAGAGTACTAGTGGCTATTGCCAGTTTCTAGGCGGGTGTTTAGTTTCTTGGGCCTCCAAGAAACAACAATCGGTTGCCCTCTCAACCGCGGTGGCAGAATATGTTGCTGCGGGGAGCTGTGGCACCCAAGTGTTGTGGATTAAACACCAACTCCAAGACTACCTAGTGGATCTTGACTGTGTTCCGATTCTGTGTGATAATACTAGTGCTATCAACCATGCAAAAAATCCAGTCCAGCACTCTAGGACTAAGCATATTGAGATTAGACATCACTTCATTAGAGATGAGGTCAGTAAGAAAAATTTTGAACTGCATTTTGTTGATACTCTAAATCAAATTACTGATATTTTCACCAAGCCCTTGTATAATGACAGGTTTTCAACACTCAGAAGGGAGCTTGGTCTTTGTCGACCTCAGGCCAATAAGAATTTGAAATGATGATCATGTTCAATTTAGTGTGTGTTTTTGCAGATTGGTATTTCATGCATTGTTGATATGTCAATATGTCATTTTGCATTGCATGTAGATGCATAATAATGAATTGAGTTCATGTTCATAATGTATTGTATGGTTTGTGTCACATCATTCTTGCATGGCCATGGTATATCAAATGTTGATGTATGGAAGGGCAGGTTATGCTTGTCTCGAAGCACTCAATATGTGTGAGGTTTCACCTCCGCCAAGTACCATGTGTCAATGTCACATATAGGCCATATAGTAAGGGGGAGTTGTCCTTGTGCAACATTCATGCATATTCATTCTATGGCATTTATTAAGTGTACAATCATGCGTTGGGTCATACATTTCATTTCTGCGACCTTCATGAGTGACTAGGTCAACCTCCTTTGCCATTCCACTTGATTGCAAACATAACCCCTTCGCGTATCCATTGCATATCCTTAGGGGGAGTTTTGTTGAGTCTCTTAATCTCTTACAATCTGTGCTTCCATGGCTTACAGTCTGCATATGAGATCATGAGACTGACGAACAGATAGTGTGAGAGCTTTCTATTATATGCCCTAATGATTGTCCATCCAATGAAAATGGTTCAGATTTAATGATTTCCTTGACGTTCTGAAATATCTGTTATGAAATCATCTATGTTTTGTGGTTTTAATAGACCTTAACTAGAGATTGCATATTATGCTTTGACTGACTATCCTGATATCTGAAAATTCAAAGTTCATGACCATCTTGGTGATACACTCAGGCTTAGTATTATTTTTAAACATCTTGATGAGCTGGAATTCTTGAAAATCAATTTGACAGAGCAATGATATTGTTGCACGGAGAAACATATCATGTCATCAAAATCAAGTGACAAATGATATGTCATGATGTGCCTCTGTTATCTCTGTCGTCATTCTATTTGGACTCTAGGCAGAGCACTGGCATAATTGCTGAGAAATATATCCTCTCATCAAAGAAATGAGATTGGATATGTCATGACGTGACTTTGCTATCTCTGTTCATTCTGAAGCATAACCGTCAGTCTTGCCAAATACCTAGGGATACTGGCGTCTGAACAACGTGTATTCTTACGGCTAGGAGGCATGAACTAGACTTGATTGCTCGTATAAAGTGAGTCATGTGCCTTCAAATACTAAAGATATTGAAAATCAACATATGCTACAATCATTCAATTCCATGCTTCAATCATGATTGTTTAGCCTCAATACATGCTTTTGTGTTATTACCTTTGTCGTTATTGAATATGGATATATAAGACAAGGGAAGGTTAAACACTACCATGATTTGCACCTTTGGTTCTTTTCTATTAAATCTTTGATGTAGATGCTTTTCGAACTCTGTTGATGAATTCGGATTTCATTAGATTTGAACCATATATGTTGCTCACGGTCTGTTTCAGGTTTGCATATAATGGCTTGCTCTTCACTCCTTTCAGCTCTAGTCTCACAGATATTTCACTTTATTACTCCTTTTTGCTATTGGCAAAGGGGGAGAATTCTTTGTGTGAGTCCTTTGTCGCGTTAGCTATGCGTTATCGCGTTGTCTTTGGGGGTTGTGTGAATGGTGTACGGGGAGAGTCCAAGGGGAGAGAATCAATTGCTCCCTTTGCATCTCATATGTGTATGTGATAGGGCTTGGGGCTTGCATAACTGCTAGCATTCATAGCATTCATATTGCATAGCATTCATATCTGCATTCATAATTGCATTCCCATGCTATTACTATCATGAATCTTGAGCTGCATATATTGCATTTGTTATAACTTGTGCCATTTTAGACATTCATATCACATAATGACTCACAGTGTTGCCATCATCAAAAAGGGGGAGAATGTTGTGTCCCTGAAGTCATTTGAGTCATTCTGTGGTCACTTGGGTCATTCGACATCATTCTTTGGTCATATGCATTCTGTGGTATTCTTGGTTTTGATAATGGCTAAACACTATTAGTCATTGTTATTTTTCACTCTTATATGACTGACATATGTGCTATTGTGTTCATGACAGATATGTAAATGAATGGACAAGTGAAAGCTCAATGTTGCACCCTCGCACGCAGATCGACCTGAGCGGTCAGGTCGCAGGGAACAAAAATTTGATTGAAGACTCAATAATAAAATCTTCAAGACTGTCAAGGGCGATGCCACAAACATGCACGGACAGCTAAAGGACTTAAGCGGCGGAGCTAAGATAGATAACGGACCAACCCGGGAAAATCCGGGTTCTGCCCAGCTGGCGGTCGACCGCCAGCATAGGGGCGGTCGACCGCCCCAGCCAGGGAATCCCAGGCCGAAGATGTTTCAGTAGCGGTTGACTGCCAGCCAGTGGCGGTCGACCGGAAATCCCAGGGGCCATTCGTCTACAGCATTTCACAGTAGCGGTCGACCGCAAGGAGCTGCAGGTCGACCGCCAGCCCCGAGCCTTCAATGTTGACTTTATTTCCAACTTCGAAAAGGGCCATTCAACATGGATTTCTTTAATCCAAAAGTCACCTAATCACCCACAAATTGTGGATCTGGTCTGAGGCTTGTCTATAGACCATTCAAGGTCTATAAAACTAATACAAGAGGGTTGGAAACCCTTATGCTTCAAGGCTTCAAGGGAGATCAAGGGAGCTCACTTTCGAGGTACTGTAGCACCTCCGTGAACAGTGTTTCGGGAGGAAGTTCTTCATCCATTCCAAGGCATTCAAGTCTAGATCTGAAGCCATCTCAACCTCCAAGGAAGAAGAAGGAATCAAGGCTCTCAAGGGTGATCTAAGCTACATCCTACATCTTCTACATCCTCTTCATCGACTCAAGAAGATCAAAAGGAAGATTGAAGCTACATCCATCGTCTTCTTCATCAACTAGAAGAGGTTCAAGGAAGATCATCCTGCAAGAAAGAAGACACCATCAAAGCATCCGATTCAAGCTTCTGCAACTCAGACAAGATTCTTTTCTTTGAGCATACTATATATCTTGTTTGAGTGATTTCATATTTGTTCTCTTTTTCATTTCATACAAACAATTGAATCTGAGAATCGTCCCTACCGGTGGTTAGTAGGAAAGCAATCGGAGGTTGTCCGATCTGCGTTGTTGACGTCCCTACCAGGTGGTTAGTAGGAAGGTAATCGGTGGTCTTTTCGATTTGCGGTTCAGTGCGTGGCACTAGTGGAGCCTCACCGGATTTGGTGAGGGGTGGACGTAGGACTGGGGATTCAGTCTGAACCACCTTAAAATCTCATGTGTTGTGGTTTGTTCGTGTGATTGCTTCGTTCTAAATGCATGCTTAGGTTCGAATCGATATATTAGTAATCATCTTGCTAAGCAAATCGTTGTGTCCTTCGTTTAGCTAGTTATATTCCGCTGCAATTTATCTCATCTAGCTATATAGAGGGTTACATTGCGAAAAGAGGGGCATGTCTATTCACCCCTCCCCTCTAGATCCGCTGTCCACTACACAACATGCGGGGCACGACTTTGTCAGTCTGGTTCTTTCTCCATGGGCAGCTTTCTGGTTTCTTCGGCCGAGGAGCGTCGCCGAGCCTTCGAGGCTGGCGTGCCACCACAGGGTGAGGCGAGCACCGCCTCTCAGAGTTCGCGGAGGCCCCCTAGGGATCCCCGTCAGAGGAGGGAGGAGAGAGATGATCAGGAGGGTGGTAGCGAGAGTTAGAGAGTTGCTTGTACACCCCACCTTCCTCACTTTATGATGTATAACTGACTATTTGCTTATGTGCAATGAAACGGTTCCTTTTGTCGTATGCACTTTCCCTTTTCCACGCTTCTTCTCTTGCACCGAGTTGTTTCGAGGCACGCTTCACGAGACCTTGCCCTGAAAAGTAGGGAACTACGCCTTGCACGGAGAGATCATCCTTCTCTCTTTTTTTTTTGGCGCGTCCTGGCGTGAGGACGCGTCTTATCCTTCGAATTTAAATTTAAAGCGCCAGGCGGCCTTTCTTTCTTCGTGCCTTACCCGCGAAAGAGCCCGCCTCCTGTCGAGATTCACTCGCCCCTTTTCGTCTTCTTCCTCTCTCGATCGATGGAGTTTGGTGGGCCAGATCGTGGCGAGGGGGGAGAGGGGCGAGGGACTCCTCGCCCGAGGAGGGATGCGCCCGAGCATGGAGAGGCGTCGACGGAAGTGGAAGGGCCTTTTAGAGCACTCGTGGGACCCGAGGGGCCCGATGGCGCGGAAGGAGGCGAACGCGGCTGGGTGAGTGCTCCGGTTCCCACCTCTATGACTTGTTTTGAGTTTGGAGCGAGTGGTGTGGGAGTAGAAGGGGTTTGGCGAGGGCGGCACTCACATGATGGGCGCGTCCTCGACAGGGGACGCGTTCTCGTTAACTGACAGGGGACCTCCCTCTTTGATGCAGGGTACGGTGAGAATCCCGGGCTTGGCTGACGAGTGGGCGAGCGCGGATGAGCCGAGCCGTGTCAGGAAGGAGAGTCGCGGCAAGGCGAAGCTCGAGGACCGGCGCGTACGTTCCCCTGGACAACAAGGGAGCGCACCGGTGCAGGGCAGTGGTGGCCTCCTGCAACAGCGGAGGGGGGACCGAGCGGGGGCTCCTCAGCTTGGGAGACGGACGGAGGTGACAATAGGGCCTCAAAATTTTTATTCTTGCCATGAAATTCCATATTTTAACCAACAGTCGTTGTCTATCTATTTTTTATGTACTCAGCAGGAGACGATGGTAGGGATGGCTGGCGGATCGTCCTCCAATCCTCAGGCTCTTTTTCTGGAGATCGCCTCCCTCCAGGAGCAACTTGCCAGTGCGGTGGCCCGCGCGGTTCGTGCTGAAGAGGAGCGTGATGCCTGGGCCGCAGCTGTGGCAGAGCTGCAGCGTCGAGGTGAGGGGAGTCCCTCTCCAGACATTCTGGAGTTAAGGGTCCTTCTCCAGGTGACGAGGAGGGAGGCAGAGAGAGAGAGAGAGAGAGAGGAGAGAAGGGTCGAGCGACAGCGAGACCAGGCCGAGAAGAAGGCCTTGGGGGCCCAAGTGAGGGAGCTCCAGCTAGGCCTTCAGGTTATGGCGCAGAGGTTAGGAGCGATGGAGATGCACTACGAGAGAGCGTGAGAGTTAGGGGCGCTACTTCGCCGGTCCGGACGCTTTTCTGCTGGTGGCTTCCTCGCCATGCCAGAGGAGGAGCAGCGAGCCACTGCTGTGGAGCAGGAGCCACGAGGCGAGGTGAGCGCTGCACAGGGGTCCAGGAGGCTTCCGAGGGATCCTCACCTCGGAGGAGAGGAGAGGGATGCCTAGAGGGATGAGCATGAAGATGATGTCGAGAGTTGGCGAGTCAGTGGACCCGCCTCCTCTCTATGATTGTAATGTTTGTGACAGCTTATGTAGGCTTATGAGTGCTTTGATTTTCTGTTGTTTGTTTGTTTTCTTGCGCGTCCCTTCATCCCTACGCTTCTTTGTACTATTCTCATGTGATGTGTCTACCGACATCGTGCCCTAGACGGAGGATGGCATCTTGCTGCGACTATTCTTTCACGGGAATCTGTCGTCAAGGTCAATGATGACAGCTTAGGCCTCTTCTCCCGGATGATTTTTCAATCTTTACGGATGGCCTCCACGTTATGACAAGGCGCCACAGGGAGCAGGTCATCATATTACACCGTCCGATCCATCACCTTGTGCGGGTGGTGAAGTGACTCATGGGACCACAGGGGAGGCGCCCTATTGTGAGGGCTATCGTTGGAGGCAATCTTGGCCCACACTTCTCCCATTTCTATATATACCTTCCTCTTTTGTTCTTCCAGGGGCATCGAGGGCCAACTTGAAGGGTACTAGGAGGAACTCAGAATTTCAGATGGAGGGCGAATCTTCCCACTCCTCGAAGAGAAGCAGATCCAGCGGTTGCAGTTCCAGGAAACTCTCGGACCTCGAAGGGCAGTTCAGCGAGAGGACCCAGTCGCAACTCGTAAGCTGAGCTTTCCCCCCCTTTTCTCATTCTTTCTTCCTTCCTCTTGACAACACCCTTCTCCATTTCTTATGCACGCACAGAGTGTGATGAAATCACACATTTCATGGGAGTTAGTAGTGGCCGCATACAGGGGTCTCCCAGATTTTCAGAAGGCCAGGCTAGACGTGATGGGATTTGGTGCCTTTCTTCGGATCGAGCCGATCCACCTCTACCTGGCCCTTATCCAAGCCTTGTGCGAAAGATGGGACCCAGTAAGTCGGGCATTCCTGATGCCGTGGGGGCACATGGTGCCCAGTCTAGAAGATGTGGTCAGAATCACGAGCCTCAAAGTGGATGGTGAGGCAGTGACCGGCGTCACCTATGCGGATTACCGAGAAGGCGCCCAGAAGCTACTGGGGTTGGACTTAGACAGTCGAAAGCACAGATCAGTAGCTAGGGCGTCTATCATGGGGGCATTAGGGCTCACTGATACTCGTCGACGGGACGACGAGTCCTCGGAAGAATTTATGGAGAGGATGGGAAGGGGATGTCGTGCTGTGTATTGCATAGATTTTGACAATTGGGAGAGATCTAATATGGATTTGAGGAGATTTCTCCTCTTTTACCTGGGGAGATTGATACTGAGCTCGAAAGGAGACGGCATCCATTATCGTTTCCTAGGGCTGCTATCTGACCTCGAAAGAGTAGGACAGTACGCCTGGGGAGCTGCCATGCTAGCGCACTTGTTTACGGGCCTGTCCCAAGAGGCAGATCGTGAGATGGCTGTGAGTGGGTTCACACCACTTATCCAGGTATTTTTTTTGTTTATTTTTATTATATATTTTTGTGTTTATTTGTAATAGTCCACTTGAGGCATTGACGGCATATGATGATGTAGCTGTGGAGCTATTATTATCTCCCGATGGGGAGAGCTCGGCATTGGCGACCAGCGATGGTGCCGTTAGCCAAGCGGTGGCAACCGATCATGGGTGCAGCGCCTGTAACCTACCAGCTGATGGTGCTAAGGCGCGAGCTACAGGAATTCCCTACAGCGATGGTGGGATTTTATATATATATATATATTTGTCCTAACCAGCTAAACGGGTATGTACAACCTCACCTAGGTAAACTGGAGACCCTACTCAGGCATGGTCGATGCCGATCAACCATGGGTTTTAACAAGTCGTGCCCGGTTCGGACGGGAATTGTGGATACACTGTCTAAATGAAATCGAGCCGCTTCGGCTACGATTGGTTATGAGGACTCTAGGGCTGGCCCAGGAATGGGTGGATACGACTGCGCCACCTCGCGTTGGAAGAAAGACACGGGGACCGGCAACTTGCGTTGATTGGCGTGTGCGGTTCCCCGAATAGTATGAAGACTGGCAATGAGGTGGCACAATCGTGGAATCACATGCGCAGGATAGTGAAGACTATCTGCGTCTGTATAAGATAATGTACGCAGAGCGGCTCCAACCCCGGGGACTTGTGGAGATGGGTCTCCTTTTTCCTCTTTTCTCCTTTCCTCTCTATGGATGGTGACTCCTACGGTTGCAGGATGTCCGTGATACCATGATAGCGGACTTGCGATCACGCCTGGCAGAAACGGAGCAACAATTGGGCGACACCCGTGGAGCCTTGAGCGCTTCGGTAGGTGTATGTACAATGCGCACTCCTAATTAAAACTCTACATTGATGGCGTTCTGTCGCTAATTTTCATCCCATGTGGTTTATAGCGCGCTCAGATCGACGCGGCTTTGTCAGCGATGGGAGGAGGCGGCGTCTCTTCCAGCTTATGGATCCCCGCCTCAGAACTTGATTTGCTTCACGAGCAACTTGCTCGGACTACGCAGCATGCCGCGGAGGCAGAAGGAATGCTCTCTATACATGTAAGAGTCTCAGTGTTGAGTTCTCCTTGTTTATACCTTGCCACATATCTGAGATAGTATATCTGGCAGGAAAATGAGACGCGAGAGGTACTTGCCCATGCTGGATAGAGAGAGGCTAGGATAGCAGAGCTGGAGGAGGAATTGCGGCGTCGTCCTGATGACGATTCTTCCAGGGATGCCATGGAGCTGAGAATCACCCTTCAATTGGAGAGGGAAGACCGTGAGAGAGAACGGGCAGAGAAAGAGAGGGACAGAGAAAGAGAGAGAGCCGACAGATTGGCTGAAAGGGAGGAGCGAAGGGTCATGGAGGCCCAGTTGTTCAAACTCCGAACCAGCCTTGGCCTTGCTGAACAATGGCTGAGAGATGGTGAGGACCGCTACCGAAGAGCACGAGAGCGTGGCTTTCGTGTCAGTAGCTCCTTTGTTGCTCCCACGGATCAGCACCGGGGTGTGGGAATGGGAAGAGGTGTACAGAGCGGTAGAAGTACCACTTTTCGTAGTTGGGTAGCACCCTTGAGGGCGTTTTTCCCGGAGAGTGGCGGGACAAGTAATGTAGAGAGAGAAGGTGAAACTTAATGTACAATTCCTTATTTAAGAATGGAATAAAAGGTATGATTTTGTTTGATTTTCATCTCACTCTTGCTATCTCGAATCCCTGCACGCATCACTGAAACAAACAGGTCAGTATCTCTGTTCTGACTTGGCCCCTTGCTCAATAAGCAGGTGTTCACTTCAACTGTCCTTGATAATGGGTCAAGGGGCCAAGCCTTTATTAACGAAGGCAAGGGAAAGATGCGATAATGATGAATATGACAAACAAGCACACTAATGCAACCGGAATTTAAAAGTGAGATGCTACATACAAATGCAATCATGCGAAATGATTTTTTTTTATTTTTCTGGCATTTTTTTTGTTGTCTTTGTTATCATTCTAATATATTTTTTTGTTTTGTTTTCCAAATGTCTACGTTTTCTCTCTTTTTTTATCATTTTTTTTGTCGCTAACGCCTGATGAGCACCCATATGGCACCTAGCCCTCATGAGAACAAGGGTTTCTTACTAACCTCCCAGGTATCCTAAGTGCACATCTAGGTTGATTTGGACCTCTAGACCCCTCGAATGATAATCCCGCCGGCTAAGACTTACCCTGATGACAATACCGCCATGCCATGCTTAGGCTCCCAGTTGCTTCCGACCACAGGGATTCGCCCAAAAGGTGTTCGAGGTAAATGATTTGCCCGACCCGGGTCTGTTTCCTCACAACTCTAGATGGTATATGATGGAACACCCTAGAACCCTAACGACCAACCGCGCGACGCTGACCCGGAATCAGACGCCGTCGCACCCAGAGGTGACGCGCTTGTATTGGCCTAAGCCCAAGGTTAAACAAGAAGACACCCAGACGGTAAACAGGGGTCTTGACCAGCCAAAAATACAGAGACTCCTTCGCAGCGATAGCTTCTGCTTTTCAAAGTAGGCAACCATATGTTTGTATTAAAATAAGGTCGCAAACCTTGGCGGGTTTCGCCCTTCAGACATTCCGTCGAGCTTTCACCTTTAAAGGAAGAAGGAAGAGCGTAGGGGATAAGCCTCCTGAGAGGATCGGCAAAACCGTTAACCCGGCGAGCCTATAAGGGCCCATTTAACTCTTTCCTTTCGGACAACTTCAGACCAAATCCCGAGCATTTATATTCCATGGCCCCTTTTGTGGATTCAGACTTTTGCTTTGAGGGGTTTCATTTATTGCATCAGGCACGGTCACGACCAGGCTTTTCTCTTGATTTTGATTTTGTGTTTCTTTTTACGAGGAAGATATAGTCGTTTGACGTTTGTGAGCTCCCTTTAGTATGCCTGCGGGGACACTGCCCTCTTCTCGTGCTCTAATCGATGCTCGAGGAAATGGATCCTACTCTTGCCCTTGGGGGTTTGAGTTTTGGTTTCTCATGCTCAGCGTTTTAAGGGCGCCGACTGTCTCATTTGGTCGAGGAGAAAAGAATAAAGATTACAGTTTCTTGAGATCTTCCGGATGAGGCCCCACCGTAGGTGATGCTACCAACTTTTTTGGATAAAATACATAAGTGAGTACATGTTGGCTTCCTTCGAGCGAGCATAGGCCGTCATGGCCGGACAGGGATCTCCACGGTTTTGGCAAACCAAGATCCGGTGCCTACCAAGCCTTGATGGGCCCTATCCTAACATGAAGGTTGGATGCAGGGACTTAACTACATGGTGACCACCAGGCATCGGCATTTTGAGTTTTCCACATTTTTAGTGATTTTCAATATTTTTTTTTGTTTTTGATGTTTTCTTTCTTTTCGTCATTTTTTTTTATTTTTGTTTTTTGACACTAAGCTAAGGGTAGTACTTTTTAAGATAAAGCCCGTTCCAAGGGTGGGATAACTCGGTCCCTTCGGCGTTGACTAGCTTGTAGGCGTTGCCGGGGTACACGGCTTGAATTACAAATGGTCCTTCCCAATTGGGTTGGAGCTTAGAACGCGGCCCTCCAGGTTTGACAAAAATTCTTTTTACGACCATCTCACCGATTTTAAAATTTCTCTCAACGACTTTCTTTTGGTGAAAGCGAGCGAGTCTATTTTGATAGACACGCGCATGCTCGGCAGCGGCCAGCCGCTTCTCATCCAAGAGTTCCAACTGGGCGAGGAGTGAATTACGACGGTCGTTGAGGGGAAATTCCTTGTCCAATTGTACCCTGAGAGAAGGGATCAGAGTCTCGTACGGGACTACCGCTTCCATACCATAAGTAAGGGCAAACGGAGTCTGCCCGGTGGGGGTACGGATTGAAGTGCGATAGGCCCATAGAGCTTCGATAAGCTTTTCTGGCCAGTCTGAAAACTTACTGGACTCGCAGGTCTTCTTGATGATTTTGATCAATGTTTTATTGGTGGCCTCCGCTTGGCCATTACCTTGTGGGTAATAAGGCGATGAATGATGCAATGTAATTGCGTACCTTTTGTAGAGGTCCTGAATGTCCTGAGAAATGAACTGTGGCCCATTGTCGGTGACGATTGTGCTTGGGACGCCGAACTTGGCGAGGATGTTCTTCATGATGAACTTGCAGACTGTTGACGCCTTGATTTCCGTGTAAGCTTCGGCTTCGGCCCATTTGGTGAAGTATTCCGTCGTAGTAAGGATGAAAGATTTCTGTTTGGTGAGGGAATTGGGATCACCTAGGGGACCGATGATGTCGAATGCCCACATGGAGAAAGGCCATGGGGAGGATATTGGGTGGAGTGAGGAAGATGGTGAATGGATTTTATCGGCGTGAAGTTGACACTTGACACACCTACGGACATAGACGGCACAATCCTCTTCCATAGTGGGCCAGTAAAAGCCTAGCCTAATGATCTTCTTGGCGAGCATCTGGCTATTCACGTGGCCACCGCACACACCCGAGTGTGCTTCTTCTACGCATTTCCAAACCTCATTGTCGTCAAGACACCTTAACAGAACGCCAGTAAGGATCCTCCTATAGAGTAGACCTCCAACCAATGTGTATTTCTGAGCCACCCTTCTTATGGCTTTCTTATCTTCTGTGGTGGCTCCTTCAGGATAAGACTGATCTTTTAAATATTTGACAATTTTATAGAACCATGGTTTCTCATCGTCAGCCAGCTCTTCTTTGACTTCTGCCAGCATGATCTCACTCTTCTCAAGGATTTCTCCCTTCTGGATCTTCTGTAGGACTCGTTCCTTGATCTTTAAGAGGTAAGGGTCCTGAACGGCAGGGACAAGACGCTTGTAGAGAATGATGGATCTAAACCATGCACCTAAAGGAAATTTGAAGGATGACGCCAAGGAGGCGAGGGCATCGGCCAGAATGTTCTGTTTGCGAGGAACATGGACAAAGATCAGCTTGGTGAACAATTTGGCATAGGCGGAGACTAGCTCCTGATAGGGTTTGAGCTTGGGATCGAGGGTGCGATACTTGGTAAGCACCTGGCGGAGAACGAGTTGACTATCACCCATGACTCTCAACTCAGTGATATAGAAAGAACGGGCTAGTTCCAGGCCAGCTAGAAGAGCCTCGTATTCAGCGATGTTGTTGGTGACTGGGAACGCGAGCTGAAATGCCTCTGGGATGGTAACGCCTTCAGGCGTTAGAAGGATAATGCTGATACCCTTCCCTTGGGAATTTAGAGCTCCATCAAAATATAATGTCCACATTGGCTTGTCAGATTGGGCGATGGACATTAGTTCCTTGTCTGGAAACTCTGATTGGACAGGGTCAAACTTGGGGAGAGGATGGTGGGCGAGATGCTCGGCTATGGCATAGCCTTTAATTACCTTTTGCTGGATGTAGGTGATGTCGAACTGGGAAAGAAAACTTTGCCAGCATGCTAGCCTATCAGTAAGGACGGATTTCTCCAGAAGAAACTTGATAGGGTTCATGCGAGCAATCAAGTGGACCTCATGAGCCAAGAAGTAGTGCTTCAATTTCTGCACCACCCAAACGAGGGCAGCACAGGTTTTCTCCATGACTGTGTACTTCTGCTCACAGGGATTGAGAAATTTGGACAAGTAATAGGTTGCCCGTTCCTTGCCTTCTTCATCAACTTGTGCGAGGACAGCTCCCACGGAGTCGTCCAAGACGGAGATGTAGAGGATCAAAGGTTTTTCTGGTTTGGGTGGAATGAAAACGGGTGGACTAGCCAGATATTCCTTTAACCCTTCAAAAGCTTTTTGGCATTTAGAATCCCAGTGAAATTCTACTCCTGGCTTGGTCAACTCATAGAAAGGTCTACACCTTTGTGAGTGCTGAGACACAAACCGATGAATAAACTGCAACCTCCCTATTAAACCTCGGACTTCCCTCAAATTCTTGGGAGGTGGCATATCCCTGATGGCCTTAGCTTTGTCGGGATCTATCTCGATCCCTCTTTTACTCACAATGAAGCCCAGTAATTTGCCCGATGATACACCAAACACACACTTCTTCGGGTTCATTTTCAATTGGAACTTTCTTGATCTCTGCAAGACCTTAGCCAAAACCCTTGGATGTTCCATCCTGGTCCTTGATTTCACCAATAGATCATCCACATACACCTCCAGATATATGTGCATCATGTCGTGAAATATGGCCATCATAGCTCTTTGGTAAGTAGCTCCAGCATTCTTTAACCCAAACGGCATGACCACGTAACAATATGTTCCCCAAGGTGTAGTGAATGATGTCTTCTCTTGATCCTCTTCTGCCAAACGAATTTGATTATATCCTGAAAATCCATCCATGAATGAGAGGGTCTCATACCCCGCTGTATTGTCGATCAACACATCAATGTGAGGCAAGAGAAAATCATCCTTTGGACACGCGCGGTTAAGGTCCCGGAAGTCGATGTAAATCCTGACTTTCCCATCTTTCTTCATGACCGGGACAATATTTGCCACCCATTGAGGATAAAGGACGACTCTAACAAACCTGGCTTTATGGAGCTTGTCGACTTCTTCTTTCATTTTCAAAGCCATTTGAGGGTGGAAACACCTTAACCTTTGTTTTACCGAGACGGACCCTGATTTTAGGGTTAAACGGTGTTCGACCAGGGTTGAATCCAGACCCGGCATATCCTCGTAGCTCTATGCAAACGTGTCCTTATATTCCTTGAGAACTTCAATTAATGCCTCTTCTTCAGAGGGTGGTAGATTATCACTTATGAGGATGATCCTAGGGTCTTCCTCAGTTCACAAGTTGACTTCTTTGGTGGACTCTTCTACGGCGGTTGACGGCTCGTCGAATCTCCTTATTCCACTAGCATACGCGCCAGCCGCATCCTCATATTCTTCACCCTCATCTTCAGTAGGGTATTCTTCATCTGTGATCTCGTAGACTCCATACCCCTCATTAATTGTGCAATTGCCCTCACATTCTATTTCCGGTAGCTGGATGGGATTTTCTAGCAACTGAGGGACGGTAAGAAGGGCCTGACACCTGGCGACTAAATCGAGAAGGAATCGATGAGGGATCTGCCTACCCTTGGATTTCTTCCTAGGTACTATCTTTGACTTATTATTCCTAGATTGACTTTTATTATGGCTTTGGGAGTAGTTTTCTTGCAGAAGTAAGGGCTCTCTATGACGGGCTGTCAATAGTTAATAAAGGAGGACTGAAAGTATCTGCAATTTTTTCAGATTGTGCCTTTCTAGTGGAATCTATTCATAAGAAGAAAGTTCCTAGCTGGGCTGTCTATCCCTGGTGGAGTGAAATATTGGAACTTATATCATCAAGTGGATGTCCAGTGAGACATGTTTATAGGGAAGGCAACCAGCTGGCTGATGCATTGGCCTCCTATGCTAGCTCTTGTCAGTCTAATTCAATCTTTACTTTTGTTAGTGAACTACCTAAAATGGTGAGGGGAGTTTATATGATGGACAAAGGAGGCTTGCCTTCTTTTCATTTTTGTAAATAGATTTCTTGGTATTTTTTCTTGCTTTGGCATCTTGTATAGTCAGGGGTATGCCCCAATGAACATGTACCTTTTTTTTCAGAAAATCTAATAAAATCTTAGACCACAGTATCATCCTGGGGGAGTGGGAACATGTTCCCCTGCTGGGGGAATATGCACTTGACTAGTTGATGATTCTGAGGGCCGGTGTTGACTAAAAAAATTATTCCTAGATTGATTGACATTATTTACAGAAGAAGAAAGAGATGAAGAGGATGGTGAAGAATGTACAGGGAGAGATCCCTCAGAGGAGGGGTAGAAAAGGTCGCTCATCGGACCTTGGACGGGTGGTCCACAGGGCGGGGCGCACCCGTGGGAGATGTAGGAAGTTTCCTCAACGAAGACGTGTTGTTGAGGAGTTTAGAAATTGACGTTTTTTTTTTTCGTTTTCATTTTTGATGACAAAACAGTGGAAAGAGATCGGGGGAGAGGAAAAAGTGGTTATGGCTAGAGGATTGGGAGGCTCGTAGAGCAGATCATGATTGAAGGCCTGGCGCGGGTTGAGAAACCCGTGCAGGTATGTAAGTAGAGAGGGGGATCTGAGAAGATCATCAGACAACCGTCTGGCCCAGGAAGATGACAGCAACAAAGGTTGCGGCGAGTGAATGGAGAAGATGACGGCTAATGAGTCGTCGGTGGTGATGGTGATGGCGGATGAAGATCCGCTGGTGATAGGGTCCTTCTGGCGAGGACGAGGATAGTTTGGGACCTTGGCAACAGTAATGATATTTTCTGGCATTCCGAAGATCAACGTCGGTCCTTCAAGCTGGGGAGACGAGAACATCCTTTCCAGTGCAACGGAAACGTCCCGTATATCAAACCATTTATCCCATTCGCATTCTGGGTCTTTGATCTTGCCTCTTTTGGTGACCCTCGGACATTTTTCGGCTGAATACACAACATGCGACCCCCCATGTGCTTCCTGCGGATAATCCCCCATCTGAATAACGGGCCCTTTGTTGAAGTGATTTGATAGGGTCCATGTGAGGGGCTTCCAATCCGCTTTGAATGGTCCTTTGAAGCCTAGGCCAAACCTACAGTTCGGCCTAATCTCCTTTGGTGGTTTCAACCTACCTTGTAGCTGTGCACCCAGACCTTTGCCCTGTTGATAGTCGATGTTTCTCATAATCTCCCAACCTTTGGAGTGAAAAGGGAGATATGCCGTTGTTGCCTTGATCGACTTCTTAGGTGCTAGCGGAATGTGAGATGAATCGCACACGTCCAGCAATGACAATATGGGCCGATGAGACGGCCAAACAGAGGGCAGAGAGGTATTGATAGCATCCACCGTGTGAAGGACAGGTGTGCTGACTACTTTAATAATTCTTCCATTGTAAGGAAACTTCAAGCACTAATGGTTGGTGGAAGGCACAGCATCTATGGCTTCAATGTAAGGGCGACCCAGTATGGCCTTGAATGTGGGGTCCATGTCAAGGACATGGAATTCCGTGGGGACTGACATAGGACCTAGTTCTGCCCTTAGAATAATCATCCCTTGTGGCGGCCTTTTGCTATTGTCTTAAGCCGTGACTGTGATTGAAGAAGGTCTTATATGTTCCTGTTCGACCCCACACAACTGAAGGGTGCTCATGGAGATCACATTTATGGACGCACCCGTGTCTACAAGGCATGGGTTTATGGATACCCCATTAATTTTTATTGAAACACACAATGCATATTTCCGAGCTTCCTTGGGAGCAAGCTCGTAGTTGTGGAACATGATGGCCGGTTGTGTGTCCGTTGGGGTCAGGACGGCAGAAATCTTTTCTACCGGGAGGTCCTCATTCACCATGACCTTTTGAAGATACTCCATTAAGGCTGCCTGATGGGATGTGGATCTCTGAAGTAGTTCCAGGATGGAGATCCGAGCAGGCGTCTTGTCCAAGTGTTTCAACAAATCATACTGTGTTCCAGGGATAGATCTTTCCGGTTGTTCTCCATCATCCCTCTCTGGCTGAGACTGCTCGGGATTCTGACTGTTCTGGGGGAAAACCCTGTGGAAAATCCTTCGACTCCGGAGCACCATTGCCTGTGACTTTTGTACCTCTATAGGGGTAGCAGTGGGTTTTAACAGAGGTCTGAGGGGTAGTGGTGGAGGGATGGTTGATGAAGCAGGGGTGATGATGGGAGCAGGGATTCTGATGAGGGGTTTGTTAGGTGGAGGCATGGTGGAGGTAGAGGGGATATCGCACGGGTTATGAAGGATAAGGGGTCTGGAAGGTGGAGGTGGAAGCAAAGTGGAAGTGGGTAAGGTTTGGAGCGGGTAATGGTGTTGAGATGGATGGTGGATGATGAGTGGTTTTGAGGGCATTGGCGGTGGTATGGTGGAGACAGGCGGGGTTACGTACGGTGGACGGGTGATAAGGGGCTTAGAAGGCATAGGGGCAAATGCAGTAGAGGTGGATGGTAAAGTGGGGGAGTGAGAGAAAATAAGAGGGTGTGAGGGTGTAATGAAGGGTGTTGGCTGATAGGTCATTGGGGTGCGAATGAGAGGGCGTGATGGCAGTGGGAATGGTGAAGGTGGTATTAACGCGGGTTGATGAGAGAGAGGTGCTACCCGGGCAAGGCGAGGGGGTTGCATGATGATGGGGTTGGCGGTAGAAAGAATAGAGGTACTATCTGGATGCCACACCTGCTCTCTCCCGACTTCCGGGAAGGAGGAGATGGGGTTGACCTGATGATTGGAGTGTTGGTGCTCCGGTAATGGATTCTGGATTATGCCCATGTTGGGCTGTTGTGGTTGGGCCTGCTGAGGCTGCTGTTGTTGTTGTGGTTGTTGCTGTGGCTGCTGTTGTAACTGCTGCTGTTGTTGCTGGAATTGTGGCCTAGGAGGAGGTCTCCTATCCTTGAGAGTGGCGACGTATCGCCTCATTTCATCCCAGTCAATCCCGCCTTCATCATTCGTATCGTGGATGTAATCTTTAAACTGAAAGTAGTTGTCCACTGTGTGTCCTGGCTGCCTGTGATAGATGCAGTATCTGGAGGTATCAACATTCGGGGGCCACACGGGCCTTTCTCTTGGTAGGATGAGTGTGTTTGAGGCCATGAGGGCGTTGAAAATATCCGCCAGAGTTTCTGGCAATGGTGGGTAATAGGCTCTCTTGGGACCAATCGGCCTCCTTTGTTGCTGTGGGGGACCGTAATTTCCTGGGGGTGGAACTTGGTTGTACTGAAGTGGTGGTTGTTGTTGCTGGGGTCGAGGTTGTTGCTGGGGTTGGAGTAGTTGAGGCATGTTGTTCTGAGGTGGATCGTTTTGGGGTGGAGGACGAGAGGGGAAGGGACCTGGTTGGAGGGGAAGTCGGGGCATTTGTGGAAGCCTTGGGTTGACTGCATAGTTGGCGTTGTTGACCGCACTTACTTGCTCTTTTGTTACGACCCCTTCTGTTGCTCCACCTGGGACACCAGCGCCTATCTTTCTGACCACCTTGGGCTTCGGCGGCTCAAACATGTTCATAATGGGGGAGTCTTTTAACTGGGTTTGGATGTACCGGGCTCTTTCATAGAGCTCTTCCATGGTGGTGAGCTTATTCATGGCCAAGACATGCCTAAACTGTGGGGTCGCATTGGATACGATCATCTTTACTTGTTCAGGTTCCGAGAGGGTATCTCTTATTCTTTCTGCCAGAGACCTCCATCTATCAGCATAGCGGACAAAATCCTCGTCGGACTTCATCTTTTCGGCCACTAGGTCGGTAATGGAGAGAGAGGGACCGACCCTATCCCGATACTTTTGCAAGAACCTTCTCTGGACTATTTCAAAATTCTCGGCCTCGCGGGGCTCCAAAGAATAGAACCACTCTAGCGCAGGACCGTCCAATGACCTCCGAAAGATGTATGCCAGGGACCTCTGGTCGTTTTGCCAATAGGATGACTCATACATGAAATCCTTGAGGTGAATGAAGGGGTTGTCAGTGCCATTGTACCTGCGGTACGTGGGCATTTCGGAGGGAGGAAGATGGATGACCGGAAGGATTGGCAAAGCAACCTCCGGGGTGGATTTCACGTCCACCATTTTCTTCAAATTCTGAAACTGTTCGTCCATCCTATTGAACCTATTGAGGAGCGATTGGGCGAGCTCCTCGGGTGGTGAAGGTGGCACTTGCCACTGGGGAGGAAAATGTCTCCCGGAGACTTGAGGGGGAAACCCTGAATGAGAGGGAGTTGTCGGGCCGCCGATAGTTGGCCCCGGCTGAAGTGGTATGTGGGGAACAACAGAGGTTTGAGATTGTGAAGGGAACTGGAACGAGGGTGGTTGTTGGCTCGCTTGCCCTTGAAGCGAGGGAGATTGGATGGCTTGTGCCAGTGAAGGAGATGGAATGGCCCGCACCAATTCTTGGAGAGGTGCGATGGCCGGAGTTGATTCCTGGGGAGCGGGGGAAACAGATTTCCCCTTCAGAATGGCCTGGAAGGCCCGGAGCTGCTCAGAGGTAAGCTCCGTGTTGGCGAGGACACCTAGCAAAGAGGAGATGTCCTGTGGCGGGGATGTGTCCCATGTGGTAACCTGCACCTCACGTGAGGGCTCATGGGAAGGACCCGCATCCATAGCATGGACTCGCGGCTCAACTGACTCACCATGACCAGGGTGGTTCTCTTCAAAAGACTCGTGAGCCATGCTCACAGTTTTGCTGAAACGCAAAAACATATACTAGCAAGCAAATAGCAGAGATTATCAAACAAGTGGATGCCTTTACGCCCCATTTTTTGTGTTTTGATTTTGATGATTTTTTTTTTGTGTTTTTAACCAGATCCGAAGTTCAAACAAAATAGGGACCCTAGTTCATTTTTATTTTCACCACCGTGTCAGCTAGGGGCTCTCGTCTCACCACGAATGGGTCGACTAACTCCGGAGAACTTCAATGGTACAACCGGCCCAGTGAACGAAGAGGAGATTCTTCGATGTTGGGGACTTACGGAGGTCCCAGCGGAGGAGATTCTAGTCCGTCGAGAGGAATTCCCGAACGGAGAGTCCTTCCTTCACCGAGAGAGGGTGATCCTTAGAAAAGAGTAAAAAAAGAAAAGAAAAGGGGGTAAATGCATGAAATGCGGTGCTGGATAAAAGATATGTAACACACAGATGGAGCAGAAGTAAGCACACAAATATAATAGATGTATAGCAGTGATATAACAAGAATATAACAACAATAAACAGATAGAGGAAGATATAGCCGTTCTACTTTCCAAGACAACACAGACTTAAAAATGACAAAAGAGGGGACGAAGGGGCGTGCACGTGGTGCACGAAGGGGATGACACAGCACACGCGGGCGCAATAAGAAGGGGGACACACGAGGGTGCCAAGTTGAGGGAGCACACGTGGGTGCCGAGTGGAGGGGCACACGTGGGTGCCGAGATAACGCAGACCTCGAAGTAATCACAAAGGACCGGGGGAGTGCACGTGGTGCATGAGGGAAATGATGTAGCGCACGTGGGCGCAATAGGGAGGGGCACACGCGGGTGCCGAAAGAAGGGAGGCACACGTGGGTGCCGAGAGTTCAAAAGTAACCCAAAAAAGCAAAAAGAAAGTCCCACCGTGATCGCCAATCTGTGGAAGCCGCGGAATCCACTCAAGGAGAAGAAAACGAACTAAACTACGGACTATCAAGCGACTAAAAATTAAGAAGGATTATGAAACGTGCCAATATGAGGAAAGAACATACGTAGGATGCTAAAGGGGTGTGATCGCCAGAGGGGTTACCTCAAAGAAATGAAATGATCGCGTGTACCTTGTGTTGAGCGCGGAGATTGTGAATCCCCGAGAGCGGGAAATGGCAGGTTGCTTCTTCCTTCCCCTTCGGCCGGCCAACGGAGAGGGCTTTCCTCAGGTACCCTTGCAAAACAACGATAAATAAGTAACGAGTGGATCAGAAAGATGAAGGTGCAGTATTTAAATTCTAACGACGCAAGTAATGAAATGATGGCAAGACACACACCTGGTTGGTGTTGTCTTTTAAACCCCTCTCGGACAAGAGTAGGAGGAAAATGCTTATGATGAATGGCAATTATTCCGACGTAGAAACGGAAAGAGACTCCCTCATAAAAAGGGGGGGGGGTAGAAGATATGATATGATGAATGCAAGATAACTAGGAAAGAAGAGGAGAGAATGGCTTATTGGATGGTCGATGGTGAGATCCGACGGAGCTTCGGCAGCGTAGGGACGACGAGGTAGCGAGACGGGCCAAGGCGGCCTCTCTCCTGCGAGCACTGGCACCCGAGGATCCGGCAGGACCTCCCCCTACAAAACACCCACGGGTTAGGAATAGAATCCGGCAGCCTCTCGGTGCTCTCTTTTCGACCTCCTTGAACTGAGGGGGGGGTAGGCCTCTATTTATAGAGGTCGGGAGGATGGGGGCGTCCAGAGGCCTGGACGCCTCCATAACTTGGATTTTCTTCCAACGATAGACTGAGCGACGGTCAGTCGATGGTCGGGGGTCGCCCGTGAGCTGTTTGAGAGAGGCGTCCAGCGGCCTGGACGCCTCAATAACTTGGATTTTCTTCAAACGACAGGCTGAACAACGGTCAGTCGATGGCCGGGGGTCGCCCGTGAGCTGATTGATGGAGGCGTCCAGGGGCCTGGACGCTTCCATAACTTGGATTTTATTCAAACGACAGGCTGAGCAACGGTCAGTCGATGGCCCGAGGTCGCCCGTGAGCTGGTTGATGGAGGCGTCCAGGGGCCTGGACGCTTCCATCAACCAGCTCACGGGCGACCTCGGGCCATCGACTGACCGTTGCTCAGCCTGTCGTTTGAATAAAATCCAAGGGACGCTTCCATAACTTGGATTTTATTCAAACGACAGGCTGAGCAACGGTCAGTCGATGGCCCGGGGTCACCCGTGAGCTAGTTGATGGAGGCGTCCAGGGGCCTGGACGCTTCAATAACTTGGATTTTATTCAAACGACAGGCTGAACAACGGTCAGTCGATGGTCGGGGGTCGCCCGTGAGCTGATTGATGGAGGCGTCCAGGGGCCTGGACGCTTCCATAAATTGGATTTTATTCAAACGACGGGCTGAGCAACGGTCAGTCGATGGCCCGGGGTCGCCCGTGAGCTGGTTGATGGAGGCGTCCAGGGGCCTGGACGCTTCCATAACTTGGATTTTATTCAAACTACAGGCTGAGCAACGGTCAGTCGATGGCCTGGGGTCGCCCGTGAGCTGGTTGATGGAGGCGTCCAGGGGCTTGGACGCTTCCATAACATTATATTTATTTTTTTGGTTCAATCTTATATATATATTTTTTGTCATTATTTTGTATTGATGGAGGCGTCCAGGAGCCTGGACGCCTCCATGATGACCCCTGGATTCCCCCGAAAAGTGCATCGACAGTCATCCGTTAGGCATTTTCCTGGTCCAGGCAACTTCTGATGCATGCGATTGATGTTGATGCCGTTCGAATGCCGCATGATTTCCACAACGAGGCGGTTTCCGGATGCCGAAGGAGCGTTACGCTACTCGCCCAGAAGATGAGAGAAGACTCAAAGATAGGAAACACTCAAGTGATTCAAAATGCGGAAGCCGCTGCTGGGCGTCGCGTGGTAATATGAGATTTTCTCAGGGGGCGTCAGGAATAGCGTGTCTACAAACTTCAGCTTTTAGTTCAGTGTTTTCCTCCTCAAGTTTTTATGGTTGAGCTTCCTTAATAGCAGATTTTTCTTTTTCGACAGTCAGAAACCTCTGTGAGAAAACAATATTTAAAACCATCAGTTTCTTGTTTTGTTCCCTCAGTTCTTTATTTTCTTCAGTCAGCTTCTTGACTCCTTCATTACAATTTTCTCTTCCAGACATCAGCTCCAGCTTTTCAATTAGTCCCTTTTCTCTTTTTTCCACTTTAGTTTTCTCAATAATCAGATTTATGTGATCCTCTTTAAACGAGGCAATTTGCTTATTCAGCCATTCATTCTCACTAAAAAGATCTGCATTACGTTCTCTTAGAGCTGAGCACATATTGCAGATTGACTCTACAGATGAAATATGCATTGCTTCCTTGTTGATTTTATTCAGACTAGCCTTGAGATCTTCATTATGCTTTTGAACCTCAACATTTTCAGACTTCAGTTTGTCCATTATAGAATTTATCTCAATCAATTCTTGCATGCCTTTTGGATGCTAATTTTTCATCTTAATAAGCTGATTCTCCAGTTCAGATATCTTGTCCAAACATGTTTGATTTTCAAGTTTTAGAAAACCATTTTGTTCCTTAAAGTTCTGAACATCTAACATACATGCATCATAAGATTGTTTCAAATTTGGACATTTTTCACAGGAAGCTTTCAAATTTATCTGATCACATTTCTTTTTCAATCTTTTATTCTCAGATTTTAATCTTTCACATCTATCATTAAGTTCCTCATTTGTATTCCATAGATCATCAATCGAAAGTTCTTCAGATTCAGAGCTTACCTGAGATGAGGTTTCATCATCATCATTTCTCCGATCAGCCATCAAGCATTTGCTGTGATTCCTGATTAGCTTTAGTTTTTCCAAAATTTCTTTGGCAGACCTGCAAGAAGAAATGCATTCGATTAGAGGTCTGTCAATTGATTCTTTTATTAAAACTACTGCTCTAGTGTCGACAGAGTCTTTCAATTTGTCATTCTCAGTCCATCTAGATTTATCTTTTGATAATTTGTGTGGACCATGAGTTATTACCTTCCAAAGATTTGGATCAGTAGATTTTACATACCGATCGAAATTTTCTAACCAAGAATCAAAGTTATTACCTCTGAATATCGGAGGATTAGCCATCGAGATATGATGAATACAGTGAAGTCAGATGAGCAAATCAAGACACTAAATCGGTGAAACAAAACACAAAACACAGGAAGCCCACTCTACAATGCACCAACCAGAAATGCAGGATCTACTGCGGATTGTTTGATCCTATGCACAGCAACCCGCTCTGATACCAAGTGTTGGGTTCGGTGCTAGGGATTCAGAGGGGGGTGAATGAATCTCCCCTTAAAAAATTCGCCCAATTAAAACTACCACTGACTAAAACTTAGAACACTCAAAGAAGTTGAGGCAAAAATAGATTCAGATCTATCGAATCTAAACTACTATAAGGTGTTCAATCAAGTAGTAAATGTGCAGTCAAATAGCTCAATGAACATGTGAAAGCATATCGAGCCTAAACATTCATCTAGCGGAAGCAAATATGAAATCAAACCACTGCACAATGATTTTTAGGTGGTTCGGTCCAGCAGACCTACATCCACCCCACACTCAAACCGAGTGTGGATTCCGCTGACTCACAGCTTGAACAGCTGGGCATCACAGCTTGCCTACAACCGCTGATACACAGCTTCGCTGGGCTTAACAGCTTGCCGACTAGAGGAATAGATCCTCTGCAACCACTGAGCAACACAGCTTGCTGTCCGAGGTATCCACCTCGCCTGCTGAGCGACACAGCTTGTTGTCCAGAGAAGAACCTTCCCTGCAACTGCTGGGGATTACAGCTTACCCGTCCAGTGGAATCCTCCACTGCATCCGCTGACTAACAGCTTGAAGAAATGGTGTAAAATGGAAAGGAAAAACATAGACAACAGCAATCGGAAGGCTATAAACGATGAAGCACAATGTGGCTCAGAATGAGCTGACTGGCCTGGATTTGATCCACGGTCCAGTGAAGACAGATCTTCAGAACGAAGCTTCTCTCTACCTTTCTTCTTCTTCAGATCACTCAGTCTCTCTTTCTTTCTCTTTCTCACTCTATCTCTCTTTCTTTCTCTTTCTCTTCTTCACTCTCTTTCTTCTTCTCCTGGATCGTGCAGGCGCTCTGCTCTTCTACTCTTTTTCTTCTACTCTTGCTATTTCTCTATCTCTCTTCTGCTAGAGCTCTCTGTCTCACGATCTCTCTTCTCCAGATGGAGAAGTCTTCTATATATAGCAGCAGCAGCTAGGGCGTATGCTCTCCACGATTCCCGCCCAAGCTTTAGTCCATGTGGCGGTGTCTCAGCTTCTTGGATCACGTGCTAGGTGCCAACCTCGGATCACGTGCCCAGACACCTGTAGGTTTAAAGAAGAGTTCAGTCGATCAACAAAGCACAGGCTGTATAGACTTCATATAAGGCAGTAGTGTATAGACTTAAGGATGTAGTGTATATGCAGTGTACAGACTTGGCGTGCAGGCTGCTGGACGCAATGTATAGACTTTGCGTGCAGGCTGCTGGACGCTGTATAGACTTGCTGTGCAGGCTGCCAGACAATGTATAGACATGCTGTGCAGGCTATGGGGGAATGCGTAGACTCTGCGTGAAGGCAATGCATGTACAAGTGATGCAATGTTTAGACTTCATGTATGCATGACTGTGGCGTGTACACACTTTGTAAATGCAAAGCTATGGCATGTATAGACTCCGTGCATGCAATGCTATGGCGTGTACAGACTTCGTGTATGCAAGACTGAAGCGTGTACAGACTTAGTGAATGTGACGCTGAAGCATGTACAGACTTCACGTATGCAGACTATGAGCATTACAGATGGTTGTACAGACATGCCAAATGAGTATGCAGACTTAGTGTGCACCATTGTGTAGACTTTGTAACATGCAGTATGAGCATAGCAACACAATGTGCAGACTTCGTGCAATGCATGAAGCAGTGTATGCAGTGTATAGACTTGGAGTCCAATGTGCAACCAACCGATGTATAGACATTGTTATGATGCAAGACAAAGAGACGCCTTCTTCCTAGGCGTTTGTTTCAGAAGTGACGCCACTGTTTGTGGGCGTCAAATTCCAAGCACAGTAGACTGTATAGATTTTGTATGGCACAAGGACAACTCAAGACATTGTACAGACTCTAAACATGCGTGCATGCAAACACGATGTATAGACTTGATGTTGCTGAACACAGCGCTGTACAGACTTATGTATGCATGGATGCACTGACTAAGCCACGAGCCAAGTGGCGATGTATAGACTTATGTTATGCACCCAGACAATGTATAGACTTGCACATAGAGACGCTGCATGAGACGATGCATGAGACGATGCAATGTATAGACTTGGTCTTACAATGTATAGACTTGAAAGACGATGCATGAGACGATGCATGAGACGATGCATTGTATAGACTTAGTGATGCAATGTTCACACTCACTTAGACGCTGAGTGAGACGGACCTCACAGGCTGTATAGACTTGTGCTATGCTGCAAGATGCCAGTGAACAGACTTGACCATGTGTGCATTCTATGCAATGTATAGACTTGAATGCTTACATGCAGACACGATGTATAGACTTAGTTAAGACTGTCTAGACTCTACATGCGAGCTATGGCGATGTATAGACTTCCAAACAAGGCATTGTGCAGACTTGCTTACCACAATGTGCAGACTTAACAATGCACGATGTATAGACTTTGCAAGTGCAACGTAGGTAAAGATACCAGTGTATAGACTTGCAAGTGTAACGTAGGTAAAAATACCGATGTATAGACTTATGAGTGTAACGTAGGTAAAGTCACCAATGTATAGACTTGCTAGTGTGCATGCCACAATGCAGTGTATGGACTTTGAGTGTGCGTGCAGTGCTGCAACCGATGTATGGACTTGGGTTAATGCTGCAAAACAACAACCAATGTATAGACTTTACAAATGCGAGCAAAGCAGCAATGTATAGACTTTGGACTTCACCATGCAATGTATAGACTTTGGACTTTGCCATGCTTACACTAAGCGATGTACACACTTGCTGCCTGACTAATGTGCAGACTGTATGAATGCATGAAACAGCTGTGCCTGCGAGGAATGCAGTGTATAGACTTGCTGTGCCTGCGAGGAATCCGTTGTATAGACATTATGAATGTGCAACACATGCAATGTGTAGACTATGCTCGTCTACAACACATGCAGTGTATAGACTTAAGATGTCTGCTACGCATGCAATGTAAAGATTGTGCTGAGAGTGATTATGCATGAATGTATAGACTGTATAGACATAAAAATTAACATATTCACAGATCTGAGATTAGATAGAACATTACCTGATCTAACTGTGCATTGACTGTACCTGTCAGAGATTTGACTTTGACATAGGTTGACTTCATGAGTGTGAGTCATCCTTAAACCTGTTCTGCCAGTTCCTCATATTTCATCAGGATTAGATCATCAATACATAATGAGCCATAACAGTTGTCATCATCAAAACCACAGAACCCCATACATTTGTCATCATCAAAACCACAGAGCCACAGGGGACACAACACCAGCTGACTTTCCTACAATACTGCCATTACGGACCTTACGTCTGAATCGGCGAATGCTCTTCCTTTGTGTTGGTATTTATCCTTACCAACGAATAAACCCCCTTTTCGGTGCAAGACTTCGTGTCCCAGCCGACTTTCCTACAATACTGCCATTACAGACCTTACGTCTGAATCGGCGAATGCTCATCCTTTGCGTTGGTATTTATCCTTACCGATGAATAAACTCCCTTTTCGATGCAAGACTTCGTGTCCCAGCTGACTTTCCTACAATACTGTCATTACGGACCTTACGTCTGAATCGGCGAATGCTCTTCCTTTGTGTTGGTATTTATCCTTACCGATGAATAAACCCCCTTTTCGGTGCAAGACTTCGTGTCTCAGCCAACTTTCCTACAATACTGCCATTACAGACCTTATGTCTGAATCGACGAATGCTCTTCCTTTGCGTTGGTATTTATCCTTACCGACGAATAAACCCCCTTTTCGGCGCAAGGCTGCGTGCCCTAGCCAACTTTCGCACATTATCGCCATTACGGACCTTACGTCTGAATCGGTGCAGAAACTCATCACTTGCGTTGGTATTTGTCCTTACCAACAAATAAACCCCTTTTTCAGCGCAAGGCTGCGTGCCCTAGCCAACGGTCATATGCTACTACGTAGGGTCAAACATCACATGATTGACCCATCCTCATTTTCTCACTCTATGTTCAAAAAAAATGATGAATGAAATGATAAAAGTTATATGAGAAAGAAAAATGGGGCTTAAAATAGAGGTGCCCTGCTATCCTCGTTCCTACACTAGGGCGAGGGCAAAAATGGCTCTAACCCAGTTGTGGTGAAAATTCGAAAGGGCACTGCAGGCAAAATCGAGTACCTCACCACGTGAAAACCCGAACGGGCGCGTGGGCAAAAGCAAGAGAGGGTTGGCTTCGGAGAAAACCCGGAAGGGCGCTTAAGCCAGTAATGTGATAATTTAAAGTTCCTCTTCACCCTCATCCGAATGAAACTCCGAAAATGATGATCACCACAAGTCCCGCCGGAGATCTTTTCCCTCTACAAATCGTGTTCGACCCTTGTCATCATCGACAAGATCGGTCGACGTTTCCCTTAACTTGGACTGAAGAGGGGCTATCTCGCACTGCTCCTGAGCGGGGAAGAGGATGACCACGTACACTTGAAGTGTAAACTACAAGAAGGGAAATGAGTCAGAGGTGCCCAGGGATAGATCCCCAGGGAAGACCCTCCGATGCTTAAGTCAGCAAAGTAGTAGAGCTATGATGCGAAGGGAAGAGCTAGGAGGATTGTGGGAGTGCGAGATCCCTCTCCACCAAAAGGTAAAGTGGTTCCTGCTTAGGGTTTTTGGCTCTTGCCTGGCTTACCTCTTGTAGTGGGGCTTTTTCAGTTTAAATAGTAGCCCATTGTGCGACTGATCCCTGTAAGCGGAGGAGTCTCAGGGGGGTTACGTCGTTCATGCGGGCTCCTTTATAGCACGCGGACTCTTGGTCTCCCCTATCCTCTTGAGCTTCCTGCCATTAAGGGATTCGCAATGGCCGTACTAATAAGCTTCCATCAGTGAGCCCGAGCGATAGGCACTTGCCCAGGAGTGGTCTCCCGAGCGATGAGTGCATGGTTGGGATAGGGAGTAGGGGGCTCCGGGGGAGCTTTCCAGATCGAACTGATGCTCGGACTTCCCAACCCGAAGGCCGCCTAGGAAGCGCTTGTACCGAGTGAGTTTTGGGGCTTTATACTAAGTGGGCCCGGGGGCTACCACTTCAAGGAGTTGGGCCTCGTTCAATCTGGTTGGACCTCTTTTTGCCTCTCCGTACGGGCGACAAGATTTCCCCTCTCCACTTGTCCCCCTCCTACTCCCGAGCCAGAATTTAGGCTCGGATGAGTAGCATTTGGGCTGGACTTTTGTGGCTCTGGTTGGGTAGAGATTTCTCTCTGGTAGGGGCCACATGATGCGGCTTGCCTTGAAAATGTGCCCGTCATGATGAATAAGAGAAGGCCCCTCCTCGAAAGATCGGATCGCCGCGCCATCTCCGGTTTAAGCATTGCGCATTTTTGCGTCCCTTTATCTCCGGGGTTTAGGGTTTTGCCTCTCTTTCACAGTTATATTTTGAGGGGGGCTCCTGTGCCGTGAGAGCAGTTCGGAAGAGCGGAGAATCGTTGCGGCCATAGGAGCTAGGGGAGTATCCTGAGGCGGTGATTTGTCAGCTTCGGAGTCCTCTGATTCGGAGCTTTCCCCTTCTTCTCCCAGTTCTTCTGTCTGTTCCATGGCGGACCAAAATCCAGGGGCCGAGAGCTGAGAGGGAGGACAAGCTTCGAGGACTTTTTTGGTGCCACCAGAGCCTCTTCGCAGGGAGCTGGGTGAGGCAGACATGAAGCGGCTGGAGAATCGGTATGGGCTACCATGGTGATTCAAGTTCCTCGCACCTGAGCCTCATGAATACAGTCTGGCCGCTCATTCTGGACTCTTTTGTTCTTTCCTCCTGGCCTGGAACTGCGGCTTTCGGCTACCCCTCCATCCCTTTGTTGCTGCGTTGCTTCGGTTCTACTGGATGGCTCCTGTCCAGTTGGTCTCCAACTCTTACACCCTCATCTTCTCCTTCATCTTCCTCTATGGCAAGAGAGGGGTGCGCACCTTGCTGGACCTCTTCCACTATTTTTTTGAGTTGAAGGATAATCCTTTTACCGAGAAGGGCTTCTTCTTCATTCAGGCGAGGCGGGGAAGGAGTTGTGTGTCCCTTTCTGTGAAGGATTCTTCTCATAAGGGGTGGAAGACCCAATATTTCTGGGTGGGCCCGTCGACGGTTGGCGTGGTCTGGGATTTCCCGATGGCGCCCAACTTTCACCCGAACATCCCTCCGAAGCACACAGAGGTCTCTCCGGAGGTGGAGAGGGATGCTGCTATCCTTCAGCGGGACTGCCTGGGGACTGTTGAGTTGGTGACTCCTCCTAACATCGAGGAGTATCTTTCTCGACTGCTATTGCCGACGAGTAAGCTTCTCAGGGACTTGTCTTCTCTCAAGCAAGTGCTTTTCCTCTTCTTAATTTGCTCTTCTTCGCGCAGATCTGCGGCGAGCGGCCGAGGAGGAGGAGGAGGAGGCACCGTCAGTCGAGCTGGATATCATCAATGTGGATGATATGCCAGCTCCGAGTGATCTCCCAGCTTCGGAGGGCTCGTCCCGTGCCCGTGAAAAGGGCAAGGGGGTCGCCCAGGATGATGCTTCTGAACGTCGGGGGGTCAAGCGGAAGGATCCCGTGGTTAAGTTGTTGCGGTCTTCGATGCAGGCTCAGTCTGCTGAGAAGAAGCGGGTGAGGAAGGCGGAGACCACCCGCTCGGTTGATGAGGTTCCCCTGTCACCTCCTCCCTCTGCGGTGCAAGAGGGGGCAAATGACGAAGGGATCATGGCCGATGCTGGGGCGCCGAGCGAAGCAAAGGGGGCGCCAAGTGGAGGAGCCCGATCCGAGCTGGTCGAGGCTGGAGAGTCGCAAGTTGTAGTGACTCGATCGCAGCCGACCGAGGTCGAGGAGGTGCACGGCAGGGCTGCTCATCCCGAGTCAACGGTGGGGCCCCCGAGGCAGGATTGCTCGGGGAAGGTGCCCCAATCTTGGCTGCTATGGAGAGAGTTCCCCTTCCCTCAACCAGTTCCTTCAGCGTCCGGGCCTCCCTGTACCGGAGGTGCCATTCTATTGCCTCGGGGGTTGTGCGAGAGAAACTCCAGAGGGGTCCCCCCTCCATACTTTTCGAGCAACTCATGGAAGGCGGCCTGATCTTGGCCCAGCTCGGGGCTGAGGCAGTAGGCGCGTATGCTCGGGTGGAGTCGGAGCGGGACACTCTCTCGTGGGCCCGTGGTGCCCTCGATCGGAAGGTTGAGCGTCTGACCTTTGATCTTGGTGACCTTCGTCAGGAGGTGGCCCCGCTTCGGGCTCAGGTGCAGTCGAGCCAAGCGGAGGCTCAGTCGTTGGCGGAGCAGCAGGCCCAGGCCCGTCGTATGGTCGACCGGAAGAATGAGCTCATGGAGGCGGAGCGTATGATTCAGGTCGAGCGCGGCGAGCAGTGGAAGGCCGAGCGGGAGGCGCTCGAGGGCCGAGTCTGGGGGACCGAGGATGCACTGACCAAGGCCGAGAGAAGGATGTCCGAGTCAGAGCAGAGGATAACCGAGCTCGAGAGGCAGGCGGAGTTGGTCGGGGTGGAGGCGTTCGAGCGACATAAGTGCTCAGAGGCCTATCACGCGGCTCTTCTCCAGGCTGCCTTCTCTTATTATGAGTCAGGCTATCGCCGAGGCCTTCGGAAGGGCTTCTCCCAGGGCTTCGATCGGGCCGTCATAGAAGCAGAGGCCCAAGCGTCTAGGCTCATTTTTCCTTCCGGGCAATGCTATGACTCAGACTGGGGTTCGACTGAGTCTTCCCATTATACATCGAGCGAAGAGGAAGGTCGGGAGTCCTCGTCCTCGTCCGAGCGACCGCCAACTCCAGCAGCCTCGGGAGGGCGCACGACCGAGACAGTTCCCACACAAGTGGGGTCAGTGCCTGGGTCGGCCGTCACCGAGAATACTGGGGGCAGATCGTCTGGTGCTAAGGAAGCCTTGCCTTCCGAACCTGAAGATGGGCCTGAGGCCTGATGTAATAGATCTATCTTTCTTTTTTTTTTCTTTCCCTTATGTAGCCGGGTAAGGCTTTTTTGGAAAATATAATAGCGGCTTTATTAATTGTTGAATTGACTGTTTCTTACCGCTTTTGGTGTGATTTGACTATCGGATTCGTAGTCGTTGAAGAAGGCGCGATTTTCTCTGCAGATATCGTGCGTGCCGATCTGTCAAATAACTGACATGGCACTGGCACCTTTCTGTTTTTCCATACCGCCCTTAATGACTTGTCGGGATGGGGGCATCTCTCGCCCTTCACATTTTTCCACAGCTTCGATATCTCGCCAGCATAGCTCCATTGTGTCCGTCATATTTTTCTGAGTCGAGTCATGTAATTTTCATACTTTATTTGAGTCATGTCATTGTAATTTTCCCTTTATTTGAGTCATGTACCTAGGTTAGTGAGTCATTTTCCTATGTTAGTTGTCATATGGTTGGTTTGATAGGCTAATGGGCCCAACTAATGGGCTAGGCCCAGGGGCGCCCCTCCCTTGGACTACTTTGGTCATTTACTTGTTTGTCAGGGCTATTTTGGTCTTACGAAAAGTATGGAGTCTATAAATAGTCCCTCCCCTCTCTCATTTGTAACAACCCTTTTATGATCAATTTAAATCAAGTGAGTTCTAGTGTCATATTGAGTTGATTCTCCAAACCTCTCTCTCTCTCTCTCTATTGGGGTGGATTCCCCTTCTCTCTCTATCTCACTTCTCTCTCTCTCTTCAAGGAGGAGGGTGCCACTTTCTCTCTCATCTCCTCCCTCTCTCTCCTACACATCATCAATTCTCTCTCTCTCCCCCTCATTACTCATCCTCCCAACTACCCCACCCTCATTACTCCACCCTAGTTCCAAGAGACCTCCCCCCCAATCCCAACTCCACCACCCAACCACCACCTACTCAACTCCCTTCCCTAAGCACCCTCTCATCTCCCAAGGGAGAATTCCCCACTCCCCAAGCACCCCTTCCCTTTCCCAACACAGCCCTTCCCATCCCCAAAGCCCCATTAACCACATTGGTCCATTTTCAAATTTTGGAGAGAGATATCTCCTTCTCTCTCCCCCACCCATCCCAAAATCGCAGCTCCCCTCTCACCCACTGCAAACACCACCTTTCAGACCCCATTCTCCCCCATCCACACCTTGGAACACCCCCTCCTATACCCCCTCACAGCCAGGGCTTTCCCCACACTCATCCACCCCCACTTCCCCTCCCATATACCCCATTTCCCCCACCATCTTCAACCTACAGTTTTCAGTCCGCAGGCAGCAGAGGAGTGCCCAGTTGCAGAGACTGCCACATCTTCACCTGGAAGCTTCAGAGAGCATACCATATATCGTTGGAAGCGTCTCCCAGTCAGCTTTCCAATGGTGGTGGTCCCGCCGACTTCCAAGATCGGAGCTGTTCGAGGAGGCGATCTACCACAACTGCGCAAGACTTCTCAGGCAGAGGACCAGAACCAGAGTGGAAGATCTACAGCGGCCAACCTACTGGGAATCTAAGAAATAGTTCTTCATAAAACGTCTTCTATTCTGAGTCTTCTTTCACCTACAAAAAGAAGAGCTCAATTTGGCATCGGAACCTGGAGTTATCAAGTTTCTCTCCCGGGTGCGCGGTTCTGCTTCCCCACAGTCTACACTGACCTCTCATCAGAGTTCAGAGCCCACTGGTCTTCTCTGACAACGTTTGGCTTCCCTGCCAGCTTTACTTCGAAGAGGACTTGTCAACAGTTCCATCGGCTCTGGCGGCACCTGATTCTGAGTTCGGGAGCGGTCGTGGCATCCTCTTCTTCTTGTTGTTGGAAACCTGAAGCAGCCAGTTCCGAGAAGCTACTACCCTATTCAAGCCTCCACCCAGACCAGCGTTGGCGCCAGAAGAAATCAAAAAAATTCAGACATTTTCCCGTTCCAGTTACGAAGAATTCCCCACTAGCCCCGTCATCAGAAAAAATCAGGAGAGGTCACAGAGGTGCCGTCTTCAACTGCTGGTCCCTGATTCCAGAACGTGGACAGATTCGGCATCGGCTTCCTTTCATCACTTCTAGCTCGAATTCCCCTCCCCGCTTGGTCGACTGAAGGCCCCTCCCTGTGTGGAGGTAGTGTTTGGATGTAATCATTGTCTTCCCTTCCCCACGATCCCCCCCTTGCATGGGGTGTAGTTTTGTAAACGTTTGAGCAGGTTGAAGCTTCACCGGCGCGGCGTTCGGGTGCATACCCACGCCTCCCCGCTCGCCATCGTCTCTGGCCGGGATCGGCGTCTTCACGCTGATCAGGTGAGCTTCTGGACCCCTCCCTTTGTTGGTAGATCTTGCTTAATTAGTATTGCTTCTTAACTCCGTCGGACGGTGAGTGAGCACCCGTTCCAAACTTGCTTATGTTTGAGTGGTCGCCGCGGGTGAGTTGTGAGTGTGACCCTTCAACCCATGCCTTCGGCGTGCTGACCGCCCGTGAATTTAGGCAACCCTGGCCCCTAGGGGTCCTCCCCAAGTCAGTCATATCCTTGGAAACGACCGGTCCAACCTCGGACCCTCACCCCATTGCCGGTCCACCTACGGACCCAAGTGTGCCAAACGCGAGTGAGTCCGCTTGTGTGACATTACCTAGTCGTTACGTTTGCTTGCCACTTAGGTCCCAGTTCGTGTCACATCATGTCGCTTCGTGCGTCCCGCTGGCGAGATGTTTGAGGAAATGAGGTAAACATCTCAGGGAAAGCCCTTTTAGCGTGTTTTGTAAGGGGAGAGTCATTTAAGGTGATCAGCTCCCCCTTCGGCCTATAAAAGGTCCGAGGGGCGTCTCCTTTTCCTTTCATCGCTTAAGGCCTTCCCTGGCGATTTCTCCTTCTTTCCCTTCCACGAGGCGTTGTGCTATCAGTCTTGGCGGGGCATGGAAAGCGCTTTAGAAGGCGATGATGCAGATGGCGATAGGAGGGAAGCTCCTGTTATTCAAGTTTGGAAGAGGGTTCATCGGCCAGGGGTCACTTTGGGAGAGGGTTCATGCCAGAGCATGTCACCTTCCTGTCCCTAACTTGCCGACGTTATCCCGAGGGGAGGGGGGATGAAGCTCGTCGAGCTTCATTCTTTCATTGTCCACCCAGCCCCTCTTTCCACCGTCGACCCCATTGCTAAGAAGGGAAGCTCTCTCAAGCTTCCTCTCCATTTTGCTCGGGTCGACCTCTTCTGTTTTTTATTTTTTGTTGTCCTTCCAATCCCTTTGGCATCTTTCCTCCGAGCTTTCTCAAACCAACGAGGCCGGCAATCCTTTGTCTGAGCCAGTTTCCGCACGAGGCAGAGTCAGTGGCTGGAAGTAGGAGCGCTTATCGGGTTGGCCGAGCGTTTTGCTCGCGTAATAGTGCCAGAGGTGTAATTTTTATACATGTATACTGTATTGGCTACGGCCTACTTGATGTACATCAAAGTTTAATAAGAAGAGAAGAATGGCATTTATTCTATTTTGCTTACATGTGCATGCTTGCCAAATGATCAAAAGTAGAACTTGCGAAGATTTGTCGCATTCCATGTCCGAGGGACGGGTGTTCCTTCCGTGGTGGACAGTCGGTATGCTCCTTTCCCGAGCGTCTCGACCACTCGGTAGGGGCCTTCCCAGGTAGGGGCCAGCTTCCCCGCCGCCTCTAGTGGTCGAGATGCTTCAACTTTCCTCAGGATGAAGTCTCCCGATTGGAAGTGTCTGTCTCAGACTCTAGAGTTGTAGTATCGAGTGATGCGCCGTTGGTATTCAATTGCTCACATCTTTGCAATCTCTCAGATCTCGTCTACTAGGTCGATGTTTTCTCACAGTTTTTGCTCGTTTACCTCGGGTTTGAAGTGGACGACACGGAGAGAGGGATTGCCGACCTCCAACGGAATTACGGCTTCCGTGCCATACACCAGCTGAAAAGGTGTTTCACCGGTGGCCGTCCTCGGAGTAGTTCGGTGCGACCATAGTACGCTCGGTAATTCCTCGAGCCAGCTACCCTTGGCCTTCCCGAGCTTGGTTTTGATGCCTTTTAAGATAGTCTTATTGGCATTTTCGACCAGTCCGTTAGCCTGAGGGTGGACTACCGAAGTGAAGTGGTTGTGAATGTTTAGGTTGGCACATCTGTCTCTGAAGTAATGAGAATCAAACTGCCGACCGTTATCACTCACGATCACTCGAAGGACACCGTAGCAATAGATGATCGACTTCCAAACAAAACTCCATACGGCTGACTCGGTGATCCTGGTGGTGGCTTCGGCCTCAATCCACTTGGTGAAATAGTCGATGGCGACGATGATGAACTTCCTCTGTTCTTGGGCGGTGGGGAATGGCCCCAGGATGTCGATCCCCCACCGAGCGAAAGGGTATGGCTGGGCAAGGGTGATGAGCTCCGCGGCGGGCTGATGGATCAGGTGGTCGAAGCGCTGACATCAGTCGCACTTCTGTACGTAGGTCGTGCAGTCGTGCTGGAGAGTGGGCCACCAGTAACCCTGCCGAAGTAGGATCCTGGCGAGCGATCTTCCTCCTTGGTGCGCTCCACAGGTGCCTTCGTGTACTTCCTGAATAGCTCGGCTGGCTTAGTCGGCGCTGATGCACTTGAGGAGGGGACCGGAGAAAGATCTGCCGTATAAGGCATTGTCCAACATGACGAAACACCGAGCTTGGTACTTGAGCTTCCGAGCCTCTTGAGGATAGGTGGGCTCTTTAGAATCCTGGAGCCAGAATATGTAGGGGGTCCGCCAGTCGCTCGGGGGTGCCGAGTCAACGGTCATAAGCTCGGACTCGATGCTCGGTCGCCCGAGCTCTTCAAGAAAGACCGATCGTGTACCTGCGGGGTCGTGCGAGGAGGCCAGTCGAGAGAGGGTGTCCGCTCAGGAGTTTTCCTCCCAAGCTATCCGGACTACCTCAAAGCTCTCAAAGAGTTGGGCCATCCTCTTGACCGCCTGGAGGTACTTGACCATTTGTCCTTCTCGAGCTTCGTAATCACTGTTGACCTGGCTAGCGACTAATTGGGAGTCAGTGTGGATTCTGACCCGCTCGGCCCCCAGTCGTCGAGCCATCCTGGCCCCTGAGATAAGGGCTTCGTACTCGGAGGCGTCGTTGGCCGCCTGGAAGTTGAACTTTAGGGCATACCGTAGCTCTGCTCCTTCAGGGGACATGAGGAGGACACCGGCGTCGCACCCGACTGAGTTGGAGGACCCGTCAACGAACAGATCCTAAGTGGGCCTCGGCGCTGGTGGAGGTACTTCTTCAATCGGGACAGTGCTTTCGGCGATGAAGTCTACGAGAGCCTGTCCTTTGATGGCCGAGTGGGGGCGATATGAGATATCGTAGGCCCTGAGCATGATGGCCCACTTGACGAGGTGTCCCGAGGCTTCAGGGTGAAAGAGAATCTTCTTCAGGGGTTCACCGGTCAATACGACAATGCAGTGCCCTTGAAAGTAGGGTTGGAGGCGCTTGACCGAGGTAACCAACGCTAGCACGAGTTTCTCGATTTCGGGGTACCTTTTCTCGGCCTCATTAAGCACCTTGCTGGCATAGTAAACTGGTCTCTCGATCCGTACGTCATTCCTGACTAGGACCGAGCTCACTGTAGAAGGGGTCACCGAGAGATAGAGGTATAGAGCTTCACCTTGGACCGGCTTGGATAGTACCGGGGGCGAGGCCAAGAATTCCTTGAGTTCGGTGAACGCCTTCTGACATTCCTCGTCGCAGGCGAACGTAGCAGATGCCATTTTGGGTCCCCTCAACAATTTGAAGAAGGGTAAGCATCGTTCGGCCGCTCGAGACAGGAAACGGTTGAGCGCAGCAATTCGCCCCGTGAGGCGTTGGACGTCCTTGATGCAGGTGGGCGGCCGCATGTCCAGGATGGCCTGGACCTTGTCGGGGTTGGCCTCAATCCTACGCTGAGTTACCAGGAAGCCTAGGAACTTCTTGGATCTGACTCTGAAGGTGCATTTGGCAGGGTTGAGCTTCATGCTGCACTTCAGGAGGGTGTCGAAGGTCTCGGCTAAGTCGGCGAGGTGGTCTTCGGCCTTCAGTGTTTTGACGAGCATGTCATCAATGTAAGCCTCGACGTTCCGACCGAGCTGTCCTTCGAAGATGTGGTTGATCCGTCTCTGATATGTCGCACCAGCGTTCTTTAGCCCGAATGGCATCCGGGTGTAGCGGTGTATGCCGAAGTCGGTGATGAAGGTGATCTTCTCGATGTCCTCCGGGTCCATCCTAATCTGATGGTAGCCGGAGTAGGCGTCCAAGAAGCTGAGCAACTCGTTGCCAGGGGTTGAGTCGACCGGTTGATCGATGCTTGGCAGTGGGTAGCAATCCTTCGGGGTAGCCTGATTGAGGTCGGTGAAGTCCACGCACATTCGCCATTTCCCAGAAGCCTTTGGTACAAGGACGACATTGGTGAGCCACGTAGGGTACATGACTGGGCGAAAAAGGCCAGTCTCTTGCCCCTTGATGACTTGCTCTTTGATGACCGCTTGCTTCTTTGGGGCATGCTTTCTTCTACGTTGCTGGACTGGCTTCACCGTTGGGTTGAGGTTGAGCTTGTGCATCACCACGTCTCTCGGAATCCCGGGAAGGTGCTCATCAGACCATGCAAAGACTCAGATATACCAGGCAATGAAATCCTTATATTTTTCCTGTTCCTCAAGTGATAGATCGGCTCCGATCTTTACTCCTAGAGTCAGGTCACCGTTAAGGAAGACCGTTAGCAACTCGCCACCGGGCTCAGATGTTGCGGGTCCCTCTTCGGCTCCCTTTACTCCTTTTTTCCCTCTCCGGCCTAGTGGCTTCGACCGAGATTATATAGCACCATCTAGCCAATGCCTGGTTACCTCGGACTTCCCCCACGCCATGTTTGGTTGGGAACTTCATTTTTTGGTGAAAGGTATAGGGCACCGCTTTCATTCGGCGGAGAATGCCTCAGCCGAAGATGGCGTTATATGCCGTCATCCCTTTAATCACGATGAAGTCTACCATAACTGTAACAATTTTAGGCAGGGTGTCGATAGTAACTGGCAGGCTCAGGGCTCTCTCGGGATAAGTTGCATGGCCGTTGAACCCACAGAGGGGGGTTCAGATCGGGTGGAGTTTAGATAGATTCTCTCCCATCTTGAGGAAACATTCATAGGATAATACATCAGGGGCACTACCATTGTCAACTAAGATCCTATCTACGTTACAATGGTTTATTGTAGCCGATATAACGAGTGCGTCGTCGTGCGGGGTGGTTAACCCTTCCAGGTCCTGGTCAGAGAATACTAGGGCCTACGATTTGCTCGCCTACGGGGCCGTAGGGTGCTCAATGGAGGCTCGGCTCGCCCGCTCAGTGTGACGCTTTCTTCCTCGGTTGCTATCTCCGCCTGATGCCGCACCACCCACGATGACGTTGATATGAACTCCAAGGGGGCATTGTCGATCTCTTCAGGGGCACCTCGGTCATCCCTTTGCCCGGACACGTATCGGGATAGGTGTCCCTGGTGGACGAGGCGCTCGATCTCATCTTGAAGTCGATGGCAATCACTGGTGTGATGCCCGTGATCGCTGTGGAATAGGCAATGCTTACGGCGATTGCGGTGCTCGGCTTTCATAGGCTCGGGTTGGCTGAGGAGGCCCGAGCCTTTGATGTCTTCATAAATTTCGTAGATGGGAGCGATAAGGGGGGTATACCGCTCGTACTTCTGGGACGACTCTTTTCGGTCTCCGTCCTGGTTCCACCTTTTTCCTTGGCCCGCCCCTTGCTTAGACGGTCGCTTCTTGTCCCCCTCCCGACCTGAGCCTATCGTGCCTCGGCAGGTGCTGAGGACTTCCTTGCACTCTGCATGGCGCAAGGCTAGGGTCACTAGCTCGGCAAGGGAGGTGGGAGGATGAAGCACTAGCTCGCACCGCAGGTTCTCGTCACGGGTACCCCCGGTCAATGCGGTGATGGAAGAGGCCACATCCAGGCGGGAGATGCGCAGGGCTTCCGATTTGAATCGGTTGATATAAGCCCGCAACTTCTCCCCTGTTCCTGCTTGAGGGCCAATAATCCCCCCACTGACTGGGGTGGACCGCTACCAGCGAAACTTTCCTTGAACACTCGCCCGAATTGCTTGAAGTTGTGGATGCTGCTAGGGGTGAGGGCCCTGAACCAAGCCTGAGCACCCTGGACCAGAGTGGTCATGAACGCTCAGCACTTGATTACGTCGGACGCCCCATACAAGGCCATTAGGGCGTCGAAGCTGTCGTAGTGGTCGGTCGGGTCTCCTTGGCCGTCGTACGACTTGAAGGTTGGGAGTGAGATCCTGGGGGACATCTCTGCCTTCAAAATATAGTCAGAGAAAGGGGATCGCTCCTCGTCCTCCATGGGAGAGGTCTTCTGCAAGGCGCGGAGGGCGCGCTCTAGCTCCGTGAAACGCCTCTCAAAGTCTCACAGCCGCGCGCTCTAGCTCCGGTTGTCGCTGGCCCGAGAGGCTGGGGGGCGCACTTGCATGCCGTCCCGACGCTCCTCAGGGGCCTCGGCTTCCGAAAACGGTCAGCGAGCTTCGATCTTCTCCCTCCTCCGGGTTAAGGAGGCTTCCTGCTCTAGGGGAGGGGTATGCGATGCTCCTCTTGACAGGTTGCGAATGAGCCGCCACCCCCGGAGGGTAAAACGGTCTCCAGCGGTTTGCTAGGAGGAATCTCCATGTGGGGGGCTCTTCCGGGGGAGCTGCGACTTCTCCTCTGATGTGGCACAGCCCAAGGATGACTAAGTATGAAATGAGCAACCTAGGACCTAGACCCGCAAGCATACAAGCACTCCAATGATTCTCACGATAGCGTCTTACTCACTCGGCACACGCGATCACCCGGCGGGGCCGGGGGATGATGGCAAGAGTCCGAGGCAAGACCCAATGATTCTAATTGACTTAGTTGGCTTAGGCTGACCCCAAAGGGCCTAGGATTCCCAACTTCATGGGCGGCTGGCCCGCAGGGCGGGGTTTGGGTGGCACTCTCTCCCAGTCCGCGGTGGACACCTTCAAAGTAGCATACAAGTACGGGCCCTCTTCTCACCGTCCGACGGGCATACAAAGCAATACTAAACTCGTAGAAATAAGGTAATCAAAGGTAGTATCAGAGGCTCACCTGATCGGTGTGAAGACACCGATCCCGCTCGGAGACGAGGGCGCGCCGGGAGACGAGGGTATATACCCGATCGCTGCGGCGGTGTCGCTTGACCTGAAAATTAAAGGGGTACAGCACTACGCCTCTCGCAGGAGGGATGATCTTGGGGTGGGGATTAGACTTATTACAATCAATACTACATCCTCACAGGGAGGGGCCTTCAGCCGTCCAAGCGGGGTGGGGGAATTATGCGAGAAAACCCGACTTTCCAAGCTTTGCCGGTTCTGCCAATCTTCAGATTCGCTGGACAGGGTGTTGGTGTTGACTCTGCCACGGACTCCTCGGAACTCAGATCTTGATGAAACCTGTGCCAAAAGTTCCCCAACTGACCGAGGGTGATGTCTGATTTTTTGGGAAGGCTCTGAAACTCGGGGCTGATCGGGCCAGCGACTGGAACAGGACAGCAACGTTCTGTCTCAGACTGGTGCAGAGTTGGTGCAGTCTGTTTCAGAAGGTGCTGCAGACTCTCCCGAACTCCAATCTAGATGAAACTAGCGGTGACGCGATCATGGTCGGAGTAGCTTTGAGCAGGAGTTGACGGGGCCCCAATCAGAGGTTGGAGAAAAGAATGGTGGCCGGATAAGTGAGGACAGGTCAAACCTGGACCCACAGGTGGCAGACTGCACCCTCCGGCGAAGAAAATTGTAACTGGTAGCTCCGGTGGCCGATTGAGGTCCTTCTTCTTGGAGATGAAAGCTAACTGGACGTAGTTTCTGCCCTCCAAAAATGGCGCTCAGATCCTTCACGAGCTGGCCGAGGCAACCTCTTCTTTCAGCTTCAGGTCTTCAGACAGGGGCAGATTGCGCAGTTGGACGAGATCCTCGACTCCGAACAGATCCTGACTCGGATGGATGCGAGACCACCACCGTTGGAAAGCTAGCTCGATGGCGATTCCGACGATGTAAGATAGGTCACCAGGAGCCCACAGGAGACGACGGGGTGTCCTTTGCAATCTGCTGCCAATCTGAAACCGGCGTCCTGGCCTGAACCTGAAAATGCAAATGGCTATAGGTGAAAGGTGTGGTTGGGGAAATGGGGTGGGAGGTGTGTCTAGTGGCTATGGGAGAGAGATGTGAGGTGTTTAGGGGTTGTGAGAGCTGTGGGGGAATGAAGGGTGGGGGGGAAATGGCTGGAGAGGGCTGTGAGATGAGTGGAGGGAAGGTGGAGCTCTTGGTGTGCAAGGGGAGAGCAAGGGAGATGGGGGGGCGAACTTGGCTTGACCAAGGGGAGGTGGGGGGCGAACTTGGGAGCTTGGGGGTGGGGGAGATGAAAGGGCACAGCCCAAGGGAAGGGAAATTCAAATTTGGGTCCTTGGGGGAAGTCCCTTCAGCCTTGGGAGGGTGGGAAGGTGCTTTGGGAAGTGGAAGGGGTAGGTGGTGGTTGGAGGGTGGGGTTTTGATTGGTGTAGGATACCTTGGGGCTGGGGTGGAGTTATGGGAGTGGTGTGGGAACTTGGGAGGAGTTATTGGGGAGGGGAAGAGAGAGAGAAAGTGGGTGGGAAGTGAGGAGAGAGAGAGGGGGGCGAACTCTTCCCCTTGGGAGAGAGAGAGAGAGAGAGATAATGAGATAATAAGAGAGGAGAAATTTAGTGGAGGGGAGTGAGATGTGGGAAATGTTTCTATTCAAATTGATTCATCAAAAGTTGAGTACATGAGGAGAGATGGGCCTATATATAGGCAACCATTCTTTACATGACCAAAATGTCCCTGACAATAAGACAAAAGACCGAGCATATCCTAGACTCAATCCTATGGGCCCATAACTAAGATAATAAGGCCCAATTAAGCATAACAAGGGAAATGGACTAGAACCACATTACTCAATAAAGGGAAATACAAAAGATAGGACTCAATAAAAGGAAAATACATAAGATGAAACTTGGGAAATGAAGATAACAAGTGTAGACCATAATCAATCCACATCAAGAGTGTGCAGGCGACCCGAGCTAGAGGGAGTGTCGTGAGATGCCCTCATCAAATCCCCCGGGGTGGGGAGAACTCGACCCCGTCGAGTATGGGTCAACCTGGCTGTCGTAATGCTCCAGCATGTCGGGGTCCAAGCGTAGCAGATCCTCTCGACTCACCCACGTATCCTCTATCGGGGGACGGTTCTTCCACCTAACCAGGTAGCGCTGATACACCTTGTGCCTAGTAATGATACTCTGCTCATCCAGTATTACCTCTACCTGCTCTAGTCGGTCTCTCAAGCTAGAAAGTGGAGTCCCTCCGGGAGTGTCTCTCTCAAGGAGGGGTAAACGCTCGAGCTCCTCACTGGGTTCCACCGCGGGGCCCTTGTAGGGTACCAGGTCCGCCACATTGAAAGTAGGGTGTACCCCAAAACCCTCAGGTAGGTCTAGCTCATAAGCATTACTGCCAAGTCATCTCAGAACTCGAAAGGGTCCCGAACCTCGTGCCCTCAACTTGGAGGCAGGCCCTGGAAGGAGCCGCTCCATCCTCACCATCACCGAATCTCCCACTTGGAACTCGCAGTGGCGTCGATGAGCATCTGCCCGCCTTTTGTGAGCCTCATTGCTCTTTCCTATATGCTTACGGATGTCATCATGCAACTCTTTAATATGTTGTGCAAAGGACTCAGCTGAGACTGACACTCTAGCATGTGGTGGAAGGGGAATAAGATCGGAAGGTTTTCTAGGCCTATAACTATGTACAACCTCAAATGTACTCTTGCCTATGGACCTATTGACAGAATCATTGTAGGCAAACTCGGCTTGAGATAAGAGGATATCCCAATTCCCAGGGTGGTCCCCTACAAGGCAACGGAGCAAGTTCCCAAGGCTTCGGTTGACGACCTCAGTCTGGCCATCGGTTTGAGGATGGTAAGCAGAGGAGAGTTTGAGGAGGGTTCCCATTAGGTGCCAAAGAGTCTTCCAAAAATAACTGGTGAATTTCACATCCCGATCAGACACAATAGTCTTAGGTAATCCATGGAGTCGGACCAACTCATCAAAGAATAATCGGGCGACCCTAGAAGCATCGGAGGTCTTGGAACATGGGATAAAGTGGGCCATTTTAGAGAACCTGTCAACCACTACAAAGATGGAATCATGTTTGCACAAGGTCTTAGGTAGGCTAAGGATGAAGTCCATGCTCAAATCCTCCCAAGGTCGGTCTGGTATGGGTAGGGGTGTGTAAAGCCCAGTATTTTGCTTCACTTGTTTGGCTGAGGCACAAATGCGACATTGCCCCACAATGTGGGCCACATCCTTCTTGAGACTAGGCCAATAGAATTACCTCTCAACTAGCTCTATGGTCTTTTGGACCCCAAAGTGACCAGCTAGGCCACCACTGTGTAACTCCCAAACTAAGAAGTCCCAAAGTGAAGTCCGGGGTATGCAAAGCCTAGCACCCTTGAATAGATACCCCTCTTGAAGTATGAACCCCTCATGTTCCTTGTGGGGCTGAGTGGAAAGGGTGTTGTAGTGAGTCCCAAAGTCGGGGCAATTTGGGTATTCACCTTTGATTCTTTCAAACTCGGTTACTTCCACCTGGATGGTGGAGAGTAAGGCTACCCGCCTACTTAGTGCATCGGCGGCGCGGTTCTTACTACCCATCTTGTACTTGAGGACAAAGGTGTAAGCTTGAATGTATTCTACCCATCGGGCATGGCGGGCATTGAGGTTTTGTTGGGTGTTGAGGTACTTCAAAGCCTCATGGTCCGAGAAGATCACAAACTCCTTGGGTAGGAGATAGTGCCTCCAATGCCGAAGGGATTGAACCACGGCATAAAGCTCTTTGTCATAGGTGGAGTACCTAGTCCTAGCCTCACAAAGTTTCTCACTAAAATAGGCTACCGGGTGACCTTCTTGGCTGAGGATGCCCCCAATCCCTACCCCGGATGCATCACAAGTGACTTCGAAGACTTTCGAGAAGTCAGGTAGGCAAAGGACCGGGACTTGGGTCATCTTTTCCTTGAGCTCTAGGAATGCTTTGGAGGCTGCCCTAGTCCACACAAAGGTGCCTTTCTTGAGGCAATCCGTGATAGGAGCGGTGGTTGTGCTAAATCCTCAGATGAATTTCCTATAGAAAGTAGCCAGCCCATGAAAGCTTCGGGCCTCATGAAGGGTCTTGGGCTCGGGCCACTCAAGAATAGCTTGGACCTTTTCGGGGTCCATGGATACCCCTTGAGATGAGACAATAAATCCTAGAAAGGCTAGTTGATTGGTCAAGAAATGACACTTCCCGGGGTTAGCAAAGAGACTCTCCTTCCTAAGAATGGTGCACACTTGTTTGAGGTGATCGAGGTGGGCTTCCTTGGATTGGCTATATATGAGGATGTCGTCAAAGTAGACAACTAGAAAGATGCCAATGAAGGGCCGGAGGACCTCGGTCATGAGGCGCATGAAGGTGCTCGGCGCATTAGAAAGGCCAAAAGGCATGACAAGCCATTCATAGAGACCGTCCTTAGTCTTAAAGGCGGTTTTCCACTCGTCCCCGGGCCTAATGCGAACTTGATGGTAGCCACTCTTGAGGTCGATTTTGGAGAAGATGGTGGCTCCAGCTAGCATATCTAGCATATCATCTAACCGAGGGATGGGGAACCTATACTTGACCGTTATTTTATTGATGGCTCGGCTATCCACACACATGCGCCAAGTTCCGTCCTTTTTGGGTGTAAGAAGAGCCGGGACGGCACAAGGGCTTTTGCTAATTCGGAGGAAGCCCTTCCTGATGAGTTCCTCAATTTGCCTCCTGAGCTCGGCATGCTCGGTGGGGTTGAGGCGGTAGTGTGGGAGGTTGGGTAAGGTAGCTCCGGGCACAAAATCGATGGCATGTTGCACATCGCGCATGGGTGGTAGCTTGTCCGGAAGCTCCTCGGGAAACACATCATGGAAGTCCTCAAGGAGTTGTTGAATTTCTATCGGGTGTGGGTCGGTTGGGGTGGACTCCCCGAGGCAAATAACAATGGCACACACATGTTCTCCTTGGTTGACTTCTTCCTCAAGCTCTTTCCTAGTGATGAGGTGTAGGCTCCTAGGAGGCTCATTGATGATACTAGGATTAAGGCTTGATGGGGTGGGGTTTGGTGGGTTTGGAATAGTGGGAGGGGTAGGGGATCCCTCAAGGGAGGGAGATGCTTTCTTGGGAAGGGTGCGGGGTGGAGAAGGGTTGAGTTGGATTTTCTTTCCCTCATGAGTGAAGATGCAAGTGTTTGTCCTTCCAAGGAAGGTGGTATCTACATCATAGATCCAAGGCCGCCCTAGGAGTATACTCCCAACTTCCATTGGTAGGATGTCACACCACACTTGGCCTTGATAGGATTGGAATGTAATGGGGACAAGGCAACGAGCACTAACGGGTATGGAGGTGGCATCAATCCATGCTACCCGATATGGGTGTGGATGTAGGGAGGTGGTAAGGCCCAAAAGTTTGACGGTGTCGGGTGACACCACATTCACACTACTTCCATTGTCCAAGATGACCTTTCTAACATGGCTCCCTATCCGGATGTAGGTATGAAATATGGTGTTTCTTTTCCAATCATGCTCTTGGGTTTGAGTGAGGGTGCACCTAACCACTCCGAGGTGGGAGTCGGTGGATGGAGGGAGTTGTTCTTGGTTGGTCTCTATGTAGTGGTTCTCATACTCCTCCTCCCATTCAAGAGAGGGTTCATATATCTCAACTTCTCCTTCAAATTCAGCTTGGGTTGGGGGTTGGTCTCCTCTATGAGCAAGTTAGATGCTCCCTTGGTGGGGCATTGATTGGCAAAGTGTCCATACCCATAGCACCTAAAGCATTGCTGCCCATTTTGATGGTTTGGGGCCATCTTAGTGTGAGGGGGAGTGGGTGTCGGATTGGGCCTATTGGGAGTTGTGTTTAGGGGCCCACTTGTGGGGCGGGGTGGTGGAGTGCCACTAGGAGGGGTGACCCGGGTGGGAGGAGCTCCCATGGGTGTGGGAAGGAGACCTCTTTGGGGAGGTAGAGGGTTGACCCGAGGTGCCATGGCTTTGGGGTCCATCCCCAGAGGGGGAACCATTCGTGTATACCGAGAGAATTTCTCGGCATCCCGAGCTACTTAGTAGGCTTGCTCTAAAGTGGCTACTTGACGCATGAATAACTCCTTTTTTATATGGAATTGAAGTCCATTCCTAAAGCGGGAGAGTGTGACGGCGGGGTCCTCTTGTACTCCACACTTGAGAAGGTAGTAGTCTAACTTCTCAATGTATTCCATAACGGTCTTTCCCTCTTGGGTCAAGGCTTGCCACTCATCTAGGAGGTTTTGGTGGTAGGAGGGTGGGACATATTTGAGTTTGAGTTGGTCTTTCATGGCCCCCCATGTGGTGATGGGAGCTTCCCTCCTAACTATCCTTAATGCCTCAACATTCATCCAATGAGTCTTGGCTAGTTTGGTTAATTACATCTTTGTAAGCCGGACTCTCCTATCCTCGGTCATTGGGTACCAATCAAAATATTGGTCCATGGCTGCCTCCCAATCTAAGTAGATGCTCGGATGATGAGACCCATCAAAGGTGGGTGCATCGACTTTCACAAGTCTCATTAGTTGGTCATCCGGGTTGTCACGGGGGAGTCTCTCATTCCTTCTAGGATGTGGGTCCCTTTCCGGTTCGGGAGGGTGATCAAGGTTGAGCTCTCCTATGGCTGGCTCCACATGTGGAGGTGGTTCTCTCCTATCTCCTACCCTTGGGGCAGGCCTATTTTCCTCAATTTGTTCAAGCCGGGCCGTTATGTCATCAAGCCTTCCCATGATATTGGTCATGCCTTCCACAAGAAACCTCATATGATCGGGAAGCTCGTGCTCATTGTGAGCGGGATTTCCTTGGGGATTGGGATTCATGGTGGTATTAGAAGAGGAGGGATTGACTTGATAATGGGCTCCACTACGAGTGGTCATGCAAAGTTGGGTGGGCTATGCAAGGGTGTGCGGCTGCACCTATGAATGACTTAGTGTGACCCAAGACTAGACTTGTAAGGACAAGCCTAAGACCGCTCTGATACCACTTGATGTGGCACAGCCCAAGGATGACTAAGTATGAAATGAGCAACCTAGGACCTAGACCCGCAAGCATACAAGCACTCCAATGATTCTCACGATAGCGTCTTACTCACTCGGCACACGCGATCACCCGGCGGGGCCGGGGGATGATGGCAAGAGTCCGAGGTGAGACCCAATGATTCTAATTGACTTAGTTGGCTTAGGCTGACCCCAAAGGGCCTAGGATTCCAAACTTCGTGGGCGGCTGGCCGGCAGGGCGGGGTTTGGGTGGCACTCTCTCCCGGTCCGCGGTGGACACCTTCAAAGTAGCATACAAGTACGGGCCCTCTTCTCACCGTCCGACAGGCATACAAAGCAATACTAAACTCGCAGAAATAAGGCAATCAAAGGTAGTATCAGAGGCTCACCTGATCGGTGTGAAGACAGCGATCCCGCTCGGAGACGAGGGCGTGCCGGGAAGCGAGGGTATATACCCGATCGCTGCGGCGGTGTCGCTTGACCTGAAAATTAAAGGGGTACAGCACTACGCCTCTTGCAGGAGGGATGATCTTGGGGTGGGGATTAGACTTATTACAATCAATACTACCTCCTCGCAGGGAGGGGCCTTCAGCCGGCCAAGCGGGGTGGGGGAATTATGCGAGAAAACCCGACTTTCCAAGCTTTGCCGGTTCTGCCAATCTTCAGATTCGCTGGATAGGGTGTTGGTGTTGACGCTGCCACGGACTCCTCGGAACTCAGATATTAATGAAACCTGTGCCAAAAGTTCCCCAACTGACCGAGGGTGATGTCTGATTTTTTGGGAAGGCTCTAAAACTCGGGGCTGATCGGGCCGGCGACTGGAACAGGACAGCAACGTTCTGTCTCAGACTGGTGCAGAGTTGGTGCAGTCTGTTGCAGAAGGTGCTACGGACTTTCCCAAACTCCAATCCAGACGAAATAGGGGTGACGTGATCGTGGTCGGAGTAGCTTCGATCAGGAGTTGACGGGGCCCCAATCGGAGGTCGGAGAAAAGAATGGTGGCCGGATAAGTGAGGACAGGTCAAACCTAGACCCACAGGTGGCAGACTGCACCCTCCGGCGAAGAAAATTGTAACTGGTAGCTCCGGGGGCTGATTGAGGTCCTTCTTCTCGGAGATGAAATCTAACTGGACGTAGTTTCTTCCCTCCAAAATTGGCGCTCAGATCCTTCACGAGCTGGCCGTGGCAACCTCTTCTTTCAGCTTCCGATCTTCAGACAGGGGCAGATTGCGCAGTTGGACGAGATCCTCGACTCCGAACAGCTCCGGACTCGGATGGATGCGAGACCACCACCGTTGGAAAGCTAGCTCGATGACGCTTCCGACGATGTAAGATAGGTCGCCAGGAGCCCTCAGGAGACGACGGGGTGCCCTCTGGAATCTGCTGCCAATCTGCAACCGGCATCCTGGCCTGAACCTGAAAATGCAAATGGCTATAGGTGAAAGGTGTGGTTGGGGAAATGGGGTGGGAGGTGTGTCTAGTGGCTATGGGAGAGAGATGTGAGGTGTTTAGGGGTTGTGAGAGCTGTGGGGGAATGAAGGGTGGGGGGGAAATGGCTGGAGAGGGCTGTGAGATGAGTGGAGGGAAGGTGGAGCTCTTGGTGTGCAAGGGGAGAGCAAGGGAGAGGGGGGGCGAACTTGGCTTGACCAAGGGGAGGTGGGGGGCGAACTTGGGAGCTTGGGGGTGGGGGAGATGAAAGGGCACAGCCCAAGGGAAGGGAAATTCGAATTTGGGTCCTTGGGGGAAGTCCCTTCAGCCTTGGGAGGGTGGGAAGGTGCTTTGGGGAGTGGAAGGGGTAGGTGGTGGTTGGAGGGTGGGGTTTTGATTGGTGTAGGATACCTTGGGGCTGGGGTGGAGTTATGGGAGTGGTGTGGGAACTTGGGAGGCGTTATTGGGGAGGGGAAGAGAGAGAGAAAGTGGGTGGGAAGTGAGGAGAGAGGGAGGGGGGGCGAACTCTTCCCCTTGGGAGAGAGAGAGAGAAATAATGAGATAATAAGAGAGAAGAGAAATTTAGTGGAGGGGAGTGAGATGTGGGAAATGTTTCTATTCAAATTGATTCAGCAAAAGTTGAGTACATGAGGAGAGATGGGCCTATATATAGGCAATCATTCTTTACATGACCAAAATGTCCCTGACAATAAGACAAAAGACCGAGCATATCCTAGACTCAATCCGATGGGCCCATAACTAAGATAATAAGGCCCTATTAAGCATAACAAGGGAAATGGACTAGAACCACATTACTCAATAAAGGGAAATACAAAAGATAGGACTCAATAAAAGGAAAATACATAAGATGAAACTTGGGAAATGAAGATAACAAGTGTAGACCATAATCAATCCACATCAAGAGTGTGCAGGCGACCCGAGCAAGAGGGAGTGTGGTGAGATGCCCTCATCATCCTCCCTAGTCGCCTGGGACCTCATGAGATCCACGAGGACATCCAGTTTTGTGTTGAGGGTTTGGAGGGCGTCGGTGCTCCCACTGGGAAGCTGTTTCCCCGGCACCGATGGAGGTATCTCTTTGGCGTGATTGCCTGGCGGGGAATTCTCCGTGGGGAGAGAAGGCGCGCCTTCTTCCGTCACCAGGGCTTTCCCCAGGTCACTGACAGTCCTCCTGCCAGAATTTCTTCGCACCATGATGGCTCATTGATGTGACACACCCTTGGACTTAAGCAAGCAAGCACATTCGCATTCAAACGGGCCGATGTGGGCCACCGCTCTATCGTCGCTCACCCAAGCCCGAGGCGACTTGGCGATGCCAAGTAGAGGATGTGAGGGTTGGGCCCTTGCTGGTAGAGGGCCAACAAGGCCAAGATTTTATTCCCAAAGGATGTGGAAGCCGAATTCAATGGGACCGACAAAGTGCCAAAGGCACCGGTTACACTCTTCCCCACGGTGATCACTCAAGGCAACGGGGCTTGAGGATCGAGCTCTCACTCTCACGGCCAGCGAAACTAAGAACTAATATTGAAAGACAAGCACAAATGAGAGCAAGGTTTTGGAGCACTTACTCGACCGGTTTGAAGAAACCGGTCCCGCTCGGAGACGAGGGCTAGCGGGGAGGCGGGTGGATCCCCACACGCCGCGTCGGGGTAGCTTGACCTGCCCAAATGATTACAATACTACACCTCTCGCAGGAGGGGAGACCTTGGGGTGGGGGTTAAGTGATATTACAACTAAAACTACCTCCACACAAGGAGGGGCCTTCAGCCGGCCAAGCGGGGAGGGGAACTTGGACTAAAGGTAATGAAAAGATGACGAAGAGAATCTGCCTGCTCTCTGCAATAGGCGACAGGCAGACAGAGTTGAGGCCGCAGAACTTGATAGAGAATTTTTCTGAAGACTAGACCAGTGTGGAACTCTTCATAACTGGAAATGGAATGCCTCAGAATTTTTTTGATTTCTTCTGGCGCCGATGCTGGTCTGGGTGGAGGCTCGAACAGGGTTGCAGATTCTCCAACTGAGAGCTTCAGGTTTCCAACAGCAGGAAGAAGTGGATACCCCGACAGCTCCCGAACTCAGAATCAAGTACCGCTGGAGTTTTTGGAACCATGAATGAGTCCTCTTCGCAGCCGAACTAACGGGGAAGCGAAACGATGCCGGAGAAGACCAGTGGACTCTGAACAATGATGATAGGTTGGTGCAGACTGTGGGAAGAAAAACCGCGTACTCGAGGGGTAAAATTGATAACTCTGGCCCACAGACGTCGATCGAAGTTCCGCTTCTTGATTATGAAAGTAGACAGGATGAGGAACAACTTTACAGAAGAACTCTTGGCCTGATTCCTCGAGGTTCGTCGTGGAAGAGCTTCTACTCCGGTTCAGGTGCTCAACAGGGGCAGCACTGCGCAGTTGTGGGAGAACGGATCTCCCGGGCAGCACCGAGCTCGGATGGGGATGAAACAACCGCCGTTGAGAAGAAGACCGGTAGACGCTTCTGTGGATACCTCTTGGCCCATCAGATTCTCATGGAGGTGGTCGCGGTGGCTGCTGCAAGCTGCTGGTTCACCTGCAACCTCTGGACTGCAAGCTGCAACCTAGGTATAGCTTCCAATGGCTAAGGAAGAAGAAGGAGAGGGAGGCATATGGTGAAGGGGAGGTGGATGAGGGTGGTTGGGGATGGTGGGGGAGTTGTGGAGAGTGTCTAGGGGTGGTGGAGGGGCTGGAGAAGAAGGTGGCGCAAGGGTGTGTGTGCTGGTTCAGCCAAAGGGGAGGATGAGAGGAGGGTGGAGGGTGAAGTGGAGGATGGAGGGTGGAGGGAAGGAAGGGGGCGAACCTAGCCTAAGGGAGGGGAGAGGGGCAGCCAAAGTAGTGGAGGGAAGGGTTTCAAATTTCAAATGGGTCTTGGGAGGTGGAAGGTTGCATGGGGAAGAAGGAAAAATGTGTTGGAAAGAGGTGGGGGTGGTTGGTGGTTGGAGGGTGGGGTGGGGATTGGGGGTTCCCTCTTGGAACTAGGGGGAAGTGAGTAAAGAGGGTGGTGGGAAGTGGGGAGGTCTTAATGGGGTAGGTGGGAGGGTGGAGGTGGTTGGGAGGTGGAGGAGAGAGAGAGGGGGGCGAACTATGGAGAGAGAAAGTGAGAGAGGGAGAGAGAAAGAGAAGGTTGGGTGGGACATTCTCTCCCCTAGGGTTTCTCACCCAATATTGGATTCACTCCACTAGAACTAAATAATGTGAACTCTCAAATGGAAATTTTGCATTGATTCATTAGTCCAAAATGAAGGGAATGGGGCCCTATATATAGGCAACCCACATTTTACAATAAGACTCTGACAAAAGACTCAATGACAAATAACCGAGGGGGTAGGGGGTGCACTTGGGCCAAACCCAATGAATTGGGCCCAATAACTAACTAAACAACATAATGACACTCAAACTTAGGGAAATAAACACAAGACTTAGGGACATGACTCAAGTAAAATGAAAATTACATCAAATGACTCAAATAGAAAGCACAAAAAGGATAATTGGGCCTTTATGGAGAGAGGCCCGAACTCAAATGACGTCGGAGTGTGAGGAAGACCCGAGCCAAAGGGAGTCACGGGTGATGCCTCCATCAAATCCCCTGGGCTGTGAAGAGCTCGACTCCGTCGAGTAGGGGTCCATCCGGCTGTGGTACTGCTCGAGAAGGTCGAGATCCAACTGCTGGAGATCCTCCTGACTCACCCATGAATCCTCCGAAGGAGGCCGATCCTTCCACCTGACGAGATAGCGCTCGTATACCTTGCTCCGAGTGGTAGTGACTTGTTCATCCAATATTTGTTCAATGCGTTCACGCTGGGCTCTCTTGACTGGTGGCCTCTCCTCACAGGTGGGTGCTCTCTCAAGGGAAGGAATAGGCTCAATCTCCTCACTGGGTACCACCGTGGGTCCCTTATATGGCACTAGGTCGGCGACATTGAATGTGAGACTTACCCCACATTCCTCGGGGAGAGCTAACTCATAGGCATTTGCACCAATGCGCCTCAGGACCTGGAAGGGACCAGCCCCACGTGGCCTCAATTTGGAGATGGCTCTTGGGGAGAGCCTCTCCGTCCTCACCATCACAAAGTCACCCTCATGAAATTCTTGGTGACGCCGATGAGAGTCGGCCCGCCTCTTATAAGCCTCATTCTTTTTGTGATGAGGACATCACCAGCAATTTCATATGATCGAGGATCCCGATACTCGCCGCCTAAGCTACATCTTGTTCACCACGTTATCTCGAGTCCTATGATGTAATTTTCATTTTCTACTCATGTAATTTGCCTTTTATTTGAGTCTTGTACCTAGGTTATTAAGTCATTTCCCTAAGTTCGAGTCTCATTAGGCTATGGTGCTTGCTATTGGGCCTATTTCTTTGGGCTAGGCCCATGGGCGCACCCCCCCTTCCTTGGTTATCTGTTAGTATGTTAAAAGTCAGGGTCTTATATGTAAAAGTGGGTTTCCTATAAATAGGACCCCAATCCCTCAGTTGTAAGCTAATGAATATTTGAGTAAAAATGTGCCAAGGCATTTGTGCATCTCTCTCTCTCTCTCTTCTTCTCTCTCTCACTAAAGGGGGCGAACCCCATTCTCTCTCCTCCCCACTCCAAATTCGAAATTCACTCTCTCTCCTACCTATTCACCTCTATTTAAGACCCCTCCCCCTTCCCCATACCTTCCATTTACTCCCCCTCCAAGCCCTAGGTGGAACCCCTTTCTCCTAGGCACCTCTCCCCCTTCCCAAGCAACCTTTCCCCTTCCCCATACAACCCCTTCACATTCCCAAGGGAGAATCCATTCTCCTAGACACCCTTTCCCCTTCCCAAAGCAACTCTTCCCCTTCCCTAGGCCCCCATTAGCACCTCCATTAACCCTCCACCCAAATCGAAGGGAACCCTCCCCATTTCCGCAAGCCACTTGCGCCCCCATCTCCCCACCTCCACCCCCCCTTGACCATTTGTGCAATCACCCCCCCTCCCCTGCTAGCTCCGCCCCTCCTTCCTCCCTCACCTCCCCTTGCCACCTCCCAACCATTCCCCATCACCAAAGCAACCATTTCCCCTCTCCTTCCACCAAAGGAACCACCCCTCCACCCTTTTCCCCCTTCTCATTTGCATACAGCTGAAGACCTGCAGAACAGCCGCCAGTTGCAGTGCTTCCCACGACCTCTTCCCAAAGCTCCTGGGGGCGTGGCCTAGATCGTCGGAAATATCTCCAAGTCAACTTCGCAGGAGAGGTGGAATCATCCCATTCCGACGTCGCTACAGTTCGTGGTGCCCATTCTCCCTCGGCTGCGCAGATCTCCCCCTGTAGAGTACCAGAACCCAACTTGAAGCTGTACCACGACAAACGACGGAAGATTCAGACTACAAGCCCTTCTGCAAAGTTCTTCTTCCTCCAGTCCTCTACCAGGATCAAGAAGCGGAACTACGTTCGGCGTCCGGAGGCCGGAGTTCTCATCTTTCTCCCTCGGCTGGTCGGGCCTGCCTCCCACAGTCTGCAGCGACCTAGCTCCACTCTTCTGAGACTCCCTGTCCTCACCAACGTCATACGACTGCCCCGTCAGTTTTTCTGCGAAGTAGACTTGACCACGATTCCAGCAACTCTGACGGCTTGTGATTCAGAGCTCGGGAGCGGCCGGGGTAGCTTCTGCAAGTCACTGTTCGTATCAGGTAGCTGCTGCCGAGTTACTGCCACCAAGTACCTGAACTGAAAGAAAGCTGTGCCACGGTGGACCCTAGCAGAACCAAGCCGAGGTTTCTTCATCAAAGTTCTTCCACGTCCTGCCCTCTTCCAGGCTCAGGAAACAAAACTGCATTTAGGTTCCGTGGGCCAGAGTTATCAAGTTTCTCCTCCGACTGCTCCACGCTGCTCCCCCAAGTCTGCTACGACCTGTCAGCACCGTCTCGGGTCCCTCAATCTCCTCCGACCTCATCCGGCTTCCCTGTTAGTTTCTATGCGAAGTAGACTCGACCATGATCCCAGCAACTCTGACGGCTCATGATTCAGAGTTCGGGAGCGGCCGGGGTAGCTTCTGCAAGTCACTGTTCATATCAGGTAGTTGCTGCGGCCAGATTCTGCCACCCTGTTCGAAGCTCTACCCGGACCAGCAGTGGCAACAGAAGAAATCAAGAAAATTCAGAGCCATCCGCGCACCAGATACGAAGATCCCCACGCTGGTCTCGCCTCCAGAAAAATTCAGGAACGCGATCTATAACCCTGGGACCGCCTGGCAGTCAGCCATCACAGCCTGCAAGTGGAAACAAGCTTCGGCTTCCCTCGTCCATTCTCCGACGGTTTTCCCTTCCCCGCCTGGCCGGCTTACCACCCCTCCCTGCGTGGAGGTAGTGTTTGATTGTATTTGATCATCCCCTCCCCGAGATCACCCTCCTGCGCGAGGTGTAGTGGTTGTATTAAGTTGAACAGGTTGAAGCTTCATCGGCGCGGCGTGCGGGTAGCCCACGCTTCCCCGCTCGCCCTCGTCTCCGGCCGGGATCGGCGTCCTCACGCCGATCAGGTGAGCTTCTGGCCACTCATCTTTGCTTTTTTATTACCATTGCTTAGCTTAGTATCGTTCTTAGTTGCCCGTCGGTGGTGAGGCGAGCGCCCGACCCAAATCAATCAATTCGAGTGTCCGCCGCGGAGCGAGTTGTGAGAGAGCCGCTACATCCCACGCCCTTGGCGTGCTGGCCGCCCACGGAATTGGGGCATCCCTGGCCCATTGGGGTCCAACCTTAGCTGGCCATACCCTTGGAACATTGAGGTCCAACATCGGACCCTCACCGCCATCGCCGGTCCTCCTACGGACCCGAGTGTGCCAACGCGAGTGAGTCCGCTTGTGTCACGTTGCCTAAATCGTTGTGTTGCTTGCAATTCTAGGTCCGAGGGGTCGTGTCACATCATTTTTCTTATGTGCTCATGAATTTCTTCATGCAATTCTCTAATATGCTGGGCAAATGATTCAGCTGAAATAGACACTCTAGCATGCTGGGGAAGGGCAAAGAGATCTGAGGGTTTCCTTGGCTTATATCCATGCACGACTTCAAATGGACTCATCCCTATGGACTTATTGATGGAGTTGTTATATGCAAACTCAGCTTGTGGTAGAATGAGATCCTAATTTCCCGGACGATCCTCAACAAGGCACCTAAGGAGGTTCCCTAGACTTCGATTGACAACTTCGGTTTGGCCGTCCGTTTGGGGGTGATAGGCTGTGGAGAATTTGAGGAGGGTACCCATCATGTGCCAAAGAGTTTTCCAAAAGTAGCTAGTGAATTTGACATCCCTATCGGAGACTATGGTCTTAGGTAGCCCGTGGAGACGGACAACCTCATCAAAGAACAACCGAGCCACATGGGAGGCATCGGAGGTCTTGGAGCATGGGATGAAGTGGGCCATCTTGGAAAACCTATCAACTACCACATAGATGGAGTCATGCTTTCTTTGAGTCTTGGATAATCCTAGCACAAAGTCCATGCTCAAGTCTTGCCATGGACGGTCGGGGATGGGGAGTGGGGTATATAAGCCAGTGTTTTGCTTCACCTGTTTGGCCAAAGCACATGTTCGGCATTGACCCACTATCTTGCCTACATCTCTCTTGAGACTTGGCCAATTAAACTGTCCCTCAACTAGACCAATGGTTTTGTGGACTCCAAAATGACCAGCTAGCCCTCCCGCATGTAATTCCCAAATCAAGAAGTCACAGAGTGAGGTCCGTGGGATGCAAAGCTTTGGTCCCTTGAAGAGGAACCCATCCTATAAGACAAATCCCTTATGTTCCTTGCTCGAATGGGTTGTCAAGGTGGTATAGATGTGCCCAAAGTCGGGGCAGCTAGGGTACTCATCTTTGAGCCTATCAAATCCGGTCACTTCCACTTGGATAGTGGATAACAAGGAAACTTTCCTACTAAGGACATCCGCCGCTCGATTCTCACTCCCGGCTTTGTGTTTGATGACAAAAGTGTAGGATTGGATGAACTCAACCCATCGGGCATGTCGGGCATTTAGCTTTTGTTGGGAGTTGAGATATTTGAGGGCCTCATGGTCGGAAAAGATGACAAATTCTTTGGGCAACAAGTAGTGCCTCCAATGTCGGAGGGACTGAACCACGGCATAGAACTCCTTGTCATAAGTCGAGTATCTTGTCCTAGCATCACATAGCTTCTCACTGAAGAAGGCTACCGGGTGTCCTTCTTGGCTAAGAATCTCTCCTATTCCTATCCCGGATGCATCACATGTGACTTCAAAGACTTTAGAGAAATCGGGTAGGCATAAGATCGGGGCTTGGGTCAACTTCTCCTTAAGTTCTTGGAAGGCTTTAGAGGCTGATTTGGTCCACACAAAAGTCCCCTTCTTGAGATAATTGGTGATAGGGCCAGTGATAGTGCTAAATCCACGAATAAACCTCCTATAGAATGTTGCCAATCCATGGAAACTTCGGACCTCATGAAGGGTGTAGGGTTTCGGCCAATCAAGAATAGCTTGGACCTTGTCGGGGTCCATGGAGACACCCTTGGTGGACACCACAAATCCTAGGAAGGTGATGGATGTGGTCATGAAGTGGCACTTTCCTAAGTTGGCAAATAGGCTCTCTTGGCGGAGGACGGTGCAAACTTGCCTAAGGTGATCAAGGTGGGCCTCTTGGGATTGACTATAGATGAGTATGTCATCAAAGTAGACCACTAGAAAGATCCCAATGAAAGGCCTAAGGACTTCCGTCATAAGACGCATGAAAGTACTTGGGGCATTTGAAAGCCCAAAAGGCATGACTAACCATTCAAAGAGACCATCTTTGGTCTTGAAAGCCGTTTTCCACTCATCCCCGGGCCTTATCCTAACTTGGTGATAGCCACTCTTAAGGTCAATTTTGGAGAAAATAGTGGCTCCGGCTAGCATATCAAGCATGTCATCAAGCCTAGGGATGGGGAACCTATACTTGACGGTGATCTTATTAATAGCCCGGCTATCCACACACATCCGCCAAGACCCATCCTTCTTGGGAGTTAGAAGGGCCGGGACGGCACATAGACTTTTGCTTATTCGGATGAAGCCCTTCCTAATGAGTTCCTCAATTTGCCTACGAAGTTCGGCATGTTCTGTGGGATTGAGGCGATAGTGAGGAAGGTTTGGGAGAGTGGCTCCCGGAACTAAATCAATTGCGTGTTGCACATCACGCATGGGAGGGAGTTGGTCTGGGAGCTCGGCCGGGAACACATCATGAAATTCTTCTAGGAGATGCCAGATTTCTATGGGATGTGGGCTGGTGGGAGTGGGTTCTCCTAGGCAAATGATCACCGCACATAGTGGTACTCCTTGATCTATCTCCCTTTCAAGCTCTTTCCTAGTGATGAGATGAAGACCCTTGGTCAACCCCGAGGTTTCACTTTGTTTGGGAGTTTGGGTAAGGGGTGGGGTTGGAGGGGTGGAGTTCCCCGAGACTTGTGTGGTGGTGGGGTGGTGTCCTTGAGGGAGAGTGTCCCTCTTGGGTATGGGACGTGGTGGGGAGGGGTTAAGACGGATAATCCTACCCTCATGTTCAAAAGTGCATGTGTTGGTCCTACCCAAGATGGTGGCATCTACATCATAAAGCCAAGGCCTTCCTAGTAGGATGCTTCCTACTTCCATGGGGATGACGTCACACCATATTTGTCCATGATATGAAGAGAAGGTGAGGGGCACAAGGCATTGGGTGTTGACCGGGATGGAGTTGTTGTTGATCCATGAAACTCGGTATGGATTTGGGTGGGGGGTGATAGCAAGCCCAAGGAGCTTAACGGTGTCGGGGGATACGGCATTGACACAACTCCCACTATCTAAGGTCACTTTTCTTACATGACTCCCTATCTTGACAAAGGTGTGAAAAATTGAGGTTCGACGCCAATCCTCTTCTTGGGGTTTGGTGAGGGTGCATCTAATCACTCCTAGATGGGAGTTGGTAGGTGGAGTGGTGTGATCTAGTCCTGATTCAAGGTATTGGGCCTCATACTCTTCTTCCCAATCTAGGGAGGCCTCATGGTCCTCGACAACACCCTCAAGTTCCCCTTGGGGTGGGGGAGCTTCCTCCTCAATAAGCAAACTAGACAATCCTTTGGATGGACATTGCCCCGCAAAGTGACCAAACCCTTAACACCTATAGCATTGTTGACGCCCGCTACCCGGAGTGGTTCCTACATTTGGGCCTTTGGGAATATCTTCCCTCCATGGAGGAGGGTGATTAGGGGTGGGCTTGTTTGGAGTGATGGTAGGAGGTGGGTTGTAGGGCCTTAATGGGGCATTCCCACTTGGGCTAGGGGCTTTCATGGGGGTGGTCGGAATGGGTCGTGGTCCCATGTGTTTAGGGTCGACCGGTCGGGAAGTAGCAAACCGAGGGATCCTAGAGAATCTTTCCACATCCCTAGCTACTTGGTAGGCTAGCTCAAGGTTGTGAACGTCCCTCATGAAAAGCTCTCTCTTGATGTGGCTTTGGAGCCCATTTCTAAAGCGGGACAAGGTGATGGCCGGGTCCTCATGAACTCCACACTTCAAAAGATAGGAGTCAAACTTCTCAATGTATTCAACCACGGTCTTCCCTTCTTGGGTGAGGCCTTGCCATTCATCTAAGAGCATTTGGTGGTAGGATTGGGGTAGGTATTTGTTTCTAAGTTGGTTCTTCATACCCTCCCAAGTTTCAATAGGCTCTTCCCGCCTAATCCTTTTTAAGCCCTCTTGGTTTAGCCAATAAGTTTTGGCTAATTTGGTGAGATGCATTTTGGCCAATCTTACCCTCCTTTGGTCGGACATAGGGTACCATTCAAAGTATTGGTCCATGGCGGTTTCCCATTCTAAGTAGACACTTGGTTCATGGGAACCATCAAAGTTTGGGGCCTCTACCTTAACCATCCTTAAGAGAGGGTCATCCGGGTCGTCCCGTGGACGCCTTTCATGAATTTGATGGTGGCGGGGCCTCTCATAGTCATTGTAGGGGTCAAAATCCAAGTCTTCCCTATGAATTTCAGCATGTGGATGATGGGCTCTTGGTCCATTGTTCCTTGGATGGTAATCGTCCCTATGAGGCTCAACATGTGGGAGGTGGATCCTTGGGTTATTGTTCCTTGGGGGGAACTCATTCCTATGTAATTCACCATGTGGAGGATGGGCTCTTGGGTCATTATTCCTTGGATTGGGGTCTTCCCTATGAGGCTCATCATGTGGAGGGTGGATTCTTGGCTCATCGTTCCTTGGGTGGAACTCATGCTCTTCTAGCCGAGCAAGTCGAGTGGAAAGGGACTCAAGTTGGGCAAGAATGTTGGTAAGGGCAGCATCTATCCTATTCATTTGGCCTTGGGGTTCCTCCCTAAGAGCTTCTTGGTTGAGTTGAGCATTGGGATCCATGGGTAGAACCGAAGATGATGGATCGGGTCGGTAACTAGCACCACTACAGGTGGACATGCAAGATAAGGGGAAAATGATGTTGGACACACAATGCAAAGGTCCTAGGACTTAGACTTGATAGAGACAAGTCAAAGACTTGCTCTGATACCAATTGATGTGACACACCCTTCGACTTAAGCAAGCAAGCACAATCGCATTCAAACGGGCCGATGTGGGCCACCGCTCTATCGTCGCTCACCCAAGCCCGGGGCGACTTGGCGATGCCAAGTAGAGGATGTGAGGGTTGGGCCCTTGCTGGTAGAGGGCCAGCAAGGCCAAGATTTGATTCTCAAAGGATGTGGAAGCCCAATTCAATGGGACCGACAAAGTGCCAAAGGCACCGGTTACACTCTTCTCTACGGTGATCACTCAAGGCAACGGGGCTTGAGGATCGAGCTCTCACTCTCACGGCCAGCGGAACTAAGAACTAATATTGAAAGACAAGAACAAATGAGAGCAAGGTTTTGGAGCACTTACTCGACCGGTTTGAAGAAACCGGTCCCGCTCGGAGACGAGGGCGAGCGGGGAGGCGGGTGGATCCCCACACGCCGCGTCGGGGTAGCTTGACCTGCCCAAATGATTACAATACTACACCTCTCGCAGGAGGGGGGACCTTGGGGTGGGGGTTAAGTGATATTACAACTAAAACTACCTCCACACAGGGAGGGGCCTTCAGCCGGCCAAGCGGGGAGGGGAACTTGGACTAAAGGTAATGAAAAGATGACGAAGAGAATCTGCCTGCTCTCTGCGATAGGCGACAGGCAGACAGAGTTGAGGCCGCAGAACTTGATAGGGAATTTTTATGAAGACTAGACCAGTGGGGAACTCTTCGTAACTGAAAATGGAATGCCTCAGAATTTTTTTGATTTCTTCTGGCGCCGATGCTGGTCTGGGTTTAGGCTCGAACAGGGTTGCAGATTCTTGGACTGAGAGCTTTAGGTTTCCAACAGCAGGAATAAGTTGATGCCTCGACTTTTCCCGAACTCAGAATCAAGTACTGTTGGTGTTTTTGGAACCGTGGATGAGTCCTCTTCGCAGCCGAACTGACGGGGAAGCCAAACGATGCCAGAGAAGACCAGTGGACTCTAAACAATGATGATAGGTCGGTGCAGACTGTGGAAAGCAGAACCGCGTACCCGAGGTATAAAATTGATAACTCTGGCCCACGGATGTCGATCGAAGTTCTGCTTCTTGATTCTGAAAGTAGACAGGACGAGGAACAACGTTGCAGAAGAACTCTTGGCCTGATTCCTCAGAGGTTCGTTGTGGCAGAGCTTCTACTCCGGTTCAGGTGCTCAGCAGGGGCATCACTGCGCAGTTGTGGGAGAACGGATCTCCCGGGCAGCACCAAGCTCGGATGGGGATGAAACCACCACCGTTGCGAAGAAGACCGGTAGACGCTTCTGTGGATACCTCTTGGACCATCAGATTCTCATGGAGGTGGTCGTGGTGGCTGCTGCAAGCTGCTGGTTCACCTGCAACCTCTGGACTGCAAGCTGCAACCTAGGTATAGCTTCCAATGGCTAAGGAAGAAGAAGGAGAGGGAGGCATATGGTGAAGGGGAGGTGGATGAGGGGTGGTTGGGGATGGTGGGGGAGTTGTGGAGAGTGTCTAGGGGTGGTGGAGGGGCTGGAGAAGGGGGTGGCGCAAGGGTGTGTGTGCTGGTTCAGCCAAAGGGGAGGATGAGAGGAGGGTGGAGGGTGAAGTGGAGGATGGAGGGTGGAGGGAAGGAAGGGGGCGAACCTAGCCTAAGGGAGGGGAGAGGGGCGGCCAAAGTAGTGGAGGGAAGGGTTTCAAATTTCAAATGGGTCTTGGGAGGTGGAAGGTTGCATGGGGAAGAAGGAAAAATGTGTTGGAAAGAGGTGGGGGTGGTTGGTGGTTGGAGGGTGGGGTGGGGATTGGGGGTTCCCTCTTGGAACTAGGGGGAAGTGAGTAAAGAGGGTGGTGGGAAGTGGGGAGGTCTTAATGGGGTAGGTGGGAGGGTGGAGGTGGTTGGGAGGTGGAGGAGAGAGAGAGGGGGGTGAACTATGGAGAGAGAATGTGAGAGAGGGAGAGAAGGTTGGGTGGGGGATTCTCTCCCCTAGGGTTTCTCACCCAATATTGGATTCACTCCACTAGAACTAAATAATGTGAACTCTCAAATGGAAATTTTGCATTGATTCATTAGTCCAAAATGAAGGGAATGGGGCCCTATATATAGGCAACCCACATTTTACAATAAGACCCTGACCGAAGACTCAATGACAAATAACCGAGGGGGTAGGGGGGTGCACTTGGGCCAAACCCAATGAATTGGGCCCAATAACTAACTAAACAACATAATGACACTCAAACTTAGGGAAATAAACACAAGACCTAGGGACATGACTCAAGAAAAATGAAAATTACATCAAATGACTCAAATAGAAAGCACAAAAAGGATAATTGGGCCTTTATAGAGAGAGGCCCGAACTCAAATGACGCCGGAGTGTGAGGAAGACCCGAGCCAAAGGGAGTCACGGGTGATGCCTCCATCACTCATCGTTCGTTTCCCACAGACGGTGCCAGATGAAGAGGGGCTATCTCGCACTGCTCCTGAGCGAGAAAGATGATGACCACGTACACTTGAAGTGTGAACTGCAAGAAGGGAAACGAGTCAGAGGTGCCCAGAGATAGATCCCTGGGGAAGACCCTCCGATGCTTAAGTCAGCAAAGTAGTAGAGCTATGATGCGAAGGGAAGAGCTAGGAGGAAGGTGGGAGCTCGAGATCCCTCTTCACCAAAAGGTGAAGTGGTTCATGCTCGGGGTTTTTGGCTCTTGCCTGGCTTACCTCTTGTAGTGGGGCTTTTCCAGTTTAAATAGTGGCCCGTTGTGCGACTGATCCCTATAAGCGGAGGAGTCTCAGGGGGGGTTACGTCCTTGTGGACATAAAAAAAAAGAGAGAAGAAAAAGAACATTCCTGCGGCACAGACGTCTCGACACCCTGAGAGCAAGTCGAAGACGGGAAGGCCAGATAAACTCTGTACCTCCTCCAAGTAGGACGAATATATACTCGGTGCTTCGCCACCCAACAAAGATGCCCCCCCCCCCCGAGCTGGAGAGACAGCCCCGGCTCCCCAATCGACAGTGCCAAAGGCCGAATCAAAAGAAACTCGGGAATTTGAACACATGTTTGGCACGCGCCGGAGATCACTCGAAGTTCCAAATCGAGATCCAAAGGCCCTGAACTAAACACCCCGGAGGCGGTGCATTACAACTAAAGCAACACGGGAGGACAAGCATCTGTCTGAATAGCCGTGACTCCGAGACGAAGTCTAAATCGGGGCGGCCTGCACTTAAACCGGCGCGCCCATGCTTGGGCATTAAACCGGTGCGCCCTTGCTTGGGCCCTAAATCGGTGCGCCCTTTTCAACATCCCCAAAACTGGCGCGCCCCTCCTTTTTGTGCTAATCTGGCGTGCTGCTCTATTGCTGCTAATACGGCGCGCTCACCCTCCGCTCCATTTTAGCCAAGTCAACCATCCCATCGCAAGTCCGATCCCCTATTTTGGGGTACGAACAGAAGGAACTTACCTGAAATGGACAAACAGCCTTCACTTGACCAACGTGCAACCGCCTGAGCTCCTCAAGCTCCCTGGAATTGAAGACTTCGAGCTCCGCACCGCATCGCATCTCCATCGGTCGCCGTCGACCAATCCCGTGGAGGCATCTTCCCTACTCTACGGATCCCTCTACCTGCAGGCCACTCAACGACGTCGGATGCAGAGAAGGAGAAGAATGAAAGTGGAGGGGCTTCTCCCCCCCTCCCCCCCCACCTCGATATATATGCAACGAACACCCCACTGGAAGCTCTCTCGGCAGGCGGTCTCTCTGGCCAGTTCTCTCTGAAAGGTCTCCAGCAGAAGAGAAGAAGAAGCTCTGTTCCCCTGCGCCCGTGAGGTGAAGAAAAGAGAGAGAGTGAGAGAGAGAGGAAAGGTGAGTTTGGAAGGGGGGAGCTTGTGCTCTGTTCCCCTTCCCCCACCGATGTATTTTTCATTTCTTTCTTTGATGTATTCTCCCGTTTCGGGTTAGATCCCCTTCTGTATTTAGCCTCCTTCCCTTGTGGATGAATTAAAAGAAGAAAAGCCTTGCTGAACACTGTGATTTACTTTCGTTAGCCATCGCTCCCCCTCTTCTCTCTGTCTTCTACTCACCTAAGGTGATTCAAAGCCTGCTCTTCTATAGCATGGTCTTTGAAGTAACCGTATGAGGGTGAACATTCATGGCCATCCCATGGCGAACATCTGCCCCGTCGGAGCTCTCACACAGCTACAACCCATGAACTGTTAGAACCCCTTGAAGGCTGGTCCTCGGGGCTTCTGTGTTCGACTATGGGACACCGGACTGCCGTTAGGCCACTCCGAATATTGGAGGTCATCTCGGAGTACTATGTTTGGCGATCCCCCATTCGCCCCAGCAAACCTCAGTCCGGGGGAGGTGCTACCCAATTTTTGTCTGGGGCATGGACAACAAGAACGAACTGAGTTCCTTCAGAGCATGAACTGGGCTTTGGAATTTCTAAACACCTTTGAACAAACCATCTAAACTTTGATCTTAATAGAATGAATAAAACACTTTGAAACCTTCCAATCCGCCTATTTTTGCTAAGTAAACAAACAACTTAACCATCTGCTAGCCTGCAAGACTTTGAAAAGCATAAAACAGCCTAATCCGGCGCGCTCCTAATCCGACGCAGACTTATCCAGCGCGGTACCCCCCCACGCCGCTTTAGCACCACACTCAAAAACCATTCTATCCCCATGGGTCCTAAACCGGCACGCCCTGGGCGCGCCGGATTAGCCTTCTATGTGCGCGCCATATTAACCTTCCATAGGGCACGCCGTTTTAGCCGCTTCTTTCACCCTCGTACGCCGTTTTAGCCATTTCTTTCACCTTCGCACACCGTATAGCCCCTGTTATAATTGAATTTTTCTTCCGTGGGCTCCACCCCAGGAAACCCCCGCAAGGGGTGCTGCCCCCTTGACCCCCGCGACCTGACCGCGCAGGTCGATCCGCATGCGAGGGCGCACGTTGGCATGTTCGGGCTTCATACTTAACTATTCGCTTCCCCGGACTGTGCATGAAGAGAAAAGCAATGGTGCCCCGTGGTATCGGACGTGGACCTCGGAATCCCCGACATGGTCATGATCTGGGCACATCTTGGGCCGATAGTTCATCAGCTTGACCCACCTCTACCGGGATCCAATCCCGTACCCACATTAAACTTGTCATACCTACGGCAGACATCCGTATGTCTTTGTCATTACCTTCGATGCTTCAAATGCGGACTTTTGTCCGAACAATGAATGGTCCGTTAGTGACCGACATATATAACGGGATCTAATCCCGCATCCGCATTAAACTTGCCGTACTCACGGCAGACAATTGTATGGTTTGTCACCGTCTCTTACGCTACAAACACGAACTCCCGTCCAAACAAGAAATGGTCTGCCAGTGACCGACATGCACGTATACCTTGGGACCTTCATTTTCCCAGGGCTGTGTGTGAAGAGAAAATCAATGACGCCCCATGGCATCAGACGTGGACCTCGGGGACCCCGATATGGCCATAGTTCGCAACCATCTCAGGCCAATAGACCATTAATCTGACCCACTTCTACTGGGATTCAATCCCGCACCCGCATTAAGCTTTCCGTGTCTGCGGCAGATAGTTGCACGGTTTTATCGTCATCTTCGGTGCTACTAATGCGGACTTCCGTCCGTACATGGAATGGTCCATGAGTGACTGACATGCATGCATCCATGAACGTTTACGCCCCAACGCGGGGTCTGTTCAAATGCAATCCGAGTTTTTGCTCTCGCTTTCATTACTACGAACCTTTGGCCATCGGGCCCCTTTTCCTGGCAATCAATCAAGGATTTTCCCCTCTCCGAGGAGATGTAATTAACGTCGTAGCCTTTATGGTACGACGGGTTCTCAGTCCCAACACGAACCACATAATCGTCTGATTAGTCAGATCGAGCGCACAATAAATCGTCACCTTGGTGACTGGCACGCCCACGCACTTAATAAATCTAATAACCAAATAAATAAACGATCCTAAATAAAAAGTGCGTCCGCAGTCCTTCATGTGGGCTCCTTTATAGCACACGGACTCTTGGTCTCCCCTATCCTCTTGAGCTTCCTACCATTAAGGGATTCGCAATGGCCATACTAATAAGCTTCCATCAGTGAGCCCGAGCGATAGGCAGGTGCCCAGGAGTGGTCTCCCGAGCAATGAGTGCATGGTCGGGACAGGGAATAGGGGGCTCCAGGGGAGCTTTCCTGATCGAACTGATGCTCAGACTTCCCAACACGAAGGTCACCTAGGAAGCGCTTGTACCGAGTGAGTTTTTGGGCTTTATAATAAGTGGGCCCGGGGGCTACCACTTCAAGTAGTTGGGCCTTGTTCGATCTGGTTGGACCTCTTTTGGCCTCTCCGTACGGGCGACGAGATTTCTCCTCTCCATGGACCCTTCGTCCTCATTAAAGAATAAACCTCCTTTGCTTCGACATTTAACCAATGTCGATGAACAAACCATGTTCGACCCTTGTCATCATCGGCAAGATCGGTCGATGTTTCCCTTAACTTGGACCCTTCGTACTCGTTAATGAATAAACCTCCTTTGCTTTGACATTTAACCAAGGTCGATGAACAAACCGTGATTGACCCTTGTCATCATCGACAAGATCGGTCGACGTTTTCCTTAACTTGGACCCTTCGTCCTCGTTAATGAATAAACCTCCATTGCTTCGACATTTAACCAATGTCGATGAACACACCGTGTTCGACCCTTCTCATCATCGGCAAGATCGGTCGACGTTTTCCTTAACTTGGACCCTTCATCCTTGTTAATGAATAAACCTCCTTTGCTTCGGTATTTAACCAATGTCGATGAATAAACTATGTTTGACCCTTGTCATCATCGGCAAGATCGGTCGACGTTTCCCTTAACTTGGACCCTTCATCCTCATTAATGAATAAACCTCCTTTTGCTTCAGCATTTAACCAATATCTATGAACAAACCGTGTTCGACCCTTGTCATCATCGGCAAGATCGGTCGACGTTTCCCTTAACTTGGACCCTTCATCCTCGTTAATGAATAAACCTCCTTTGCTTCGGCAATTAACCAATGTCGATGAACAAACCGTGTTCGACCCTTGTCATCATCGGCAAGATCGGTCGACGTTTTCCTTAACTTGGACCCTTCATCCTCGTTAATGAATAAACCTCCTTTGCTTCGGCATTTAACCAATGTCGATGAACAAACCGTGTTCGACCCTTGTCATCATCGGTAAGATCGGTCGACGTTTCCCTTAACTTGGACCCTTCGTCCTCATTAATTAATAAACCTTATTTTGCGTCGGCATTTAACCAATGTTGATGAATAAACCGTGTTCGACCCTTGTCATCATCGGCAAGATCGGTTGACGCTTTCCTTAACTTGGACCCTTCATCCTTGTTAATGAATAAACCTCCTTTGCTTTGGCATTTAACCAATGTCGATGAACAAATCGTGTTCGACCCTTGTCATCATCGGCAAGATCGGTCGACGTTTCACTTAACTTGGACCCTTCGTCCTGGTTAATGAATAAATATCCTTTGCTTCGGCATTTAACCAATGTCGATGAACAAACCGTCTTCGACCCTTGTCATCATCGGCAAGATCGGTCGACGTTTCCCTTAACTTGGACCCTTCATCCTTGTTAATGAATAAACCTCCTTTGCTTCGACATTTAACCAATGACAATGAACAAACCGTCTTCGACCCTTGTCATCATCGGCAAGATCAGTTGACGTTCCTCTTAACTTGGACCTTCCGTCCTTGTTAATGAATATACCTTTGCTTCGACATTTAGCCAGTGTCGATGAACAAACCTGCATTTGACCCTTGTCATCATCGGCAAGGCTGGTCAACATCTCATTTGATGCCAGACGGATAGCGGACTCGACTCCAAGTTGATATGCGATCCTTGGACTCTAGACAAGCTCGCGATCGTCCCTTAACGAGGGAAGCGTGCGGACGTGCACGGTTTTAGAAACCGGCAGTGAGCTAGGGTGGTCGGCTCTCTCTCGTGCCCGGATCGGGGCACGGGACGGGTCTTGCTCTCTCTCTCGCAATGGTGATATAAAAATATAACGAGCTAGGAACTTATCACTAGCAACGGCATAAGAAAATATACGAAGTAAGCAAATGCTGAGATGAGGAGCGGACACGATACCCCCATGCGCCGGGCTTGGGGAAGACGACCCCGGCCAAGTACGGTAACTCCCAGTATAAACAATTTCAATAATTACATAAGTTAATTTGCTGCCTACTCCACGCAGGGAGGTAAAGGGCTACAAGTGGGCCCGGGAGGACCGATCTTGGCTCGATGGGCGGCAACTTGGATAGCTCCGATGATAGCGCATGCTGGCAACCGTGGGGTCCACGTCCTGGCTGGCGGGCCGAGTGGGCCGGGGATAGTACAACTGCGACGGGGCCTCTTTGAGGGACGTTCCCTAGGAAGGCGACGTGCTGGTTCGCCTTGTGGAAGGCGAGGCGGCCGGCCCGGGGGTGATTGTTGCGTGCTATCCATGAGCTGTTTCTTTAGTTCCTACAGTGCGTGACCCGGCGAGAACGGCTGCTGCGATCAGCCCCGACCTATGATTGATGCGAGACTGGCGCCGTTGGAAAGCTCTTTCAGAGAGATACGACCCAGGCCCAGAGAAGGAATTTTGTCTATATCTGTAATGGCCTTGGTCGAATTTACAACTTGTTGGTTCACACAACCAGATCTGGTAGGACAGATTTGGATCTGCTTGAGAATGGGAGTTGACCGAAGGGAAAGTCGCGGATCTGGAGATTGGGAATTTCATGGGAGATAGAGGGGAAAGTGAGGAACACGTAAATATTTTTTGTGGATTTTCTAGAGGTGGTTTGATAGGGGAAATGGATTTTTGACTGGATAGGGATCGGATCTGGACTGCACAGGACAGAACAGATTTTGGCCTGAGTTTTAATTTTTCAGAGAAGAAAAATAACTCTTAAATTCGTGAAAAAAATTGTGGAGGTGGATTTTGGTGGGCAAAAGACCCAGTCCAAATTTGGACTCAATCAGAAATGGGGAAGGGGGTCGAACAAAGGAAGAACAAGGCTGCTGTAACAGGATCTGCACAGAAGGCAGATTGCTAGGGGTGGAAAGATGGAATTGGGAAAATTAGCTAAAGGGGATAAATGACCTGTTTTTTTTTGTGAAGGATGGGGGGGACGTGGGGAGATCACCCTCCAATTTTGGGTGTGACCTGAGCTCCTGATGGAGAGATTAAAATCTCACAATATGGTTTTGTCCCGGGATGGACAGCACTTCGAAGAAGCGGTGACGGTGGTGCGAGGGCGGCTCGATGGCGGCGGCTGCGGCGATGCTGAGCTTCACACTCAGGAAGGAGGTAGAAGAGATGCTTCGCACATCAGAAGAAGGAGGCTACAACCTCTGCAAGGGGGAGAGAGGAGAGAGAGAAGGGAGCACCCTTCTTTGCTCTTGGCAATTTCACAAATTTTTCATCATTAATTCTTTTAAAATGGGAAATACAAGCTATTTATATGAAATACAAAATGACCCTAACTATCCTCAGATCTAGATTAGGGGAGGGGTATACAAGGGACATCACATTTAATCCCATGTGGTCAAAGAAATAAAAATTAAAATACATATAGTGGAGGGGGGGCGCCCCTTTGAAAATGGGGGTGGCATCTTGGACTTTTTAACCAATTGTCCTTTTGAATGGTCAAGCCCTTCTAGAAGCCACCTAGGACAGTTGACCAGCCCTACATGGACCCCAAGATGTCACTTGGATCAATGAGGAAGGGGTGGAGGGTCCTGCAGGGCCTACATGGACTTTTGCATATAAACCCACTAAAACCTAAAGACTCACATTTTATCTTAGAAAGCCTTACAATTGCAAACATATTTTTCCAAGGATATAAATGCAAATAAAAGGACACACATGCAAACTAAAAAGTTAGTGCCCAGTGTCGCTTCCCATCAATTCTCCCCAGGTGGGAAGAACTCGACCCCGTCGAGTAAGGGGTGCGACTGCTCAAGTAGCTCCTGTGGATCCGTCACCGAACCTGGAAGTGCGGAGTACGCTCCACTCCAAGTAATCGACACATGCTCATCCCGTATAGATTCGATATGCTCACGCTGCTGTGGGAATGAGGCTAGAGGTGGACACTCCAGGGTGGGGTCACTCTCAAAGGGGAGGAGGCGGCTCGAAGACTCACTAGGAATCACTGCTTGGTCCCTATATGTGACTAGATCCGAGATAGAGAATGGTCAAGCCGATCCCAAATGCCGGCAAGTCTCCAGCGTACGCAATAGATCCGACTTGCCTCATACTCGAAAGGGATTGACAACACGAGCGTACAAAAGACCGACTCGACTCGATGCATACATACTCACTATGCACTCGACAACAAACGGTACGAAATAGACTCACACATGACCCTAAACAAACCTTCTGTTAGTCCGACTCATACATATGCAATGGTGGACCAGGACACCCGAATGTGTGTCATGCATGCATTTGACGTAACCGGAGGTTGACGTCATGGGGGACTCCTAGACACCCAAGTATGAACCAGTCTGACAATGACTTCCTTTTGGACTTGGGTGTGGGAGGTTTGGGAAGTTCGGGTGATTTAGGTGGGCTGAAGTCTTTATTACCCCCATATGATGGTGCGGACCCATTGCTATGTGGAGGTTGCCTGGCCCGAGTGGGAGAGGTGTGATAGTGGACCCCCTCGAAAAGGTGGAGTAAATGTGGTGGGTCAAGGGGTTCACTAAGGAATGGGTCGAAGGGATCAAAGAAAGTATGACCCCTCCAACTGGGCTCCCATAAGTCACAGTCCCACATTTGGAAATCTTGAAGGTGTACGTGGTCACCTTCGTGCACTAGGGTATAGGGGACGGTGATCTCATATAGGAGGTAGGGTTCCTCCCTCGGGGTAAATAGAGTGAAGTTAGGCTCGGCCGGCAAGGGAAGGAATAGGAGAATCTCCGTGGTGGCATAATCCATAGTGCACATAGAGGAAATGGACCCTAAGGCGGGGTGGGTGAAGCTACCACTTGTGGGCTGGTCGAAGCCTCGGGCCAACATATAAGTCAACTTCATTTGCGAGTCTAATCTCATAATAAGGTCTTCTAGTGTATCAACATGGTGACTAGACCGGAATGTGGTATGGAATGAGTTGACCGGCACTAAGGTAGGGTGGGGTCCATGGGTGGATAGCAAGGTGAGACCAAACCATTCTTGAGCCAGCTAAGTAGGGGCTCGGTAATGAATAGTGTTCCCGTTAGAGACACGGGTGGCTCTAGCTGAGGTGGCTCCAAATATGGTGGTTCCGAATAAAGATCAGACGTAGATGGCAATGGAGCTCTAGGGGTGAGGTTTCCCGACTGGGATGAGGGAGGCCGTGGGGTAGGCTGTCCGACCGGCTCGGGATTCGGCTGCTAGGCAGATGCGCACCGTAGGGCGGCGTCTGCTCGCCGTAGGGCAGCATCAAACCGTGACTCAAATGGCTTGACCTCTAGAGCGACCTGATAAGACTGCGCCAGATAGAACGTGTCGCAGATAAGACATTCATACTGGAAGTGAAGCCGCAAACCTCTCCGAAACTGAAAGGCAGTCGTGGTGCTCTCCTCTCCAAATCTATATCTTGACCGGTACACTTCGAAGTCCCTAATGTACTCGGACACGGACCGATTGCCGTGGTCGGGCCTACTCGGGGTGCATGGGTTGGGCATAGTGGCAAAGATGGGGTTGGATCCCCTAGGAATGGGCATGCAATGGAGTTTTTTTGGTTTTTGTTGTTATATGCAAAAGCTTATGCAAACTAAAACACCTAGACTCAACCAATAGACGGTACGTGGCAGAGTCACGGGATCCGAAGATCCTCTCTCGCAAGTGTGCGACCTTCCCGATAGGCGTAACCTAACGTTCGGGCAACACCTTTTAATATACCGAATAATGATATGCAAATGCAACGACCGACTTAGACTTAGACTCCTAGACTTAAATGACTCTTTTTTGGTGTTTTTTTTAAACAAGACTACCCTAGACTTGACTCTCACTGATACCAATTTGATGCGGGATGGACAGCAGACTCGACTCCAAGTTGATATGTGATCCTTGGACTCTAGAAAAGCTCACGATCGTCCCTTAACGAGGGAAGCGTGTGGACGTGCACGGTTGAGAAACCGGCAGTGAGCTAGGGTGGTCGGCTCTCTCTCGTGCCCTGATCGGGTCACGGGACGGGTCTCGCTCTCTCTCTCGCAGCGGCGATATAAAAATATAACGAGCTAGGAACCTATCACTCGCAACGGCATAAGAAAATATTCGAAGTAAGCAAATGCCGAGATGAGGAGCGGACACGATACCTCCACGCGCCAGGCGTGGGGAAGACGACCCCGACCAAGTACGGTAACTCTCGGTATAAATAATTTCAATAATTACAGAAGTTAATTTGCGGCTCACTCCACCCAGGGAGGTAAAGGGCTACAAGTGGGCCCAGGAGGAGAGATCTTGGGTCGACAGGCGGCAACTTGGACAACTCCGGTGGAAGCGCGTGCTGGCAACCGTGGGGTCCACGTCCTGGCTGACGGGCCGAGTGGGTCGGGGATGGTACTGCTACGATGGTGGCTCCTGGAGGGACGTTCCTTGGGAAGGCGACGTGTCAGTTCACCTTGTGGAAGGCGAGGTGGCCGGCCCGGGGGTGATTGTTGCATGCTGTCCATGAGCTGTTTCTTCTGTTCCTACAGTGCATGACCCGGCGAGAACGGCTACTGCGATTAGCCCCGACCTATGATTGATGCGAGACTGGCGCCGTTGGAAAGCTCTTTCAGAGAGATATGACCCAGGGCCAGAGAAGGAATTTTATCTGTCTCTGTAATGGCCTTGGTCGAATTTACAACCTGCTAGTTCACAGAACCAGATCTGGCAGGACATATTTGGATCTGGCTGAGAATGAGAGTTGACCGAAGGGAAAGTGGCGGATCTGGAGGCTGGGAATTTTATGGGAGATAGAAGGGAAAGAGAGGAACACGCAAATATTTTTTGTGGATTTTCTAGAGGTGGTTTGACAGGGGAAATGGATTTTTGACCGGACAGGGGTCGGATCTGGACTGCATAGGACAGAACAGATTTTGGCCTGAGTTTTAATTTTTCAGAGAAGAAAAATAACTCCTAAATTCGTGAAAAACTTTGTGGAGGTGGGTTTTGGTGGGCAGAAGACCCAGTCTAAATTTGGACTCAATCAGAAATGGGTAAGGGAGTCAAACAAAGGAAGAACAAGGCTGTTGTAACAGGATCTGCACAGAAGGCAGATTGCTAGGGGTGGAAAGATGGAATTGGGAAAAATAGCTAAAGTGAGATAAATGACCTGCTTTTTTTATGGAGGATGGGGGGGACGCGGGGAGTCACCCTCCAATTTTGGGCGCGACATGAGCTCCTGATGGAGAGATAAAAATCTCGCATTATGGTTCTATCTAGGGATGGACAGCACTTCGAAGAAGCGGCGACGGTGGTGCGATGGCGGCTCGATGGCGGCGGTGGCGGCGGTGTTGAGCTTCACACTCAGGAAGGAGGTAGAAGAGATGCTTCACACATCATAAGAAGGAGGCTACAACCTCTACAAGGGGGAGAGAGGAGAGAGACAAGGGCGAACACTTCTTTGCTCTTGGCAATTTCATAAATTTTTCACCATTAATTCTTCTAAAATGGGAAATACAAGCTATTTATATGAAATACAAAATGACCCTAACTATCCTCAGATCTAGATTAGGGGAGGGGTATACAAGGGACATCACATTTAATCCCATTTGATCAAAGAAATAAAAATTAAAATACATATAGTGGAGGGGGGGCGCCCCTTTGAAAATGGGGGTGGCATCTTGGACTTTTTAACCAATTGTCCCCTTGAATGGTCAAGCCCTTCTAGAAGCCACCTAGGACATTTGACCAGCCCCACATGGACCCCAAGATGCCACTTTGATGGGGACATCCCTTACCCTTTCACTCCGTGGGGTCCTGCTACTAGCCACTTTGTTCGCCATCATTTTCTGAGTCTTGCCATGTAATTTCCACATTTTTCTTGAGTCATAATCATGTAATTTTGCCTTTTATTGAGTCTATTATCTAAGTTAGTTAGTCATTTACCTAAGTCCAAGGATTCATTAAGTGGTTTAATAGGTTAGTGGGTTGTAGGCCTTAATGGGCCATTTCATTGGGCCTGGCCCATGGGCGCCCCCTTCCCCACCCCTTGGTCTTCTGTTATTAGTCCATTTTCCAGGGACTTCTATGTAATTGGGGATTCCCTATATATAGGACCCCAACTCCTCATTTTGAAGCTAATTGATGAATACATGAAAATTGAAACCCACTTGAATCCCCCTTGAGTCTTCTCTCTCTCTCTCTAGCTCTCTCTCTCTCTCTAGTTCTCTCTCTCTCTCCTAGGGGCGAATTCCCCTCTCTCTCCTCCCTCTCTCTCTCTAAATTTCGAAATCCCCCTCTCTCTCCTTACCCTTGCCACCTCACTTGCCACCTAGGCAAGTCTCTTCACCTCCCAAGATCCCATTACTCTCCCCATTACTCATTCCACCTTCCCAAGCAACCATTCACCTTCCCTAGACAACCCTCCCTATTCCCCACACATCTTCCCACATCCAAGACAACCTTTCCTCTCCCCAAGGAGTCTCTCCACCTCCCTAGGTCGTCCACCCCCTTCCCCTCCCTCCTAGGGTCGACCCCCCCCCTCCACCCTCTCCACCCTCCCATTGCCTTGGCCGACCCCTCCACCCTCCCCTCTCCAAACTTCGGCCTCCACTCCCCTCCACCCTCCTGCACCTCCAGACCACCAGCTCCACCCCTCTCATCATTCTCCCACATTCCACCCCCATCTACCATCACCTCCAACCCTTCCCCATTGCTAAAACCCCATTCCCTTTCACCAAGTTCCACTACCACCCCTTTGCTTAGCCAAGTCTGCAGGTAGCAGAAGAAGGCACGTCTTGCAGAAGCTCCCCCGAGTTCATACGGAGACACCTGAGGGCGTACCTTACCTTTCTGGAAAGGCCTCCCTGTCCTCTTCACAGGAAAGGTGGAATCACTCCATTCCGAGTTCGTGGCCGACCGTGAGAGCTGTTCTACCCCGACTGCGCCAGACTCCACCTGCAGAAAGCCTGAACCCGATTGGAAGCTGCTTCACGACCAACGGCGAAGGAATCAGGCTGAAGTTTCTTCTTCAAGTTTCTTCCTCCATCTGTCCACGACAAGAAGCATGAGGCGGAACTTAATTCGGCATCCGAGACCCAGAGTTACAAATGTTCTCCCTCGGTCGCGCGGGTCTGCCTCCTACAGTCTGCAGCGACCAGTGCCTACTCTTCAGGGCGCACCGACCGTCCACGGCCTCAGATTACAGCCCCGTTGACTCCTACTGAAAGCCACCTCAACTACGGAGACGACGCCACCAGTTTCGTGCCATTCGGAGTTCTGGAGTGCCCGGGACAGCGTCTGCAACCTGCTGCTACAGAACCAGAACCCCGCGGTGCAGCCTCTGCAGAGAATCAGAACCAGAAAGAGCAACGTGCCACGATCAACCAAGGCCGAACCAGACTCGGGTTTCTTCATCAAAGTTCTTCTCCTCTCTGCCCTCTTTCAGGATCAGAAGGCGGATCGACATTTGGACACCGTGGGACAGAGTTACGAATTTTCTCCCTTGCACTGTCCAGGTTTGTTTCTTCAGACTGCAACGACCAGAGTTCATTCTTCCCAGGACCCAAGTCACCACCGACCTGGGATCGTCACCCCGCCACCTCCTGCTGAAAGCTACTTCAACCACGAAGACAGCACCGCTAGTTTTGTGCCATTCGGAGTTCGGGAGAGTTCACCACAGTGTCTGCAACCTACTGTTACAGAACAGGTCCGGCCAGAAACCACACTCGCTGCCTCGGTTCAGTCGCTGGTGTTACCAGTCCCTGGCTCCAGAGGCCGCCCAAAAATTCAGACATCACCAGCATCAAGTCAGGGAACTCCAGGAGTTGGAATCTTCGAAATCGGAGTTCGGACTAGCTCGGGACGGCGGAAACAGCGGCTTCCCGTCCAGAATTCCAGCCAGCTGCACCAACTCCCTTAGTTCTTTTCTACCCGTTTTGGCCCACCCTCCCCTTCCCGCCTGGCCGGCTTACCGCCCCACCCTGCGTGGTGGTAGTGTTTACTGTAATTATTCAATTCCCACCCCCGAGACCACCCTCCTGTGCGAGGTGTAGTGCATGTACTCTTGAACAGGTTGTGAAGCTACATCGGCGCAGTGTGCGGGAACCACACTTCCCCGCTCGCCCTCGTCTCCGCCCGGGATCGGCGTCTTCACGCCGATCAGGTGAGCTCTTGGCCACTCTCCCTTGCTGGTTTTTACTGTTGCTTAGCTTAGTATCGCTCTTAGTTACCGTCGGAGGTGAGGCGAGTGTCCGATCCGCAATTCAATCCAATCGAGTGTTCACCGCGGGGCGAGTTGAGAGAGAGCCATTACATCCCACGCCCTCGGCGTGCCGACTACCCGTGAAATCGGGCATCCCTGGCCCATTGGGATCTATCCCTATCCGGCCGACCCTTGGAGCCGCAAGGTCCAAACTCGGACCCTCACCACCATCGCCGGTCCTCCTACGGATCCGAGCGTGCTTCCGCGAGTGAAACCGCTTGTGCGACGTTGCCGACTCATAGTGCTGCTTGCTATCCTAGGTCCAAGGGAGTCGTATCACATCAAAATAGTTTCATTGCCCTCCGCTGCATATTGTGTCACATCACACTTGGACCAATGAGGAAGGGGTGGAGGGTCCTGCAGGGCCTACATGGACTTTTGCATATAAACCCACTAAAACCTAAAGACTCACATTTTGGTTTATAAAGCCTTACAATTGTAAACATGTTTTTCTCAGGATATAAATGTAAATAAAAGGACACAAATGCAAACTAAAAAGTTAGTGCCCATTGTTGATTCCCATCATCATTAGCCCTCATCCATTCCGGATTCGTTCCGTGAATCAAGTGCAAAAAAAAGAAAAAAATGAGGCTTAAAATAGAGGTGCCTCGCCGGACTTACTCGGATATTCTGAGTGAGGGCAAAAATGGCTCTAACCCAATTGCGGTGAAAACCCGAAAGGGCACCGCAGGCAAAATTGGATACCCCGCCACGTGAAACCCCGCAAGGGCACGTGGGCAAAAGCAAAAGGGGGCTGGCTTTGACGAAAACCCGCAAGGGCGCTTAAGTCAGTAATGTGAAAAAAATGAATAAAAAAAGCGAATGACGAAGATGAAATAATGAGGTCATATTCTCATTTATCACTTAATCCCTACAAAGGTTCCCGTGCGAGCCTTGCGCCTATGAACCTACCTTTGCTTCGGCATTTATCCAATGCCGATGAACAAGCAACTATTGACCCTTGTCACCATCGGCAAGACCGGTCAATATCCCGTTAACCCGGACCTTACGTCCTCGTTAATGAATAACATGTCTTTGCTTCGGCATTTAGCCAATGATAATCAACAAGCTACTATTGACCCTTGTCACCATCGGCAAGACCGATCAATATTCCCTTAACCCGGACCTTCCATCCCCATTAATGAACAAACCCTTTGTTTCGGCATTTATCCAATGCCGATGAATAAACTGCCATTGACCCTTGTCATCATCGGCAAGATTGGTCAATATCCCCTTAACCCGGACCTCACGTCCTCGTTAATGAATAACCTATCTTTGCTTCGGCATTTAGCCAATGCCGATGAACAAGCTACTATTGACCCTTGTCACCATCGGCAAGACCGGTCAATGTTTCCCTTAACCCAGACCTTATGTCCGCGTTAATGAACAAGCCTCCCTTTGCCTCGGCATTAAGCCCGTGCCGATGAACAAACCTACTGTCAACCTTTGTCGCCTATGGCAAGGTATACAAATAAACCTCTAGTTCTACCCTCCGGCCCTTGGTGGCCCGCAAACCTCTCTCCTTATCTCCCGGCGCTCGGCCTAGGCGGATCAGTGGTCCCGAGGAAAAGTTGCGCCGTGGTGGAGCGAACCCCTCGCCCCTTCCCTGAAGGTGTGAGCGCTCTCCTGCCTTAGCAACTGATGTACCTTGGACTAAATAAACTGGCTCGGCAAGCAGATGTGCAAAATAAAACAACGAAAGTTTTCCATTCAAACATAAAGAGAAAGATACATATTACCCGGGGCACATCCCCCGGAATACATGAAGGTTCACAAAAAGAAGAGAAAATGATAAAGCTACTGCAAAGTGCGGCGGAAGATTTCCTCAAACTCCAGCATCCCTAAGACGGGTAATGGGCCAGCTCCTGTAGACGGGTTTCCTCGGCCTGTAGTCGCACCAATTTCTCCTCAAGCGATGTGGCCTGCCCTTCTGCCAGCTCAACCACCTCTGTATGTTGGACCCAAAGCTGGTCGGACAGTGCCAATTCTGCTTCGGCCCGATCAAGTTCGGCGCGGAGCTCAATTATCCGAGTCTTCAAAGAAGCCCGACGTTGGCTAGAAATGTCGACAGCGTCCCGCATCTGCTGGGCAATTCCTCTCGATGACTGAAGGGGAGTCTGACACTCTGCCCTTTCAAGTTTTGTGGCCGCCATCTGATCTATCAAGATGTGGCCGATGAATTCCCTCATGTTCACGTGCTTCAGGAGCAGAATTACTCGCTGCACCCAATCCTCCATGGGGCAGCCAAAATCCAGCAAGGACTGGGAGAGGTGCTCTGCAAGGCCCCTCAACTACACATAGGTTAAATCTGGGTGAGCTGTCACAGTCTCCCGCAATGTCTCCAGATACTGTCACACCAGGTCACTCGATGACTGCAAACCAAGTGATGGCGTGTCCGGGAGATGAAACTTTACACAACTATCAACCGCAGCACAAATATCATCGCTCGACGCAGAAGACGAGGATGGTATGCCTTGAAAGGCGCCCGCGTCAAGACTGGCCCCAGCAGACAATGCAACATGGGGACTATCATTGATAGCGACTTCTCTCCCAACCTCTGGCGAGAGCGCTGCGTCTCGACCCTCAATAGCAGGAAGCAGTTGGTCACTATTTTCGGCCCCTCTAGCTACCACCAATGATGATTCGATGGCAAGGGCTGGGGTTGTCAAGTCCCCGATCACTTCTTCCACAATCTCACCCTCCTCTGCCCCAGGGAGGCCTTCTCCACTCTGAAGCGACTTATCAGTGATGACAAGTTGCTGCTGCTCCAAAGTCACAGCTGGCGGCTCGGACTCGGCAACCATCCCCCACGCTTCCGAGCCCACCACCATGATATAATCCTTTGGATACTGCAAGGCTATGGGCCTCAAAACCGGTGGGAAGAATGGCGGATCGGCACAGAGAGGCGGCAGAGGTACCTTCACAGTGATCACCGGCGAGGTGGCCATGGCCTGACTAGCAGAAGCCTGCAAGAGCAAGAGAACATAAGGATCTCAGAAAGCCAGCATGATGGCCATACGAGAATAAGCACGAGACTAAAAATGCAACTTTCACCTCAGCCGGCATTAAGCTCAAGTCTGCGACAACACGAGCTACCATCTCCGTCACCTCTGACCCTTCTCCCACCAAAGGACCTGGTGGCCCGAAGCTACTTAGCATTAGCCGTGGAAGACTAAAGGTCGCAAAGTCACTCTCATAGGCAGAAGACACCCCGGCATCCTCGGCCTTTGTTCCCGTCAAGGGGAAATCCTCATCACTCGAGCCGCTGCCATACTCCACTTGCTCCGACGAGGATGAGCTTTGAACCAACATCGGTTCTTTCTCTCTCGAAGCAGATGGTCCTTCACTTGAGAGGCCTCCCGCCGGAGCCTCTTGCTCAATGAGAGCCTGCTCAGCTGACTCTGTGACGGGGATAACAGGCGAGCGAGCTTCATGAGTAAATTGACTTCCTGGAGTTACCTCTTGCTCTGCAGAAACTCCCTCGGTTGATTCCACGACAGGGGGGAAGGTGGTCGAATCTCGACTGAAGCTGAGAAAAGGGGAGCCCCCATGTGAACTTGGGGAATAATAAACTATAGAAATCTACAACCGGATAGATCATCAATTACCTTCTATCTCATGGCTGGGCGTGGGGGAGGGCAGAGCAGCCTGCACTACATCCTCTCTCTCTTCGGCTCCCGCAGAGGTGGCAGCCGCTTGCACGGCCATTGCATACGAAGCAACTTCGTTTGCAAGAATAAGAATCAACCTATGTTGCCAAGGTGATGGTGGGGCACAGGATGAGAGGTATACCTCAGGTTATACGGGCTGAAGGATGGGAGACCTCGAATTCTTCAAATGAGACCACACTCGGAAGTACAACCGCTGGTGCTGGGTCTACAGTCTTCTTCCGACGGGCCCGCTTCGCTCGAGTAATTGCTTCCCGGACTTGGGACCTCGTCCGCTTTCGTGAATCACCTGGAGGAAGCAGTGTCGTGGTCGGGGTAGCTGCCGAAAGTTCAAAATACGTCGACTTCTGAGCTTTTATAATCAGCTTCCTAAAATGTCTGGTCTCCTCTGAAGAAAGCCGAACTGCGCATATGCGAAGGCGAAAGAGAAGAGATGACATACACGACAGCGAATAGGGAAACCCAAAGCTGAAGACAAGAAAAAAAAGATACATGCTGGTCTTGTATAAAAGGGAGAAAGTGGCCAGTAGAACAGCGAAGGCTCCTTGTCCTTGGAGGCGGCTTCGCGAATCAACCAGCATATGTCCCCTATCACCTCGCACTGTTCGGCTAGCAACGCAAGGTCCGCATGGTTGCGTGAAGACAGATGATAATATAGGCTGAGGTGGTCTAGCCCCCATCCGTCGGCATACGTGAAAAAATTAAGAACGGGTTGGCCCAATATGCTTTCACTAGGGCCACCCATAGAAAGTCCATGGGAACGCAGCAATGCGAACAACCAGGGAGTGCCTTCGTAAAGCATCGACCGTCGGTCTTCTTTCCTGATAAAAGTCCTATAGGGATAAAGTCGATCATTCTCGAGATGCCAAGAAGTTGTAGAAGGCATCGTTTCCACCACTGGCAAAGGAATCTATTGGAGGATCAGTCGCTCGCCGCTCACGTGGCATTAGCCTTGAAGTGTCTTCAAGAAACCATCCTTGCTAATCTCCGGCAGTTTCAGCTCGATCATGGACGATCTCTGCTTGGAAGCTTTACGTGCCTCCAGATAGCCCGCCACTGCAGTGTTTGTCTGGGATTTCAACTTCTTCAAATAAGCCGGGTCGATATCCAGAGCAGGCATCGGCTTGAATCCAAAAATTTGCAATCTGCAATGGCCTAGCATTCTCTCCTCGAGTTTCTATAGAGGCCCGTGCGCGCATTCCACCATTTAATGTATTCTGGAGTTACACAGGGAAAGCGTGCAGGGGCCAAAACTCTGAACGAAGCTGCCTCTCGATGTTGAAAATAATCCCACCATATGCGGGCCTCGTCGTTCGACACTTGGCTAGCTCGGGCCCTATTCGGTAGCGCAAATTGAGTGGAGGTAGCTGGAATATGCTGATCATAGCCGAAATTCTGACTGAATCGGAAAGGATAATAAGGCTCCAGCCATAAAATGCCACTCTTGCGAAAAACCAAGACGCTCGGCCTTGTGGACAGCGCCCAATCAATCAGCTCTGACTCCAAAATTGGCCTCGTGCACTTGGCGTCAGAAATGGGGTGAACATATTCCTCCACCTTGCCGAGACGGCACTCCCTCATCCTGTTCACCAATGGACTAGAATGAGCAGCCAGACTCCAAAAGTGCAGAACCCCTGGGGAATCCAGTGGAACTTTTGTCAGTTTGCCACGAATAGCAAAGAGCTGGTCTGCCACTCGGGTCGGCTCAACACTGGCGAATTCTATCATCCTGGGAACCAGCTGCACCGCCTGAAGCGACCGAGGGGCAGCCTCCGGGAAAAGAGTGTAGACCCAAACATTAAAGAAATGTAGCGGGCCAACCCCCTGAAGATTGCTGGGAAGGCGCGAGCGATGCAAGTCTCCCAGCAGTTTATATATAAAACATAGTGCAACTGGGCAAAGCGAGAACTTCATGCCCTAGGCCATCAAGCAGGTGGGAAAGATAGCCTCTGCCCTGATCACGCTCTCGTCACCTTGCGGGAGAGCGAAGGAGCAAATCCAATAAGTCAAGAACGCGGCGCAATGAGTAACTGCGTCAATGCCCCTAGGGTTGGGCCCTCCTGGTTGTCCTCCTTCCAAAGTCAAGGGGAAAGCAGCCTGTCGCCGAACTCTTTTCTTCCGTTGAACAGGAACCGGCACTATCGAGGGGAAATCTGTGTACTTCTGCTCCCCTCTGAAGAAATGTTGAAGCCATGTGTCGATCCGCACACGCCTCTTCTCTCCAGGCTTCCGAACCCCCTTGGCATCATACGAGGAGTGGTAAAGGCTACGATATGCCTTCATCAGATAGCGGTAGGCGAAACCAGTCAAATATCACCCTTCACCATCCGTCTGATCTTTCAGCCAGTCCGGCCAGTAGACTTCCTCATACGGCTCATCGTCAATCGGGAGGCCGCTTAACTGTGAGAGACTCCAAAGGTCTAGTGACATCTCTCCTTCTGAAGTATAAAAGGTGTTGTACTCCAGACAGAACACCTCAATCATACCGCAGCAAAGACCCTTTGAGATGGGATAGCGGTATCTTGATGTATATACGCTGTGATACACACCTGCCTTGATTATGATGGGTGCATAGTGCTGCAAGACAAAATCTGTAAATTCTACTGCTCCTGGCCTGAAAGCATGGGCATCGGTGGCCTTCAAATCGGCAAACCACCCCACAGAAATCTGGTGCTTGAACCGAACTGCTAAACAGTCTAACCAGAACGGCTCATCTCGGTACCCCCACTTTAGCGGGGCCAAGAATAGACCAAAGGATGGCTTCTCCCGATCTACACGACCCGCAGTCTCATTCCACCTGGCAGGAACAAACTCAGGGGCCCTGGTCAACAGCCAGTCCTGTGGGGACAGCTCTTGAAGTCCAAGCATAGCACCCCACTTCCTGGGTTCACCGGGCAGATATATGGGTCTTCCCCTCACAACAAAATCAGTAAGGCTGTCCCACCCTACAAGCAGCGCCTGTTCAGCCTTCCGAACAAGGAACAAATCCCACTTTCCCTGGAGATTGAACCGCTTCAGAAAAGACATCAAGCGCTTGTCCTTGGGATGATCGACTCTACAGCTGTCAAGGCATTCATACTTGAAAGAGTCACTCCCGATGACCAGTAGGCGATCAGTGTCCACCATCTCAGTCTCCGAATCAGAGGACTCTGCCACTATGGCCAGCTTGCCATGGCCTCTATCCAAAGAATGAACATCCCTCCACGTCACCACATTACGGGAGGAGGAAGAAGAGTCAGATGCCATGGTATATGCATCAAAAAAAAATGCAAAGGAAAGCAAACAAAGTCAGAAAGCAGCTGTTGAAGATAAAGTCTTTCTGACAAAAATTTGGCAGAGTCTCCCTAGCCCGAGAGTTTTCCGGAGCGAAGTGGGAACTCGTCCACTAAGTGGCGATTCCTGAAAAAGGTCATGGGCGTCACGCCGGGGCCGAATAGGACACCCAGGGGTGCAGCTCCGAGGACAAGCATACAAGGAGCCTCCCTGGCCTGAAAAATAAGGGGTTAAACCCCAAATCCTCACTCACCACTACTCTCCACTGTCGCCGCCGTGCTCAAGAGGAGGAAGAAGAGAGAGAAAGTTGAAATGCAAATGAGTCGAAGTGAAAGGGAAAGAGAAGAAAGAAGGGAAGTTATAGGGGGGCCTTCGATGGGCTTAATCCGGCGCGCTAAAGGGCGCGCCATTTTTGCTTCTCCCTCCCAAATTTGAAACCAACGAGGCCTCTTGGGTTAATCCGGCGCGCTAAATAGCACGCCGTATTAACCCTCTTCATTCCAAATGGCGCATTGGTAAGACACGTGCCGTATTAACCAAGACCCTGGCCACACCAGATTAACTGCCACGCCAATTTAAGGGTCATTCTGGCTCTCTGTTAGCAAGATGAATAGTCTACTCAGCCGGAGTTCATCCGTCGGTCCTGCATCACCCGTGCCTTGCTCGCAACACCCGTGGCTTTGGGGCATTTGTTGGCACTCAAAATATGCTCGATGGCGACCAAGCCTAGATGACATAAATGATGCGGCCTGCTGAAGCGAAGAAGTCAAAGGAAACCAATGCACTGAAGCCTTCTCAAGCGGCCAGAGCCTCAGGTCACCCGTTATGAACACCGGAGACTTCACCTCAGGAGGATCGAGAAGAATCCACAACAAATCGGCAGTGTCGACAAGCCTGCCCAATGAACCGGCATCGACTCGGTCGTGCCGCACGAACAACATCTATTGTCCGACCAAGGACAAGGGTATAACTGGCGGCTCGCCACCTGAAAGAAAAGTCCTCCCGAGGTGATGAAACATCCTTGCCCCTTTCAGAACAAGGGACCGAAGGCTCTGTCAATAGAGGGCCCCGACGACCCGGCATGGGTACGAATTCTCAGCAAATTGGGTCCGTTAGTGATCAAATGATCGCCCAGTCAAGGCGAAAATACCCCCAGGTGGTATTTCACTCCCCGAGAAAGCTACGAAGGCAAGCCAAGTCGAGCAGGCAGCACAAGCCACAGTGTCGTTGCCCGTATCAGCGAAAAACCCGCGTGTCCGAGCCGAAGATATACGAGATTCTGCAGGCGGTCGTTCAACGGCCTGAAAGCCCTATCGATGCCCCCCACCGTGGTTTGGCAAGACCATGATGAGATAAAGGATCACAGTAACTCTCAGGGCTAGTCCGGGGCCCGTTGTTAGGCTCGTGTCGAGCGAACACGACGGAACAAGCTTAATCTGGCACGCCCTCTAATCCGGCGCGCCCCCTTTCCAGCGCCCTCTTCCCGGCGCGCAAAAGTAGCTTGGCTCTCTTCTACGGCACGCTCACCTCGCATCGGGGAGGAATCACGCATGAGGTGTGCTATATATAAGCCAGTAGAGTTGGAAAAAGGGAGGACGATGAAAAAGAGAGAGTGAAGCCAATAGCGGTGGGGATAACAAGGAGAGAGCCATCATAGAAGAGGGAATACGAAGAGAGATAGAGAAAAAAAGAGAAGAGAAGCTTGGGGAGGAAGAAAGGGGAGTGAAGAGCACGTTTTTGATACTCTATTTTCCCTACTGCAGATATCCGAGGTGGGTTTGCGGAAGTCTTCTGGATTTTTTTTCTCTTCTGTCTTCCCTCCTTTTGTCAAGATTAACTCTGACGAGCGATGTAATGGAATGGGCAATGATATGAGCCCATAGGTCTTCTTCTTAGCCGCTGTGCTCTACCTCTTTCTTTCCATTTTCTCTTCCTCCCCAAGCCAGGAGTCGGCTTCTTGCGACAACGCCGAGCCACAGTTGTATATAATGTTCTATATGATGTTCTCCCTTTGGGTTTAAATGAACGTGTTGATGCATATTTAAACTATTTCTTTCCATCCGATTGCACTCCTTTTCCCTACAGTCTATGTGTGATTGTCTGGTTTTCCAACGTCGAATGCGCCCAAATGTTTCTCTGGGCAATATTAACATCATCCCCCCTCTCCCCAGGGTTTGTTTTCCAGTGATATGCTGTGGGAATGGTTTTTTTTCTAATTCCTTGTTGGTTGGTTTATTAGGCGTGCCAGTCACCGGAGTGACAATTCATTATGTGCTCGACCTGACTCAGTCAGTCGATTGTGATATTCGTGCTAGGACCCGAAGTCCGTCATACCATAAAGGATACGATGTTAATTACGTCCTTCCAAAGAAGGACAACCCTTGATTAGTTGCCAAGAAAGGATGTCTCGGGGGGCAAATCGAGATAAGACTATTACGCTAACTCCGCTAGCGGAATGCGAAACATGCATAGAAAACCATGCTATGCGGGACATGATAACAATGTTATGGCGCAAATCCGGCAACATATCCCCTTATTTTGGACTATGCCAAAGGGGGAATATAGGTCATCCACCCACGGAATGCGGGATGGAAGCCGAAAGGAGAGCCAGGCGTAGCCTGAGATCCGGAAGGATCTAAGTGTGACGGGGCAATGTCCATTGCCATGGTGCTTGTTGATATTCCCTTCGGAGACCATTGGGGGACTTGCAACGGCAGGACTCCCAGGGTCAGTAGGGTTGGAAGAAAAACCCGATAGTTAATGGCATAGCATATCGGGGTAAGACCCCGTTAATATAGCTCCGTTTAGACATGGATGAAGAGCCATGAAACCCTCGTGATATGGTGGGGACTTGTATAATGGCCTGTGGGGGGGGTCAAGGTCCTAAGTCCAGGCTGATGGTGGACTTGGCAGGGCTTCTGGAAGTTGGGTATATGACAGGTGGCCATCAACGGAAGGAGCCGGCGCGGCTAAGGTTTCGGCACGAAGGTAGAACGGCGCGGTAGGGGTTCCAACACGAAGGCCAACCAGCGCAGCTGGGAATGAAGGGAGGTCGGCGTTGCAAGCTCCCCGGTGCGCCCATCACCCGGCGCGAAATTGGCGCCGAGAGGAGGCTGCGCCGGGAGTTGTGTGGCGCCGGGAGTTGTGTAGCGCCGATAAAAGGGTGTTTCTGAGTTTTCAAGTACTATGAGGGGTTTTATGAATTCAAAGGGGTCCTTTGTGTTCAATAGGGGTTTCATGAGTTTATTCATGGTGGTATTTGAGTGGGATGGAGAGTGAGGGTAGGTTCATCCACATGAAGCCTAAGGAGACCATATGTGATTGTGCTGTTTATATTCCCCTTTCTCGGTGGTGGCCTGAGATGGTATAGGTCAGCTCTCTGCCACACAGTTGGGGTTAAATTCATCATTTCAATGGAAGCATTATACTGTACGATAGAGCAAAGCTCGGGGATGAATTTTGACAGCACCTCCCCTTATTTTGGAGTGTGCCAAAAGGGTATTATAGGTCATCCACTCACGAAATGTCGGAGTGGAAACCAAAAGAAGAGCCGGGCGTAGCCCGAGATCTAGGAGGATCTGAATCTTATGGGACTTTATCCACCTATTGTGGGATTTATTGATATCCCCTGTATAGTCAATGGAGAACATACAGTGGCAGACCTCCATGACTTGATTGGGTGACAGAATGTAGGGGGGAATTGACCCCTTTGATGTAGCTCCCATGAGGATCGAGGGAAGGATAGTATTTCTCCTTAGAAGGACAGGATATCATGACCAAGGATGGCATAGCTCGAAGGCATCGGCATGAGCATATCAGGGTGTCCGTCTTCAGGATAAAAGGTGTGAAGGTCTCGGCGTGAAAAAGAGAATAGGTTTCGGTGCGACACAAGAAGCTCAGCCGGCGCGGGTAGTCCTCGGCGCGAGACTCGCGCCGAGAGGGGCTCACGACGGGAGGCTGGGAAGGCTTCTGAAATGAGGGTCTCAGTAATGTTTTGAAGGGATTTTTGAGGTGAAGGCTTCAAGGGGCTCTGGGAGTCTTAAAGGAGGGTTTATTCAGGGATTTGCAGAGAAGGTTTATTCAAGGGTTTGACTACCACTGAAGGGGTTACGGAGAGGGTATAATCCAAGGGGATGGTAGTGTTGGGACTGGTGCGATATATTCAGAGGGGGGTGAATGAATCTCCCCTTTAAAAATATTTCCCCAATTGAAAACTTAGAAAACTCAGAGATGAGAAGTTAAAAACAGATTCAGTTCTACCAAAACTGAAAGACCGAAACTGAAATATAGTGATGTGTTTAATCAAACACAAAACATGCAATCAAATCTCTACTAAACAGAAGAAGCAGATCGGCCTAAGCGTTCTTCTAGTGGAAGCAGAAAAGAACATTCAAACCGCAGTGCTCGAAGAGTTTTTAGGTGGTTCAGTCCACAGACCTACGTCCACCCCACACTCAACTCGAGTGTGGATTCCTACTGACTCACAGCTTGAACGACTGGGCAACACAGCTTGCCTACATCAGCTGGGCCTCACAGCTTGCCATCCGCTGAGCATCACAGCTTGCTATCCCGCTGAGCATCACAGCTTGCTATCCAAGGTAACCACCTTGCCGGCTGAGCATCACAGCTTGCTCTGCTGACTAACAGCGTGAAGCAAAGAGTGTAAAAGAAAACAAGAAATTGTTGTGCCCCTGTAGTTTTGATGATTTGTAGTTTTGATGATAGCAATTAGTATGAGTCACAAGTCTATTCAGTTTATTCATCCATGCATTCTTAAGTCTAGACATTGCTTGTGTCGCAGGCACAGCAAGTCCATACACTACATGACTCACAGGGTAGCAAGTCTATACATTGCATGCACAAGTTCAAAGTCCATACATTGCTGCATTGATTGCACTTGTGAAGTCTATACATTGGCAGTTGTCCTGCAGCGTCAACACAAGTCCATACATCGGTTGCAGCACTGCACGCACACTCATGTCCATACACTGCATTGTGGCATGCACACTAGCAAGTCTGTACATCATATGCGAAGTCTATTCAATGCATGCACATTCATTCAAAGTCTAGACATCGGTGAAGTCTGTACATTCACCAGCTTATCTTTCCAAGTCTAGACATCGGTGAAGTCTGTACATTCACCAGCTTAACTTTCCAAGTCTAGACATCGATGAAGTCTGTACAGTCTATATGTTCCATGATATCAAGTCTATACACTCCTTCATCTTTACCTACGTTGCACCTGCAAGTCTATACATTGCAGCTGAGTTGAAGTCTGTACAGTCCTTGCTTTGCCAAAGTCTATACATCGTGTCTTGGCTAAGTCTATACATTGTGAACTCTCTCTCAAGTCTATACAGACCTTGCTTTGCTCAAGTCTGTACATCGTCCAGTTCCTCTTGGCTAAGTCTATACATCGTGAACTCTCTCTCAAGTCTATACAGACCTTGCTTTGTTTAAGTCTGTACAGCCCTTCCTTTGGCAAGTCCATACATCGTCAAAGTCCATTCATTCGTTTGCCTTGCTTTGCATCAAGTCTTTACAGCCTATACTTTATTTAGAACACAAGTCTATACATCGTGTTGCAAGCACGACTTGAAGTCTGTACATCATCCATCGTCTCAACTTGCGTCTCATGACTTGAAGTCCATACATTGCCTTGCTTAATGCTAAGTCTATACACTGCAGCATGCATTGTCTCCAAGTCTGTACAGCGTCTAGTGTCTGCACGCTAAAGTCTGTACATTCACCATCTCAGTTGAGAGTTGAAGTCTGTACATTCACCGTCTCAGTTGAGAGTTGAAGTCTGTACATCCACCGTCTCAGTTGAGAGTTGAAGTATGTACATCCACCGTCTCTCTTGAGCACTTGTGCTTCTGATGTCTAATCAAGTCTATACACTCTTGAGCATATCTTCAATGTACACACTTTGCTTGATACATTCTACACTACACATTAGCATGTCTGTACAACGTCTGCATAGTGAATGTGAAGTCTGTACATGCTTCAGTGTTGCATTCACTAAGCCTGTACACACCTCAGCCTTGCATATATGAAGTCTGCACATGCCTTAGCTCTGCATATACAGAGTCTATACATTGCACAGCATTGTATTCACAAAGTCTGAACATGGCATAAGCCCTGCATGAGTAGAGTCTGTATAGGCCATAGCACTGTATTCACATAGTCTGTACAACGCATAGCCTCGCATTCATAGAGTCTGAACACTGCATTGCTTCGCATTCACTGAGTCTATACTGCTTCTGCTCTGCTTCATGAAGTCTATACATTGCTTCAGCCTTGTCTTCACATAGTCTGTACAACGCAATTGTCATGCTTCATGAAGTCTATACATTGCTTCAACTCTGTCTATTTATAGTATGTACATCAGTTAACCCTTAAACTGATAATTCCTTTCGAATGTCTGACAGGGACTATCTACAGAGACTGATGACTGGGCTCGTGATCCAAGGAAGGACGAGGTGCCCAGATTATGACACGTGGAAGCAGCCCAGCCAGGATGCTGCCATGTGGTCAAAATTCCTCAGATCTGGCGAATTCTCTGGGTGGGAAATGTGGAAGCCACACGCCCTATCCAATCTGCTGCTGCTATAAAAGGAAGCCTTCTTCCTTTGAAGAAGACTGATCGAAACAGAAGAATAGAAGCAGCCAGAGCTAAAAGAAAAGAACAGAGAGTGAGCGCCTGCACGATCCAAAGAGAGAAGATGAAAAAGAGAGAAGAAGATTCAGTGAGAAGAAGAGAAAGAGAGAAGAGAAGATTGAGAGAGTTGAGTTAAGAGAGGTTTCGAGAGGTCTTGTAAATTAGACTCTTGGTTCAGATACCAGAGCTGATTCTGCTCTTAATTGAGTTATATTTGTTTTAGCTTTTCCATTTTTGTTTCATTCTATTTTACTGTTTTCGAAACACTTCTGTTATCAAGCTGTGAGGCAGCAATTGCAGTGGAGGTTTCCACTGGACAGGTGAAGCTGTAATCCTCAGCGGGCGAGACTTGGTCTCGGACGGCTAAGCTGTATTGCCCAGCGGTTGCAGAGGATCTGTTCCTCTGGTCGGCAAGCTGTTAAGCCCAGCGAAGCTGTGTATCAGCAGTTGTTGGCAAGCTGTGAAGCTCAACTGTTCAAGCTGTTAGTCAGCAGGATCCACATTCCAGTTGTAGTGTGGGGTGGGCGTAGATCTCTGGATTGAGATCAAACCACCTTAAAGATCGGTGTCTACTGTGTGATTACCTGTGGTTGTGTGATTTCAATGTGTTCCTTCTACTGCTATACAGTTGCTTGTTTTAATTCCGCATTAGAGTCAGCTGTGTTCTAAAATTAGACATTAGATCTATTCAGTTAAAATGCATGCCGTTAATACATCCACTACCAAATTTATTTATCGGCCCACAAATTAATTATAAGAAAATAGTTAAGCGGTGAGTCCGAGTCGAGTCCACTGGGAAATTTAGATTTTAAGGTACAAAATCTTGAGTTTTATAAGTAGAAATTTATGGCAAATGGACACTAAAATAAGAGTTAACAAATTAAAATTAACTAACCTAGATGAATGGACTTTAAGAAATTAAGACTATGATTAGCTTAATTAATCGTAAGGACAACAACAAAAGAAAGATACCATATTTAGAGAAGAGAGGGATGAAGATAATGAATAAAAATAAAGTACTTCCACTTAAGTTAATACCCAAGAACTAGTATGCTTGTAGCGTACTTATCAAACTGAAGACAACTAGTATCAACAAACTAACTAAGTTGCACTTTGAAGAAAATAATACAATGGACAAAAACAGAAAGTGAAATGAACGGAATAGCAGTTAACAGAAAAACAAATGCAGAATGGAGCGCCTCTGCTGCTCTCTCCCAGTCTCCCTTTCTCCGTTGCAGATGCCAAACGCACTGCAGAAGTAGCTCGCGGCTGAGGAAGCTCGGCTGAGAAGGCTCCACCCACGAGCGGCAAAGGCGAGTTCCACCAGAGACGGTGCGAAGGTAGAAGGAACGTCAAAAGAGATGGCCGACTGCTGCTATTCGCGGCTGTCTACACGTTAGGTGATGCAGAGGAAGCACGTCGCGGCAGACCTCTTCCCGTCGTGGACGCAACACATGCAGCAGACGAGCTCAACTGGCTGCCTCGGACAGCGCCCAAGGGGGTGCCGCTATCAGAGCCACGGCAACACGGGAACCAAACTCAACTAAAAACAAAAACGTGAACTACCCTGCGGCAATGCCTGAACTTCGGAAGAACACTGTGAAAGGCCAAAGCTAAGAAAACAGAAACTAAAAGCCCAAAAGCTAGCTCAAAAACTCAAAAGAAAACCAGGCATCCCCCTTTCTTACGTCCCCTGCACCTCCCTTTTATAGGGGCACAGCTCGCCCAGAACTCCACAGAACCACTGCCGCTTTCGTCGCCATTATCCATGCTCCGCCGGGACGACGCTTTCGCAAATGCCTCTCTCACCACGAGCGAACCACCCACCATTCATGCTACCGCGAACGTCACCCACGGAGCGAACGGTTGCCAGCCTTTGAGCGGATGGCCTCCGCTTTTCATGCCACCATCTTTATCCTCCGCCGGTGTCATCCTCGGCTGGAGTCATCTTGCACTCCTTGGTTGGCTTTCACGTGAAGCCCATCGCATGCTGTCGCCATTATTCCCGCGGTGACCACAACGATGCCAACACTATCGTAACTTCAGCCAGCACACCCCTTTGCCAGCCAATGTGGACATCACCTTCTCGATGTGAGGCCACCTATGCGGTTACCCCAGCTTCTGCATGCATTTTCAATCGTACCCAGCCATGCACGTGTAAATCAAGCCATGCATGTATGTGTATTTTGCTTGGCCATGTACTGCATTTTACATTATATTGACTCCACCTTGCTGCTTATGCATCCTACATGGCCCTTTAGTTGAAGGAGGCCCAATGTCCATGTATAAAATAGCCACCATCTCTTTACGTGATTAGCCCATCAAACTGCAGCTTTAGTGCAACTAAGCCACTTGTCTTGCCAAAGTATCACCTATCCATCCACGTGTTGTCCTAAATGCATTTCATTTTTACCATACCAACATCTTCATCTCCATGTGATAATGCCAACAACAACCTGTCATTAGCAAAGTGTGCGTATGTTATATAAAATGTTGTTAACATAATATATTAATCAATGCAATTCTTATTCACCTATGTGCTCTCACTATTATTTGCAAATTACTCCCAAATATTTATTTTTCATGAAAAGCTCAAGTGTTAACAAAAATATATTTCTATGATCATTTTCATACATAATCAACATTTTACTTAAAATTATCTCTCATGTATATAGAAATAATATGTGAAAATATGAAGTTATCACACCCCCCAATTTACTCATTGCTAGCCCCTTAGCAATGCAATCAATTATAAATTTAGGACTAACAAGAGTTCATAAACCACGTTTCATGACAAGAATGTGAGCATCATGATTTAAACTATAGAATACTACAAGTTCAAGCACTAAATGTCAAGAATAAACTTCGTCAATCCATGTATTTAGACACTTCCTCAGGTTACACTCACAATCTTTGTATCTCTGTGTGTACGTGCTCTAATTTGATTAGCGGTCATCAGACAACTGGATGCATGAGCCTTCTATTTACCACTTAACGATGATTTCCAATTCTACCTATTGCAAATCAGACTCTCGAATTACAGGTAGCTTCACTCTGCCTTATTTCATCATCATTTTTTTTTCATTTTTTTTCTTTCATGGTGCTGCACATTCCTTCACCGTTTGACGCGAACCTCAACTCTTGCCTTAGGAGAAGCAGGCCCGGTTACTAAGATCAGGAGCATTTTCCATGATTTGTTTCACTTTTTTTTTCTTTTGGTGCTTTGCACTTATTCGTTGGCAGGTAGCTTTTTTCCCACGATTGATCTTCAATGACTAGGCAGAATTTTCAATCATCGCCTAAGTATTAAGCAAAAATCTCATCATCCTTATGTTTAAAACCCACTATTCTCATTAGTGTGCAAATGTGTGTGAGTTCAAAAAAAATCTGAGTGTATTCCGAGGAAGATGCTAAAAACATAACCAACTAACTCACCCTTTAATTCAATGCTGTCACCAGTGGATATTCTAAGCCTTATCATTTTGACAATGTTTCTTATCATGAAAAATGACCCTGAAGCACTTGTTAGGGGTGTCATGAAGGATTACAACATTTTGATGAAAATTTAAGCTTAACCTACCCCCCAACTTAAGTGACATTGTCCTCAATGACATGATTAAAATGTAGGAATGAAATGAAACCATGACAAGTGGTGGGAAGGATAGATACAACCTGAGAAGGAAGTGTTGCTGGTAGAGACATGCTGCTCCATGCTCCTTGCTCCTAAAAAAGAAAATCAATCATCATTTATTTATTTTTAGAAGAAAGAATTGGGTTGCCTCCCAATTAGCGCTAAGTTTAATGTCTTCAGCCAGACGCATGGAAGCTCAATAACTAACAAGTTGATTTTAGAATGAGCCACCACAGAATTTTGTTCTCGCCAAAATTTTCTTTTTCATGCCTTGAGAGATATAACTGGAAATGGTGAGTATAAGGGCAAAGCATATAACGAGACGGAGACATGTGAAAAGGACCACCCTGATCAGAGAATAGAGGGGAAACATAGGGAAAAATCATGTCATCTATTACGAAATGTTTCTTCTGAGATTCTGTGGGATCAGAGCAATCAATAGGTAGGGCAAGGTTGGGCCAACTGACTTGAAGAGTTTTAAAGGAATCACCGTAGTCAAGATTTGGCATAAGCTCTACCCTCTCCTCTACATTGAGATTATCACATGCCACACTCAAATAATTCAGTTCCTTATTTACCTCAACTTCATTATTCAAATAAATGTTCAATTCTAGATCCATCTTCACTTCCTCTTCTTTCCCATCTTCAAAGTGAATTGCATCAAATTCAGGGGGAGACATGTGATTAGAGATTTGGGATTCATTATACTCTTCCTCTCCCCCTAATTGGAGATCATCCACCTCTCTAGCATTCCCCTCATGATGGCAATCAAGCACAAGCTCCTCAGATTCATTTTTAGGAGGGGGACTATGATCATTCATTAGTTCATCTCCTTCTTTGGTTTCTTTCCCGTTGATTTCTTCAATCTCCTTAAAGTCCTTAGAGTTTTCATGTAAAATTTGCTGACAATTTCTCTCCATAATCCCTTCATCTTCAGAATCAAAATTTTGAGTTTTATGAGATTGAGGAATTAGTGAGTGATTACAGTCAGGGTAAAGGACATGATGATTAGGATTGGATACAGAGTAATCAAAGAATTGGTCTCCCTCCATGTTTTTGATTTCCATGGTCAGTCTATTGATTTGCTTTTGGAGGGGTTGACCTTGGAGAAGGAACTGATTGAATTGATCATTTGGGTGATTATCTGAGGGTGGCGGAGATGAATAGCAAGAAGGGGAATGATTTGTATGTTGGGCTGGATCATAATAGTCATTAGAGTTTGGAGCCCAAGTTTGATTTTCCTCTTGTTCTCCCCCCAACTTAAACACCTCATTATTTTCCTTGACCATCACGAATTGAGATTCACTAACTTCCCCCCAATTTTCCTAATATGGTTGCTCCATATTATCCTCCTCATCAAAATTTATTTGAGAGTCATTGAATTGAGGATTGATGGGTGAATCATTTGGCATGATATTGTAATCAGGCAATGGATGTTCAAAATTTTCCTTGGGGAGGTTATCACATTGGTCCATTTCTAGCTCTTTTTGGTATTGGTCAAGCATGACCTTCATTTCTGCCATGTCGGCTTGGAAAGATTGATTTTGGGCCAAAATGAGTTGAGTCACTTGATCAATGTTGTCCTCGAAATCAGACTTTGGAGGATCTGGATAGATTGGATGGCACTCAGACAGTGGTGAGTAGTTAGAATGAAAATCAGTTTGGTACTGAAGTGGTGAGGAGCAGATGTGTTGTCCTTCATGTTGGGCTTGATTTTAAGGATCATTTGAGTAAGAATCCCAATCTGAAAAGTGTGATTGTGAAGGACTTTGAATGGGGTCTTGATAGGGTGCCCAAGAAGAAGATTGTTGGTTTTCCCACCGTGGATATGAGTTTGAGTAAAAGAAATTGGTGGCAAAAGCCAATGGAAATTGGTTTGGTGCCTGGGTAAGAGATGAATTGTAAACCCCATTTTGGATGAATGAAGGATTTGGATGATATTGGGTAAATGATGGATTTGAATTCAAGTGGCCCACATGATTGAACATGGAAGAATTATTAGTGGGCCTGAACACAAGTGGTAGTGGCAATGCAAAAAGCCCAAGAAAGAGTGATATTATTTTTTTTTTGTTTTGCAGAAAATATTTTTTTTCTTTGCAACCACTTGATCAACACATTAACCTACAAGACTTAGGGCTCCTTGGACTTAAAAGCACAAATAGTGAGAATTCCCCAAAGTTCAATTGCAATATTGCACACACCGACCTTCAAGTTGGCCAGGTAAGAGGTAGGATTGTGGGAGGTTCCCCTTGCTTTCGCAAGATCCTAATTAATAAACCACAAATCCATTTAGGCGTAGCCTTTTAACCTCTTGCCTAGACACCAGCCTTTAGATGGTGATACAAGCACAATTTCCCTTAAGGTTCAACCACTAAGTGGGCTAAAATGTTAGCTTTCTCACAAATCAACTTAAATCCAGCCCAAGTCCACTACCAAATCTGTCCACTAGCCAGGAAAGAGGTGGGGTTGTGGGAGGCTCCCCCTACAGATGTAGGGTCCTAATTAATAAACCACAATCCCACTTAAGGCGTTTGCCATCGGACCTCTTTCCTAGACACTAGTTTCCAAATTGATAATGGGCCCAAGTGAAATCAAATCTCAAAGTGAACCCTAGGGCCAATGTCTACTAGATTTTATTAGGCTTGGGAAATGCAAAATGAAGAGTTGTGGTTTGTGGGCCAAGGAAGGGTGATCAAATCCCCACCTTATGTGATTATGGATTTTGCCCTTAAGATAGTTTAAAATGAAATGCAACACAACATAGTCAAACAAGGGGTTCTATGCAAATTTGAATGTCATGTGATTAAGAAAAAGATAGAAGAACTCACCTTGCCCCCGCAATCTTCAATGATGCATTTAACAAAATTAAATAACAAAAATAATTCTAACCTATATGATGCATGACCTAAGACATGGAAATGTGGTTGCTAATCTTGAGATGATGATTTTTATTAAAGTTCAAGTGAATTTTTTTTTTAATTAATGATCCTATCTAACCACAAGATATGAAAAATAAAGAAAATAAACTCAAATGAAGGAGGGAAATGTGAGTACTTACTTGAAAAAGCGTTCCCTCATTTTTTTTTATAAATGGCAAAAAACTTTACCTCTTTTTTTTTAATTTTCTTGAAAAAAAATAAGAAAAAGAGAAATTATTAATGTCAATTTATATACAAAAACACAAGATTAACGACCTAAAAATCATAAACTTCCCCGGCAACGGCGCCAAAAATTGATAGTTAAAATGCATGCCATTAATACATCCACTACCAAATTTATTTATCGGCCCACAAATTAATTATAAGAAAATAGTTAAGCGGTGAGTCCGAGTCGAGTCCACTGAGAAATTTAGATTTTAAGGTACAAAATCTTGAGTTTTATAAGTAGAAATTTATGGCAAATGGACACTAAAATAAGAGTTGACAAATTAAAATTAACTAACCTAGATGAATGGACTTTAAGTAATTAAGACTATTATTAGCTTAATTAATCGTAAGGACAACAACAAAAGAAAGATACCATATTTAGAGAAGAGAGGGATGAAGATAATGAATAAAAACAAAGTACTTCCACTTAAGTTAATACCCAAGAACTAGTATGCTTGTAGCGTACTTATCAAACTGAAGACAAGTAGTATCAACAAACTAACTAAGTTGCACTTTGAAGAAAATAATACAATGGACAAAAATAGAAAGTGAAATGAACGGAATAGCAGTTAACAGAAAAACAAATGCAGAACGGAGCGCCTCTGCTGCTCTCTCCCAGTCTCCCTTTCTCCGTTGCAGATGCCAAACGCACTGCAGAAGGAGCTCGCGGCTGAGGAAGCTCGGCTGAGAAGGCTCCACCCACGAGCGGCAAAGGCGAGTTCCACCAGAGACGGTGCGAAGGTAGAAGGAACGTCAAAAGAGATGGCCGACTACTGCTATTCGCGGCTGTCTACACGTTAGGTGATGCAGAGGAAGCACGTCGCGGCAGACCTCTTCCCGTCGTGGACGCAACACATGCAGCAGACGAGCTCAACTGGCTGCCTTGGACAGCGCCCAAGGGGGTGCCGCTATCAGAGCCACGGCAACACGGGAACCAAACTCAACTAAAAACAAAAACGCGAATCGCCCTGCGGCAACGCCTGAACTTAGGAAGAACACTGTGAAAGGCCAAAGCTAAGAAAACAGAAACTAAAAGCCCAAAAGCTAGCTCAAAAACTCAAAAGAAAACCAGGCATCCCCCTTTCTTGCGTCCCCTGCACCTCCCTTTTATAGGGGCACAGCTCGCCCAGAACTCCACAGAACCACTGCCGCTTTGGTCGCCATTATCCATGCTCCGCCGGTACGACGCTTTCGCAAATGCCTCTCTCACCACGAGCCAACCACCCACCATTCATGCTACCGCGAACGTCACCCACGGAGCGAACGGTTGCCAGCCTTTGAGCGGATGGCCTCCGCTTTTCATGCCACCATCTTTATCCTCCGCCGGTGTCATCCTCGGCTGGAGTCATCTTGCACTCCTTGGTTGGCTTTCACGTGAAGCCCATCGCATGCTGTCGCCATTATTCCCGCGGTGACCACAACGATGCCAACACCATCGTAACTTCAGCCAGCACACCCCTTTGCCAGCCAATGTGGACATCACCTTCTCGATGTGAGGCCACCTATGCGGTTACCCCAGCTTCTGCATGCATTCTTAATCGTACCCAGCCATGCACGTGTAAATCAAGCCATGCATGTATGTGTATTTTGCTTGGCCATGTACTGCATTTTACATTATATTGACGCCACCTTGCTGCTTATGCATCCTACATGGCCCTTTAGTTGAAGGAGGCCCAATGTCCATGTATAAAATAGCCACCATCTCTTTACGTGATTAGCCCATCAAACTGCAGCTTTAGTGCAACTAAGCCACTTGTCTTGCCAAAGTATCACCTATCCATCCACGTGTTGTCCTAAATGCATTTCATTTTTACCATACCAACATCTTCATCTCCATGTGATAATGCCAACAACAACCTGTCATTAGCAAAGTGTGCGTATGTTATATAAAATGTTGTTAACATAATATATTAATCAATGCAATTCTTATTCACCTATGTGCTCTCACTATTATTTGCAAATTACTCCCAAATATTTATTTTTGATGAAAAGCTCAAGTGTTAACAAAAATATATTTCTATGATCATTTTCATACATAATCAACATTTTACTTAAAATTATCTCTCATGTATATAGAAATAATATGTGAAAATATGAAGTTATCACCTCTAGATCCAGTCTCCGTGGTAATAGACTGCGTCCATCTAACATAACAGTTGGTATCAGAGCCTACCTCTTCTACAGGGACTCATCGCCCGAAGAGGAAGGAACAGATGGATGCTCGAGGGATGATAGCTGAAGGACACTCAACCACAAAGCCCCCATTCTTCGATGGATCTAACTATGCATACTGGAAGAACCGTATGCAAGTATTTTTGAGGGCGAAGGATTATGAGATCTGGAAGGTAGTAAGCAAGGGACCTTATGAGCTGTCCCCTAATGAGGAAGTCTGGACCAAGGAGGAGATCAGGAGGTCTACACTAAATTGGAGTGCCATAAACGCCATTCAGTGCTCTCTGCACCCTATAGAATTCTCCCGCGTATCAGCCTGCAGTTCAGCTAAGGAGATGTGGGATGCACTTGTAGTGATCCATGAAGGGACCTCTCAAGTTAGAGAGACGAAGGCTAATTTCCTAGTGTCTGAATATGAGGCATTCAAGATGAAGCCAAACGAGACCATCAAGGAGATGTATGCTCGATTAACTATTATCACAAATGGTCTTAGAGGTCTTGGGAAACCTCAGACAGAATACGATGTAGTGAGGAAGATATTGCGTTCCCTGACTCATGCTTGGCATACTAAGGCTACAGTGATGGAGGAGTCAAGGGATTTGCGAACCACAAGGGCTGATGAGCTAATTGGCTCGCTGATGGCATATGAGATTAATATGCCAAAGATAGAAGAAGCTGAGAGGAAGAAGAAGCCAATCGCTCTGAAAGCTGGTGCCAGCAAATCCAGCAAATCCAGCTCTAGCAGTTCATCATCCGAGGAGAGCCTGAATGAAGAAGATATAACTCGTACTGAGATGGCAATGATGACCAGAGAGTTCAGGCGGTTCCTCAGGAAAGGAGCAGGACGATTCAGCCAAAAGAAATATAATGGCGGTCGAAGGGATAAAAGGTATAAACATAATCCTACTAAGAAAATTGAAACTAATACTTGTTATCAATGCAGGAAAACAGGCCATCTGAAAGCTGACTGTCTAGAGAATCAAAAATACAAGGACAAGTCAAAGAGAAGGAACATGAAAGGGAAAGCAATGGTGAGTACCTGGAGTGATGAAGATGAAGGTTCCTTCAGTAGCAGCTCAGACAGTGAAGCTGAATCTGAAGAGCCCATTTGCCTTATGGCAACAAGCTCTGAAGACAGAGAGGAGGACTCAGATGAGGTAATCACTAGATTCGAAATTTTCACTATTGCTGATTGGGTAGATGCCTACCATGACATAGCTGATAGAGCTGATGATATTAGAAAGGAAAACAGGCATCTAAGAAGAAAGATTAACTCCATGTAAAATAATACAACTCTAACTGATAAAATTGCATGTCTAGAATCTGAGAATAAAAAATTGAAACTCACGTGTTCTGAATTAGAAGAAATCAAGAATGAGTCAAAAGCCTCTAAAGAAGAAAATGAGAGGTTAGAAAAAGAAACTGATGAACTAAAATTGAAAATTCAGAAATGTGAGAGTGAGATAAAAATAGTGAATGAAAAATATCAAGTTGTTCTAAGTGTGAATACAGAACTTAAGAAATCCATTGAAGATATTCAAAAGGATAATGAGGACAAGCTTAAAACCATTGAGAAAATGACCCAAGATTCAGATAACCTAAATGCTTTGTTAGGGTCAAAAGTAAATTTCAGAAAAGATGGCCTTGGATTTAATTCTAGTGCAACAAAAAGTTTTGGAATGAAAACTATTTCTTTTGTAGCACAAAAAGAAAAAGGACCTCTGATTAGTATGAATTCAAACATTTCAATGAACAAAACTACTAATCTGAAAAAGCCCAGTGCTGAGGAGAAGGGCAAACAAAAGCTGAGTGAGCTTAGTAGAGCTAGCACATCCAATCAAAATCCCAAAGCTCAGTCTCAGGTTAGGGGTCAACCTACACAGTCTTATAAACCCCATGTTAAGGTCACCAAGTCTCCACCATCACCACCACCTCTGAAGAAGACCCAATACACACCTATGAATAGGTCAGCAGGGTCCAAGGTGCAGGGGAGGCAGAATGCTTTTAGAGCTCAACCCAAACATTTCTACCAACCTAGAGCCCAGTCCCACTTCTTTGCACAGTCAACCTATCCAAATAGGTCAGGATGGACAAGGACTCAAGGAAGGTTTACAGGTTATGGTCATCAGGCTACACAGTCCTATAAACCTTACACTAGAAATTGGGTTAATGGGTATGGCTCATGGACACCTAGGAACCAACATTTCCACAGCCAGCCCAATGATTACTATGGCCAAAATTTTGTGAATACATCCTGGCCAAGGCATTGGCACAGAAATAATCAATCTGTAAATAATCATGCTAGTGTCAACAAGAAAAAGCATAACAAAAAGAAATCTGGAAAATCCACTGAACAGAACTGTTTCAAACAAATGTGGATTCCTAAAAGTATGCTTTCTTGTTTTAATTACTTTTCATCTTCTCTGGAGCCCAATCAGTCTTGGGTTCCAAACTTCTCTACCGGATTGTGTGTGTAGGTATGCCTAGCAGCCAAGAACAATTTGTGGTACTTGGATAGTGGCTGCTCTAGGCATATGACAGGGGATAAGGCCAAGTTCTGCATGCTGACAGAGAAACAAGGAGGCCTTGTCACCTTTGGTAGCAACACAAAGGGTAAGATTGTTGGAACAGGTAAAGTAGGTAAGTGTACTACTTGTTGCATTGAGGATGTCATGCCGGTTGAAGGATTAGCTTATAACTTACTTAGCATCAGCCAGCTATGTGATAAAGGATGCAAAGTGCTTTTTGACTCTCAATGTTGCAAAGTTTTTGAACCTGATTCCGAAATTGTTAAATTTTCTGGTAAGAGGATAAATAACACTTACATGATAGATTTAGATGATATTCAACATTCTAACCAATGCCTTACTGCTAGTAGAGAAGACTTAGCATTTTTATGGCATCGTAGGTTAGGTCATGCTAGTTACACTGTTTTGCATAAACTGAATAAGCATAGCATGGTTAGAGGACTTCTTGAAGTTTCCATTAAGAAAAAAAATAAAATCTGTGATGCATGCACTCAGTCCAAGTTAACTAGAAAGCCATTTAAATCTAGGACAGAAAATCTGTCTTCTAAACCTTATGAGCTGATACACATGGACCTTTTTGGGCCAACCAGGTCTGTCAGCTTATTAGGGATGAGGTATGGATTTGTCATGGTAGATGACTTTTCTAGGTACACTTGGGTATACTTCTTATCACATAAAAGTGATGCATTCACAGAATTTCAGGAGTTCTGTCTTAAGAAAAACCAGAAAATTGATAATATTTTATCTGATCATGGAGGTGAGTTTGAAAACTCACAGTTTGATGAATTCTGCAGGACAAATGGAATTAATCATAGGTTCTCCTCAGCAAGGACACCTGAGAAGAATGGAGTTGTGGAGAGAAGAACAGAACCCTAGTGGAGATGGGTCATACACTCTTGGTTGAAGGTGGTCTACCAAGGAAGTTCTGGGCTGAAGCAGTAAATACTGCCTGTTATGTAATTAACAGAGCCATGGTAGGACCTTCTACCCAGAAAACACCTTATGAGATCATAAAGGGTAAGAAACCTTCTATTGCTCATTTCAAGGTTTTTGGGTGTAAATGCTTTATACATATAAATGATAAAAGAGACATTGATAAATTTGAACCTAAAGGTGAACCAGGAATTTTTCTTGGTTATTCTGAAAACACCCGAGCATATAGAGTGTATAATATGAATTCCAAAACTGTTGAAGAATCTCCACATATAGTTTTTGATGAATCCTTATTAAAGACTAATATTGGTCAATGCAGGAATGAAGACAGTGGTGATATTCTGAAAGAAGGAAATTCTGCAGACCAATCCGAAAATGAGAAAGGAAATGAAGAGCCTAATGAAGAAGAGCCTACAGTTCAGGGGGAGGTAAATCAAAATCATGACAATCCAATTGTTAACATTAGATATCTTAAAGATCATCCTGTAGATAATGTGATTGGAAATCTGCATGACCCCCCTAGGACCAGAGGCCACTTAAGGATTCAAAATGAATTGAATGCATATGCGTTTGTTTCAAATGTAGAACCCAAGTCCATTGACTGTGCTCTCAAAGATGTGCATTGGATTAATGCCATGCATGAGGAGCTCAATCAATTTGACAGGAATAAGGTGTGGCATTTGGTTCCACCTCCTGATCATGAAACAATCATAGGGACTAAATGGGTATTCAGAAATAAAAATGATGAATCAGGGAATGTCATTAAAAATAAGGCCAGACTTGTAGCTCAGGGGTATAATCAGGAATTTGGAATAGACTTTGAAGAGTCTTTTGCTCCTGTAGCCAGGTTAGAAGCAATCAGAATCTTATTGGCTTATGCATGTTCCCTAGGAATAAATCTTCAGCAGATGGATGTAAAATCTACTTTTCTGAATGGGGAAATCAGTGAGGATGTCTATGTGAGGCAGCCTCCTGGATTTGAATGCTTAGACATCCCTAATCATGTCTATAAACTCAGAAAAGCTCTCTATGGTTTAAAGCAAGCTCCTAGAGCTTGGTATGACAGGTTGAGCAAATTTCTCACTGATAAGAACTTCGCAAGAGGTGTAGTTGATCAAATATTGTTCACCAAGGTGAGTCATTCAGATATTCTTATCATTCAAATTTATGTGGATGACATTGTGTTTGGGTCAACTAACCCCAAATTGTGTGAGAAATTCTCTCAAATTATGACTAATGAGTTTGAAATGAGCTCAATGGGTGAGCTCAAATTATTTCTTGGACTGCAGGTGACACAGTCAAAAGATGGAACTTTCATCTCTCAGTCCAAGTACATAAGGGATCTATTGAAGAAGCACAAAATGGACAACCTCAAGGAAATAGCTGCTCCAATGGGTACCTCAACCAGTTTGGATGAAGATCCTCAAGGTAAACCAGTGGACCAAAGGCTATATAGAGGTATGATCGGATCCCTTCTATATCTTACAGCATCTAGGCCTGATATTCAATTTGCAGTGTGTTTATGCTCTAGATTTCAGGCTAGTCCTAAAGAATCACATCTTAAATCAGTGAAAAGGATTTTTAGGTATTTACTAGGCACCCAAGAGCTAGGTCTTTGGTATCCTGCCAAGTGTGAGTTAGAACTTCTAGCTTACACTGATGCAGATTATGCTGGGTGTCGAGTAGAGAGAAAAAGCACTAGTGGATATTGTCAATTCCTAGGTGGCTGTCTAGTATCTTGGGCATCTAAGAAGCAACACACTGTAGCTTTGTCTACAGCTGAAGTTGAATATGTTGTAGCTGGTAATTGTGCTGCCCAAGTACTATGGATCAAGCACCAACTGGATGATTATCAGATAAAATTGAGATGTATTCCAATGTTATGTGATAATACTAGTACTACATGTTAGGGTGCAATGCCCGGATACAGAGGGGGGTGAATGTATCCTTTTACAATTAATGCCCAAATAAAAACTCAAGTGCTGGACGCAATCTCAGAATAAAACCAAATTCAATTAAACCAATGAGCAAACACAAGAGACGCGCCTATTCAAGCATCTAGCGGAAGCACACTCACAATGCAAACCACTGCTCAAGAGATTTTTAAGTGGTTCGGTCCTCTAGACCTACATCCACCCCACACTCAAACCAAGTGTGGCTACACTAACAGCTGGGCAACACAGCTTGCCAACAGAAGCTGATACACAGCTTACCCAGGGGAACAAACTCCCCTCTTCCTCCTACCAGGAGGGAACCTCTAGCAACCCTCGGTCACTAGAAAACCAGAGACTAGCATCTCTCTTCCTCTATACCAAGAGGGAACCCCACTGGTAGCAGCCCCACTACCCGTGAACCAGCCAGTAGCACTCTGCTACCAGCAACCCACCAGAGGCAGAGCCTCTCTTCCTCCAGACCAGGAGGGACCCCTGGACTTGCAACCCACAAGCCCAGAACTGGAGATCAGATCTCCCTTCCTCCAAACCGGAGGGGACAGACAAGTGACTTCCAGCCACTTGCAGACTAGAGGTCGAAGACCTCTCTTCCTCCAGACCAGGAGGGACCCGACCTCAGTCCAGAGGATCGGAAGTACCAAGCTAACCAAATGAACAAATGAACAAATAAGAAAAGAAAAATACACAGCGATCAGAAAGCTGTAAGGAAAGATAACACAGATGTGGCTCACAAGGAGCTGACTGGCCTGGATTTGATCCACGGTCCAGTAGACAGATCTTCAGGTAAGCTTCTCTTCCTCTTCTCTTCTCTCTCACTTCCTTTTTTTTTTCTTTTAACCCTCACGAGCTCTCTAACTTTCTCTCTTTCTCTTCTCCTCTTCTTCTGCTCTTTTACTCTCTCGATCTCTGCTCCTCTATTCTTTCTGGCTCATACGCTTGCCCTCTACTTCATCAGCCTTTCTTACACTTATATCAGCAGCCAGCAGGATGATAGGGTACAAAGTGCGTGTGTCTCCCACGCTTGATCCAGAACCTTCCTGCCACGTGCCCTTTTCGTATTTGTTCCTCTAGTATTGGATCACGTGCAGCCCAGTTATTGGGGAATATTCTTCCTCGGACCTGCAAGGAGATAAAAACTATTAATACTCAGGGTTTGCTCTATATATCTACCTGAAATGAGTTGGTTGACACTCAAGCTGAAACTGCACGAGGTATGTGGGAACGACAAGAGGTGCACTATACAGAGAACGACACGAGATACAGTGGTGACAAAACAAACACTACCAAGAGAACGACACGAAGTCCAAGGGTGACAAAATAGATACTACAAAGAGAACGACACGAAGTAGAAAGAGAATGACACGAAGTAGAAAGAGAACGACACGAAGTCCAAGGGTGAAAAAATAGATACTACAAAGAGAATGACACGAGGTAGAAAGAGAACAGCACGAGGTAAAAAGGAAATAGCACGGAACTAAAAAGGTAGTAAGACACGCGGTCAGAGGAAACCTGGACGAGGATAGAAAGAAACAACATGCAGACATAAACATAAGAATAACACGAAGACATGAATACAAAAGCAACACGACATAACAAACAGTAAAGAGAACGGCACGAGAGCAACATGGACTGAAACCAAACTCGAAGACGAAAACAACACGAAGTGTGGTCACAAAGCAAAAAAGACACGGGGTCTAGGAAAGACAACACGAGGACGGAAGACGGGAACGGTTTCAACAACACGTGATAAAACAAAGAAAGCAGGAAAATGACTCGAGTATCTACAGTAAATGACACGAAGACAAGCCCTGAAAATATTATTTAGACTTCACGCTGTACAAACTTTGAGGAGTCTGAACCAATGTACAGACTTTAAAGGCTGTGAATACGAAGGCATGCTGAACAGACTTGAAACCTATGAAGATGGAGTGTATAGACTTGAAAGTCTGAATGCGATGTGCATACTAGCTGAGTTGACGCTGCAGCCCAATGAGTTAACGCTGCAACGTATACACTTTGCGTTCAACTGAAGGTGTATATACTTAAAGTTTCAAGGCCACAATGTATAGACTTCAAAAGAAGCAGTCCGATGTACAGACTTCAAATGTGAAGATATTGTGACTGCAAATGCAGTGATCAGACTTCATTGTATAGACTTGGAGAATTTGACACAATATGCATACTTGGGACGCCTGAAGACCAAAGTATAACATGACTGAACATAATCAATTATGCAATGCCATATTAGAACTAATGAAGAACTGCATTATGATCAGAAAGTGAATACTAGCGATTTGACTCACACAAGATGACTCACAGTGAATAGCTTACTACAAAGGCCAAACATCAAAACCAGCATTAAAACCATCATCAAAATCACAGGGGCACAACAATCTCCCCCTTTTTGATGATGGCAATGTTGTGCCCCTGTAGTCATTTGAGTCATCATGTGATCAATTAGGTCATTCGACATCAATCTATGATCATATGAGTCATTGGTATTCTTGGTTTTGATAATGGCTAAACACTATAAGTCATTGTTCTTTTCCACTATCTTATGACTGACATATGTGATGTTTTGTTCATGACAGATATGCACATGAAAGCTCAATGTTGCGCCCTCGCACGCAACTCCTATGAGCACCTCAACTTCACTGGATTCGGATGAAAATGGTAAATTGGTGGATGCAAAGGTCTATAGAGGTATGATTGGTTCTTTGCTTTACTTGACTGCATCCCGACCGGATATCCAGTTTAGTGTTTGCCTTTGTGCTAGATTTCAAACTAGTCCCAGAGAATCCCATTTGACTGCCGTCAAACGTATCCTTCGATATCTTGCCGGCACTCAAGATTTTTGATTGTGGTATCCGTCATCATGTGATTTATCTCTTATATCTTATTCTGATGCGGACTATGCCGGATGCAAGCTGGATCGCAAGAGTACTAGTGGCTATTACCAGTTTCTAGGCGGGTGTTTAGTTTCTTGGGCCTCCAAGAAACAACACTCGGTTGCCCTCTCAACCGCGGAGGCAGAATATGTTGATGCGGGGAGTTGTGGCACCCAAGTGTTGTGGATTAAACACCAACTCTAAGACTACTTGGTGGATCTTGGTTGTGTCCCGATTTTGTGTGATAACACTAGTGCTATCAACCTTGCCAAAAATCCAGTCCAGCACTCTAGGACTAAGCATATTGAGATTAGGCATCACTTCATTAGAGATGAGGTCGGTAAGAAAAACTTTGAACTACATTTTGTTGATACATTGAATCAGACTGTTGATATCTTTACCAAGCCCTTATGTAATGACAGGTTTTCAACACTCAGAAGGGAGCTTGGTCTTTGCCGACCTCAGGCCAATAAAACTTGATACGATAATCTTGTTTCAAATTAGTTGTGTGTTTTGCATTCATGTATTGTTTATATGTCAATATGTCTTTCTGCATATGGTGTCGCATTACATGTAGTTGCATAATAATGAATTGAGTTCATGTTCATAATGCATTGTATGGTTTGTGTAGCATCATTCTCGCATGGCCATGGTATATCAAATGTTGATGTATGGACGGGCAAGTTATGCTTGTCACGAAGCACTCAATATGCATGAGGTTTCACCTCCGCCAAGTACCATGCGTCAATATCGCATATAGGCCATATAGTAAGGGGGAGTTATCCTTGTGCAGCATTCATGCATATATTTCATCTTCATTCTGTTGCATTTAATAAGTGTACAACCATGGGTTGGGTCATACATTTCATTTCTGGCACCTTCATGAGTGACTAGGCCAACCTCATTTGTCATTCCACTTGATTGCAAACATAACTCCTTCGCGCATCCATTGCATATCCTTAGGGGGAGTTTTTGTTGATTCTATTAACATCTTGCAATCTACACTTCTTGGCTTACAGTCTGAATTTAAGATCATGAGCCTGCCAAACATATGGTGTAAGAGCTTTCTATTATGTGCCTTGATGATTGTTCATTCAATGACAATGGTTCAGATTTAATGATTTCCTTGAAGTTCTGATATTTCTTTTGAAATCATCTATGTTATGTGGATTTAATAGACCTTAACTAACGATTGCATATTGTGCTTTGCATGACTATCCTGAAATCTGAAAATTCAGACTTTATGGCAATCTTGGTGATACTCTAGAGTTTAGTATTGTTTCTAAACATCTTGATGAGCTGGAATTCCTAAAAATCATTCTGACAGAGCAATGATATTGTTGCACGGAGAAACATGTCATGTCATCAAATCAAGTGACAAATGCATATGTCATGATGTGCCCCTGTTATCTCTGTCTTAAAACTTTTGGACTCTAGGCAGAGCAATAGCATAATTGCTGAGAAACACATCTTTTCATCAATGAAATGAGTTTTGATATGTCATGACGTGGCTTTGCTATCTCTGTTCATCTTGCAGCATGACAGTCAGTCTTGCCAAATACCTAGGAATACTGACGTCTAAACAACGTGTATTCTTACGGCTAGGAGGCGTGTACTAGACTTGATTGCTCGTACAATATGAGTCATGTGTCTTCAAATTCAAAAGATATTAGAAATCAAAATATGAAACCTCTTGCTTCAATCATACAATTTCATGCTTTAGTCATGATTGTTTAGCCTCAATACTAGTTCTTGTGTTCTTCCCTTAGTGGTTATTGAATATGGATATATAAGACAAAGGACGGTTAAACACTGCCATGATATGCACATTTGGTTCATTTCTATTAAATCTTGGATGTAGCTGCTTTTCGAACTCTTTTGATGATCTCGGATTTCATTAGCTTTGAACCATATATGTTGCTTATGGCATGCTTCAGTATTGCATATAATGGCTTGCTCTTCACTCCTTTCAGGTCTGGTCTCACAAATAGTTTCCTTAATCACTCCTTTTTGCTGTTGGCAAAGGGGGAGAATTCTTTGTGTGAGTCCTTCATTAGAGCTAAGAGCTATGTCATAAGTGTTGTCCAAAGGGGGAGAGTGCATTGAGTCCAAGGGAGAGAAACCTTTATGTGCGTTTGTGCATGTGATGGGGTTTGCATAATTTCATCGCATTGTCATGTGTCATATGTGCATTCACACGCTTTAATTCATGGATCTTGAGCTGCTCATGTCCCATAGTGTAGCATTCATAATTGCATTCACATGCTATTACTATCATGATTCTTGAGCTGCAAATGTGGTATGTGTTATAACTTATGCCATTTTAGACATTCCCATCCCATAATGACTCACAGTGTTGCCATCATCAAAAAGGGGGAGAATGTTGTGCCACTGTAGTCATTTGAGTCATCATGTGATCAATTAGGTCATTCGACATCAATCTATGATCATATGAGTCATTTGGTATTCTTGGTTTTGATAATGGCTAAACACTATAAGTCATTGTTCTTTTCCACTATCTTATGACTGACATATGTGATGTTTTGTTCATGACAGATATGCACATGAAAGCTCAATGTTGCGCCCTCGCACGCGGATCAACCTGCGCGGTCAGGTCGCGGGGATCGACCTGCCCGGTCAGGTCGCGGGGGTCAAGGGGGCAACGCCCCTTGCGGGGGTTTCCGGGGGCGGAGCCCCCGGAACAAAATTTGGCTTGAAGACTCAGTAATAAAACTTCAAGACAATCAAGGTCGATGCCACAGACATGAACGGGCGGCTAACGGACTCAAGCGATGGAGCTGGTGCAGCCAACGGATCGACCCGGGGTGACCTGGGCTCTGCCCAGCTGGCGGTCGACCGCCAGCACAGGGGCGGTCGACCGCCCCAGCCAGGGACTGCCAAGGCTGCACGTTTTTCAGTGGCGGTCGACCGCCAGCCAGTGGCGGTCGACCGGATTTCCCTGGGAACGCCCGGTTGTAGGTGTTTCAGTGGCGGTCGACCGCCAGGAGCTGCAGGTCGACCGCCAGCCACGAGCCTTCATTTTTGACTTTGTTTCCAACTTCGAAAAGGGCCATTCTACATGGATTTCTTTAATCCAAAAGTCACCTAATCACCCACAAATTGTGGATCTGGTCTAAGGCTTGTCCATAGACCATTCAAGGTCTATAAAACCAATACAAGAGGGTTGGAAACCCTAATGCTTCAAGGGATTACAAGGGTGGCTGCAAGGGAGGTTGCAAGAGAGCTTGGAGACGAGCTACTGTTCACGTGAACAGTAGTTCGTGAAGGTGTTCTTCATCCAATCAAAGGGGAATCAAACTCAAATCAAAGCCAGCAATCTTCAAGGAAGATTACATCAAAGCAAGGCTATCAAAGTGATCCAAGGAAGCCGGTTTGATTCAAGTTCTTCAAGGGAAATCATCTTCATCCATTCAAGTTCTTTCAAGTTCATTCAAAGGTGATATTTCAAGCATTCAAACTCCTAGAAGCTAAAGAAGCAATCAAGATTCAAGGTAGCTTCATCATCTCCTTCATTCATTCAAAGAAATTCAAAGAGAAGATCAAGAGAGAAGAATTGAAGGAAGAAGTACTGTTCACGTGAACAGTACTCCGTGAAGAACATTCATCCAATCAAGGGTGAATCAAGAAGATTGAGTTGAAGCCAAGAGGAGCCTTGTTGCTGATCAACATTTCATACAAGGGCCAATTCATTTTCACTCATAACTCAATCTCTTGTTTTAGTTCCTTCACATTTGTTTCATTTTCATTATTGTTAAACATTGAAAGTGTGATTCATCCCTACCGGTGGTTAGTAGGAAGGCAATTGGAGGGTGTTCCAATTTGCAGTTGACGTCCCTACCAGGTGGTGAGTAGGAAGGCAATTGGTAGTTTCCGATTTGCGGTTTGGTGCGCTGCACAAGTGAAGCCTCACCGGGTTTTGGTGAGGGGTGGACGTAGGGTTGAGGATTCAGTCCGAACCACCTTAAAAATCCTATCTAGCGTAGTTTGCTTGTGTGATTGAATCGTTCTAGGTGCATGCTTAGGATTGAATCATTATATATCTTGCTTATCTTGCTAAGTGAATCATAGCATACTTGGAAGCTAGTTTCTATTCCGCTGTAATTCATTTTAACTAGCTGTTTAGAGGGCCGCATTGCAAAAAATGGGGCTGATCTATTCACCCCTCCCCTCTAGATCCGCTGTCCACTACACAACAAGTGGTATCAGAGCCTAATCTCTCATTATGGGGTCCAACGACCTTGAGGGAAATGGTGGATCAGCGTCCAAGGGTTATCTACCCGAAGGACATGCTGTGAATAGGCCTCCTTATTTCACTGGATCTAATTATCCCTATTGGAAACATCGTATGCAGGTGTTCATTCGCGCCCAAGACTACGAACTTTGGCGGGTGATCAGCAAAGGTCCGTATGAGCTTACGGATAATGAGGACTTGTGGACCAAAGAACAGATAAGGCAATCCACTGTCAACTGGAATGCTAAACACATCATGCAATGCTCACTCCATCCAGTAGAATTCTCAAGAGTGGCTACCTACGCATCTGCAAAACTAATGTGGGATAAGTTAGAGGTAATCTACGAAGGAACGTCTCAGGTACGAGAAACAAAAGCCAACATTTTAGTTTCTGAATATGAAATGTTCCGCATGAAGCCTGATGAATCAATTCAAGATATGTATGCTCGATTAACTGTGCTTACTAACAGTTTGACTGATTTGGGAAAGAAATATTCAGAACAGGAAATTGTAAGAAAGATTCTCAGATCACTGACTCCAGCATGGCACATAAAGGCTACCGTGGTTGAAGAATCAAGAGATCTCGCAACTACCAAGGTAGATGAACTCATTGGGTCATTGATGACCTATGAGATCAACCTCAAGAACAAAGAGGCTGAGGCACCTAAGAAAAAGTCCCTAGCTCTTAAAGCAGGACCCAGCCGTCAAGGCTCCTCCGATGAAGGTGAGGATTCGGCAAGTGAGCAAGAAGAGGATGATGTAGCCATGCTCACACGTAAGTTCAAGAAATTCCTGAGAAAGGAAGGTAAGAGCTTCATGAGAGGAAGGTCAAAGGTAAGAAATGGTTTCAAGTCTAATTCTGAAAACTTTAAGAAACCTGATAAAATCATTTGCTATTCTTGTAATAAACTAGGACATTTCAAGAATGATTGTGCCGACAGATTCAAAAAGGCCGACAAATGGAAGGGCAAGAAGAAGAACAAGGCCATGGTGTCCACATGGAGCGATGAAGAGGAAAGTGATGACGGAACTAGCTCCTCGGATAATGAAAAAGAAGATTTCTGCCTTATGGCCAAAGGTGATGAAGAAACTGAGGTAAATTCTCCATTTGAAAATTATACAACTAATGATTGGGAGGATGCATACATACAACTCATGGAAAAATATGAAATGTACAAAAAGGAGAATAAATCATTGAAAAAGAAAATTAACTCATTTGTGCATGATCATAATATGAATGATAAGAATGCTCTACTTGAGACTGAAATTGAAGATCTTAAGAAGATGATTGAGGATTTAGAGGAAGGAAGAAAAGAAATGGCTGACTTGGAAACTGAAAATGAGGATTTGAGAAATGAAATTGATAGCATGAAGCTCAAAATGCAAAGCTATGAAAAGGATAGTAAATTGAGCAATGAAAAGTATGAAGCTGTCAAACAAGTCAACATTCAACTTCTTCAAAATATCGAAAACCTACAAAAAGAGTTGAAGGATAAACAACAATCTTTAGAAAAATTTGTGGATGGAAGAGAAAACCTAGATGCATTGCTAGGTACTAGAATGAACTTCAACAAGGAAGGGTTAGGTTTTGAACCTACAAACAAAAGGCCAATTGGGTTAAAAACAGTCACATTTGTTTCCTCTTTTGATGCTTCAACCTCAAAAATAACATCCAAAGGAAAAGAAAAGATTGAAGAGGTAGTAACTGAAATTCCCAAAAAGCCTATCCAAAAGCCTAAGAAAGGTCGACCTTCCCCGCAACATAGGTCAACACTTCCTTGGCCTTCGCATGCTCAACCTTCCAGATTTCACCACAATTGCATTGCACACTCATATAGGCCACCACCATACTTTTGGGGAAATTGTGATTCATGTATTCAACAATCCTATAAGTTTCAATCCCCTAGGTGGCAAAACAATCACTTTCAACCCAAGAACAACCAATGGCCACAATGGGTTAAGAAGCCAACTTCATCAAACTTTCACAAATTCCAACCAAGAGCCTCCAAACAGAAAATGAATGTCAAGGTTGAAAATAAAAACCAAATCCCTGCTCTAAGCAAACAAAATATGAATGTTAGAAAGGTTTGGATTCCAAAACAAATGGTTTCATGTTTTGAAATTTTGAAAAGTTTGAAGGGACCCAAATTTGGTTGGGTTCCAAACACCATTGCTTAATTGCTTGTGCAGGAATGTCTTGCAGCCATGCATAACAGGTGGTACCTTGATAGCGGCTGTTCAAGACACATGACGGGAGACAAATCAAAATTTTATCTCTTGGAGGAAAAAGGAGGAGGATACGTCACATTTGGAGGAAACAACAAAGGAAAAATCATTGGAATAGGTAATGTAGGTAAGAACCTCTCCAACTCCATTGGAAATGTGTTGCTAGTTGAAGGTTTGAAATATAACCGACTAAGCATAAGTCAATTGTGTGATAAGAGTCACAAAGTGTTGTTTGACTCTCATGAATGCAGAATTCTTGAACCAAAATCTAATAAGGTAAAATTTTCTGGTAAGAGAGTTAACAATGTTTACATGATTGACTTAGATGATCCTGCTCATTTAAACCTTTGTCTTGCTGCACCAAAATCTGAAATTGCTTGGTTATGGCATCGTAGACTAGGACATGCTAGCTACAATGTCTTGCATAAACTCTTGAAGCATTCAATGGTAAAGGGTTTGCCTGAACTATCCTTTAAACAAGAAAATAAATTGTGTGATGCATGTGCCCTAGGTAAACAAATTAGAAAATCATTCAAGGGAAGATCTGAAAATACATCATCCAAACCACTCGAGCTAATTCATATGGATCTATTTGGCCCAACCAGAACTGCTAGCTTAAGTGGTAGAAAATATGGATATATCTTGGTGGATGATTTTTCTAGGTTTACATGGGTTTTCTTTCTCACACATAAAAATGATGCTTTTGATGAGTTTCAGGCACTCTACATGAAGATAAAGCAGGATGGTGAGTTTAAACTTTCCAAGATTCAATCTGATCACGGTGGTGAATTTGAAAATGCTAACTTCTATAACCTTTGCAGGGCTGAAGGCATTTCACACCGATTCTCTTCACCAAGAACGTCGGAGCAAAACGGTGTAGTTGAAAGGAGAAACCGAACACTTGTAGAGATGGCAAGAACTATGCTTGCTGAACGGCAACTTCCAAGGAGATTTTGGGCTGAAGCGGTAAACTCGGCATGTTACATTATCAACCGCTCTATGATAAGGCCACACACCAAAAAGACTCCTTATGAGTTGCTAAAAGGTAAAAAGCCCTCTCTCTCTCATATGAAAGTGTTTGGATCAAAATGCTTCATCCACAATAATGACAAAAGAGATCTAGATAAATTCGAGCCCAAGAGCTATGAAGGTATATTTCTTGGATATTCTGATAGATCTAGGGCTTATAGAATTTATAACATTAAGAGTCAAACTGTGGAAGAATCACCCCATGTTTCCTTTGATGAATATCATGATTCTAACAATGATAACTCTTGCAGGAAAAATGATGAAGATGGGGAATTCCTAAGCATAAAGGACAAGAGTGATCCTCCACAAGAAGAAATAAAAGAAGATGGTGACCTAGCTGAATCAAGCAATGCAAGGGATCAAGCTCCAGGAGACGGTAACGATTCTACAAACATTAGAATTCTGAAGGATCATCCCTTGGAGAATGTCCTTGGCAGCTTGAAATACCCACCTAGAACAAGATCACATTTTAAGATTGTGGAAGAATTAGATCAACTTGCTCTTGTCTCACAGCATGAACCCAAAAACATTGATGAAGCCTTAAAATATGAAAACTGGATAAATTCCATGCAAGAAGAGTTAAACCAGTTTGAAAGAAACCAAGTTTGGCATCTTGTTCCTAGACCTTCGTCACAATCTGTCATAGGCACTAAATGGGTCTTTAGGAACAAACTAAGTGAGGATGGCAAGATAATAAGAAATAAGGCTACATTGGTGGCTCAAGGGTATAATCAAGAGTTTGGGGTAGACTTTGATGAATCTTATGCCCCGGTTGCTAGACTTGAAGCCATCAGAATCTTACTTGCCTTTGCATGCTCTCTTAGAATAAAGCTTTATCAAATGGATGTCAAAAGTGCTTTCTTGAATGGCTTGATCAAAGAAGAAGTCTATGTTGAGTAGCCCCCTGGCTTTGAGAATTCTAACAATGCAGATTTTGTATACAAGCTAGACAGGGCGCTTTATGGACTTAAGCAAGCACCAAGAGCTTGGTATGAGAGACTAAGCTCATTCCTCATTGAAAAAGGGTACACACGAGGTAAGGTAGATCAAACACTTTTCACCAAGAAGCAAGGTAAGAACATCTTGATTGTTCAAATTTATGTTGATGATATTGTGTTTGGTTCTACTAAATCTGAAATGTGTGAGGAATTTGCTAACCTCATGACTAGCGAATTTGAGATGAATCTAATGGGAGAACTTCAATTCTTTCTCGGTTTGCAGGTCAACCAAGGAGAAGACGGATGCTTCATAAATCAAGCCAAATACATTAAGGAGTTGTTGAAAAGATTTGACATGGCAAACAGTAAAATCATTGCAACTCCTATGAGCACCTCAACTTCACTGGATTCGGATGAAAATGGTAAATTGGTGGATGCAAAGGTCTATAGAGGTATGATTGGTTATTTGCTTTACTTGACTGCATCCCGACCGGATATCCAGTTTAGTGTTTTCCTTTGTGCTAGATTTCAAGCTAGTCCCAGAGAATCCCATTTGACTGCCGTCAAACGTATCCTTCGATATCTTGCCGGCACTCAAGATTTTTGATTGTGGTATCCGTCATCATGTGATTTATCTCTTATATCTTATTCTGATGCGGACTACGCCGGATGTAAGCTGGATCGCAAGAGTACTAGTGGCTATTGCCAGTTTCTAGGCGGGTGTTTAGTTTCTTGGGCCTCCAAGAAACAACACTCGGTTGCCCTCTCAACCGCGGAGGCAGAATATGTTGATGCGGGGAGTTGTGGCACCCAAGTGTTATGGATTAAACACCAACTCCAAGACTACCTGGTGGATCTTGGTTGTGTCCCGATTTTGTGTGATAACACTAGTGCTATCAACCTTGCCAAAAATCCAGTCCAGCACTCTAGGACTAAGCATATTGAGATTAGGCATCACTTCATTAGAGATGAGGTCGGTAAGAAAAACTTTGAACTACATTTTGTTGATACATTGAATCAGACTGTTGATATCTTTACCAAGCCCTTATGTAATGACAGGTTTTCAACACTCAGAAGGGAGCTTGGTCTTTGCCGACCTCAGGCCAATAAAACTTGATACGATAATCTTGTTTCAAATGAGTTGTGTGTTTTGTATTCATGTATTGTTTATATGTCAATATGTCTTTCTGCATATGGTGTCGCATTACATGTAGTTGCATAATAATGAATTGAGTTCATGTTCATAATGCATTGTATGGTTTGTGTAGCATCATTCTCGCATGGCCATGGTATATCAAATGTTGATGTACGGACGGGCAAGTTATGCTTGTCACGAAGCACTCAATATGCGTGAGGTTTCACCTCCGCCAAGTACCATGCGTCAATATCGCATATAGGCCATATAGTAAGGGGGAGTTGTCCTTGTGCAGCATTCATGCATATATTTCATCTTCATTCTGTTGCATTTAATAAGTGTACAACCATGGGTTGGGTCATACATTTCATTTCTGGCACCTTCATGAGTGACTAGGCCAACCTCATTTGTCATTCCACTTGATTGCAAACATAAGTCCTTCGTGCATCCATTGCATATCCTTAGGGGGAGTTTTTGTTGATTCTATTAACCTCTTGCAATCTACACTTCTTGGCTTACAGTCTGAATTTGAGATCATGAGCCTGCCAAACATATGGTGTAAGAGCTTTCTATTATGTGCCTTGATAATTGTTCGCTCAATGACAATGGTTCAGATTTAATGATTTCCTTGTAGTTCTGATATTTCTTTTGAAATCATCTATGTTATGTGGATTTAATAGACCTTAACTAACGATTGCATATTGTGCTTTGCATGACTATCCTGAAATCTGAAAATCCAGACTTTATGGCAATCTTGGTGATACTCTAGAGTTTAGTATTGTTTCTAAACATCTTGATGAGCTGGAATTCCTGAAAATCATTCTGACAGAGCAATGATATTGTTGCACGGAGAAACATGTCATGTCATCAAATCAAGTGACAAATGCATATGTCATGATGTGCCCCTGTTATCTCTGTCTTAAAACTTTTGGACTCTAGGCAGAGCAATAGCATAATTGCTGAGAAACACATCTTTTCATCAATGAAATGAGTTTGGATATGTCATGACGTGGCTTTGCTATCTATGTTCATCTTGCAGCATGACAGTCAGTCTTGTCAAATACCTAGGAATACTGACGTCTAAACAACGTGTATTCTTACGGCAAGGAGGCGTGTACTAGACTTGATTGCTCGTACAATATGAGTCATGTGCCTTCAAATTCAAAAGATATTGGAAATCAAAATATGAAACCTCTTGCTTCAATCATACAATTTCATGCTTTAGTCATGATTGTTTAGCCTCAATACTAGTTCTTGTGTTCTTCCCTTAGTGGTTATTGAATATGGATATATAAGATAAAGGACGGTTAAACACTGCCATGATATGCACATTTAGTTCATTTCTATTAAATCTTGGATGTAGCTGCTTTTCGAACTCTTTTGATGATCTCAGATTTCATTAGCTTTGAACCATATATGTTGCTTATGGCATGCTTCAGTTTTGCATATAATGGCTTGCTCTTCACTCCTTTCAGCTCTGGTCTCACAAATAGTTTCCTTAATCACTCCTTTTTGCTGTTGGCAAAGGGGGAGAATTCTTTGTGTGAGTCCTTCATTAGAGCTAAGAGCTATGTCATAAGTGTTGTCCAAAGGGGGAGAGTGCATTGAGTCCAAGGGAGAGAAACCTTTATGTGCGTTTGTGCATGTGATGGGGTTTGCATAATTTCATCGCATTGTCATGTGTCATATGTGCATTCACACGCTTTAATTCATGGATCTTGAGCTGCTCATGTCCCATAGCGTAGCATTCATAATTGCATCCACATGCTATTACTATCATGATTCTTGAGCTGCAAATGTGGTATGTGTTATAACTTATGCCATTTTAGACATTCCCATCCCATAATGACTCACAGTGTTGCCATCATCAAAAAGGGGGAGAATGTTGTGCCACTGTAGTCATTTGAGTCATCATGTGATCAATTAGGTCATTCGACATCAATCTATGATCATATGAGTCATTTGGTATTCTTGGTTTTGATAATGGCTAAACACTATAAGTCATTGTTCTTTTCCACTATCTTATGACTGACATATGTGATGTTTTGTTCATGACAGATATGCACATGAAAGCTCAATGTTGCGCCCTCGCACGCGGATCAACCTGCGCGGTCAGGTCGCGGGGATCGACCTGCCCGGTCAGGTCGCGGGGGTCAAGGGGGAAACCCCCCAAATAAAATTTGGCTTGAAGACTCAGTAATAAAACTTCAAGACAATCAAGGTCGATGCCACAGACATGAACGGGCGGCTAACGGACTCAAGCGACGGAGCTGGTGCGGCCAACGGATCGACCCGGGGTGACCCGGGCTCTGCCCAGCTGGCGGTCGACCGCCAGCACAGGGGCGGTCGACCGCCCCAGCCAGGGACTGCCAAGGCTGCACGTTTTTCAGTGGCGATCGACCGCCAGCCAGTGGCGGTCGACCGGATTTCCCAGGGATCGCCCGGTTGCAGGTGTTTCAGTGGCGGTCGACCGCCAGGAGCTGCAGGTCGACCGCCAGCCCCGAGCCTTCATTTTTGACTTTATTTCCAATTTCGAAAAGAGCCATTCTACATGAATTTCTTTAATCCAAAAGTCACCTAATCACCCACAAATTGTGGATCTAGTCTAAGGCTTGTCCATAGACCATTCAAGGTCTATAAAACCAATACAAGAGGGTTGGAAACCCTAATGCTTCAAGGGGTTACAAGGGTGGCTGCAAGGGAGGTTGCAAGAGAGCTTGGAGACGAGCTACTGTTCACGTGAACAGTAGTTCGTGAAGGTGTTCTTCATCCAATCAACGGGGAATCAAACTCAAATCAAAGCCAGCAATCTTCAAGGAAGATTACATCAAAGCAAGGCTATCAAAGTGATCCAAGGAAGCCGGTTTGATTCAAGTTCTTCAAGGGAAATTATCTTCATCCATTCAAGTTCTTTCAAGTTCATTCAAAGGTGATATTTCAAGCATTCAAACTCCTAGAAGCTAAAGAAGCAATCAAGATTCAAGGTAGCTTCATCATCTCCTTCATTCATTCAAAGAAATTCAAAGAGAAGATCAAGAGAGAAGAATTGAAGGAAGAAGTACTGTTCACGTGAACAGTACTCCGTGAAGAACATTCATCCAATCAAGGGTGAATCAAGAAGATTGAGTTGAAGCCAAGAGGAGCCTTGTTGCTGATCAACATTTCATACAAGGGCCAATTCATTTTCACTCATAACTCAATCTCTTGTTTTAGTTCCTTCACATTTGTTTCATTTTCATTATTGTTAAACATTGAAAGTGTGATTCATCCCTACCGGTGGTTAGTAGGAAGGCAATTGGAGGGTGTTCCAATTTGCAGTTGACGTCCCTACCAGGTGGTGAGTAGGAAGGCAATTGGTAGTTTCCGATTTGCGGTTTGGTGCACTGCACAAGTGAAGCCTCACCGGGTTTTGGTGAGGGGTGGACGTAGGGCTGAGGATTCAGTCCGAACCACCTTAAAAATCCTGTCTAGCGTGGTTTGCTTGTGTGATTGAATCGTTCTAGGTGCATGCTTAGGATCGAATCATTATATATCTTGCTTATCTTGCTAAGTGAATCATAGCATGCTTGGAAGCTAGTTTCTATTCCGCTGTAATTCATTTTAACTAGCTGTTTAGAGGGCCGCATTGCGAAAAGTGGGGCTGATCTATTCACCCCTCCCCTCTAGATCCGTTGTCCACTACAGAACAAGTGGTATCAGAGCCTAATCTCTCATTATGGGGTCCAACGACCTTGAGGGAAATGGTGGATCAGCGTCCAAGGGTTATCTACCCGAAGGACATGCTGTGAATAGGCCTCCTTATTTCACTAGATCTAATTATCCCTATTGGAAACATCGTATGCAGGTGTTCATTCACGCCCAAGACTACGAACTTTGGCGGGTGATCAGCAAAGGTCCGTATGAGCTTACGGATAATGAGGACTTGTAGACCAAAGAACAGATAAGGCAATCCACTGTCAACTGGAATGCTAAACACATCATGCAATGCTCACTCCATCCAGTAGAATTCTCAAGAGTGGCTACCTGTGCATCTGCAAAACTAATGTGGGATAAGTTAGAGGTAATCTACGAAGGAACGTCTCAGGTACGAGAAACAAAAGCCAACATTTTAGTTTCTGAATATGAAATGTTCCGCATGAAGCCTGATGAATCAATTCAAGATATGTATGCTCGATTAACTGTGCTTACTAACAGTTTGACTGATTTGGGAAAGAAATATTCAGAACAGGAAATTGTAAGAAAGATTCTCAGATCACTGACTCCAGCATGGCACACAAAGGCTACCGTGGTTGAAGAATCAAGAGATCTCGCAAGTACCAAGGTAGATGAACTCATTGGGTCATTGATGACCTATGAGATCAACCTCAAGAACAAAGAGGCTGAGGCACCTAAGAAAAAGTCCCTAGCTCTTAAAGCAGGACCCAGCCGTCAAGGCTCCTCCGATGAAGGTGAGGATTCGGCAAGTGAGCAAGAAGAGGATGATGTAGCCATGCTCACACGTAAGTTCAAGAAATTCCTGAGAAAGGAAGGTAAGAGCTTCATGAGAGGAAGGTCAAAGGTAAGAAATGGTTTCAAGTCTAATTCTGAAAACTTTAAGAAACCTGATAAAATCATTTGCTATTCTTGCAATAAACCAGGACATTTCAAGAATGATTGTCCCGACAGATTCAAAAAGGCCGACAAATGGAAGGGCAAGAAGAAGAACAAGGCCATGGTGTCCACCTGGAGCGATGAAGAGGAAAGTGATGACGGAACTAGCTCCTCGGACAATGAAAAAGAAGATTTCTGCCTTATGGCAAAAGGTGATGAAGAAACTGAGGTAAATTCTCCATTTGAAAATTATACAACTAATGATTGGGAGGATGCATACATACAACTCATGAAAAAATATGAAATGTACAAAAAGGAGAATAAATCATTGAAAAAGAAAATTAACTCATTTGTGCATGATCATAATATGAATGATAAGAATGCTCTACTTGAGACTGAAATTGAAGATCTTAAGAAGATGATTGAGGATTTAGAGGAAGGAAGAAAAGAAATGGCTGACTTGGAAACTGAAAATGAGGATTTGAGAAATGAAATTGATAGCATGAAGCTCAAAATGCAAAGCTATGAAAAAGATAGTAAATTGAGCAATGAAAAGTATGAAGCTGTCAAACAAGTCAACATTCAACTTCTTCAAAATATTGAAAACCTACAAAAAGAGTTGAAAGATAAACAACAATCTTTAGAAAAATTTGTGGATGGAAGAGAAAACCTAGATGCATTGCTAGGTACTAGAATGAACTTCAACAAGGAAGGGTTAGGTTTTGAACCTACAAACAAAAGGCCAATTGGGTTAAAAACAGTCACATTTGTTTCCTCTTCTGATGCTTCAACCTCAAAAATAACATCCAAAGGAAAAGAAAAGATTGAAGAGGTAGTAACTGAAATTCCCAAAAAGCCTATCCAAAAGCCTAAGAAAGGTCGACCTTCCCCGCAACATAGGTCAACACTTCCTTGGCCTTCGCATGCTCAACCTTCCAGATTTCACCACAATTGCATTGCACACTCATATAGGCCACCACCATACTTTTGGGGAAATTGTGATTCATGTATTCAACAATCCTATAAGTTTCAATCCCCTAGGTGGCAAAACAATCACTTTCAACCCAAGAACAACCAATGGCCACAATGGGTTAAGAAGTCAATTTCATCAAACTTTCACAAATTCCAACCAAGAGCCTCCAAACAAAAAATGAATGTCAAGGTTGAAAATAAAAACCAAATCCCTGCTCTAAGCAAACAAAATATGAATGTTAGAAATGTTTGGATTCCAAAACAAATGGTTTCATGTTTTGAAATTTTGAAAAGTTTGAAGGGACCCAAATTTGGTTGGGTTCCAAACACCATTGCTTAATTGCTTGTGCAGGAATGTCTTGCAGCCATGCATAACATGTGGTACCTTGATAGCGGCTGTTCAAGACACATGACGGGAGACAAATCAAAATTTTATCTCTTGGAGGAAAAAGAAGGAGGATACATCACATTTGGAGGAAACAACAAAGGAAAAATCATTGGAACAGGTAATGTAGGTAAGAACCTCTCCAACTCCATTGGAAATGTGTTGCTAGTTGAAAGTTTGAAATATAACCTACTAAGCATAAGTCAATTGTGTGATAAGGGTCACAAAGTGTTGTTTGACTCTCATGAATGCAGAATTCTTGAACCAAAATCTGATAAGGTAAAATTTTCTGGTAAGAGAGTTAACAATGTTTACATGATTGACTTAGATGATCCTGCTCATTTAAACCTTTGTCTTGCTGCACCAAAATCTGAAATTGCTTGGTTATGGCATCGTAGACTAGGACATGCTAGCTACAATGTCTTGCATAAACTCTTGAAGCATTCAATGGTAAAGGGTTTGCCTGAACTATCCTTTAAACAAGAAAATAAATTGTGTGATGCATGTGCCCTAGGTAAACAAACTAGAAAATCATTCAAGGGAAGATCTGAAAATACATCATCCAAACCACTCGAGCTAATTCATATGGATCTATTTGGCCCAACCAGAACTGCTAGCTTAAGTGGTAGAAAATATGGATATGTCTTGGTGGATGATTTTTCTAGGTTCACATGGGTTTTCTTTGTCACACATAAAAATGATGCTTTTGATGAGTTTCAGGCACTCTACATGAAGATAAAGCAGGATGGTGAGTTTAAACTTTCCAAGATTCAATCTGATCACGGTGGTGAATTTGAAAATGCTAACTTCTATAACCTTTGCAGGGCTGAAGGCATTTCACACCGATTCTCTTCACCAAGAATGCCGGAGCAAAACGGTGTAGTTGAAAGGAGAAACCGAACACTTGTAGAGATGGCAAGAACTATGCTTGCTGAACGGTAATTTCCAAGGAGATTTTGGGCTGAAGCGGTAAACTCGGCATGTTACATTATCAACCGCTCTATGGTAAGGCCACACACCAAAAAGACTCCTTATGAGTTGCTAAAAGGTAAAAAGCCCTCTCTCTCTCATATGAAAGTGTTTGGATCAAAATGCTTCATCCACAATAATGACAAAAGAGATCTAGATAAATTCGAGCCCAAGAGCTATGAAGGTATATTTCTTGGATATTCTGATAGATCTAGGGCTTATAGAATTTATAACATTAAGAGTCAAACTGTGGAAGAATCACCCCATGTTTCCTTTGATGAATATCATGATTCTAACAATGATAACTCTTACAGGAAAAATGATGAAGATGGGGAATTCCTAAGCATAAAGGACAAGAGTGATCCTCCACAAGAAGAAATAAAAGAAGATGGTGACCTAGCTGAATCAAGCAATGCAAGGGATCAAGCTCCAGGAGACGGTAACGATTCTACAAACATTAGAATTCTGAAGGATCATCCCTTGGAGAATGTCCTTGGCAGCTTGAATGACCCACCTAGAACAAGATCACATTTTAAGATTGTGGAAGAATTAGATCAACTTGCTCTTGTCTGACAGCATGAACCCAAAAACATTGATGAAGCCTTAAAAGATGAAAATTGGATAAATTTCATGCAAGAAGAGTTAAACCAGTTTGAAAGAAACAAAGTTTGGCATCTTGTTCCTAGACCTTCGTCACAATCTGTCATAGGCACTAAATGGGTCTTTAAGAACAAACTAAGTGAGGATGGCAAGATAATAAGAAATAAGGCTAGATTGGTGGCTCAAGGGTATAATCAAGAGTTTGGGGTAGACTTTGATGAATCTTATGCCCCTGTTGCTAGACTCGAAGCCATCAGAATCTTACTTGCCTTTGCATGCTCTCTTAGAATAAAGCTTTATCAAATGGATGTCAAAAGTGCTTTCTTGAATGGCTTGATCAAAGAAGAAGTCTATGTTGAGCAGCCCCCTGGCTTTGAGAATTCTAACAATGCAGATTTTGTATACAAGCTAGACAGGGCGCTTTATGGACTTAAGCAAGCACCAAGAGCTTGGTATGAGAGACTAAGCTCATTCCTCATTGAAAAAGGGTACACACGAGGTAAGGTAGATCAAACACTTTTCACCAAGAAGCAAGGTAAGAACATCTTGATTGTTCAAATTTATGTTGATGATATTGTGTTTGGTTCTACTAAATCTGAAATGTGTGAGGAATTTGCTAACCTCATGACTAGCGAATTTGAGATGAGCCTAATGGGAGAACTTCAATTCTTTCTCGGTTTGCAGGTCAACCAAGGAGAAGACGGATGCTTCATAAATCAAGCCAAATACATTAAGGAGCTGTTGAAAAGATTTGACATGGCAAACAGTAAAATCATTGCAACTCCTATGAGCACCTCAACTTCACTGGATTCGGATGAAAATGGTAAATTGGTGGATGCAAAGGTCTATAGAGGTATGATTGGTTCTTTGCTTTACTTGACTGCATCCCGACCGGATATCCAGTTTAGTGTTTGCCTTTGTGCTAGATTTCAAGCTAGTCCCAGAGAATCCCATTTGACTGCCGTCAAACGTATCCTTCGATATCTTGTCGGCACTCAAGATTTTTGATTGTGGTATCCGTCATCATGTGATTTATCTCTTATATCTTATTCTGATGCGGACTACGCCGGATGCAAGCTGGATCGCAAGAGTACTAGTGGCTATTGCCAGTTTCTAGGCGGGTGTTTAGTTTCTTTCGCCTCTAAGAAACAACACTCGGTTGCCCTCTCAACCGCGGAGGCAGAATATGTTGATGCGGGGAGTTGTGGCACCCAAGTGTTGTGGATTAAACACCAACTCCAAGACTACTTGGTGGATCTTGGTTGTGTCCCGATTTTGTGTGATAACACTAGTGCTATCAACCTTGCCAAAAATCCAGTCCAGCACTCTAGGACTAAGCATATTGAGATTAGGCATCACTTCATTAGAGATGAGGTCGGTAAGAAAAACTTTGAACTGCATTTTGTTGATACATTGAATCAGCCTGTTGATATCTTTACCAAGCTCTTATGTAATGACAGGTTTTCAACACTCAGAAGGGAGCTTGGTCTTTACCGACCTCAGGCCAATAAAACTTGATACGATAATCTTGTTTCTAATTAGTTGTGTGTTTTGCATTCATGTATTGTTTATATGTCAATATGTCTTTCTGCATATGGTGTCGCATTACATGTAGTTGCATAATAATGAATTGAGTTCATGTTCATAATGCATTATATGGTTTGTGTAGCATCATTCTCGCATGGCCATGGTATATCAAATGTTGATGTATGGACGGGCAAGTTATGCTTGTCACAAAGCACTCAATATGCGTGAGGTTTCACCTCCGCCAAGTACCATGCGTCAATATCGCATATAGGCCATATAGTAAGGGGGAGTTGTCCTTGTGCAGCATTCATGCATATATTTCATCTTCATTCTGTTGCATTTAATAAGTGTACAACCATGGGTTGGGTCATACATTTCATTTCTGGCACCTTCATGAGTGACTAGGCCAACCTCATTTGTCATTCCACTTGATTGCAAACATAACTCCTTCGCGCATCCATTGCATATCCTTAGGGGGAGTTTTTGTTGATTCTATTAACCTCTTGCAATCTACACTTCTTGGCTTACAGTCTGAATTTGAGATCATGAGCCTGCCAAACATATGGTGTAAGAGCTTTCTATTATGTGCCTTGATGATTGTTCATTCAATGACAATGGTTCAGATTTAATGATTTCCTTGAAGTTCTGATATTTCTTTTGAAATCATCTATGTTATGTGGATTTAATAGACCTTAACTAACGATTGCATATTGTGCTTTGCATGACTATCCTGAAATCTGAAAATCCAGACTTTATGGCAATCTTGGTGATACTCTAGAGTTTAGTATTGTTTCTAAACATCTTGATGAGCTGGAATTCCTGAAAATCATTCTGACAGAGCAATGATATTGTTGCACGGAGAAACATGTCATGTCATCAAATCAAGTGACAAATGCATATGTCATGATGTGCCCCTGTTATCTCTGTCTTAAAACTTTTGGACTCTAGGCAGAGCAATAGCATAATTGCTGAGAAACACATCTTCTCATCAATGAAATGAGTTTGGATATGTCATGACGTGACTTTGCTATCTCTGTTCATCTTGCAGCATGACAGTCAGTCTTGCCAAATACCTAGGAATACTGGCGTCTAAACAACGTGTATTCTTACGGCTAGGAGGCGTGTACTAGACTTGATTGCTCGTACAATATGAGTCATGTGCCTTCAAATTCAAAAGATATTAGAAATCAAAATATGAAACCTCTTGCTTCAATCATACAATTCATGCTTTAGTCATGATTGTTTAGCCTCAATACTAGTTCTTGTGTTCTTCCCTTAGTGGTTATTGAATATGGATATATAAGACAAAGGACGGTTAAACACTGCCATGATATGCACCTTTGGTTCATTTCTATTAAATCTTGGATGTAGCTGCTTTTCGAACTCTTTTGATGATCTCGGATTTCATTAGCTTTGAACCATATATGTTGCTTATGGCATGCTTCAGTTTTGCATATAATGGCTTGCTCTTCACTCCTTTCAGCTCTGGTCTCACAAATAGTTTCCTTAATCACTCCTTTTTGCTGTTGGCAAAGGGGGAGAATTCTTTGTGTGAGTCCTTCATTAGAGCTAAGAGCTATGTCATAAGTGTTGTCCAAAGGGGGAGAGTGCATTGAGTCCAAGGGAGAGAAACCTTTATGTGCGTTTGTGCATGTGATGGGGTTTGCATAATTTCATCGCATTGTCATGTGTCATATGTGCATTCACACGCTTTAATTCATGGATCTTGAGCTGCTCATGTCCCATAGCGTAGCATTCATAATTGCATTCACATGCTATTACTATCATGATTCTTGAGCTGCAAATGTGGTATGTGTTATAACTTATGCCATTTTAGACATTCCCATCCCATAATGACTCACAGTGTTGCCATCATCAAAAAGGGGGAGAATGTTGTGCCACTGTAGTCATTTGAGTCATCATGTGATCAATTAGGTCATTCGACATCAATCTATGATCATATGAGTCATTTGGTATTCTTGGTTTTGATAATGGCTAAACACTATAAGTCATTGTTCTTTTCCACTATCTTATGACTGACATATGTGATGTTTTGTTCATGACAGATATGCACATGAAAGCTCAATGTTGCGCCCTCGCACGTGGATCAACCTGCGCGGTCAGGTCGCGGGGATCGACCTGCCCGGTCAGGTCGCGGGGGTCAAGGGGGCAACGCCCCTTGCGGGGGTTTCCGGGGGCGGAGCCCCCGGAACAAAATTTGGCTTGAAGACTCAGTAATAAAACTTCAAGACAATCAAGGTCGATGCCACAGAAATGAACGGGCGGCTAACGGACTCAAGCGACGGATCTGGTGCGGCCAACGGATCGACCCGGGGTGACCCGGGATCTGCCCAGCTGGTGGTCGACCGCCAGCACAGGGGCGGTCGACCGCCCCAGCCAGGGACTGCCAAGGCTGCACATTTTTCAGTGGCGGTCGACCGCCAGCCAGTGGCGGTCGACCGGATTTCCCAGGGATCGCCCGGTTGCAGGTGTTTCAGTGGCGATCGACCGCCAGGAGCTGCAGGTCGACCGCCAGCCCCGAGCCTTCATTTTTGACTTTGTTTCCAACTTCGAAAAGGGCCATTCTACATGGATTTCTTTAATCCAAAAGTCACCTAATCACCCACAAATTGTGGATCTGGTCTAAGGCTTGTCCATAGACCATTCAAGGTCTATAAAACCAATACAAGAGGGTTGGAAACCCTAATGCTTCAAGGGGTTACAAGGGTGGCTGCAAGGGAGGTTGCAAGAGAGCTTGGAGACGAGCTACTGTTCACGTGAACAGTAGTTCGTGAAGGTGTTCTTCATCCAATCAAAGGGGAATCAAACTCAAATCAAAGCCAGCAATCTTCAAGGAAGATTACATCAAAGCAAGGCTATCAAAGTGATCCAAGGAAGCCGGTTTGATTCAAGTTCTTCAAGGGAAATCATCTTCATCCATTCAAGTTCTTTCAAGTTCATTCAAAGGTGATATTTCAAGCATTCAAACTCCTAGAAGCTAAAGAAGCAATCAAGATTCAAGGTAGCTTCATCATCTCCTTCATTCATTCAAAGAAATTCAAAGAGAAGATCAAGAGAGAAGAATTGAAGGAAGAAGTACTGTTCACGTGAACAGTACTCCGTGAAGAACATTCATCCAATCAAGGGTGAATCAAGAAGATTGAGTTGAAGCCAAGAGGAGCCTTGTTGCTGATCAACATTTCATACAAGGGCCAATTCATTTTCACTCATAACTCAATCTCTTGTTTTAGTTCCTTCACATTTGTTTCATTTTCATTATTGTTAAACATTGAAAGTGTGATTCATCCCTACCGGTGGTTAGTAGGAAGGCAATTGGAGGGTGTTCCAATTTGCAGTTGACGTCCCTACCAGGTGGTGAGTAGGAAGGCAATTGGTAGTTTCCGATTTGCGGTTTGGTGCGCTGCACAAGTGAAGCCTCACCGGGTTTTGGTGAGGGGTGGACGTAGGGCTGAGGATTCAGTCCGAACCACCTTAAAAATACTGTCTAGCGTGGTTTGCTTGTGTGATTGAATCGTTCTAGGTGCATGCTTAGGATCGAATCATTATATATCTTGCTTATCTTGCTAAGTGAATCATAGCATACTTGGAAGCTAGTTTCTATTCCGCTGTAATTCATTTTAACTAGCTGTTTAGAGGGCCGCATTGCGAAAAGTGGGGCTGATCTATTCACCCCTCCCCTCTAGATCCGCTATCCACTACACAACAAGTGGTATCAGAGCCTAATCTCTCATTATGGGGTCCAACGACCTTGAGGGAAATGGTGGATCAGCGTCCAAGGGTTATCTACCCGAAGGACATGCTGTGAATAGGCCTCCTTATTTCACTGGATCTAATTATCCCTATTGGAAACATCGTATGCAGGTGTTCATTCGTGCCCAAGACTACGAACTTTGGCGGGTGATCAGCAAAGGTCCGTATGAGCTTACGGATAATGAGGACTTGTGGACCAAAGAACAGATAAGGCAATCCACTGTCAACTGGAATGCTAAACACATCATGCAATGCTCACTCCATCCAGTAGAATTCTCAAGAGTGGCTACCTGTGCATCTGCAAAACTAATGTGGGATAAGTTAGAGGTAATCTACGAAGGAACGTCTCAGGTACGAGAAACAAAAGCCAACATTTTAGTTTCTGAATATGAAATGTTCCGCATGAAGCCTGATGAATCAATTCAAGATATGTATGCTCGATTAACTGTGCTTAATAACAATTTGACTGATTTGGGAAAGAAATATTCAGAACAGGAAATTGTAAGAAAGATTCTCATATCACTAACTCCAGCATGGCACACAAAGGCTACCGTGGTTGAAGAATCAAGAGATCTCGCAACTACCAAGGTAGATGAACTCATTGGGTCATTGATGACCTATGAGATCAACCTCAAGAACAAAGAGGCTGAGGCACCTAAGAAAAAGTCCATAGCTCTTAAAGCAGGACCCAGCCGTCAAGGCTCCTCCGATGAAGGTGAGGATTCGGCAAGTGAGCAAGAAGAGGATGATGTAGCCATGCTCACACGTAAGTTCAAGAAATTCCTGAGAAAGGAAAGTAAGAGCTTCATGAGAGGAAGGTCAAAGGTAAGAAATGGTTTCAAGTCTAATTCTGAAAACTTTAAGAAACCTGATAAAATCATTTGCTATTCTTGCAATAAACCAGGACATTTCAAGAATGATTGTCCCGACAGATTCAAAAAGGCCGACAAATGGAAGGGCAAGAAGAAGAACAAGGCCATGGTGTCCACATGGAGCGATGAAGAGGAAAGTGATGACGGAACTAGCTCCTCGGACAATGAAAAAGAAGATTTCTGCCTTATGGCCAAAGGTGATGAAGAAACTGAGGTAAATTCTCCATTTGAAAATTATACAACTAATGATTGGGAGGATGCATACATACAACTCATGGAAAAATATGAAATGTACAAAAAGGAGAATAAATCATTGAAAAAGAAAATTAACTCATTTGTGCATGATCATAATATGAATGATAAGAATGCTCTACTTGAGACTGAAATTGAAGATCTTAAGAAGATGATTGAGGATTTGGAGGAATGAAGAAAAGAAATGGCTGACTTGGAAACTGAAAATGAGGATTTGAGAAATGAAATTGATAGCATGAAGCTCAAAATGCAAAGCTATGAAAAAGATAGTAAATTGAGCAATGAAAAGTATGAAGCTGTCAAACAAGTCAACATTCAACTTCTTCAAAATATCGAAAACCTACAAAAAGAGTTGAAGGATAAACAACAATCTTTAGAAAAATTTGTGGATGGAAGAGAAAACCTAGATGCATTACTAGGTACTAGAATGAACTTCAACAAGGAAGGGTTAGGTTTTGAACCTACAAACAAAAGGCCAATTGGGTTAAAAATAGTCACATTTGTTTCCTCTTCTGATGCTTCAACCTCAAAAATAACATCCAAAGGAAAAGAAAAGATTGAAGAGGTAGTAACTGAAATTCCCAAAAAGCCTATCCAAAAGCCTAAGAAAGGTCGACCTTCCCCGCAACATAGGTCAACACTTCCTTGGCCATCGCATGCTCAACCTTCCAGATTTCACCACAATTGCATTGCACACTCATATAGGCCACCACCATACTTTTGGGGAAATTGTGATTCATGTATTCAACAATCCTATAAGTTTCAATCCCCTAGGTGGCAAAACAATCACTTTCAACCCAAGAACAACCAATGGCCACAATGGGTTAAGAAGCCAACTTCATCAAACTTTCACAAATTCCAACCAAGAGCCTCCAAACAGAAAATGAATGTCAAGGTTGAAAATAAAAACCAAATCCCTGCTCTAAGCAAACAAAACATGAATGTTAGAAAGGTTTGGATTCCAAAACAAATGGTTTCATGTTTTGAAATTTTGAAAAGTTTGAAGGGACCCAAATTTGGTTGGGTTCCAAACACCATTGCTTAATTGCTTGTGCAGGAATGTCTTGCAGCCATGCATAACAGGTGGTACCTTGATAGCGGCTGTTCAAGACACATGACGGGAGACAAATCAAAATTTTATCTCTTGGAGGAAAAAGAAGGAGGATACGTCACATTTGGAGGAAACAACAAAGGAAAAATCATTGGAACAGGTAATGTAGGTAAGAACCTCTCCAACTCCAATGGAAATGTGTTGCTAGTTGAAGGTTTGAAATATAACCTACTAAGCATAAGTCAATTGTGTGATAAGGGTCACAAAGTGTTGTTTGACTCTCATGAATGCAGAATTCTTGAACCAAAATCTGATAAGGTAAAATTTTCTGGTAAGAGAGTTAACAATGTTTACATGATTGACTTAGATGATCCTGCTCATTTAAACCTTTATCTTGCTGCACCAAAATCTGAAATTGCTTGGTTATGGCATCGTAGACTAGGACATGCTAGCTACAATGTCTTGCATAAACTCTTGAAGCATTCAATGGTAAAGGGTTTGCCTGAACTATCCTTTAAACAAGAAAATAAATTGTGTGATGCATGTGCCCTAGGTAAACAAACTAGAAAATCATTCAAGGGAAGATCTGAAAATACATCATCCAAACCACTCGAGCTAATTCATATGGATCTATTTGGCCCAACCAGAACTGCTAGCTTAAGTGGTAGAAAATATGGATATGTCTTGGTGGATGATTTTTCTAGGTTCACATGGGTTTTCTTTCTCACACATAAAAATGATGCTTTTGATGAGTTTCAGGCACTCTACATAAAGATAAAGCAGGATGGTGAGTTTAAACTTTCCAAGATTCAATCTGATCACGGTGGTGAATTTGAAAATGCTAACTTCTATAACCTTTGCAGGGCTGAAGGCATTTCACACCGATTCTCTTCACCAAGAACGCCGGAGCAAAACGGTGTAGTTGAAAGGAGAAACCGAACACTTGTAGAGATGGCAAGAACTATGCTTGCTGAACGGCAACTTCCAAGGAGATTTTGGGCTGAAGCGGTAAACTCGGCATGTTACATTATCAACCGCTCTATGGTAAGGCCACACACCAAAAAGACTCCTTATGAGTTGCTAAAAGGTAAAAAGCCCTCTCTCTCTCATATGAAAGTGTTTGGATCAAAATGCTTCATCCACAATAATGACAAAAGAGATCTAGATAAATTCGAGCCCAAGAGCTATGAAGGTATATTTCTTGGATATTCTGATAGATCTAGGGCTTATAGAATTTATAACATTAAGAGTCAAACTGTGGAAGAATCACCCCATGTTTCCTTTGATGAATATCATGATTCTAACAATGATAACTCTTGCAGGAAAAACGATGAAGATGGGGAATTCCTAAGCATAAAGGACAAGAGTGATCCTCCACAAGAAGAAATAAAAGAAGATGGTGACCTAGCTGAATCAAGCAATGCAAGGGATCAAGCTCCAGGAGACGGTAACGATTCTACAAACATTAGAATTCTGAAGGATCATCCCTTGGAGAATGTCCTTGGTAGCTTGAATGACCCACCTAGAACAAGGTCACATTTTAAGATTGTGGAAGAATTAGATCAACTTGCTCTTGTCTCACAGCATGAACCCAAAAATATTGATGAAGCCTTAAAAGATGAAAACTGGATAAATTCCATGCAAGAAGAGTTAAACCAGTTTGAAAGAAACCAAGTTTGGCATCTTGTTCCTAGACCTTCGTCACAATCTGTCATAGGCACTAAATGGGTCTTTAGGAACAAACTAAGTGAGGATGGCAAGATAATAAGAAATAAGGCTACATTGGTGGCTCAAGGGTATAATCAAGAGTTTGGGGTAGACTTTGATGAATTTTATGCCCCAGTTGCTAGACTTGAAGCCATCAGAATCTTACTTGCCTTTGCATGCTCTCTTAGAATAAAGCTTTATCAAATGGATGTCAAAAGTGCTTTCTTGAATGGCTTGATCAAAGAAGAAGTCTATGCTGAGCAGCCCCCTGGCTTTGAGAATTCTAACAATGCAGATTTTGTATACAAGCTAGACAGGGCGCTTTATGGACTTAAGCAAGCACCAAGAGCTTGGTATGAGAGACTAAGCTCATTCCTCATTGAAAAAGGGTACACACGAGGTAAGGTAGATCAAACACTTTTCACCAAGAAGCAAGGTAAGAACATCTTGATTGTTCAAATTTATGTTGATGATATTGTGTTTGGTTCTACTAAATCTGAAATGTGTGAGGAATTTGCTAACCTCATGACTAGCGAATTTGAGATGAGCCTAATGGGAGAACTTCAATTCTTTCTCGATTTGCAGGTCAACCAAGGAGAAGACGGATGCTTCATAAATCAAGCCAAATACATTAAGGAGCTGTTGAAAAGATTTGACATGGCAAACAGTAAAATCATTGCAACTCCTATGAGCACCTCAACTTCACTGGATTCGGATGAAAATGGTAAATTGGTGGATGCAAAGGTCTATAGAGGTATGATTGGTTCTTTGCTTTACTTGACTGCATCCCGACCGGATATCCAGTTTAGTGTTTGCCTTTGTGCTAGATTTCAAGCTAGTCCAAGAGAATCCCATTTGACTGCCGTCAAACGTATCCTTCGATATCTTGCCGGCACTCAAGATTTTTGATTGTGGTATCCGTCATCATGTGATTTATCTCTTATATCTTATTCTGATGCGGACTACGCCGGATGTAAGCTGGATCGCAAGAGTACTAGTGGCTATTGCCAGTTTCTAGGAGGGTGTTTAGTTTCTTGGGCCTCCATGAAACAACACTCGGTTGCCCTCTCAACTGCGGAGGCAGAATATGTTGATGCGGGGAGTTGTGGCACCCAAGTGTTGTGGATTAAACACCAACTCCAAGACTACTTGGTGGATCTTGGTTGTGTCCCGATTTTGTGTGATAACACTAGTGCTATCAACCTTGCCAAAAATTCAGTCCAGCACTCTAGGACTAAGCATATTGAGATTAGGCATCACTTCATTAGAGATGAGGTCGGTAAGAAAAACTTTGAACTGCATTTTATTGATACATTGAATCAGACAGCTGATATCTTTACCAAGCCCTTATGTAATGACAGGTTTTCAACACTCAGAAGGGAGCTTGGTCTTTGCCGACCTGAGGCCAATAAAACTTGATACGATAATCTTGTTTCAAATTAGTTGTGTGTTTTGCATTCATGTATTGTTTATATGTCAATATGTCTTTCTGCATATGGTGTCGCATTACATGTAGTTGCATAATAATGAATTGAGTTCATGTTCATAATGTATTGTATGGTTTGTGTAGCATCATTCTCGCATGGCCATGGTATATCAAATGTTGATGTATGGACGGGTAAGTTATGCTTGTCACGAAACACTCAATATGCGTGAGGTTTCACCTCCGCCAAGTACCATGCGTCAATATCGCATATAGGCCATATAGTAAGTGGGAGTTGTCCTTGTGCAGCATTCATGCATATATTTCATCTTCATTCTGTTGCATTTAATAAGTGTACAACCATGGGTTGGGTCATACATTTCATTTCTGGCACCTTCATGAGTGACTAGGCCAACCTCATTTGTCATTCCACTTGATTGCAAACATAACTCCTTCGCGCATCCATTGCATATCCTTAGGGGGAGTTTTTGTTGATTCTATTAACCTCTTGTAATCTACACTTCTTGGCTTACAGTCTGAATTTGAGATCATGAGCCTGCCAAACATATGGTGTAAGAGCTTTCTATTATGTGCCTTGATGATTGTTCATTCAATGACAATGGTTCAGATTTAATGATTTCCTTGAAGTTCTGATATTTCTTTTGAAATCATCTATGTTATGTGGATTTAATAGACCTTAACTAACGATTGTATATTGTGCTTTGCATGACTATCCTGAAATCTGAAAATCCAGACTTTATGGCAATCTTGGTGATACTCTAGAGTTCAGTATTGTTTCTAAACATCTTGATGAGCTGGAATTCCTGAAAATCATTCTGACAGAGCAATGATATTGTTGCACGGAGAAACATGTCATGTCATCAAATCAAGTGACAAATGCATATGTCATGATGTGTCCCTGTTATCTCTGTCTTAAAACTTTTGGACTCTAGGTAGAGCAATAGCATAATTGCTGAGAAACACATCTTCTCATCAATGAAATGAGTTTGGATATGTCATGACGCGGCTTTGCTATCTCTGTTCATCTTGCAGCATGACAGTCAGTCTTGCCAAATACCTAGGAATACTGGCGTCTAAACAACGTGTATTCTTACGGCTAGGAGGCGTGTACTAGACTTGATTGCTCGTACAATATGAGTCATGTGCCTTCAAATTCAAAAGATATTAGAAATCAAAATATGAAACCTCTTGCTTCAATCATACAATTTCATGCTTTAGTCATGATTGTTTAGCCTCAATACTAGTTCTTGTGTTCTTCCCTTAGTGGTTATTGAATATGGATATATAAGACAAAAGACGGTTAAACACTGCCATGATATGCACATTTGGTTCATTTCTATTAAATCTTGGATGTAGCTGCTTTTCGAACTCTTTTGATGATCTCGGATTTCATTAGCTTTGAACCATATATGTTGCTTATGGCATGCTTCAGTTTTGCATATAATGACTTGCTCTTCACTCCTTTCAGCCCTGGTCTCACAAATAGTTTCCTTAATCACTCCTTTTTGCTGTTGGCAAAGGGGGAGAATTCTTTGTGTGAGTCCTTCATTAGAGCTAAGAGCTATGTCATAAGTGTTGTCCAAAGGGGGAGAGTGCATTGAGTCCAAGGGAGAGAAACCTTTATGTGCGTTTGTGCATGTGATGGGGTTTGCATAATTTCATCGCATTGTCATGTGTCATATGTGCATTCACACGCTTTAATTCATGGATCTTGAGTTGCTCATGTCCCATAGCGTAGCATTCATAATTACATTCGCATGCTATTACTATCATGATTCTTGAGCTGCAAATGTGGTATGTGTTATAACTTATGCCATTTTAGACATTCCCATCCCATAATGACTCACAGTGTTGCCATCATCAAAAAGGGGGAGAATGTTGTGCCCCTGTAGTCATTTGAGTCATCATGTGATCAATTAGGTCATTCGACATCAATCTATGATCATATGAGTCATTTGGTATTCTTGGTTTTGATAATGGCTAAACACTATAAGTCATTGTTCTTTTCCACTATCTTATGACTGACATATGTGATGTTTTGTTCATGACAGATATGCACATGAAAGCTCAATGTTGCGCCCTCGCACGTGGATCAACCTGCGCGGTCAGGTCGCGGGGATCGACCTGCCCGGTCAGGTCGCGGGGGTCAAGGGGGCAACGCCCCTTGCGGGGGTTTCCGGGGGCGGAGCCCCCGGAACAAAATTTGGCTTGAAGACTCAGTAATAAAACTTCAAGACAATCAAGGTCGATGCCACAGACATGAACGGGCGGCTAATGGACTCAAGCGACGGAGCTGGTGCGGCCAACGGATCGACCCGGGGTGACCCGGGCTCTGCCCAGCTGGCGGTCGACCGCCAGCACAGGGGCGGTCGACCGCCCCAGCCAGGGACTGCCAAGGCTGCATGTTTTTCAGTGGCGGTCGACCGCCAGTCAGTGGCGGTGGACCGGATTTCCCAGGGATCGCCCGGTTGCAGGTGTTTCAGTGGCAGTAGACCGCCAGGAGCTGCAGGTCGACCGCCAGCCCCGAGCCTTCATTTTTGACTTTGTTTCCAACTTCGAAAAGGGCCATTCTACATGGATTTCTTTAATCCAAAAGTCACCTAATCACCCACAAATTGTGGATCTGGTCTAAGGCTTGTCCATAGACCATTCAAGGTCTATAAAACCAATACAAGAGGGTTGGAAACCCTAATGCTTCAAGGGGTTACAAGGGTGGCTGCAAGGGAGGTTGCAAGAGAGCTTGGAGACGAGCTACTATTCACGTGAACAGTAGTTCGTGAAGGTGTTCTTCATCCAATCAAAGGGGAATCAAACTCAAATCAAAGCCAGCAATCTTCAAGGAAGATTACATCAAAGCAAGGCTATCAAAGTGATCCAAGGAAGCCGGTTTGATTCAAGTTCTTCAAGGGAAATCATCTTCATCCATTCAAGTTCTTTCAAGTTCATTCAAAGGTGATATTTCAAGCATTCAAACTCCTAGAAGCTAAAGAAGCAATCAAGATTCAAGGTAGCTTCATCATCTCCTTCATTCATTCAAAGAAATTCAAAGAGAAGATCAAGAGAGAAGAATTGAAGGAAGAAGTACTGTTCACGTGAACAATACTCCGTGAAGAACATTCATCCAATCAAGGGTGAATCAAGAAGATTGAGTTGAAGCCAAGAGGAGCCTTGTTGCTGATCAACATTTCATACAAGGGCCAATTCATTTTCACTCATAACTCAATCTCTTGTTTTAGTTCCTTCACATTTGTTTCATTTTCATTATTGTTAAACATTAAAAGTGTGATTCATCCCTACCGGTGGTTAGTGGGAAGGCAATTGGAGGGTGTTCCAATTTGCAGTTTACGTCCCTACCAGGTGGTGAGTAGGAAGGCAATTGGTAGTTTCTGATTTGCGGTTTGGTGCGCTGCACAAGTGAAGCCTCACCGGGTTTTGGTGAGGGGTGGACGTAGGGCTGAGGATTCAGTCCGAACCACCTTAAAAATCCTGTCTAGCGTGGTTTGCTTGTGTGATTGAATCGTTCTAGGTGCATGCTTAGGATCGAATCATTATATATCTTGCTTATCTTGCTAAGTGAATCATAGCATACTTGGAAGCTAGTTTCTATTCTGCTGTAATTCATTTTAACTAGCTATTTAGAGGGCCGCATTGCGAAAAGTGGGGCTGATCTATTCACCCCTCCCCTCTAGATCCGCTGTCCACTACACAACAGGCAACACTACACAGTGAGTCATTTGAGAAGTCTGATGACTCAAACTATTCTCCCCCTTTGACTTCATCAAAAAGAAAATAGTTTGAGAAATTAAAGCAACCAGCATGCTATAATTGAAAACCAATCTTCCCCTTTGATATAGCCAAGATGAATCATGGGAGGATAAGAATGCATATGCACGTGGAGATTTCAAAATGCAAGATCACAATTCTTCCCTTTGGCAACATCAAAAAGAAAGAAACAAAAGGAGACAGAAATGTAAATGATATGAGATATAATTAACAAATTCAAGAGTGTGAGAGAGAGCCTCAAAATGGGCAACAAGATACAGATCACAGTCTTTTTAAGGATTAAAATATCTGGTATGTCTGCTGGAAGGGCCACGCGGCCTGCCTTGTGGTGGTCTCCCCCTAGGAGCAGCAGAGCTATATTCTTGAGGTGGAGTTCTGCTCGAGGAAGCCTGACCAGGGGCTAAACCCAAGACAGATTGAAATTCCTTCAGGTCATTGAACAATTCAGCTAGCCAATACACCACAGCGCTTCTGACATTTGCCACTTCAGAAATGATGTCTTCTTGGCGAATATTAACAGTTTCATATCTGTCAGTCAGAGTTGTCATTTCTGATACGAAAGCGAGCAATTTATCATAGATCTTCTGGACATCAGGACCTAGGGCACTAAATGACCCCTTCAAAACTTCTAAGGATGTCCTGATCTCAAAACAGTGATTTATAATGCTGGCAGAAGACTTAAAGGAGGAAATTTGTGCATCTTGTAATTCACGAAGTGCTGTTGCGATCTTTGAACATGCCTCCTGTAAGCCTGCCATCAAGGACCTGTTGGCATCATCTGAAGCTTTCTTATTTAACAGAAACCTTTTCCATTCAGTTAGGAGAGAAATTTCAAGCTTCATTAGCCTAGAATGAACTTGATTGATGTTGAGAGTGACATACGTGAGCAGATCATCCATTTTCTTATCTTGTCTTTGCATTTGCTGAGTCAAATTTATAAGAAGTTCTTCAATATTTGGCGCCCTAGCAGATAGAAGTCGATGTTGACCTAGAGGTGTACCAAAAAATTCACAGCCAGGTGCAGTTCTCTCATCTGTTTCTTCTTGCACTGGTGTTTGGTTGTCTACTGCTGGAGCCTGTTCTTCATCTTCATCTTGGATGTCTTTGTCAGGAACTACATTTTCATGTGCCTCTTCTTCACTTGATGATTCTGTTTCTAGGTCTATGACAGGAACTTTCTCCTGACACTCATCCACTACATCTTCCATGAGATTATGATCTGCAGGACTTTCAACAGGTGCCTGTTCTAGAATTTCAGATGTAACTACGTTTTCAGCCTCTTCCAAACTTTTCTCCACAGCTTCTCTTAGAATGACATTAACAAAATCAGCAAGTTCTTGATCATTACTTACTTGCTCTTGATCAGGCTGTTCCACGGGCACCCTCACTACGTTTAATGTCTTCCCAAAAGAATCAAACAGACCATCAATGTTTGTATCTAGATCAGTCTGAATGCTGTTTTCAGACAACCTGACTTCTTCAGATGCAAACTCGACAAGCTTCTGAAAAGAAAAAGATACTTCAGTGCGTGCAGCAGACATAGTTGACTGTGGATGTTCAGATGGTGTTTCCTGTAGAGCAACCTCAGAAACTGATGCTAACACTGATTGAGTTGAATCTTGAGGGTGTTCCAGAAGCTCCCCCTGAGCTTGTGATTCCTTACCTTTATGGGCCTTAACTGGCACCAAGAGAGAAGAGCCCTCCAACCCCAAAAATACTGAAACAAAATTCATGTTAAAAATGTTTCGAGCCCTAACTTCTGACGTGGCCTCTCCATCCAAGGGAATCTTTGAATACTTAAAAATGTCTGTCAAATGGGCGGCATAGGGCAGATGCCTTTTGGATCCAATACACCCCTTCATGACATTAAAAATAACCTCAGGCAAACAGATCTTTACATTCTGAATCAGGCAGAACAATAGGAATCTCTGTGTGTCTGTGATTCTACCTCTAGCTCCAGTCTGTGGGGTGACTATTGAAGCAATGATGTTCTGAAGAAGCTTGTGAAGAGGCGGAAATGACGAGGTTTGGTAAGCTTTCAGCTTCAACTGCCCCTTGTCATGAATGTTACTGGGTTTACCAGTAATGACCGAAAAGGCTTCATGCAGACTATATCTATATCCTCTCTCCACTTCCCCTTTTTCTGGAATACTAAGAGCTTTGTGGAGAGAGTCACACGTTACTGTCATCTCAACCTCTTTAACAGACGAGATCAAAGCAGACTTATCTCGGCTCAAAGACAAATTATTGTAAAATTCCATTACCAGGCTAGGGTAATAGACACGGTGGTTTTCTAGGAATTTCCTCCATTCCTGAAACTCAAGAATCTCCAAAAGTTCTGGAAACTTCAAAACCAGGGTTTCATCTCTGAAATCTACTATCCTTGGAGGAATGATTTTCCCACTCTCTAAAAACACGGTAGACTGAGAGGGCCTAGTGCCTTGTGCTGAAGACATTTCCGCAGCTGTTTCTGGTTCAAGACATATTTGCTGCTTGGACGAAGGCTCCTCATCTATTTCTTTTCCCTTCCTCTTCCTTTCCACAGGAGCGACGGATTCTGGCTGATCCATTTGTCGTAACACTCAGAGTATCAACTCTTTCTTGCTGGTTGCTGCTGGAAATGAAGCTAGAGCCAAGAACGGAGGAGAACTCTGTGGTGGAGATGAGATTTTAGTGAAGAAGAATGAGCGGGAGAGAAGGGTTTGAAGAAGCATACAGGACGTATCGACACGAGGAGACACAGGAAGCGGCAGGGGCACGCGAGGGTTTATTTATGTAACCTTGAGGAACAAGAAGGGTTTTGGGGGGTCACTTTTCACTCTTATCGTACTTTTCAGGAAATGCCCAAACTACCCTTATTCAATATGTAACACAGCCATTTCCTGTTAAAGTTCGCTCTTCAATATATGGAATTATTATATTCTTCCGAATACCTTGGACAGTTACCTCTAGACGTTAAATCAACATGATCACAAAACTAGCTGTTAAAGGTACTTAGCCTAGAGAAGGTTACGATTAAAATACTCCTTATGTTTTTCAGGCAAAGAAATACCAAACAGATAGTTAAGCACGGTTCATTACCTCATTTAAAGGACAAGAGAGGGCATACAGAGTCAACCAATTTGTTGAGCACTAGGTAGAATTGTCCCTTTTTACACAAGGAGACATGTTTATAAGACACCAGAATCCCTGGTTACTCAGGACAAGCTACCTTTATGCCAATGAAAACCAATGAATTTTTGTTGACTTTTCTTTCCCCCTTTTTTTTATTTCAACCTTTCCATAATATACAGAGATAGCTAACTGTATCATGACAGAACCTCTAGACTTCTTTGATCTAGAATATCTATTTCTCCACAATTGCCATTGCTCTGCCACAAGGTATGGCGTATTCCCTGGTAGCACCTCTCAAGATCTTAGACACAAGACAGAACCGTTACTAAACACAATTTGTTATCTCACAGCCATCTTCACATAAGTTTCAGTTAAGATGAAATCCTCAGCAAGGCTTTTCCATTTAACAGAAATTTTTACAATGTGTTGACCAACAATTGAGGAATACCTTGGAAGGATTAAAGGACAAAATATAACCCCCATACATTAAAGTTCTTTATTAACAGGTATAACTTGTTACAAAAGATTTTGGGTGGTTTAAGGTATTCTGATCAAATCTGATAAGAGTGACAAAGCTAAAAGAAGGAATTTTCCTTCAAGAGAATTCCTGAACCAAGGGGGATAAAACAAGGATAAGAAGGTGACAAACAAGATGGAGAGAGATGAGATGAGATGAGAAGCACTCCATACAGCAAAGCAGCAGGTGAGAGATAACTCTAGAGAGTAAAGACCAAGGAGCTCACATATAAAATCTTCCTAAGAAGATTCAATCTAGAAACCAGAGAGTGCTCTTGAGCAATAAGCTGCAACCTCATGAGATGACTGAACTCAGCACCAATTAACCACATTGGCAGACAAAGGTTCTTCTGATACCAGATGACCTGACAAGCTCTTCTTTCAGTCCATGCAAGGGCATCTCACACACAACTCTTGGAAATATTAATTATTTATATTTTTTTTCAATAAGTGGAATGTAATGCAATGAGCATGAGTCAGTAAATTGACACAAAAATAGCATGCCTCCCCCTGACTATGAGCATGAAACATTTTCTGAGAGCATGCAGTGTTTGCCATGAACACTAAACAAATGAATTTGTGATTCATGCACATTCAGGCTGCCCTGTTCAGTAGAATGACCTATGGTACTAGGCGGAGCACTTGGTCAGAAGGACCACCTCACACATAGTAAGCACCTCCAGACAGATTTTCCCTGCCCTTATGATAGCTTACTATTTGATATACCATAATGGTCAAACATGATGATCAAAGGGCATGCCAGACAAGTAAGATTGTTCAAATCATGATAATCATGTCTAGTCTAAAACAGGCAGTTTATATGTTCAACAACAATCATCAGTCTGATGGATTAAGAATTGAATACAGATTAGGAAGGCAGTAGTAGATTTACCTGAAGCGTTCAGGCATGGGGTCGTTTTATGTGCCCTGGTTTATTACCCCTTTATTCCATCCAAGGCACACCTGCCAGGCACCTTCCTATTTTCCACTAGCAGGTACCCAAGTGGTCTTGGGTCTTGCATAGTAATTGGCCCCTTTTGGGACTGCCTGCATCCTCTTCTATGCCAAATAGTCGTCAGAGTTCATGATAAAACAGTTATGCATTGAATGCCCAGACAGCCCACAATAGTGGCATGAACTAGCAGGTTTCATGTTCCTCTTATGTACACTAGCATGAACTTGAGCATTATAAGAGTGAGCATAAGGGTTTCTGTTATAATTATGAAATTTTTTTCTTTCATGACCAGCCACCCAACAAGCAGCAATGTGGTGGCCTGGTTTTCTACAATTTGAGCAAACAAGAATTCTTTTAAGAACATGTTTGTTCCTACCAAATCCTTTGAAATTTCTATTCCTACCCTGGACATGCCAGCAGTCCTTGACTGCATGCCCATGCTTCCCACAATGGGAGCAGAAAGGAGACTCTCTTCTAAAAAAGCTTGCCCAACATTCAGTGGCCTTGTGCCCAAGCTTGTTACAATTAAAACATTTGACATGCTGGTTCAGAGAAGCAGTTTTGTTGATATTAAGAGCATGTTGGTTAGCATAAGATTTAGCATGATGTGAGAGTGGTTTTTTCTTTCCATTAGCAAACCAACATTGAACAAGGGTGTGGCCTAATCTACCACAATGCGAGCATTCACTTTTCTTTGAATGAGCAGCAGGATTTCTATCATGATATTTCCCAGCATCCATCATTTCAGCATTTAAATCATCCAGTTCTTTTAATTCACACTCATGCATCAAATGGCCTATCTTGTGACAGTAATGACATTTCATGATTTCCCTCTTATGTGCATGTCTCGGTATATCAGTGTGTTTTACAGCATGCACATTTTCAGTGTGATCCAATCCTTTCTTCACATGACTGACCATATCAATAACTTTTGTTTGTTTCTGATTCTTCTGAACATTTGGTTGTTTATTTCTTGAGGTGGTGGCTACATCAGATGCTTTGATAAAAGATGTCATTAGCTTATTTTTGAAAGCCTTTTTATTTATATCGTTGTAGCCTAACCCTTCCTTTTGAGTATTGACCTTAACACCTAACAACCTGTCCAGATTTTCTTGTCCTTTCACAAATTTTGACAGGGATTTATTCAAATCATCAATTTCATTTTGCAGAGAAACGATGTGTTTTTCATAACTGGCAATTTCTTGTTCATTGCAATTTACACATTCACATAGCACTTTGTTTACAATTTTGCAATCCTCAACTTCTTGTTCCAGATTTTTCATTTTTTTAGATTCTTCAAAGTAAACAAATTTTCCTTTTTCTAAAGCTAGAAGCCTCTCAAACATAGTGGAGTTCAGCACTTTTAACTTCTCATTTTCTTCCTTAAGCTTGTCATTCTGAATTAACTCATTTATTAAGATCTGATCTTCTGAGTTAGTTTCAAGTTTTCTTCCAGCCATAAATTTCTTCAAATCTTTTTCCTTCTCTTCATTTTCTTTGGAGAACTTTCTAAGAGAATTATCTTCAGATTTCAGCTTATTTAGATCAGATTTTAGACATTCACATTCATTCATCAAGTTTTCGTTCTGATTTTTATACCTACGAATATCAGATAGACAGGTATCATGAAGTTGCTTGATACTGGAGTAATTTTCACATGGGGATCTAGACCTTTCTAACCCAGTATTCTTTTTCAACTTTTTATACTGACTTCTTAAGCTCTCATGTGATTCTAGCAATTCAGCATATGCATTTTCCCAATCATCTACAGTATAATTTTCAAAAGGATTTACCTCATCATCTTCATCTTGAATGCTGCCTTGATTATTTCTATCAGCCATCATGCAGCTGTCCTTCTTTGTCTTCTGAATTCGCTTCAGCATGTTCAGAATATCTTTAGTAGAACTGCAATCATAAAGACAAGACCATAAGGCTCTGTCAATAGCTGCTTTCATCAGATTAAAAGCTTTCTGATTCTCTTCATGCAAAGAGGTATGCCTGTCAGTCCATTTGGAATTTTTCTTTGGTAGTTCATGAGGACCGTGTGAAATTACTTTCCACAGGTCTGGATTAATAGATTTAGCATAACTCTTTAGATTAGCAAGCCATGCACTGAAGTGTGTACCACTAAAAATCGGTGGATTAGCCATGGGAACAAATAGCAGGTAGATTCGAGGCAACAAGAGTATTGATGCACTAAAACCAGATAAGTATCGAAGACTACAAGATCGGATCTGCAGGTCGCTGGACCTTCTAGGCAGACACCCGCTCTGATACCAATTGTTAGGGTGCAATGCCCGGATACAGAGGGGGGTGAATGTATCCTTTTACAATTAATGTCCAAATAAAAACTCAAGTGCTGGACGCAATCTCAGAATAAAACCAAATTCAATTAAACCAATGAGCAAACACAAGAGACGCGCCTATTCAAGCATCTAGCGGAAGCACACTCACAATGCAAACCACTGCTCAAGAGATTTTTAAGTGGTTCGGTCCTCCAGACCTACATCCACCCCACACTCAAACCAAGTGTGGCTACACTAACAGCTGGGCAACACAGCTTGCCAACAGAAGCTGATACACAGCTTACCCAGGGGAACAGACTCCCCTCTTCCTCCTACCAGGAGGGAACCTCTAGCAACCCTCGGTCACTAGAAAACCAGAGACTAGCGTCTCTCTTCCTCTATACCAAGAGGGAACCCCACTGGTAGCAGCCCCACTACCCGTGAACCAGCCAGTAGCACTCTGCTACCAGCAACCCACCAGAGGCAGAGCCTCTCTTCCTCCAGACCAGGAGGGACCCCTGGACTTGCAACCCACAAGCCCAGAACTGGAGATCAGATCTCCCTTCCTCCAAACCGAAGGGGACAGACAAGTGACTTCCAGCCACTTGCAGACTAGAGGTCGAAGACCTCTCTTCCTCCAGACCAGGAGGGACCCGACCTCAGTCCAGAGGATCAGAAGTACCAAGCTAACCAAATGAAAAAAGGAACAAATAAGAAAAGAAAAATACACAGCGATCAGAAAGCTGTAAGGAAAGATAACACAGATGTGGCTCACAAGGAGCTGACTGGCCTGGATTTGATCCACGGTCCAGTAGACAGATCTTCAGGTAAGCTTCTCTTCCTCTTCTCTTCTCTCTCACTTCCTTTTTTTTTTCTTTTAACCCTCACGAGATCTCTAACTTTCTCTCTTTCTCTTCTCCTCTTCTTCTGCTCTTTTACTCTCTCGATCTCTGCTCCTCTATTCTTTCTGGCTCATACGCTTGCCCTCTGCTTCATCAGCCTTTCTTGCATTTATATCAGCAGCCAGCAGGATGATAGGGTACAAAGTACGTGTGCCTCCCACGCTTGATCCAGAACCTTCCTGCCACGTGCCCTTTTCATATTTGTTCCTCTAGTATTGGATCACGTGCAGCCCAGTTATTGGGGAATATTCTTCCTCGGACCTGCAAGGAGATAAAAACTATTAATACTCAGGGTTTGCTCTATATATCTACCTGAAATGAGTTGGTTGACACTCAAGCTGAAACTGCACGAGGTATGTGGGAACGACAAGAGGTGCACTATACAGAGAACAACACGAGATACAGTGGTGACAAAACAAACACTACCAAGAGAACGACACGAAGTCCAAGGGTGACAAAATAGATACTACAAAGAGAACGACACGAAGTAGAAAGAGAACGACACGAAGTAGAAAGAGAATGACACGAAGTCCAAGGGTGACAAAATAGATACTACAAAGAGAACGACATGAGGTAGAAAGAGAACAGCACGAGGTAAAAAGGAAATAGCACGGAACTAAAAAGGTAGTAAGACACGCGGTCAGAGGAAACCTGGACGAGGATAGAAAGAAACAACACGCAGACATAAACACAAGAATAACACGAAGACATGAATACAAAAGCAACACAACATAACAAACAGTAAAGAGAACGGCACGAGAACAACATGGACTGAAACCAAACTCGAAGACGAAAACAACACGAAGTGTGGTCACAAAGCAAAAAAGACACGGGGTCTAGGAAAGACAACACGAGGACGGAAGACATGAACGGTTTCAACGACACGTGATAAAACAAAGAAAGTAGGAAAACGACTCGAGTAAATGACACGAAGACAAGCCCTGAAAATACTGTTTAGACTTCATGTTGTACAGACTTTGAGGAGTCTGAACCAATGTACAGACTTTAAAGGCTGTGAATACGAAGGCATGCTGAACAGACTTGAAACCTATGAAGATGGAGTGTATAGACTTGAAAGTCTGAATGCGATGTGCATACTAGCTGAGTTGACTCTGCAGCCCAATGAGTTAACGCTGCAACGTATACACTTTGCATTCAACTGAAGGTGTATATACTTGAAGTTTCAAGGCCACAATGTATAGACTTCAAAAGAAGCAGTCCGATGTACAGACTTCAAATGTGAAGACATTGTGACTGCAAATGCAGTGATCAGACTTCATTGTATAGACTTGGAGAACTTGACACAATATGCATACTTGGGATGCCTGAAGACCAAAGTATAACATGACTGAACATAATCAATTATGCAATGCCATATTAGAACTAATGAAGAACTGCATTATGATCAGAAAGTGAATACTAGTGATTTGACTCACACAAGATGACTCACAGTGAATAGCTTACTACAAAGGCCAAACATCAAAACCACCATTAAAACCATCATCAAAACCACAGGGGCACAACACTATATGCCTTGCTAAAAATTCTGGTCATCATTCTAGGACTAAGCATATAGAGATAAAACACCATTTTCTTAGAGATGTTGTAAATAAAAATGAAATTGAAATGAACTTCATTGAAACAGAAAAACAACTTGCTGATATCTTTACTAAGCCACTAGGGAATGAAAGGTTTAAATTTCTTAGAAGAGAACTTGGCTTGTGTAAATTTTAGCATGATGAATAAACTCTCTGGATTGCTTGAATAAACTTTGTGAATGTTGATTGTTGCACCAGACTCATTATCATGCATAACATTCATATTTTTTTTGGGCATCACACTCATAATCATGATTGCATATCATCTAGTCATGACTGTGTCTAAGGTCTCTATCTCATCTAAAGTCACATGCATATAGACAGGGGGAATATTGTTAGAAATTCAGAATGGTCATCAAATTTATTGAAATTCAATTCCTTGACCCTGAATGAGTTGAATCTGACATATGGCAATCTGTTAGTCAGTTCTGATTCCTAAGCAATAGAAAACAGACTTCTTCACTTGTAAGAACTTTAATTGCTTAAAGACTGATTAAATGGTTTAAATTTTATAAAGTTTAAAGTTTAAAGATTGTAATTAGTAAATAAGAAAGTTGAAAATTGATAAAGCTCTCAACCCTTATTTTATTTCATGTCAGACAAAGCCAATTATATCTGAAATCTAAAAACTCATCTAAAATCCTGTTAGAGAAGGCTAAGTTTGTGTATTGTCCTTAAACAAGTCATTCTGAAACAATTAAAGGACAGCTAAGAAAAATATTGGCAAACATTGAAAATTAATTAAAAATCATAATTGGCAGAGCAATGACTGGTAAATTACTGAGAAACTAAGTGATCCATCAAAGAAATGGACTATACTTAAGTCATGAAGTGTATCAGTTATCTCTGTATAAATGATCAAAATAATGGGGTGGTTTCACTGAGTACCTGGGGGTAACTGGCGTCTGATAAACGTGTACCCTCACACAAAAAGGTGTAAATCAGTTCTATTGAGTTTGATCATAGGCAGAATGGTCCATAATGTTGAGTATCTAGGGGTATTGGCGTATGATAAACGTATACCCTTACGCAAAAAGACAAATGGTACCTGAATGCCCTTAATGAAATACAATGAAAAATGCTGTTCCTTCAAAAGAATTTTCAAGGATGTCAATTTGTTTAATTTCAATACATGACCTGGTATCTCTTAACAACTTTTAATGAGTCCACGAAAGTAAGATATTCTGAAACTGAATCTCCCATGCAAATGTGATTTTGGTTTATTATTTTATCATGTACAGAAAACTTATCCAATGATTGTAGTGCATGAACTTAAAATTTATAACCTTTAAACCAGAACTCTATCTGAAAGTTGTTTTTCAATTCATATGACTGAAGACTCTGTGCTTTAGAATGCTTATTCCTGAACTACTTGTTCAGAATGCCAGTCAGATGATCTCTACTGATTCTTTCCCTTGTAATATCTTTCCCTCCTCTTTGTTGATGGCAAAGGGGGAGAATATTGTCTGTTTGTTGAACTCCAGGGGAAGTGTATACATTGTTTTGGCAAAGGGGGAGATTGTTAGAACTTGCATTCTCATAGCATACATTATAATCATTGGAGATTTCTATCTGAGTGTCAGTGTAACTCATAGTATTTCCATCATCAAAAAGGGGGAGATTGTTGTGTCCCTGTAGTTTTGATGATCTATAGTTTTGATGATAGCAATCAGTATGAGTCACAAGTCTATTCAGTTTATTCATCCATGCATTCTTAAGTCTAGACATTGCTTGTGTCGTAGGCACATCAAGTCCATACACTGCATGACTCGCAGGGTAGCAAGTCTATACATTGCATGCACAAGTTCAAAGTCCATACATTGCTGCATTGCTTGCACTTGTGAAGTCTATACATTGGCAGTTGTCCTGCAGCGTCAACACAAGTCCATACATCGGTTGCAGCACTGCACGCACACTCATGTCCATACACTGCATTGTGGCATGCACACTAGCAAGTCTGTACATCATATGCTAAGTCTATTCAATGCATGTACATTCATTCAAAGTCTAGACATTGGTGAAGTCTGTACATTCACCAGCTTATCTTTCCAAGTCTCGACATCGGTGAAGTCTGTACATTCACCAGCTTAACTTTCCAAGTCTAGACATCGATGAAGTCTGTACAGCCTATGTGTTCCACGATATCAAGTCTATACACTCCTTGATCTTTACCTACGTTGCACCTGCAAGTCTATACATTGTAGCTGAGTTGAAGTCTGTACAGTCCTTGCTTTGCCAAAGTCTATACATCGTGTCTTGGCTAAGTCTATACATCATGAACTCTCTCTCAAGTCTATACAGACCTTGCTTTGCTCAAGTCTGTACATCGTCCAGTTCCTCTTGGCTAAGTCTATACATCGTGAACTCTCTCTCAAGTCTATACAGACCTTACTTTGCTCAAGTCTGTACATCCCTTCCTTTGGCAAGTCCATACATCGTCAAAGTCCATTCATTCGTTTGCCTTGCTTTGCATCAAGTATGTATAGCCTATACTTTGTTTAGAACACAAGTCTATACATCATGTTGCAAGCACGACTTGAAGTCTGTACATCATCCATCGTCTCAACTTGCATCTCATGACTTGAAGTCCATACATTGCCTTGCTTAATGCTAAGTCTATACACTGCAGCATGCACTGTCTCCAAGTCTGTACAGCGTCTAGTGTCTGCACGCTAAAGTCTGTACATTCACCGTCTCAGTTGAGAGTTGAAGTCTGTACATTCACCGTCTTAGTTGAGAGTTAAAGTCTGTACATCCACCGTCTCAGTTGAGAGTTGAAGTATGTACATCCACCGTCTCTCTTGAGCACTTGTGCTTCTGATGTCTGATCAAGTCTATACACTCTTGAGCATATCTTCAATGTACACACTTTGCTTGATGCATTCTACGTTACACATTAGCATGTCTGTACAACGTCTGCATAGTGAATGTGAAGTCTGTACATGCTTCAGTGTTGCATTCACTAAGCATGTACACACCTCAGCCTTGCATATATGAAGTCTGCACATGCCTTAGCTCTGCATATACAGAGTCTATACATTGCACAACATTGTATTCACAAAGTTTGAACATGGCATAAGCCTTGCATGAGTAGAGTCTGTACAGGCCATAGCACTGTATTCACATAGTCTGTACAACGCATAGCCTCACATTCATAGAGTCTGAACACTGCATTGCTTCGCATTCACTGAGTCTATACTGCTTCAGCTCTGCTTCATGAAGTCTATGCATTGCTTCAGCCTTGTCTTCACATAGTCTGTACAACGCAATTGTCATGCTTCATGAAGTCTATACATTGCTTCAGCTCTGTCTATGTATAGTTTGTACATCAGTTAACCCTTAAACTGATAATTCCTTTCGAATGTCTGACAGGGACTATCTGCAGAGACTGATGACTGGGCTCGTGATCCAAGGAAGGACGAGGTGCCCAGATTATGACACGTGGAAGCAGCCCAGCCAGGATGCTGCCATGTGGTCAAAATTCCTCGGATCTGGCAAATTCTCTGGGCGGGAAATGTGGAAGCCTCACGCCCTGTCCAATCTGCTGCTGCTATAAAAGGAAGTCGTCTTCCTCTGAAGAAGACTGATCGAAGCAGAAGAATAGAAGCAACCAGAGCTAAAAGAAAAGAACAGAGAGTGAGCGCCTGCACGATCCAAAGAGAGAAGAAGAAAAAGAGAGAAGAAGGTTCAGAGAGAAGAAGAGAAAGAGAGAAGAGAAGATTGAGAGAGTTGAGTTGAGAGAGGTTTTGTAAATCAGACTCTTGGTTCAGATACCGAAGCTGATTCTGCTCTTAATTGAGCTATATTTGTTTTAGCTTTTCCATTTTCGTTTCATTCTGTTTTACTGTTTTTGAAACACTTCTGTTATCAAGCTGTGAGGCAGCAATTGCAGTGGAGGTTTCCACTGGACATGTGAAGCTGTAATCCTCAGCGGGCGAGACTTGGTCTCGGACGGCTAAGCTGTATTGCCCAGCGGTTGCAGAGGATCTATTCCTCTGGTCGGCAAGCTGTTAAGCCCAGTGAAGCTGTGTATCAGCGGTTGTTGGCAAGCTGTGAAGCCCAGCTGTTCAAGATGTTAGTCAGCAAGATCCACATTCTAGTTGGAGTGTGGGGTGGACGTAGATCTCTGGATTGAGATCGAACCACCTTAAAGATCGGTGTCTACTGTGTGATTGCCTGTGGTTGTATGATTTCAATGTGTTCCTTCTACTGCTATACAGTTGCTTGTTTTAATTCCGCATTAGAGTCAACTGTGTTCTAAAATTAGACATTAGATCTATTCACCCCCCTCTAGATCCACTCTCCGTGGTAATAGACTGCGTCCATCTAACATAACAGAAATGATAAAACACAGCGACTGAAAGCTGTAAAAGATAGCAACATAAACGTGACTCCCATAGGAGCAAGTTGGTCTGGATCTGATCCAAGAGCCAATAGATAACAGATCTTTAACGAAGTCTTCTATCTTCTTCTTCACAAACTCTCTATCTCTCCTTTCATATTTTTTCTTCTTCTTCTGCTGATCTCTCTTTCTCTTTTTCTTTTTCTTTCTCTTCTTCTGGATCGTGCAGGCTCTCTCTCTCTCTGCTTCTACTTTTTCAGATGGGCTCCCCTACTTCGATCACTCTGCTCACGATCACCACCCCTTATTCATTCTCGAAGGAGAAGCTTCTTTTTATAGCAGCAGCAGGTAGGTGGGCGTGTGTCCTCCACAATTCCCCCCCAATAGCTTAGACCACGTGGCAGCATTTCAGCCTACTGCACTACACGTGTCACGATCCTGGCTTCTTGGATCACGTGCCTTTCTTAATCACTTCGAGCAGCAGTCCTGTCAGATCAGGCTTGTTATCAGTGTGAATTAATCTGATAGGAAAGAAAGGATGCATCGAGAATGTTTGATATTTTAACAGAGCTTATACAGACTTGATGCTCAAGATGCAGTGTGCATAGAAGAGAGTATGTACAACGGGAATGAATGCATGGACATGTCATCCACGAGTGTACAGACTTTGAATGCATGTAATGCATTTTGTATATGGAGAAGTATGCACATTGAAGGTGAATGTACAGACTTGCTAGAGTGATGATGCATGAGCGTAACCACTCGTACCAGCAATGGAATGTATAGACTTTGTGTGCATGCGATAACCAATGTGCAGACTTGCTATGCCTTTAAGCATGAATGCATAATGCACACATTGTGTGTATGCATGTGTGGACTTTGAGTGCATGACACTACCTTACGTATGTATGCAGAACATATGGACTTGAATGCATGGTGGCGAATGTACAAACTTTGTCTTGAAAGGTGTACAAATGCATATGAAAAGAGTATGCAATGTACAGACGATGCACATATTGCCACTTAAGTGTGTACAGACTTGCTAGAATGATGCATGAGCAAGACAGTAACAAATGTGCAGACTCTGCATGAAACAACCGAATGTACTGACTATGTGCATGCATGAAGAGCACGGACTGTACATACTTGATATCAAGCAGCGATGTTCCGACTTGACAGATGCAATGTTCACGTAATGTACAGACTTGCTGAACTACAGCATGGACATAATAGCAAGGAATGTGCAGACTTTGTATATGTGCGAAACTCATCAATGTATAGACTATACATATGCATGAAGAGCACTGGCTGTGCTGACTTGATTGAGTGAACCACCGGAGGATGTACAGACTAGCCACTAGAGAGTGTATAGACATGAGTTGATGTAGTCTGGACAAACTCTGCACAGGCTACATACGTGATCCTATGGAATGCACAAGCCTAGATAGTTTACCATGCACAGACTTCATATGCATAATGCACACGCATCGACTTTGAATTAAAGTGACTGATGGATGCACCAATGCAGTGTATGCATATGATAGATAATGAACCGATGCAATGTATGCAGGAGAACTAACAGTGCAGTCTATTAACCCTGCACCGATGCAAACTACACTTGTCATGCAGGAACTAGAGTTGCACCAATGCAGAGACAGACAATGCAATGAGATGAATGTGCCCACTCTCAAATCAAGCAATCAATCATGCTCATAGTATATATCAATCATGCTCATAGTACTTGCAGATATCAAAACAATTCGAATTCATAGTGACATCAATAACATTTATACTCATAGTGCTTGCTGACATCAAAACCACAGGGGCACAACAATCTCCCCCTTTTTGATGATGGCAACACTATGAGTCACTATGAGACACACAGATCCAAACTATTCTCCCCCTTTGACGTCATCAAAAAATAAGTAGGAATGAAAAGATTAATGTAACATCTCCCCCTTTGACCTCATCAGAAAGGAAATGGTTTGAGAGTGTAATGAAAGGCATGTATGAACTATGATACCCATTCTCCCCCATAGAACCATGCACAATGAGTACTGAATAAGAACTCCCCGTATCAACATGAATGTTTGACTATTCTCCCCTTAAATGCAGATGACCCAGAACTCCCCCTGAAGTGCAGGAATGAACTCTGGTTATTCAATGAATCAATCTGAAATTTGCCACCACAAGAAATCCAAAGCAATAATGGTTGTGGCACCTCACATTTGCATGAACAGAATAAAGCAGGTGGAAAATCCACAGAACCAGAGATAGTTACATTAGAAGGATGGAAGATTCCAACAGTGTGGAGAGGAGTACATCTTAGGAATCAATCAATTGATAATGTAAATGAAGTAAATGTAGCTAAGGGTAGTAGAGAATAGCAGCAAGCAAGGCACAAGATCTCCAACAGCTGAGTTAGCATGATGAATAAGTTGTCAGAGGTGAACCTGATCAAACAAACTAGTATGGCAGGTACCACAGTAATAAGTCCTCACAAGAAAAGACTCTCCTATCATAGGGGGTTATGAATAAACCGACATGACCCAATTGATTTAATCATGATGTATACCAAATTTGTCAATTAAATTCAATACTTATATCTGAAGGCAGGTTTTAATAAGGGTGAACCAATTAATCAAGCAATACTCAAGAACAACCACCTTCCATCTTACTCAAATGAACTCAATGACCACTTTGAGAGATACATAGTATAGAATCAAGATTAAACACACTTAAAAAGATGTGAGTTGACAGCTTTTGCAAGAAATTTTCATTTGAAGCACTTTATACTTTTCTTGAGCAATTAAAGTCAATCAACACCTTTTTACGTGAGGCACAACACGTCTCAGGTGAAGTGACCCAGTTACTCAGTGTGATAACTGTCATTGCCTCTCAACATTGAGACCAGAGTTAGCAATAGAAATATCTTTTTACGTGAGGAGACACCTTGATTAGAGGCCAGACTCTCCAGTTACTCAACACAAATATGCCATTGCTCTGTCTGGTTTTTCAATAAATTTTTACCAGAGATAACTATGGCACTTCATGACATAGGATTACTATATTTCATTCATACAGTACCCAGTTTCTCAGTTACCAAGTCATTACTCTGAATACAATTTTTTCTTTATAGTCAACATTTTTCAAGGTGATGTTTAAAAACAATGCTATCTCTATGTATCTCTGCCAAAGAAGCCTAGATATCACATTTTCAGATTATAGATGATTGAGTCTAGGGTATCCAATGCACAGTTGGTTAAAATTTATTAACACTTATCATTCAGATACTTTCAAGTCATTTAAATGTAAATCTGAGAATACATAAAACTTATATCAGTCTGAATCAATGGTCATTCTTAAACCTATATGATAGGAATTTCTTTTAAGAGTTCAGACTAAACATGGTACACCACATAAGGATCTCAGATCAGTCCAACCAATGCAACTTAACAGCTCATTATCACTAGAACAAGAATTAGATTAATCAGACCAGCTTGAAAAGATGTGAATGTTTGATAGGTGCAAGCTGGTAGAGCAAATGATAGCAGGAGAGAAGAGCATCAAATATATGCAGAGCAGAATCAATTTCAGTAGCTGACTCTGGAATACAGATAGATCAGCTATGCAAGATGAGAATAGCAGAACATTCAGGTTATCCACTAAGAACAGTAGAGTGATTCAAATAACTAAACAAGAGGGATTCAGGAAGTGAGGAACAGATGAATCTGACAAATCTCCCCCTATCTAGATGCAATGAGGCTAATCATGAGCATGATTGAGCAATTCCCATTTCAGACAACTTCAATTTAACACCAACAGAAGAGTAGATGCATCACATGATTGAGCAACATGAGATACAGTCATTTCAGATTCTCAATTTTCGGATGATGAATTTTAAACAGAGTGTTCAGAACTGACCTGAAGCGTAGGATCCTGGGGTTTTCATTTTGAGTGCCTTGGTTTATTAACCCCCTTTATTCATTCCAAGGCACACCTGCAGCAAAACAATCATTTTGATCCTGCAGGAACCCAAGCCGCCTTGGGTCCTGTATTAGACCTAACAGGAGTTCTAAACAGTCTTTTAGCAACATTGTCATCAAAATCCATCAAATAACAGTTAGTCATGGAATGTCCAATTCTACCACAATATCTACATGAACCAACATGTTTTCTGGTCCTATAGTGCATATCAGCAGTATGATACCCATGAACTTGAGCATAAAATGTTCTATTGTTTACATGGACATTTTGTTTCTTATTCTCATTCATCCAACTTTCAGAAGATTTATGACCTGGCTCACCATAGTTGAAACATGAAAGATTCACAGGTCTTTTGGCAGAGAATTTGGAGAGTTGGTTATTACCATAGCCTCTTTGGGCATGCCAACAGTCCTTGACTGTGTGGCCATACTTCCCACACTCGTAGCACCTTAGGTGCTTGCCTCTTGAGTCATTGTAGCCCCCTGAAGACACAAACCAGCACTCAACAGCTTTATGACCACGTTTGTTACAATTATAACAAATGACGTGTTGGTTTGAGGCAGATGTATTCCTTTTGGGGTCATGATGATGATTTGTAAAAGATTTATCATGCATCCTATCATCATTTTTCATTATACTGCAGTCATCCATATAATGACCATCCCTACCATAGTAGTGACATGATGCCTGTGATTTCCTGGATGCATGATTACTAATAGATTGACTTGATACATATGAATGAGCAAAATGGGCATGAGCAGTGTGCATTGACCCATCGAATTCAACCGAGCTAGCAGATCTTGGGACATGAACAGGAGTATTCTTTTCCTTCTTTGTTTGACTCTTCTTTTTCAATTTATGTCTATTCTTTATAATTTTTGTTTGTTTTTCATTTTTCTGTGCTTTGAATTGAAATGCAGATGATGAAGGTGTTTTCAGATTTTTGTTTTATTTTGGGGATTGACATGAGGTACCAGCTACATCAGAGCTTTGCACAAAAGTGATGTATAGCTGGTTTCTAGTAATTTCCTTAACATTAGAACTACTACTTATCCCCTTTCTTGAGTTATCATCATCACCTTTCATGCCAGCTTTCATTTTCCTCTTGTTCTCAATAGACTTGGACGTTGATTTTTCTAGATCCTGAATTTTTGTTTCCAGAGAAGCAATATGAAGTTCATAACTAGCTATCTCATGCTCACTGCAATTGACGCATTCACTTAGAACTTTGTTTGCAGTTTTATACTTCTCAATTTCTTGTTCCAAGTTGCTCAACTTTTCTGACTCTTCATCACAGACATTTTTTTCCTTTTTTATTGCGAGAAGTTTTTCAGATAAGCCAGTGTTTACCCACTTCAATTTTTCAACTTCAACTCTTAGTTCAGTATTTTCCTCCTCAAATTTTTGTGCTAGAACTTCCTTACTAACAGATCTTTCCTTTTCGACAGTTAGAAGTCTCTGTGAAATAACTGTATTTAAGACCATGAGCTTCTTGTTTTGTTCTCTCAGTTCTTTGTTTTCTTCAGTCAGCTTTTTGACTTCTTCATTACAATTTTCTCTTCCAGACATCAGCTCCAGCTTTTCAATTAATTCTTCTTCTCTTTCTTCCACTTTAATTTTCTCAGCAAGCAGATTTCTGTGATCCTCTTTAAACAAGGCAATGTTTTTATTCAGCCATTCATTCTCACTATAAAGATCTTCATTGCGTTCTTTTAAAAACTCGCACTTACTGCAGCTTGTTTTAAGAGAGGAATCATGCACACCTTCCTTGTTGATGTTCTTTATTTTAGCTTCAAGATTTTCATTCTTCCTCTGAATTTCTACATTCTCAGCTTTCAATTTCTTCATATCAAACTTAATCCTTTCCAACTCTTCCAGGTTTATCAAATGTTCAGTAGTTTTCAGTTTCAGCTAACTTTCTAATTCAGAGATTTTATTGATACCTTCTTGGTTTTCCTTTTTCAACAGGCACATTTGTTTCATATTCAAGTGAGACTCAGATAGACATTCATCATATAATTCATTGATCTTCAAGCACTTTTCACATGATGAATTAGAATCATTTTGACAAGATTTCTTTTTCATCTTCTTATATTGTTTTCTTAAGCAATCATAAGACTCTAGCAATTCATTGTATGCAGCAATCCAATCATCCAAGGAATAATCTTCAAATAATTTTACCTGATCATCGTCCTGTTCTTCATCTTGATTGCTACTTTGTTCACTCCCTTGAGCCATTATGCATTGATCATCATCTCTGCCGTAGGCAGTCTTTAATTTATCCAGGATCTCCTTCCCAGAGACACACCTATAAACAAAAGGGAATTTATCAGTATTGACCGCTCCTCTCAAAATTATAAGAACTGTGATGTTATCACGGTTCTTTGATCTGTCCTCACTTGACCACTTGGTCTGATTATGAGGTAACTCATGTGGGCCTCTTGATACAAGAGTCCACAGACTAGGATCAATGGAATTCAGGTGTACTCGGAGGCCGCCCATCCAGTTACTGAAGTTAGACCCATCGTAGACAGTAGGATAATCCATGGATGCAGATCAACAGGAAAGCTCGAACCGAATGCACAGAGTAGTAGAGCAATGAACGCAAGATAGTAGAGGCAATAATGCACCAAAAGTAGCAGGATCCTCTGCAGATCATTGGATCTGAATGCACAGAGACCCGCTCTGATACCAATTGTTGGGACTGGTGTGATATATTCAGAGGGGGGTGAATGAATCTCCCCTTCAAAAATATTGCCCCAATTGAAAACTTAGAACACTCAGAGATGAGAAGTTAAAAACAGATTCAGTTCTACCAAAACCGAAAGACCGAAACTGAAATACAGTGATGTGTTTAATCAAACACAAAACATGCAATCAAATCTCTACTAAACAGAAGAAGCAGATCGGCCTAAGCGTTCATCTAGCAGAAGCAGAAAAGAACATTCAAACCACAGTGCACGAAGAGTTTTTAGGTGGTTCAGTCCGCAGACCTACGTCCACCCCACACTCAACTCGAGTGTGGATTCCTGCTGACTCACAGCTTGAACGGCTGGGCAACACAGCTTGCCTACATCAGCTGGGCCTCACAGCTTGCCATCCGCTGAGCATCACAGCTTGCTATCCCGCTGAGCCTTATAGCTTGCTGTCCAAGGTAACCACCTTGCCTGCCGAGCATCACAGCTTGCTCTGTTGACTAACAGCTTGAAGCAAAGAGTGTAAAAGAAAACAAGAAATGATAAAACACAGCTACTGAAAGCTGTAAAAGATAGCAACATAAACGTGACCCCCATAGGAGCAAGTTGGTCTGGATCTGATCCAAGAGCCAACAGATAACAGATTCTCAATGAAGTCTTCTATCTTCTTCTTCACGAACTCTCTATCTCTCCTTTCATATTTTTTTTTCTTCTGCTGATCACACTTTCTCTTTTTCTTTCTCTTTCTCTTCTTCTGGATCGTGCATGCTCTCTCTCTCTCTGCTTCTGCTTTTTCAGATGGGCTCCCCTACTTCGATCACTCTGCTCACGATCACCACCCCTTATTCATTCTCGAAGGAGAAGCTTCTTTTTATAGCAGCAGCAGGTAGGTGGGCATGTGTCCTCCACAATTCTCGCCGAATAGCTTAGACCACGTGGCAGCATTTCAGCCTGCTGCACTACACGTGTCACGATCTTGGCTTCTTGGATCACGTGCCTTTCTTAATCACTTCGAGCAATAGTCCTATCAGATCAGGCTTGTTATCAGTGTGAATTAATCTGATAGGAAAGAAAGGATGCATCGTAAATGTTTGATATTTTAACAGAGCTTGTATAGACTTGATGCTCAAGATGCAGTGTGCATAGAAGAGAGTATGTGCAACGAGAATGAATGCATGGACATGTCATCCACGAGTGTACAAACTTTGAATGCATGTAATGCATTTTGTATATGGAGAAGTATGCACAATGAAGGTGAATGTACAGACTTGCTGGAGTGATGATGCATGAGCTTAACCACTCGTACCAGCAATGGAATGTATAGACTTTGTGTGCATGCGACAACCAATGTGCAGACTTGCTATGCCTTTAAGCATGAATGCATAATGCACACACTGTGTGTGTGCATGTGTGGACTTTGAGTGCATGACACTGCCTTACGTATGTATGCAGAACATATGGACTTGAATGCATGGTGGTGAATGTATAAACTTTGTCTTGAAAGGTGTATAGATGCATATGAAAAGAGTATGCAATGTATAGACGATGCACATATTGCCACTTAAGTGTGTACAAACTTGCTAGAATGATGCATGAGCAAGACAGTAACGAATGTGCAGACTCTGCATGAAACAACCGAATGTACTGACTATGTGCATGCATGAAGAGCACGGGCTGTACATACTTGATATCAAGCAGCGATGTTCCGACTTGACAGATGCAATGTTCACGTAATGTACAGACTTGCTGAACTACAGCATGGACATAATAGCAAGGAATGTGCAGACTTTGTATATGTGCGAAACTCATCAATGTATAGACTATACATATGCATGAAGAGCACTGGCTATGCTGACTTGATTGAGTGAACCACCGGAGGATGTACAGACTAGCCACTAGAGAGTGTATAGACTTGAGTTGATGCAGTTTGGACAAACTCTACACAGGCTACATACGTGATCCTATGGAATGCACAAGCGTAGATAGTTTACCATGCACAGACTTCATATGCATAATGCACACGCATAGACTTTGAATTAAAGTGACTGATGGATGCACCAATGCAGTGTATGCATATGACAGATAATGAACCGATGCAATGTATGCAGGAGAACTAACAGTGCAGTCTACTAACCCTGCACCGATGCAAACTACACTTGTCATGCAGGAACTAGAGTTGCACCAATGCAGAGACAGACAATGCAATGAGATGAATGTGCCCACTCTCAAATCAAGCAATCAATCATGCTCATAGTATATATCAATCATGCTCATAGTACTTGCAGATATCAAAACAATTCGAATTCATTGTGACATCAATAACATTTATACTCATAGTGCTTGCTGACATCAAAACCACAGGGGCACAACATGTAGCCTTCCCTCTGGGGCCTCACTGGGGGCAGAACCACGGACGACCATTTCTGAATTTATCCCTCTTCATTTCACTAACGAGAAGCCATGAGATGGACTGTCTGAGGCTCTCGACGTGGATACGAGGTTACGAGGAAACATGGCAGAGAAGACTTCAGCAGATCTGGGAGAATAAACTATGAGATATATGTAGCTTGTGGTATCCGTTGCATATATTAAGCCTCAGATGCAGAGGAAGAAAAAAAGATGAAAGGGGAAACTTAGCCCGCTTTTATTAACTATTTCATCTGAACGGCATACACGAATTCAACTCAGAAGTGAATCCAACCAAAAACATATACGCAAACTCTATCCCTGATAACAGGGTTACATTAGCATTCAATGCTACTGAAGTAAAGATGCTCGAAAGCAGACACAAAAGAAGAAAGGGATACTCAAATAAAATACGTGGGAAAGGGAAACTGTAGCCCCTTATGGCATCTTGAAATCGATCCCACCTTGACTCTTCCTTCGAATCGCTGCAACTCTTTCTTCTCCTCAGCTTCCTTAGAGGGCTCTCGAGCTCCCTTTTCTTTCAGTGGCTACTACTCTCTATTTTTTCTCTCTTTATTTTTCTGTCTCTTCTTTCTATTATCTTCCTCTTCTCTCCTATCTCGAAGGGCAGCAGCTTTTATAGAGGGATGGCCCTCAGCCTCTCGGCACGAGCTCCCCGGCACGCCAGCAAGAAGCTTCTCAGCGCGCCTCAGCTTGTGTTGGGCTTGGCCCATTTCTTCATCATCTGGCGCCAAGTGAGGGTTCGCCTAAAGGGCCTTCCTCACCGGTTTAGTGGGCTTCCAAAGTAGATATCTGTTTCATTCGAGGCTTGCTTAACATCTCGCATTTACGACCAGCTGTGAGGCTATGTGAATCCCTTTCTATGAGCATTAGAATTATCTGAAGATCCTTTCCAGCAGGCAGATGGTTGCCTGGATTTTGTTATAGTTTTATCAGCCTGACTATCTGAATGATAGCAGTATTGGGTAGCGGCCTAACCAGAGATGGCTTTAGCCGGACAAAGTGTTAGGGGTAGTGGATCTCTTCTATTCTGATTCTCAGAACTTCCAGGGATGACATAGGAGCCGCACCTCTGATTAGCCCTCAGAGCCCTGAGTCTGCTTTGGTCTCTCCTGGCATATTTTAGGTGTCAACACATGCCCCCCACCCGCAGGTGGCGTAAGCGAAGGATGAGTGACACGGGACATGCGGGTGTACACTGCACCGCACCTCGTAATTTCTTCAGGTCTGCTCCTGCTCATTGTTCATTTTTTTTTGACTCTGAGTCTTCATTCTGTTTGTATAATCCCAGTACTTTGTAAGTATACTCAGACGGCTACGAGCATTTTTGATTTGATCTTCTGATCGCAGCACCCCTGGGTGAGTCAAACGGTGCCACTGACGATCCCGGCACGCCCATCTCGATGCGGAAATAGTCTCGGCACGCCTTTTCCACTTTGGGCTCTCGGCATAGTGATATTCTCGACGTAGAGGGGCGCTCGGCACGCCTTTTCTTTGCTGAGCTTTCGGCGCGGGGGGCTGACGGCACGCCTTTTTGTCGCATGCGGTCTCGGCCGGGGCGTTCTTGTTGTGTCCCTATGATTTTGATGATGTCTCACACTATAAGTGCATTTCTATGCATTATTATTCTTGAGCATTCTACATATTGATAGCAACATGAATGATGATGTCTAGCATTGATGGCACTTGCTCTTTATATATGTGTGTTGCATTATGTCAGATATCATGTCTCTGCATATATCATGTATGGGTAGCAAAGTCTATACACTGGACTGTGTAAATGTGCATCATGTAAGTCTATACATTGGACTCTCGTTCAACCCTATGCATTGTCTTAGGCTAAGTGTGTACAGCGTCTTAGGCAAAGTCTGTACATCACTTTCAATCTTCAAGTCTATACACTGGCTTATTCTTCAAGTCTGTACATCCACAGTTAAACTTGAAGTCTGCACACTAGTCTTCACTGTCAAGTCTGCACATTGGTCTTCGATTTCAATGTCCATACATTAGACTGTTCATCAAAGTCTGTACATCAGACTGCTATAGTAAGTCTGTACAGTGAGTGATTCTTTGGTGAAGTCTGTACACTCAACTGAACTTCAAGTCTAGACATTGCACTGTAGCATCATTGTCTTCGTGTTGCTTTCCCTCACCAACACGAAATGATTTCGTGTCGTTTGAGCGTACAACACTCCGTGTTGATTTCCATGCTTGACAGGAAAACTCGTATGAGGTAATACTTCGTGTTGTTTTATCCTTGTGGTCTCTGTCTTCGTGTCGTTTCTCTTGTCGCTTTGTGACTTCACCTCGTGTAGGTTTCAATTTTGGTCTTCGTGTTGTTTTACTCTTTAGACTTCGTGTCCTTCTCACCTTGACCACACTCCGTGTCATTCCGTATCATGTCTTCGTGTCGTGTTTCTGAAGCAGCTCTAATAGTTCTGATGAACTTCGAGTCATTTCCATGTAGACCTCGTGTCGTTCCTGTTTAGTAACCACACTTCGTGTCAGTTACTGTTGTTTCTGTGTCTTCGTGTCATTTTTGTTCCACTGCGTGCAGAACATTGCAGCACCTTGTGTTGCTTTCTGTGCCACCTCGTGTCGTTTCTGTGTGAACCTCGTGTCGCTTCTCTCTGTCCTCTAGTTGCATCTCGTGTCATCTTTTATGTCTTGCTTGTTGTTGCAACCACTTCGTGTCGTTCTTCTTTTTACCTCGTGTTGTTTTCAACTCGTGTCGGTTACTGTTTTATCTCCATGTTGTTCTCGTGCCGTTCTCATTACTGGTTATTATATCATGATGTTTTACTTCGTGCTGTAGTCATCGTATGTACTCCGTGTCGTTCTCCTCGTTGTGTCTGTTCTGTTACAGTGTACCTCGTGTCGTTCTTTTCCTATCTCGTGTACTGGTCACGTCGTGCTGTTATCATATACCTCATGCAGCTTTAGTTTTAGTGGCCATACTACGTGTTAATGGTTTTTATCTTCTTACAGGTACGAGGAAGATTATTCCCTAATAAAGGGGGTGCACGTGATCCAAGACAAAAGGAACCAATCCAATAAGGTCACGTGGCAGGAAGGTTCTGGATCGAGCGTGGGAGGCACACGCGTTTTGTGCCCTATCCACCTGCTGCCGCTATAAATAGAAACCTTCGTCCACCGATGAAGGTGATCAGAGCCAAGAAAGAAAAGGCAGTATTGCAGAGAGCTCGATCCACTAGTAAAGAGAAAGAAAAAGAGAGAAAGAAAAAGAGAGATAGCAGTGAAGAGAGAAAGAGAGTTTGCAGTATCAGGTTTCTGAAATTGCTTCCCAGGAAGCTACATTTGTATTAACTCTCAGTATCGAATGTTTTCTCGATCAGTCTTTAGTTCCTTTTCTGATTTTCTTTATGTGTTCTTCGTCTATTTCTGATCTGTTCCCCTCCGGTGTGTGGAGGAAGGGAGTCTATCTCCGGTTTCCCTCTGGGTTGCAGAGGAAGAGAGATCGTTGATCTCTGGTGTTGCTGGTGACGGGTTGTCATTAGCAGGTTCCCTCCGGTGTGTGGAGGAAGGGAGAGGCACTCTCCGGTTCTGTTCATGCTGGGTGCTAGAATAGGTTACAAGCTCTGTGGGTAGCAAAGCTTGGTTGAGGGATTTGTCTCCCTTGGGTTTTCAAGCTGTTTGGCAGCAAGTTCTTCGCAGACTGAGTCTGCTGTGCTCTAGCAGTGGCTAGTGGAATCCTCACTCTAGTTGGAGTGAGGGGTGGATGTAGATTGCGGACTACAGTCGAACCACCTAAAAATCGGTTGTCTTCTCTGTGGTTTGAGATCTTTATCAGCGCTCTCTATCTGCTTGTCTCTTCGACTAGTTGTGTGTTCAGCTCTTATCATCATTTTCTTATTCGATCTTGATTGGTACCTGCATTTGCAATTCTTTGTGTGCTAGTTTAGAAGGGGCATAAGCAGTAGATTTATTTTCTCACCTAAACTTTGCAAACTGGGAGTGATCTATTCATCCCCCCCCTTCTATATCACTCTCGCTGCGCTAACATTTGGTATCAGAGCAGGTTTACGCCATGTGGACGAACGGTCAAGGAAATGGTGGTGGTCCTAGAACCTTCATGGCCGAAGGTCAATCCATTAGTCGCCCTCCTTATTTCGATGGTAGTAACTATCTGTTTTGGAAGAACAGGATGGAAGTGTTCATCAGAGCTCAGAGTCATAAATTGTGGAGAGTAATCACGGTGGGGCCATATGAGCTGCCACCAAACGAGGATGCTTGGACAGATGATCATGTGAAGCTCTCGTCACTCAACTGGACGGCACTGAACATAATCCAGTGTGCTGTTCATCCAGAGGAATATGCTCGAATATCTACATACAGAACTGCCAAGCGAATGTGGGATGAGCTGCAATTAATTTATGAAGGTACAGCTCAAGTGAAAGCCTCGAAGGTAAATCTCTACACCTCCAAGTATGAAATGTTTAAGATGAATGCAGATGAGAATATAACCGAAATGTATGCCATGTTATCCTTGATCACTAACACTCTTAAAGGGCTAGGGAAGGATCTTGCTGAGGCAGATATAGTCAGGAAAATCCTTAGATCTTTATCCCCGGCATGGCACACTAAGGCCATTGTGATTGAGGAGTCAAAAGATTTGACTGTCTTAACTGTGAATGAACTCATAGGATCCCTGATGACCTATGAGATGAACTTCCAAGGAGGTGGAGAAGGTAGTGAGAGGAAGGGTAAAAATGTAGCTCTAAGAGCTTCCCGCAACAAGGGTAGTAAAAGTGGAAGCAGCAGCAGTAGCCCCGAGTCTGAGTCCGAGCTTGAAGGTCTTTCAGATCTCGACCAGGGGGAGCAGGCTATGCTCACTCGTCAGTTCAGAAAGTTTCTGAGGACAAAAGGGAAGACCTTCAGGAAGAAGAACCCACACTCTTTTAACAAGAAAGCTGAGTTTACCAATTACAGGGATAGAAATCCTAAGAAATTGACTTGTTTTAACTGTAACAAACAGGGACACATGAAAGGCGAATGCCCAGAACTCCAGAAGAAAGGTCCCTATCTTCAGAAGAAGTTCACAAAGGTGCAGAAGAAGAAAAAGCCACAGGCGATGGTCAGCACATGGAGCGAGGAAGAAGAAAATCCCGAAGACACTTCCTCGGAGGAATATGAAGAAGGAATTTGTCTTATGGCAAACAGTGAAGAGGAGGTAATAAACGTTTTTGAAAATTTCTCAATTGATGACTGGGAGGATGCTTATGGTGACTTGCTAGATAAATTTAATTCACTTAGCAAAGAGCACAGAGTTCTGAAAAGAAAATTTAACACAAATGTTGAAGAACAAACTCTGGTCTGTGAGGAAAATGCAAAGCTGAAAGAACAACTAGAAGAAATGACCTCACAAAGGAAAGAGAATGATAAGCTTAGGGGAGAAATCCAAGAAAGTAAAAAACAACTCAATGAATTCAAAACTAAAATTGAAGAAAGCATGAGTGAAATCAGAATGAATTCATAGAAATATGAAGCTGTGAAGAAAGTAAATGCTGAACTCCTAAAGAATTCAGAGTTTCTTCAGAAGGAGCTGGAAGACAAACAGAAAGTCTTAGAAAAGTTTGTCCAAGGAAAGACTAGCCTAGATGCTATACTAGGAACTAGGGTCAATTTCAATAAGGAAGGTCTAGGCTATAACCCAACCAACAAGAGACCCTTGCAATTCAAGACTATCACCTTCTGTCCAGAGAAGGGAAAAGAAAAGCTGGACACACCATCCAGCTCAAACAGCTCTAAGAAAACTCAAAGTCCTAAAGAGAACACAACAACTAGTACTGGACAACCATTCAAGATTGGAATGAACTTTATGAAGAATAACATTAAGTCCATTCACCAAAACACAAATGGTAGCTGGACCAAGAAAACAAATCAGAATAAAAGCTGGAATTATAACAATCAGATGGGTCCAAACAAGACCTACTGGAGGAACAACTTTCATGGTCAAAGATATACCAATCAACAAGCCTACAGAAAATTTCCTAGGAATAGGAAGACCGATGAAAGGAATAGAACTCATTTCTCCAGGTTAGCTGGATTGAACTTTAATAAACCTGAAAGGAGGGTGCCAGAGAAAACCATGTTGAAACAAATCTGGGTACCCAAACACTTGATCAGAGATTTAAACAATGTACTTGGACCCAACTCATCTTGGGTTCCAAATCACTCTGCTTGATATACTTGTGTAGGTCAGCCTGGCAGCTGAAGACAACAAGTGGTACCTCGACAGTGGCTGTTCCAGGCATATGACAGGAGACCGATCCAAGTTCAGTAAGATAGAGATAAAGCCAGGAGGTCTGGTCAAGTTTGGAGGAAAGAACAAAGGTAAAATAATTGGAGTTGGCACAGTAGGTAAGTCTTCCACAAACTCCATTGAAAAAGTCTTACTTGTGGAAGGGCTACAACATAATCTGATCAGCATCAGTCAGTTATGTGACAAGGGTTACAAGGTTGTTTTTGATGATACTTATGCAAAATCTTTGAAATAAATTCTGATGAGGTTAAATTTGTAGCGAACCGGATTAATAATGTCTACATTGTAGACTTAAATGAGAAATCTGACTCTACTATTTGTTTGTCTGCTAACTCTGAAATTGATGCTTTTGAATGGCATAGACGTCTAGGTCATGCTAGCTTTTCTACTTTAAATAAACTGGTCAAACTTGATTTAGTTAAAGGCATGCCTAAAATTAAATTTAATTCCACTTCAAAATCATGTGATGCCTGTGCTCTAGGCAAACAGACCAGAAACTCTTTCAAATTAAGATCTGAGCCATTGTCTTCTAGACCAATGGAACTTCTTCATATGGATCTCTTCGGTCCAACCAGTTGTCAGAGTCTTAATGGTAACAGGTTTGGCTATGTCATCATAGATGACTTCTCCAGATACTCATGGATATTTTTCTTAGCAAATAAGAGTGATGCATTTCAAAAGTTTAATCTATTTTTCAATAAGGTCAAACAAGAAGGAAAGTTCAAGGTTAGTTCTATTCAATCTGATCATGGAGGTGAGTTTGAAAATTCCATGTTTACTGAACTTTGTGACAAAGAAGGACTAACTCACAGGTTTTCCTCTCCCAGGACACCTGAACAGAATGGGATCGTGGAGAGAAGAAATAGAACAGTGGTGGAGATGGCCCGAACCATGTTGATTGAAAGTAAGTTACCTAGAAGGTTTTGGGCAGAAGCGGCCAATACAACAACCTACATAATCAACAGGGCCATGGTAAGACCCATACACAAGAAAACACCCTATGAGCTTCTAAAAGGTAAGAAACCAAACTTGTTTCATTTCAGAATTTTTGGAGCAAAATGTTTTATTCATAACAATGATAAGAAAGATTTAGACAAGTTTGAAGCCAAGAGTTCACCTGGAATATTCTTGGGTTACTCAGAAGTGTCAAGGGCATATAGGGTATTTAATGTTTCAGATCAGAAAGTGGAAGAATCTCCACACATTCTTTTTAGTGAAAAGAAAGATGTTTCTAATATTGAAAATCTTGACAGGGACTCCAATCATGGTGGAGATTTTCTGGAAAACCAACAAGAAGAAGAGAAGACTCAGCAGAATGGAGAAACAAATTCCCAAAATCAGGAAGGTCAAAGAGAAACAGGTGAGTCTTCAACAAATATTAGATTCCTTAAAGACCATCCGTTAGATAATGTCATAGGCAATCCTGAAGAACCTCTAAGGACTAGATCTCATTTTAGAAATGTGAATAATGACGACCTAATTGCTTTAGTCTCACAAATTGAACCCAAAACAGTAGAAGAGGCCTTAGCTGATCAAGGTTGGATAAATGCTATGAGTGAGGAATTAGGTCAGTTTGAAAGGAATAATGTCTGGGAGCTTGTCCCAAGACCAGATGGTATTAATGTCATAGGAACCAAGTGGGTGTTCAAAAATAAGATAAATGAAGATGGAATCATCTCGAGGAACAAGGCCAGACTAGTAGCCAAAGGCTACTGTCAGGAATTCGGTGTAGACTTTGATGAATCTTATGCACCAGTTGCTAGGATGGAAGCCATAAGATTGTTGCTTGCCTTTGCATGCTCAAAGAACATTAAACTCCAACAAATGGACGTTAAAAGTGCCTTTTTAAATGGAGTTATTAAAGAAGAAGTCTTTGTTGAACAACCTCCTGGATTTCAATTTTCTCCTCAACCTAACCAAGTTTTCAGGTTAAACAAAGCCTTGTATGGTCTAAAGCAGGCTCCAAGAGCTTGGTATGAAAGATTATCTGAATTTCTGATCAGCAAGGGCTACAAAAGAGGTAAAGTTGATCAGACTTTATTCACTAAGGGCATGAGTAAAGATCTCATCATAGTTCAGGTATATGTAGATGACATTGTATTTGGATCAACTAGCCATGAACTATGTGATGAATTTTCTACCATGATGTCTGCTGAATTTGAGATGAGCTTGGTTGGTGAACTAAAATATTTTCTTGGATTGCAGGTACAGCAGCTAGAAGATGGGTGCTTCATCAACCAAACCAAATACACAATGGAATTGTTCAAAAGGTTTGGCATGGAAAACTTAAAGCACATTACTACACCCATGGGCACCAATACATCATTGGATGCAGATGAGACAGGTAAAGAAGTAAATGCCAAACTTTATAGAGGTATGATTGGATCACTTCTTTACTTAACAGCCTCTAGACCTGATATACAATTCAGTGTAGGAATGTGTGCAAGATATCAGTCTAGACCCACTGAACTACACTTAGCTGCAGTTAAAAGAATCTTCAGATATTTGTCAGCTAGTCACTCCCTTGGTTTATGGTTTCCTGCTTCTCGCACATTGAATCTAGTAGCATACACAGATGCTGACTATGCAGGCTGTAAACTAGACAGGAAAAGCACAAGTGGCCATTGTGAATTCTTGGGTGGGTGTTTAGTATCTTGGGGCTTCAAGAAACAACATTCTGTGGCCCTCTCCACTGCAGAAGCTGAATATGTGACTGCAGGGAGTTGTGGAACACAAGTAATATGGATTAAACACCAACTTCATGACTACCAAGTAGACCTGGGGTGCACACCCATTTACTGTGATAATACAAGTGCCATCAATCTTGCTAAAAATCCTGTTTTGCATTCTCGAACAAAACATATAGAGATAAGACATCATTTTATAAGAGATGAGGTGTCTAAGAATAACTTTGAACTAATTCATATAGGAACAGATAATCAGATTGATGATATTTTCACAAAACCTCTGGATAATGAAAAGTTCACTACATTAAGAAGAGAGTTAGGCTTATACAAAGTGTCTTAATTATGAAGCCTGTTTCTGTTGTGAGGGGGAGGTTTGTCTATCTGTTGATTAGCCTTCTTGCTTGCTGGTTTAAGGGGGAGTTCAGAATGCTCACTGGTTAGCTTTCAGGAATGCTCTAATTTGAGGGAAGCCTTGAGATTTTGCAGAAATGTTTTATTGAGGTATGCTATGTCTTAGGGGGAGCTAAGTTGTAGTGTGAGAAGAGAAGTTCTTTGACAAATTCAAAAGGAGTGTCCAGATGTGTATCTCTGCTGGTTTTTCATGACTAATCTAGTGTAGTTCTCTCAGACAGTAGAATGTCACTTATCTCTTAAGTCAATAAGTCAGTGTCTCTAAAATCTAATTAGAATTTTTTCTTTGGCACTCACACAGAGACCTGGACTAATTGCATAAAGTATATCTTCCTACATTGTCATTGATTATGGTTCAGGCCAAAAACACGTATGTCTTGATATCTGACCCAATCAACTTGAAATCTAGACTTCAAGACTCAATACAAGAAAAGTACTTCTCTTTTGGTATTGTCTTCAATCATTCTATCTCTTTAACTCAAGGGCTTAACTGAACAAACATGTTCTATTTTTGATCACTGAGAAACTGGGAGCTTCATCAATGAAATGAATATTTCTCCCAAGTCATGAGGTGTCAGATACTTAAATAAATGAAAAGTCATGACAAAGCAATGGTGGCTTGCTGGTGAGTAACTGGGGACTCTGGCCTCTAATCAAGGTGTCTCCTCATGTCAAAAGCCACAGTTACTAACTCTGTTCCTTAAAAAAAAAGGGGGGGGGGGAAGTAATGAGGAACTCACTCTGAGTAACTGGGGATTCAGGCCTCTGATCAAGGTGTCTCCCTAATGTCAAAAGAAGTGATCTACCAACTTACTCATTGATCTTCTTGGAAATCATCTCCAACTAACATTCCTTGTTGTTATGAAACTAATGGATTACTTGTCCTCAATACCTTGAGAACACCTCTCTGATTTAGACTCTTGCTGTCTTGTGGAATAGTTGAATGATCAGCTCCATTTGGCCATACTTGTCAACTCCTGCTCTACATCATACACTATGTATGCTGATATACTCTTCATAATTCTATCTCTCCATTGTGTACTGAAGCTTAAAGAATCTTCTCTTGATGTTAGAACCTCACTTATTTTCTTAAGACCTATTCGTGACTTTCTGCACTAAGATCGTTACTGCACTTCTTCTTCATGTCTCCAGCATTGTTATGTCTTCTGCATTTCTTTTTGCTGATGTCAAAGGGGGAGAGAGGTTCTGCTATATCAATGATTTAATCAGTTGGTTGTGGCTAGTCGCCTAAGGGAAGTTCCTGATTATGAGTTGTGGGGAAATGAGAGTGAGTTAATGAGAGTGAGTTGTAGGGTTTGTCTAATTCATTTGCATGAGCATGCCTTGAAGTTAATCTGTTGTTGCAGCTGGCATTGATTTCATGTTAAATCTTGATAAACCTTGATATTGCCTGATTCATAGTGTTGCCATCATCAAAAAGGGGGAGATTGTTGTGTCCCTATGATTTTGATGATGTCTCACACTATAAGTGCATTTCTATGCATTATTATTCTTGAGCATTCTGCATATTGATAGCAACATGAATGATGATGTCTAGCATTGATGGCACTTGCTCTTTATATATGTGTGTTGCATTCTGTCAGATATCATGTCTCTGCATATATCATGTCTGGGTGGCAAAGTCTATACACTAGACTGTGTAAATGTGCATCATGCAAGTCTATACATTCAACTCTCGTTCAAGCCTATGCATTGTCTTAGGCTAAGTGTGTACAGCATCTTAGGCAAAGTCTGTACATCGCTTTCAATCTTCAAGTCTATACACTGGCTTATTCTTCAAGTCTGTACATCCACAGTTAAACTTGAAGTCTGCACACTAGTCTTCACTGTCAAGTCTGCACATTGGTCTTCGATTTCAATGTCCATACATTGGACTGTTCATCAAAGTCTGTACATCAGACTGCTATAGTAAGTCTGTACAGTGAGTGATTCTTTGGTGAAGTCTGTACACTCAACTGAACTTCAAGTCTAGACATTGCACTGTAGCATCATTGTCTTCGTGTTGCTTTCCCTCACCAACACGAAATGATTTCGTGTCGTTTGAGCGTACAACACTCCGTGTTGATTTCCATGCTTGACAGGAAAACTCGTATGAGGTAATACTTCGTGTTGTTTTATCCTTGTGGTCTCTGTCTTCGTGTCGTTTCTCTTTGTCGCTTTGTGACTTCACCTCGTGTAGGTTTCAATTTTGGTCTTCGTGTTGTTTTACTCTTTAGACTTCGTGTCCTTCTCACCTTGACCACACTCCGTGTCATTCCGTATCATGTCTTCGTGTCGTGTTTCTGAAGCAGCTCTAATAGTTCTGATGAACTTCGAGTCGTTTCCCTGTAGACCTCGTGTCGTTCCTGTTTAGTAACCACACTTCGTGTCAGTTACTGTTGTTTCTGTGTCTTCGTGTCATTTTTGTTCCACTGCGTGCAGAACATTGCAGCACCTTGTGTTGCTTTCTGTGCCACCTCGTGTCGTTTCTATGTGAACCTCGTGTCGCTTCTCTCTGTCCTCTAGTTGCATCTCGTGTCATCTTTTATGTCTTGCTTGTTGTTGCAACCACTTCGTGTCGTTCTTCTTTTTACCTCGTGTTGTTTTCAACTCGTGTCGGTTACTGTTTTGTCTCCATGTTGTTCTCGTGCCGTTCTCATTACTGGTTATTATATCATGATGTTTTACTTCGTGCTGTAGTCATCGTATGTACTCCGTGTCGTTCTCCTCATTGTGTCTGTTCTGTTACAGTGTACCTCGTGTCGTTCTTTTCCTATCTCGTGTACTGGTCACGTCGTGCTGTTATCATATACCTCATGCAGCTTTAGTTTTAGTGGCCATACTGCGTGTTAATGGTTTTTATCTTCTTATAGGTACGAGGAAGATTATTCCCTAATAAAGGGGGTGCACGTGATCCAAGACAAAAGGAACCAATCCAATAAGGTCACGTGGCAGGAAGGTTCTGGATCGAGCGTGGGAGGCACACGCGTTTTGTGCCCTATCCACCTGCTGCCGCTATAAATAGAAACCTTCGTCCACCGATGAAGGTGATCAGAGCCAAGAAAGAAAAGGCAGTATTGCAGAGAGCTCGATCCACCAGTAAAGAGAAAGAAAAAGAGAGAAAGAAAAAGAGAGATAGCAGTGAAGAGAGAAAGAGAGTTTGCAGTATCGGGTTTCTGAAATTGCTTCCCAGGAAGCTACATTTGTATTAACTCTCAGTATCGAATATTTTCTCGATCAGTCTTTAGTTCCTTTTCTGATTTTCTTTATGTGTTCTTCGTCTATTTCTGATCTGTTCCCCTCCGGTGTGTGGAGGAAGGGAGTCTATCTCCGGTTTCCCTCTGGGTTGCAGAGGAAGAGAGATCGCTGATCTCTGGTGTTGCTGGTGACGGGTTGTCATTAGCAGGTTCCCTCCGGTGTGTGGAGGAAGGGAGAGGCACTCTCCGGTTCTGTTCATGCTGGGTGCTAGAACAGGTTACAAGCTCTGTGGGTAGCAAAGCTTGGTTGAGGGATTTGTCTCCCTTGGGTTTTCAAGCTGTTTGGCAGCAAGTTGTTCGCAGACTGAGTCTGCTGTGCTCTAGCAGTGGCTAGTGGAATCCTCACTCTAGTTGGAGTGAGGGGTGGATGTAGATTGTGGACTGCAGTCGAACCACCTAAAAACCGGTTGTCTTCTCTGCGGTTTGCGATCTTTATCAGCGCTCTCTATCTGCTTGTCTCTTCGACTAGTTGTGTGTTCAACTCTTATCATCATTTTCTTATTCGATCTTGATTGGTACCTGCATTTGCAATTCTTTGTGTGCTAGTTTAGAAGGGGCATAAGCTGTAGATTTATTTTCTCGCCTAAACTTTGCAAACTGGGAGTGATCTATTCATCCCCCCCTTCTATATCACTCTCGCTGCGCTAACAGTTCTCGACGTGCCTTAGGGTTTTCACCCTATTTAGCGCCGAGAGGGAGGAGGAGAGCTCATTTTCAAGTGAGCTCTCTCTCTCTTCACCCTCCAGTCTCCACCACGGCGCCGATCGACGTGAGGGGCTTCCCCTTTTCACTTCTTCTCTCGTCTCTACGAGGTCTCATTCGGGACTACATCCCTCTTAATTATGGAGTCGCCCCCTCTTGGTGGGTGTTCTCCTATTTTACTTCTGGGCATGCTCCTGATAAGGGGAGATGCTGTCAAAATTTTCTTGAAATTTTCTTTTCTATTTTCCTCTTCACATCATCTTATTTTTCCTTGATTTTGTCTGCAGCTATTGAAATGGCCTCTTCTTCCAGCCGTGTTGCTTCCGGCGCTGCTGATGTCGACGCTTCTTCCCAGGGTAGGGTGTCTGGCCCTGTTGTAACTTGGAGGAATGTCGGACAACTGGACCGGGGTTTTGGGAGGATCACCATAGTCGATGAATCCTCCAACTCTGAAACAGATACAATATCCTCATCTCGCGTTGTGACCGTCGAGGGAGGGCTGAACTTCAATCGCGATGATGGGTATCGCCCGGACTTCCTGAAGGACCGTCATCATGCACCATTCATCTGCACTTTCAGTGTCTCGGGGAAGAGAGACGTCATGCTGGCTCGGATGGTGGAACGGGCCATGTTGGTGGACCAGGATAGCTTGAAAGGCTCCGTGTATCGCGGAGACACCATCTATCTTCCGGGAGAGCGACGCAAGTGGAACGCCGTCTTGGGGGTAACAGAGCTGGAGGTAGAGCAGAAAATGCTGACAAGGGCTCCAGAATTAACACCAGCTAGGTGGGACACCACTGCAGGTCGGGTCAACAGAGAGAAACCCGGCTATGGTTTATTCTTGGCGCCTATCAAGTGGGGCTATAGAGACGAACCATTCATCCTGAACTGCGTGGCTGTCCAGTTCAAATTCCAGTTGGCTGCTGGGTGGTTTGCCGACACGAAGGTGACCGACGCCCATCTCTTCCGCGTAGGAGCGGTAGAATTCACAGAATATGTTATGAAGGAGTATGCGCCATTGCTGGTCAGGGTCGGGGTGTATCACAGTGTGTATGCGTCCCATTTCTGGTACCCCATCGTGAAAGGGTTGTGTTGCGGCATGTTCGAAGTGTTCTGCTGATGTGAAACAACCCCTCGGACCTAGAATTGCAAGCAACACAACGATTTTGGCAACGTGACACAAGCGGATTCACTCGCGTTGGCACACTCGGGTCCGTAGGAGGGCCAGCGATGACGGTGAGGGTCCGAGGTTGGACCTCAATGTTCCAAGGGTATGGCCAGCTAAGGATGGACCCCAATGGGCAAGGGATGCCCCAATTCCGTGGGCGGCCAGCACGCCAAGGGCGTGGGATGTAGTGGTTCTCTCTCAACTCGCTCCGCGGTGGCACTCAAATCGATGATATTTTGAGATCGGGCACTCACTCACCGACCGACGGCACTAAGCAGCAATACTAAACAAGCAAAGCAATTCCAGTAGAGTAGGGCAACCCGAGGCTCACCTGATCGGTGTGAAGACACCGATCCCGGTCGGAGACGAGGGCGAGCGGGGAAGTGTGGATTCCCCGCACACTGCGCCGATGAAGCTTGACTTGTTTAAAGATTACAATCACTACACCTCACACAGGAGGGTGGACTTGGGGTGGGGATTTTTGTATTACAAGTCAAACACTACCTCCGCACAGGAAGGGGCGCTAAGCCGGCCAGGCGGGGAGGGGAGATAAGCTCGACCGCGCCGACGAAGCACCCGACCGAATCTGCCCGGGTCTGGGACAGCAAGATAGGGGGTCGATGTAGTCGCCGCTGTGAGCTCCCCTGGACTCAGAACTTGATCAGACTTGTGCCAAAATGTTGCTGACGTACCCAGGTACGACTGTGATTTTTAGTGGGCGGTCCCGAGGTCTTCGCTGGCGGGGACGGGCTCTGGAACAGGTCCCTTGCGTGCAGAAGCAGACTGTTCCTAGGGACAGCAGCGGATGGCCGAAGTCACTACGGCAGTTCCTAAAGTCCAAATGAGGCAGGACCAAGTCAAGGACATCCGTGGATAAGTCTACTTCGCAGAAACATTGACGGGGAAGCCGGATGAGGTCGGTGGAGACCGGGGGACCCAAAAAGGTGCTGACAGGTCGTAGCAGACTTGGGGAAGCAGCGGGGAGCAGTCGGAGGATAAATTTGATAACTCTGTCCCATGGAACCCAAATGCAGTTCTGTTTCCTGATCCTAGAAGAGGACAGGACGTTGAAGAACTTTGATGAAGAAACCTCGGCTCGGTTCTGCTAGGGTCCGCCGTGGCACAGCTTCCTTTCAGGTTCAGGTACTCGGTGGCAGTAACTCGGCAGCAGCTATCTGATACGAATAGTTACTTGCAGAAAATACCCCGGCCGCTCCCGAACTCTGAATCACAAGCCGTCAGAGTTTCTGGAATCATGGTCGAGTCTACTTCGCAGCAAAATTGACGGGGAAGCCGGATGAGGTCGGTGGAGACCGGGGGACCCAAGAAGGTGCTGACAGGTCGAAGCAGACTTGGGGAAGCAGCTTGGAGCAGTCGGAGGAGAAACTCTATAACTCTGTCTCACGGAACCCGAACGCAGTTCCTCTTCCTGATCCTGGAAGAGGACAGGACGTGGAAGAACTTTGATGAAGAGGCCTCGGCTTGGTTCTGCTAGGGTTGGCCGTGGCACAGCTTCAAAACCGGTTCTGGTACTCTGCAGGGGGAGCCCAGCGCAGTCAGGGGAGAATGGCTCTCCCGGACAGCCCCGAACTCGGAATGGGATGAGATCACCTCGTTTGTGAAGAAGACTCGCAGACCTTTCCGTCGATGTAGGCCACGCCCCCAGGAGCTTCGGGAAGAGGTCGTGGGCAGCACTGCAACTGGCGGCTGTTCTGCAGGTCTTCAGCTGTATGCAAAGGAGAAGGGGGAAAAGGGTGGAGGGGTGGTTCCTTTGGTGGAAGGAGAGGGGAAATGGTTGCTTTGGTGATGGGGAATGGTTGGGAGGTGGCAAGGGAGGTGAGGGAGGAAGGAGGGGCAGAGCTAGCAGGGGAGGGGGGGTGATTGCGCAAATGGTCAAGGGGGGGTGGAGGTGGGGAGATGGGGGCGCAAGTGGCTTGGGGAAATGGGGAGGGTTCCCTTCGATTTGGGTGGAGGGTTAATGGAGGTGCTAATGGGGTCCTAGGGAAGGGGAAGAGTTGCTTTGGGAAGGGGAAAGGGTGTCTAGGAGAATGGATTCTCCCTTGGGAATGTGAAGGGATTGTATGGGGAAGGGGAAAGGTTGCTTGGGAAGAGGGAGAGGTGCCTAGGAGAAAGGGGTTTCACCTAGGGGTTGGAGGGGGAGTAAATGGAAGGTATGGGGAAGGGCGAGGGGTCTTAAATAGAGGTTAATAGGGAGGAGAGAGAGTGAATTTCGAATTTGGAGTGGGGAGGAGAGAGAATGGGGTTCGCCCCCTTTAGAGAGAGAGAGAAGTAGAGAGAGAGAGAGCTAGAGAGAGAGAGAGAGAGCAAGAGACACAGTTCTTGTGGATTTTAAACTTAATCCATTCTCCTAGACACCCTTTCCCCTTCCCAAAGCAACTCTTCCCCTTCCCTAGGCCCCCATTAGCACCTCCATTAACCCTCCACCCAAATCGAAGGGAACCCTCCCCATTTCCCCAAGCCACTTGCGCCCCCATCTCCCCACCTCCACCCCCCCTTGACCATTTGCGCAATCACCCCCCCTCCCCTGCTAGCTCCACCCCTCCTTCCTCCCTCACCTCCCTTGCCACCTCCCAACCATTCCCCATCACCAAAGCAACCATTTCCCCTCTCCTTCCACCAAAGGAACCACCCCTCCACCCTTTTCCCCCTTCTCCTTTGCATACAGCTGAAGACCTGCAGAACAGCCGCCAGTTGCAGTGCTGCACACGACCTCTTCCCGAAGCTCCTGGGGGCGTGGCCTACATCGACGGAAAGGTCTGCGAGTCTTCTTCGCAAGCGAGGTGATCTCATCCCATTCCGAGTTCGGGGCAGTCCGAGAGAGCCATTCTCCCCTGACTGCGCTGGGCTCCCCCTGCAGAGTACCAGAACCGGTTTTGAAGCCGTGCCACGGCCAACCCTAGCAGAACCAAGCCGAGGCCTCTTCATCAAAGTTCTTCCACGTCCTGTCCTCTTCCAGTATCAGGAAGCGGAACTGCGTTCGGGTTCCGTGAGACAGAGTTATAGAGTTTCTCCTCCGACTGCTCCAAGCTGCTTCCCCAAGTCTGCTTCGACCTGTCAGCACCTTCTTGGGTCCCCCGGTCTCCACCGACCTCATCCGGCTTCCCCGTCAATTTTGCTGCGAAGTAGACTCGACCACGATTCCAGAAACTCTGACGGCTTGTGATTCAGAGTTCGGGAGCGGCCGGGGTATTTTCTGCAAGTCACTGTTTGTATCAGATAGCTGCTGTCGAGTTACTGCCACCGAGTACCTGAACCTGAAAGGAAGCTGTGCCACGGCGGACCCTAGCAGAACCAAGCCGAGGTTTCTTCATCAAAGTTATTCAACGTCCTGTCCTCTTCCAGGATCAGGAAACGGAACTGCATTTGGGTTCCGTGGGACAGAGTTATCAAATTTATCCTCCGACTGCTCCCCGCTGCTTCCCCAAGTCTGCTACGACCTGTCAGTACCTTTTTGGGTCCCCCGGTCTCCACCGACCTCATCCGGCTTCCCCGTCAATGTTTCTGCGAAGTAGACTCATCCACGGACGTCCTTGACTTGGTCCTGCCTCATTTGGACTTTAGGAACTGCCGTAGTGACTTCGGCCATCCGCTGCTGTCCCTAGGAACAGTCTGCTTCTGCACGCAAGGGACCTGTTCCAGAGCCCGTCCCCGCCGGCGACGACCTCGGGACCGCCCACTAAAAATCACAGTCGTACCTGGGTACGTCAGAGACATTTTGGCACAAGTCTCATCAAGTTCTGAGTCCAGGGGAGCTCACAGCGGCGACTACATAGACCCCTATCTTGCTGTCCCAGACCCGGGCAGATTCGGTCGGGTGCTCCGTCGGCGCGGTCGAGCTTATCTCCCCTCCCCGCCTGGCCGGCTTAGCGCCCCTCCCTGTGCGGAGGTAGTGTTTGACTTGTAATACAAAAATCCCCACCCCAAGTCCACCCTCCTGTGTGAGGTGTAGTGATTGTAATCTTTAAACAGGTCAAGCTTCATCGGCGTAGTGTGCGGGGAATCCACACTTCCCCGCTCGCCCTCGTCTCCGACCGGGATCGGTGTCTTCACACCGATCAGGTGAGCCTTGGGTTGCCCTACTCTACTGGAATTTCTTTGCTTGTTTAGTATTGCTGCTTAGTGCCGTCGGTCGGTGAGTGAGCGCCCGATCTCAAAATATCATCGATTTGAGTGCCACTGCGGAGCGAGTTGAGAGAGAACCACTACATCCCACGCCCTTGGCGTGCTGGCCGCCCATGGAATTGGGGCATCCCTGGCCCATTGGGGTCCATCCTTAGCTGGCCATACCCTTGGAACATTGAGGTCCAACCTCGGACCCTCACCGTCATCGCTGGCCCTCCTACGGACCCGAGTGTGCCAACGCGAGTGAATCCGCTTGTGTCACGTTGCCAAAATCGTTGTGTTGCTTGCAATTCTAGGTCCGAGGGGTTGTTTCACATCATCTGCCCACAGTTTAATACTTTCTATACAGCAGAGGGTGAAACTTCTCTAGACCTCTGGAGCCTGTCACAGCTGTCGGGTCTGCCGATCAATGGAGAGCCCTATGAGGAGGTATGCCTCCATGACTTCATTAAGGATGAGACAGATGGTGAGGGCGAGTACTATTTTGGCTACTCATATCGGTACTTGATGAAAGCGTACCGCTCCCTCTGCTTGGCACTGAATAGGGGGTCCTCGAAGGGGTATCAGCCCCGAGAGAAGAGTAGCAAATTGAGAGTCTGAGTGGGACATTGGATTCAGTATTTCTTCGGCGGCCCTCTGAAGTACAGTGAGTTTCCCCATGTAGCTCCTGTTGCAGGTAAGCCCAGCAAACCACCCAAGTTCAAGTCAGCGCTGCCCGCTTCCCTTCGACGGATTAGTTGCGGAAGATAGAATCCCACTGGGGCGGATCCCCTTAGGCATTGTGCGGCTTACCTCACTTTCTGGTTGTCTACTTTTGCCCTCCCACAGGGAGATGAGACAGTCATTAGGCCGGAGGCAATATACCCGGCTTGTCAGATGGCTTGGGGCATGCGGCTTGCTCTATGTCCTGCAGCACTTTGCCTGATTTACAAATCTCTTGGAGATATTCATAGGCATCGGATCCCCCGCTCTTTCAGAACAGTGGGGCCGTTTCATTTCTTCAATGCCTGGGTATGCAACCTGTTCCCAGAGCTGGCTCCTAGGACTTTGCAGATAGTGACATTGTACCCCAGGATGCTGGAATTTGCTAGTGCAGAGCCCGGTCCCGTGTCTCATCAGCTTTTCTCCATCCGGGGCCGACTGACAAGGGTTCCGATGGATTCAGCGGGGACCATCCATTTTTGGAATTTGGCCGCACATTCCGCTCCATTGGTGAATCGCCAGCGTGAATGTAAGCTCGAGGTAGTGGAGACTTTCACACATTTCATTTCAGGCAACACCGTGACCCGGCCATTCTTGGAGCCTGAGCTCATTGACTGGGCTTTATCAATTCGCCCCAGTGTCTTAATGTTTAGAAAAGGGGGTGTGGTTCATTTAGAACCCTACTATCCTTTCAGGTTTGGCCGAAATTTTCGGCTATGATCAGCACATCTCGCCTTCGGTTGCCCTGTTTCCTCTGGATAGCAGGTCGAAGCACGGCTCGACTGTTGTAGCTGAGGGTCGCTCCTGGTGGGACTACTTTCACTGCAGGGACGCCAATGTTTTTAGAGTGCCGGTGTCGAACCGCGTTCCCTGGGTCACTCCAGAGTATATAAAGTGGTGGAATGCTTGACCGGGCTTTTATCGCAATGCCAGGGTGGCATGCTGGGATGTAGCTGAGCGCACCTTTCTGAGCCAGCAGCCTGGGCCAGTTTTTGATATTGAAGAAGCCCATTTGAAGAGGCTGTTCTCCCAACATCCGAAGGAGGTAGAGGCATATATAGCACGCAGGAAAGCCGCAAAAGCAGGAAGCAACTGAACAGCTGGTGCCTGTGCTTGCTGACATAGATGAAGATACTTTCACGCAGAATTTAGAGCATCTGTGCCAGATTGGTGGTTCCCGCTTGGAGCTTCAGCAGTACCCATTCCCCATTGAGGAGCCGCTCTCCAAAGCAGTTTCATGGAAGTGTGAGGTTGACCGCTTCTGCCCGTACCGGGCGTTTGTTAATAGAGAAGACAGAACCCCGACATATTATCAACATACGTCTTGGCTGTTCGTCTTGATGAATATCCACGGACTGACCCTTGACAGTCCCGTAGCAAGTGTTCTGGACAAGCCTTTGTTTGTATCTTTTCATTATGCTGATGTTTGGGGTTTCGACCACCTTGGCTTATATCATTGCATAGCTTCCCATGGTCACGCGGACTTGGCCGACCTAGCTGAGAAGTGCAAGAAGATTGGCGACGTTTGCTGGCTTGTTAGGGAGGCTGCATCCCGAAGCAAGGAGGTGGCTTATCAGTATTGGCCCCTCTCGTCTTTTTACAACGGCCGGGCAGGTAAGTCTTCTTCAGTTGACATGTAGAGTAGTTTGTTGCTCAGTTCTTTTATAACGGCATGTGCTCCATTTGACAGACCGTCCAGATATAAAGCAGCAGGGACTTTATAGAAAAATCATTTCCCAGGCTCAGAAGCCAAAATATTTTGAGGCTCCCGCACCGGTGCCGACCACTACTCCGCTGCCACCTGGCAAAAAGAGAGCGGCTTCCGCGCTGAAAGTTGCAATAGGCCGAGCAAAGAAAGCTTGGAAAACTTCTTCCAAGCAGTCTTCGACTGATGCGGCTAAGGCTCCTCTGCCTGAAGTGCCGTCATTTGAGCAGTTTACCGCTCAGAAAGAGGCCACTCAGCAAGCAGCTGAAGGTGATATCACTTTTCTTTGCGGTCTAAAGGAGTGTTCTCTTCATGACGTCTTCACTCCTTTGAATTTTCTTTGTTTGACCTCAGCTTAAGGAGCGGTTGGCACCACCACACGTGCTGAGGAGGTCGTCCTGGAGACGGGAGACATAGGGTCTTCTGTCATAGCCACGGCAGGGGCGACCAAAACAGTTGAAGCCCCAGGGGAGAGTCTCCCCGCTACTTGGGAGGATGTCAGACTCCCTTCTCCCACACCTGCCAGTGAGGCCGAGGGTGAGCCAAGTGATTGTCATCCTTCCTGACTCTTCTTTCTTATTGATCTTTTTGCCCTGCCTTATGTGTATGTTTGTTGTAGAGGCAGGAGTGGTTAGCACCGTGGTTGAGACGCCTGCCGTGGATGTTCCTTCACAGCCTGAAGGACATAAGACTGCGCTAAAGAAATGTGCTATCCCATTGCGGCGTGTAATCACCCGCTCGGCGGCCCGCCAGGCGACAGAGGAGGCGGGCCAACCCCAGATCAGCATAGATATTTCCTCCAGTAGCTCTGCCACCCCTTTTGACGAAGAAATTGACTATTATTCGTCAGAAGGTGACGAACGAGCACCTGCGGCAGCCATCAAAGGGGTGGCGACACCCCTCATACCGTTGAGCGGTCCTTTGATCTTTAGTCCTCCGAGGTTGCCAGTGACATCATCTGAGGGAATGTTGCCGGAGGAATTCGCCGGGCTAGACATGGAGGTGGAGATAACCCCTCCTTTTGTTGCTTCATCTGCAGAGTTAGAATCTTCCATACAGGCACTTGAAGAGATGGATGTTGCGGCCATAGTAAGTTCTGCCCGCCCCCCTACAGAGCCGCATATCTTTTCATTCTTTTCTACCATCTTGGTGCTTACTGGAATCTTGTTCCAGGAGCCTGACGTAGCCAATCACCCTCTGGTATCACCTTCTGATGCTATCGTGGTTTCGTCGGAGGCTTCGGATATGCTACCGCTGGCCACCGTGTCTTCTTCAGAGGCAGTTACCATACTTCGCCCTGTGCCAGTAAGAATACACGCAGCTGCCAAAGTATCATCAATGGAGCTGAGCCCGCTGGGAGAGAGTCTCGCCCTGGTGTCGGCAACAGAATTGAGAGCTGAAGTTGACCCGTCAAGAGGTTCTGCCTTCGTCCCGGCGGCCATAATGACTATTACGCCTGACCCTATAGCTCCCTCCGTGCTAGAGATAGAGTTGGAACCTCCGCCTCTTCCAGCACCTGTAGAAGAGAGTTCTTCCAGGAGCCCGACGGAGCAAGAGCATGCTGCCGCGGTACCTGCTACTTCGGCTCTGGTGGCCGTTCCATCTTCTTCTTCCGAGCCAGATATTGGCTTATGGGCTTCCATAGATAGGGATGTGACCTTTGAGGTGGCTCCGGCAGCCTCCCTGGGCTTCACTTCATCAGAGGACTTTGTCTGGCAGTATTTAGAGATGTTGCGCCAGGTTGTGGAGTCTCAGCCGACACTATCTTACCCCCAGTTGAAGGAAGTGGTCGGGCGACTGACGATCGGGCTGCAAGCATTAGGCTGTCCTTTGGACACCTGGACCCAGCGGGTGCTGTTCCTGCTAAAATTTGTAAACCGCCGGGACTTTCTTGGGAGGGTGATGAACGACCAACTAACGGCCCTCAAGTTGCAGAAAGCTGACTGTCAGGCGGAGCTGACGTCTCTGATCTCCGATCTTCAGAAGAGCAAAGCTCATGTTGAAGCTTCTGCTGCTCGGGCACATATTCTACGTAGCCGACGGGAAGAACTCCGGGCTGAATTGGCTACCATTGAAGCTGAGATACCACGGCTGGAAGCTGCAGAAGTCCAAGGCATCGAGGAAACTTCTTTACTGGAGGGCCGAGTCGCGTCCCTATAGACTGAGGTGACTCGCGTTCAGGAGGAAGAAATGCAGCTCCGTGAACTGGGAGCGGCTCCACATGTTGGGCTCATTGACTTTATAGATATTTTCAGGCGGTCTTAGCTGATCTGCCTTTGTAATTCGTCCCCTCCGAAGGGCCCCTTTTGTATTCATTCCCCTCCTTTTTGTAATGAAATACAAGCCTACTTTACTGTTTTAGGTGTCCACCTTTGCACTTGTATTCTATCACATCTTGTGGCAACTTTGGCGACCTGCTTGGAAGTATACCCATGTCTGCGCCGCAGGAGAGCGTCCACCCTTTCAAGGAAAGGATGGGGGCCTCGCTCCACTGCGTGACGGGGTTGTAGAGGTTGCCAGATTGGTGCAGATGTAAGTCTTGTCGATAAGAAATGTCAAAAATATGACTGCTGGCTGATGAAAGGTCCATCCGGGATAGGCTCTATTACCGGTGGGACAACTGATGGGAGTGCTACTCAGAGGCATAGCATATACTTTATAGTCATCACATTACTGACCCAAGCGCCCTTTCGGGTTTTTGCCGGGGCCGGCTTTGGGGAAATGCTAGCCGACCTTGTCGATGTTGACAAGGGTCGAAAAGGTAGTTGGTCTTGCCAATGGTGACGAAGACCGAAAAGGGTAGCGACCGATCTTACCGATGGTGACAAGGGTCAAAAAGGTAGCCGGTCTTGCCGATGGTGACAAGGACCGGAAAGGGTAGACGGTCTTGCCGATGGTGACAAGGATCGGAAAGGGTAGCGACCGATCTTGCCGATGGTGACAACGGTCGAAAAGGTGGACGGTCTTGCCGATGGTGACAAGGATCGAAAAGGGTAGACGGTCTTGCCGATGGTGGCAAGGACCGGAAAGGGTAGCGACCGATCTTGCCGATGGTGACAAGGGTCGAAAAGGTAGACGGTCTTGCCGATGGTGACAAGGACCGGGAAGGGTAGCGACCGATCTTGCTGATGGTGACAAGGGTTGAAAAGGTAGACAGTCTTACCGATGGTGACAAGGACCAAAAGGGGTAGACGGTCTTGCCGATGGTGACAAGGACCGGAAAGGGTAGCGACTGATCTTGCCGATGGTGACAAGGGTCGAAAAGGTAGACGGTCTTACCGATGGTGACAAGGACCGTAAAGGGTAGCGACCGATCTTGCCGATGGTGACAAGGGTCAAAAAGGTAGACGGTCTTACCGATGGTGACAAGGACCAAAAAGGGTAGACGGTCTTGCCGATGGTGACAAGGACCGGAAAGGGTAGCGACCGATCTTGCCGATGGTGACAAGGGTTGAAAAGGTAGACGGTCTTGCCGATGGTGACAAGGACCGTAAAGGGTAGCGACCGATCTTACCGATGGTGACAAGGGTCAAAAAGGTAGACGGTCTTGCCGATGGTGAAAAGGATCAGAAAGGGTAGCGACCGATCTTGCCGATGGTGACAAGGGTCGAAAAGGTAGTTTGGGGTGGAATGACGAACGAGGATAAACCCATTACTACATCATCTTTTCATTTCATCATCATTTTTATCATTTTTTTATTCATTTCATCATCATTTTTTTAACCACATTACCGACTCAAGCACCCTTTCGGGGTTTCGCCGGAGTCAGCCCCCTTTTGCTTTTGCCCACGCACCCTCTCGGGTTTTCACGTGGCGGGGTACCCGATTTTGCCTGCAACGCCCTTTCGAGTTTTCGCCACAGCTGGGTTATAGCCATTTTTGCCCTCGTCCCTGTTTAGGAACAAGGCCGGCGGGGTATCTCTATTTTTAACCCCATCTTTCTTTTCTCTCTTTTTTTGTAGGAAGAAGACGGGACACAGAAGAGCCTGCCCGCTAGCACGCCGATCGGCCTTGTCGATGATGACAAGGGTCGGATCCTAGTTTGGTTCGTCGACATTGGTTAAATGCCGAAGCAAAGGGTATAGTTCTTAACAGGGACGGAAGGTCCAAGTTAAGGGTAGAGGTCGACCTATCTCGCCGATGATGACGAGGGTCGACTCCTGGGTTTGTTCATCGACAGGGGTTACATGTCGATGCAAAGGTATGATTATTGACAAGGATGAAAAGTCCGAGTTAAGGGCTAGAGGTCGACCGGTCTCGTCGATGATGACGAGGGTCGAACGTGGGTTTGTTCATCGACATGGGTTACATGTCAAAGCAAAGGATATATTCAATAACAAGGATGGAAGGTCCAAGTTAAAGGAGTAGAGTTCGACCAATTTTGCCGATGATGACGGGGATCAAACACCGGTTTGTTCGTCGACATGGGTTACATGTCGAAGCAAGGGACATGCTCATTAACGAGGGCGAAAGGTCCAAGTTATAGGATGGGGGTCGACCGATCCCGCCGATGATGACGAGGGTCGGACGCAGGTTTATTAGGGGATCTCCGGTGGGACTTCCGATGGTTATCCCTTGGGAATCTCATTGAGAGGAGGATGAAGAGAAACTTTTGGATTACCACTTTACTGACCTAAGCGCCCTTTTTGGGTTTTCGCCGAGGCCAGCCCCCTCTTGCTTTTGCCCACGCGCCCTTTCAGGTTTTCACGTGGCGGGGTACCCGATTTTGCCCGCAGCGCCCTTTCGGGATTTCGCCGCAGCCGGGTTATAGCCATTTTTGCCCTCGTCCCTATTTAGGAACAAGGCCGGCGGGGTATCCCTATTTTTAACCCCATTTCTGTTTCTTTCTTTTTTTTTTGAACTCATGTAACAGAAGGATGCTGAGAGGGTCGGCTAGAACATGAAGTATCGTGTCGAGAAAAAAAGGGGTTTATTCGTTAGCAAGAAGGTAATGCTAACGCAAAGGATAGATTTTGTGCCGATTCGGGCGTAGGGCCCGCAATGGCAATGATGTATAAAGGTCGGCTAGGACATGAAGTCTTGCGCCGAACAAAGGGGTTTATTCGTTAGCAAGGAGGTAATGCTAACGCAAAGGATAGATTTGAACCAATTCGGGCGTAGGGCCCGCAATGGCAATGATGTATAAAGGTCGGCTAGGACACGAAGTCTTGCGCCGAACAAGGGGTTTATTCGTTAGTAAGAAGGTAATGCTAACGCAAAGGATAGATTTGAACCGATTCGGGCGTAGGGCCCGCAATGGCAATGATGTATAAAGGTCGGCTAGGACACGAAGTCTTGCACCAAACAAGGGGTTTATTCGTTAGCAAGAAGGTAATGCTAACGCAAAGGATAGATTTTATGCTGATTTGGGCGTAGGGCTCGCAATGGCAATGATGTATAAAGGTTGGCTAGGACATGTAGTCTTGCACCGAACAAGGGGTTTATTCGTTAGCAAGAAGGTAATGCTAACGCAAAGGATGGATTTGTGCCGATTCGGGCGTAAGGCCCGTAATGGCAAAGTCGTAGGTATTATGCGAGTCTGGCCAGGGCAGAGTGCCACTAGACCGAGGTAAGTATAGCTCGATCAAGATGGAATGCCACTAGACTGAGGTAAGTGTAGCTCGATCAGGGCGGAGTGCCACTAGACCAAGTTTGAGATAGCTCGGTCAGGGCGGTGTGCCACTAGACTAAGGGTGAAGGTAGCTCAGTCAGGGCGGAGTGCCACTGGACCAAGGTGAAGGTAGCTCGGTCAGGGCGGAGTGCCACTATACCAAGGGTAGAGGTAGCTCGATCTGGGCGGAGTGCCACTGGACCAAGGGTGGAGGTAGCTTGGTCTGGGCGGAGCGCCACTGGACCAAGGGTGGGGGTAGCTCGGTCAGGGTGGAGTGCCACTGGACCAAGGGTGGAGGTAGCTCGATCTGGGCGGAGTGCCACTGGACCAAGGGTGGAGGTAGCTTGGTCAGGGCGGAGTGCCACTGAACCAAGAGTGGAGGTAGCTCGGTCTGGGCGGAGCGCCATTGGACCAAGGGTGGGGGTAGCTCGGTCAGGGCGGAGTGCCATTGGACCAAGGGTGGAGGTAGCTCGGTCTGGGCGGAGTGCCACTGGACCAAGGGCGGAGGTAGCTTGGTCAGGGCGTAGTGCCACTTAACCAAGAGTGAGGTAGTTCGGTCTGGGCGGAGTGCCACTAGACCAAGGGTGGAGGTAAATCATTCAGGGAACGCCGGTTGAACCGTGTGATATAGCCTTAGGTGCTTCCCATTAAGGGGAGAGAATTGGATGACTCCTTTGTGATCCGTAAGGACATACGCACCCCCCTTCATATGCTCGGTGGACGACATACGGTCCGACCCAATTTTCAACCAACTTCCCCTTGGGGTTGGAGGCCATCACCTCTCTTCTCTTAACCATCACCAGGTCACCCCTTTTGAACTCCCGTCCTTTGACCAGCTTATCAAAAGCACGGGCCATGCGGGCTTGATAGAGTTGAATATTCTGTTGCGCCCGGAGATGCTTTCCTTCAAGCTCGGCGAGCTCTTCTAGTCTTCTTTCTACGTTAGCCTGCTCGTTGCCCACCAATCCATGCTGGATGGCGACCCGTAATGAGGGGACCTCCAGCTCAATTGGCACCACAGCCTCTGACCCATACACGAGGGAGTAGGGTGAGCAGTCGGTAGGGGTCTTGTAGACCGTACGGTAAGCCCACAGTGCCTCGTACATTCCTTCTTCCCAATCTCTTCTGTTAGTCTTGACAATTTTTGCCAGCAGAGTGCACAGCGTCTTGTTAAAGGCCTCTGTAAGTCCGTTGGCCTGAGGGTAGTAGGGAGATAATGTTCTCCAATCAATCTTGTATTTTTCAGCTAGCCGATAAACCTTCTGATTTCTGAAGTGGCTGCCGTTGTCGGAGATGATTTGGCTAGGAATCCCGAACCGAAATATTACATTTTGCCGGTAGAATCTCGCAACTAATTCTCCCGTGACTTCTTTTAGTGCTACTGCCTCTGCCCATCTGGAGAAGTAATCTGTAGCTGCTAAGATGTATTTGCACCCTGATGAAGATGCTGGTAGTGGCCCCACCACGTCCGTGCCCCACTGGGCAAACGGCCAGCTTGGTAAGGAAGGATGTAGAGGCACTGGAGGTCTTCTTGACACATTGGTGTGCTCTTGACATTTCTGACAAGCCTTGGCGAACTTGCAGCAATCATCAAATATAGTGGGCCAATAATAACCCAATTTCTTTATTTCGATCTTCATTTTCAGACCGGCCTGGTGCGCCCCGGCTGATCCGGCATGGACTTCTTGCATTACCTGCCTGGCTTCCCATGGAGATAAGCATCGAAGTAATACCTTCTTTTGGGCATCTGCCATTATTCGGAACAATGTTCCATTCCTCATCTCATAAGAATCTTTGACTCTCAAGAGTCTCATTCTCTATTCTTTCACCTTTAGAAGCTGTTGGTGTTGGAACCAATGCAGGAGGTACTCCCGCTAGTCGGGCTGCTGGACTGCTTCAGCAACTGTTACTTCATTGGCTTGCTCATCGACTAAGTCTTCTGTCATACTGGGGACCTGCCGCCGGTTGATGACTGCTATGTTCAGGCTCGTATCAGGCGGGACCGCCAAGGAACTTGCCAGCTTTGCGAGGGCGTCAGCTTGAGCATTCTGTCCTCGGTTGACGTGCTTGACGCTGATGAAGTAGAATCTTGTCATTAGGCGCAGGGCCAGATGGTAGTAAGGGACGAGCTCCTGCTTTCGCACCTCGAACTCCCCTTCCAATTATTTTATGACCAGCATGGAGTCCCCGAACGCTTCTAGCATTTGAATCCCCATGGACAGAGCAATCTGTAGCCCGATTATGAGGGCTTCATATTCTGCTTCATTATTTGTGCAAGGCTTGTTTATTGAGCAGGACGTGTGTATGACTTCCCCTTCAGGAGACTTCAAGACTATGCCTGCTCCTGCGCGGACTCTGGCCGATCCCGTCGCTGAGGTGTCAATTCTGGAGGCACCATCAAAATACAGCTGCCATAGGGAGGGCCGCACCTGGCCGACCTCTAAAGTTTCATCTTCAGGAAGCTCTGGTTCCAGAGGGCAGTCTTCGGGTACTGGATGTTCAGCAAAGAAGTCTGCAATAGCTTGGCCCTTGACGGCCCTTTGTGGTACATAGGAGATGTCATACTCCATAAGAATCACCGCCCAATTGCCCAGGCGGCCTTTGAGGGCCGGTTGGGACATGATGTATTTAAGTGGATCCTCTCTAGAAATCAGCTTAACTTCGTGTGACAGCATGTAGTGCCGCAGCTTCTTGACCACGAAGACCAATGCCAAGCAAATCTTCTCAATGTAGGTGTACCTTTCCTCAGTTCTGACCATTCTTCGACTGAGATAGTAGAGGGCTTGTTCTTTTCCTTCTTCATTATTCTGGGCTAGCATTGCCCCCAGAGAATTATGTGTGGCTGCTATGTAGAGGATCAGCGACCGTCCTTTCACTAGCTCACCCAGCACTGGAGGGGTTTTCAGGTAATCCTTCAGTTTATCGAAGGCTATCTGGCATTCTTCGTCCCAGTAGAAGGGAAAATCCTTCATCATCAGCTTGTGAAAGGGGTGGCATCGCCCCGAAAAGTTGGATATAAACCGCCGGACGTATGCAAGGCGGCCCTGAAGGGATCTTAGCTCAGAGAGATTCCTTGGCGAGGGTAACTCCTGAATCGCCTTGATCTTGGCGGGGCCTATTTCAATTCCCCGATACCTGACAATGAAACCCAAGAACTTTCCACTCGAGACTCCGAACGCACACTTCATAGGGTTCATTTTTAATTCATACTGCCTCAGCCTCTGGAAAATGACTCGGAGGTCTTGCAGATGGTCTTCTTTCTTTTTGGTCTTGACTACCAGGTCGTCTATGTAGCACTCGACCTTATGGTAAAGCAGCTCATCAAATATTCTAGTCATCGCCCGCTGATAAGTTGCGCCGGCATTCTTTAATCCGAACGGCATTCTTTTGTAGTGATAAATGCCTTTGGGGGTCCGAAAAGCGGTGTGGATCCGGTCATGTTCCATGATCCATATCTGGTTGTAGCCAGATGACCCATCCATGAATGATAGGGCCTCATGACCAGTTGTTGCATCTATCATGACCTCCGTTATCGGCACTGGGAAGTCATCTTTAGGGTAGGCTTTATTCAGATCCCGGAAGTCAACACATATCCAGATCTGTCCGTTCTTCTTCTTCACGGGCACGATGTTAGCTAACCACGTGGTATATTGTTTTTCCTAGATGAAACCCACATCAATGAGCTTGTCGACCTCTTTGCATATTTGAGTGATGAGCTCTGGCCTCATGCGCCTAGGGGGGCTGTTTCACTGGCTCTACCCCAGGGTTTATGGTCAGCTCATGTTGTGAGACTGAAGGGCTTAGTCCTGGCATCTCTCTGTAGGTCCAGGCAAAGCAGTCCCGATATTCTTGTAGCAACTGAATGTACATCCTCTATTCTTCGGCAGACAGTTGGGCACTGAGGAAGGTTGGCCTGGGGTCATCCTCATCTCCCAAGTTGACTTCTATCAGTTCATCGATTGTTGCTTGACCTCCGTCTTCTATCTCAGGGGGTGCAGGCTGGAGGTCGACAAAGTCCGGTATATCATCTTCGAGGTCGAGGACCTCGATCCCTTCGTCTTGCTTTATTTGAGTCTGCCAGAAATCTCTTGTTCGGCTGATGATGGCTGCATGCACTGTCCTGCCAACAAGTTTACCTTACTAGCAACTTCAAGGGGCGAGTTGATTGCCTCACCCCCTGCTGAGGGGGTTGCAGTCACTAAGGGCTGGTGATTATTTGTCATTAAGTCAGAGTAGCCTTGCAGCTCCTTGGCAAGGGGTGAAGAGATCTCGATCCCTTGAACCACCATGTCCTCAGTGAGGCAACCATTTCTCTTCTAGCAGCATCTGTCTCTTGATCAGGCTCGGGGGAAGCTTCCCCGACTGGTTCGAGAAGTGCCGACATCATGAACAGAGGAGGGCCACTGGAGGGAGGCAGCTCTGCTTCTTCAACATCTTCAGCTTCACTACTGCTAGCTGTGTCAAATTTGGCTTGAAGAGCTGCATCTTTCGGATAGATTTGTTCCCAGCACCGGCAGGGGAATACAGCTCGGATTCCGGATTCCTTGGCCGGGCTGGCTGAATGCACTCAACTTCTGTTAGGTGTTCACCAATGGTTGCCCCCAGTGGGTTATCCTCCATTGGGTAGAAAGCAGAGATGGTATCCACTTCATAGCGTCCGCTATCATAATATTCTTCGAGGGTGAAGCCCAATCCCGGGTGCTGAGAGATACGCCTCATTTCTTTGTCCAGGCTCGGAGGGTGCCATAGCTTCTGGAATGCTTCTTTCCTCTTGCGAGGCTGGCCAGAAGGGTGTGTTGCTTCTGGAACATCTTGGCCATTCGATTTGTTATAAATGTCAGCCCCTGTATAGGCATTGAGGGGTTTTCCATATCTTCAGGCAGATGACAATCAGTGTCTTCCTGTGTAGGGTGCTCTTCAGCTGTGTAGAACAGGCTGCTAGGACCATCTATCTGTGTCACCTCCCAAGCTTTGAAAGGCTCGACAGTAGCATTGTCGAGGCTGAGAATTGGCTTGGTAAGACCTTCGGGGATCCCGATGTGGTCGTGCTGCTGGTCAACCCTGACTTTATTAGTTTCGGGGTAGATGGCGGGAGGCGCTATCCGGCCTACATCCCCGGTGACAGTGATGTGTGAAACCACGTTGGGATCGATATATCCACGCGACGGTGGAGGGAACCATTCTGCTTTGGAAGTGCCTTTTGTTGTGCTAGAAGAGGTCTTGGCCGTAGGGGCCTTCTGCGACCATTCTGCATATAGAGGGGCGTCTGCCAAGTGGCATTCGAATACTTCGAATGGGTGGAGATCAGCAAATACTCTTTCCTCTCTCCCATCCATGCTGTATTTGATGCATTGGTGAAGTGTGGAAGGTACCACCATATTCTCATGTAGCCAAGGGCGGCCAAGCAGCGCCTTGTATGAGGTGCGAGAATCAATGACATGAAATTGCACCTTCGTGACAAAGTCCGCTAGAGTGAGTGTGAACTCTGCTACTCCTAGCGACACTTCGCACTTCTGATTGAAGCCGGCAATGCGCATATCCCCGACCTTTTGTAGGTGCACGTTGAAGTAGTGCCTCTCATATATCCTGTAGGGCAGGATGTTGACAGCTGCCTCGGGGACCACTAGGATTCTGTTCAGCTCCCGGCCATTTAGATGCCCCCTCATATACAGAGGTCTGTTGTGACTGGTGGTGGGGAGCAACATATCTTCTTGGGTGAAGGTCATGCTGGCTTCCGACAGTGCCTCAGCTAGGTAGGCTTCATATTGGGCAGGCGTCTGGAGAGTAGTAATGATCGCTTGTCGAGTCTCTTCACTGAGAGAGAGGATTTCCCAGATAGTGAATCTTGCTGGGAGCTTCTTCAATAGTTTGACCACCTGACCTCCAGCTCGGACATTGGATAGCTTCATTTCATCTGCCCACCTGGGCTTGGAAGATCCTTGGACTGTGGCCCCTGATGGACCTGCTTCATCGGACTCGGAGGCTACACCCTTTTGCTTGGGATTACCTCCTGGCTGCTCCTCGCTGGCTGCTGCCGGGCGAGTTTCTACCTCTTCTGACAATTCGAGAGATTGCTGGAGTTGTGGGTGACTGCCCCCGGTTACCGGTTCAACCTCCCAGCATGGCTGCTTCCCTTTTGACATCTTTATGAACTCCAGAAATGAAGGAGCGGGAGTGCCGCCCTCACTTTGGTCGTATAAGCCCGTCGGAGGAGGGATTTGAACTCCCCTGACCTCCGGAGGGGGTATCTTGTAGGGTTGCTCCCCTCTGAAGATAATGTTATGGTTGGCGGGTGGCTGACGCCCCCACCTTCGGCCCGACCGGGTTGCAGGTGCGGCAGTTGCGGCTTCGGCCTGGCTTTCCTTAGCGACGGGTGTGAAGCAAATCTCTTCTTCATCCTCCTCACCGGGCAAATTGAATAGGGCAGAGAGGGTGTTGTAAGAAAGGATCACACCCGTTGTAGCCTTGCCGGCCTTTCTCTTCCTTCTTTGTCTTCTTTTACTTTTCTTTGGTTGGCGCTTGCCCCCAGAACAGGCTGCCATCCCTGTCTGATGCTTTGCCAGCTTCCTCTTCCTGCTTCAGTGAAAGCTGTTCCAGCTCCTGCCACGGGAGATGATCTCGTACTAGCAAAGGTTCTAGCTCAGGCTGTACATACTCATCTAGCCCATTTATGTAGTCTTGTAGCCGTCGGGCTTCTAGACTGATCTTCTTGACTGCCGGCAACGGGGTCTGCCTCCTCCAGTTGCGGGTAGGTATCCGGATAACTGCTGGCGGATTGGTCCACATAGGTGTTGCTACTAGTGAAGGGGGTCGTGACGTGACGCCACGAATATGTGCCCCCGATGTCGGGCGAGGCAGGCCCTTTTTCTTGGCTCTTGCAGGGACTTGCTGCCATCCCTCCTGTTCTTTTATTGGGGCCAGAAAGCAGGCTTCATATGTACGCTGAGTACTGGCTTCTGCGGTCTCCTCAGGCAAGGCGTGATACAGAGAGACCATGTTGACGGCGGCTCTTCTTACGGGCGCCGCATGTGGTTGTGGAGGGTCGACCTTGTACTCCCCCAATTCTATTTCTTCCTTTTTCACCATGCCTTCGATAATATCCTTGAAAACATAACAATCTTCAATTGGATGCCCCAGCATCTGGTGGTAGGGGCAAAATCTTGGGCTATCTCTTCTCTTCAGGTCCTCCAGCCTCCTTGGCTCAGGCAGGGTGACCTTATCATACTGGGTAACCCAGTCAAACAAGATCCTGGTCTTCTCCTTTGGGAAAGAGTAGGCCTTCTTCATTTTATCCCGGAGGGATGGGCCTTCCTCGCCATCTCCGGTCTTGGCAGGCTGAGGAGCAGCTGTCTTCTTGCCTTTATCTTTTTGTTGTTCAAACGCCTTGATATCAAGGGCATTTGCTTCTTTCGGTGCCTGGCGCCATTCTGCTGCCTTGCCCTTTTGTGCAGTAGAAATATTTGGTGTAGGGGCCGGTTTCGCTAAGAAAGCCTCCACTTCGGCCACAATATTGTTCAGACGGTCGAACGACCAGATTTCCATGCCAATCATCTTCTCCAGCACCTCTCTCCTGAGGTTCTGTTTGCAGATCTGTACAGCGTCCTCCTGGTGCGGGGGCCGCTTGCATCTCATCCTGAGGTTCCTCCACCTCTTGATGTAGTCGAGAGCGGTCTCATCTGCCCTCTGTCTTGTTGAATAGAGTTCAGCCACTGTGACTTCCCTCTCTATGACGTGGAATCTTTCTCTGAACTTCCTCTGCATGTCCGACCAGTCACTGATCGACCCGACCGGGAGGCTGGAGTACCATTCAAATGCGAGCCCTGTGAGTGAGGACCCGAAGAACTTCAATAAATATGACTCGTCAGTGGCCAAGTCACCCATGACGGTCATGTAATAGGCAACATGTTCCTTCGGGGATCCCTTCCCGTTGAACTTGTCGAATTTCGGCGGCTTGCTAATCCCGAGAGGGAGCCGCTTGGCAGCATGATGCGGTGGGTATGGAACCATGTATGCATCGAATACAACATAGTCACCTTCAGCCCTTTCAGTGCGCTTCATCTCGATCATCCTTTCTACCATCATTTTGCTCATGATGGTCGGGTCGACCGGTTCTGGGTAGAAGTGCACCGGCTGCAAGTAGGGGGTGACCAGGGTGGTCGCTTGTGGAGGAGGGCGCAGCAGTGGAGGCGTCTGGTGCACCTGTGGCAGCACCGGTGGAGCCAGCGGCCGTGATGGGCGCTGTTGAGTTGTCGCCAAGTTTGGTTCCGCCTGCAGAGGCGGGGTATAGAGTGGTGGGAAGTCGTTCTTGCTGACGGCTCCCCTTGATGATTCGGCCTGCACATCAGGCTGCTTGGAGGTTGAGGACTGCTCCATCCTTTCTGTCAATTGCTTCTTCAGCTATTCTATCTCCTGGCGGTACCTCTGGAGCATCATCAGTACGGCCGGGTCCATAGCTGCTGTGCTGGGGATGGCCTCTGTCGTCTCGCAAGATGCACCTTCAGGTAGGATGTCAAGCAAGACATCTTCTTCTTCACATTTGCTGTGAGAATAACGGCCTTGTCATGCTATCGGAGGTGAGGCAGGGCTTGCTTTCCTTCGGTCTCCGCCAGCTTCTCTTTTGCAGCTTCCACTCTTCGAGTGCTCGGCCCCGGTCTTCCGGCTAGCCAGGCTAGCTCTTGAGGTTCCTCGGGCAATTTTCCATAATGGCCATCTATCCCGGCCATATTGCATGTGAAAATCTGCATCCTACGTCTCTGTCTGTGAACCCTCCTCTTGACATTCCCCGGGAAGGTAAGCCTTTCAAACACAGAGATCCTTTCCTTTTCCCCTTGGCGGGGAGCAGTTTCATTGGCTTGAACATCAGAGCCGTCTTCATATCCATTGTCATCAACCGATGACGTCATCCCCCTATCTTCTTCTACTCCCACTGCCATTGATGGACAGCGATCTTCTTCAGCTGCGGCCACCTGCAACAGCCGTTGTTGGCCCAAAGAGGGGTTGCCTATCCCCCTAAAATAACTTCTGACCATATTGGTCATTTCTTCTTGCCCTCGCCCCGGGTGCAGGGTCGGGGACAGTTGTCGACCTCCCATCGGAGGAATGTAAGCAAACCGAGCCCTCTCGGTAGTCTGCTGTAATCTTCTTCCCACAACGGGGATGTTGGCTTGTCGGGCGCAGGCCCTAAAGCTTTCTTGGTGTGGCGGATCCATGATTGTCTCTTCCTTCCTCGAGACAGGGTCCCTCTTCTTGCTCTCTTCTACTCTGGTGAACCTGGGGTGGTACTGCACCGGAGCTTCTTGCTGGACAGGCTGGACCTTTTTAGGGACCCAAACCTGTTTGAATCTTCTTGGCTTGGGAGCCAACCTTCTCTGGCCATGGCGGCCGGCTTCTTCTTCTTCGGCTCTTCTTCCAGCAAGAGCCTGATAGGAGTTGTGGACTGGCACTGTAGGGATCACCCGGTCCGGGCTCACTCGAGCCTTACGTCCATCCAGAAAGACGCGGAGACCACCGACCAGCATAGACCTGCCGGATACGAAGAGACGTCCGGTCACAGCAGCATCAACCTCCTTCGGGGGTTCCGGTGTCGGCGCCTCTCGAAGTTCTTGGCAGGGACGGGGCGAGCCCCGTGAGCAATATGGTGCACCTTGCAGTTGGCGACTTGAATCGGGCTGGTAGGCTAGCCAGCACAGTGTCGAGCTTTCGAGGCCTCGACCCTCTCTGCAGCCTTCTCTTCTACAGGCCTTGAGGACTCCGTCTGTAGCATGTCGGCAAAGGCCAACCCCAAGAAGTTGGGGAAGCCTACAGCCGGTGGGAAGGAGTCGAAAACCATGGGCACCGCCAGGTACCCGTGCTCCGCGTGGTCGGCGACGACTGCAGGGCCGAAGCCAACACCGGTGAGTCCGTATGGCGTCATCGTTTGCCTGAGACAAACAGACAAACAATCAGTATTCTTGGGGGAGGCCCCCGAAGGTATCCTCTCTTGGCAAAGAGATGAAGGGAGACTCAAGTCCCACCGGGTGTGCCAGACTGTGGGAATGGTTTTTTTTTCTAATTCCTTGTTGGTTGGTTTATTAGGTGTGCCAGTCACCCGAGTGACAATTCATTATGCGCTCGACCTGACTCAGTCAGTCGATTGTGATATTCGTGCCAGGACCCGGAGTCCGTCATACCATAAAGGATATGACGTTAATTACGTCCTTCTAAAGAAGGACAACCCTTGATTAGTTGCCAAGAAAGGATGCCTCGGGGGCAAATCGAGATAAGACTATTACGCTAACTCCGCTAGCGGAATGCGAAACATGCATAGAAACCATGCTATGCGGGACATGATAACAATGTTATGGCGCAAATCCGGCAGCATATCCCCTTATTTTGGACTATGCCAAAGGGGGAATATAGGTCATCCACCCACGGAATGCCGGGATGGAAGCCGAAAGGAGAGCCGGGCGTAGCCCGAGATCCGGAAGGATCTGAGTGTGACGGGGCAATGTCCATTGCCATGGTGCTTGTTGATATTCCCTCCGGAGACCATTGGGGGACTTGCAACGGCAGGACTCCCAGGGTCAGTAGGGTTGGAAGAAAAACCCGACAGTTAATGGCATAGCATATCGGGGTAAGACCCCGTTAATATAGCTCCGTTTAGACATGGATGAAGAGCCATGAAACCCTCGTGATATGGCGGGGACAGGTATAATAGCCTATGGGGGGGGTCAAGGTCCTAAGTCCAGGCTGATGGTGGACTTGGCAGGGCTTCTGGAAGTTGGGTATATGACAGGTGGCCAACAACGGAAGGAGCCGGCGCGGCTAAGGTTTCGGCACGAAGGTAAAACGACGCGACAAGGGTTCCAACACGAAGGCCAACCGGCGCGGCTGAGAATGAAGGGAGGTCGGCGCTGCAAGCTCCCCGGCGCGCCCATCACCCGGCACGAAATTGGCACCAAGAGGAGGCTGTGTCGGGAGTTGTGTGGCGCCGAGAGTTGTATGGCGCCGATCAAAGAGTGTTTCTGAGTTTTCAGGTATTATGAGGGGTTTTATGAATTCAAAGGGGTCCTTTGTGTTCAATAGGGGTTTCATGAGTTTATTCATGGTGGTATTTGAGTGGGATAGAGAGTGAGGGTAGGTTCATCCACATGAAGCCTAAGGAGACCATATATGTGATTGTGATGTTTATATTCCCCTTTCTCGGTGGTGGCCTGAGATGGTATAGCTCAGCCCTCTGCCACACAGTTGGGGTTAAATTCATCATTTCAATGGAAGCATTATACTGTACGATAGAGCAAAGCTCGGGGACGAATTTTGACAGCACCTCCCCTTATTTTGGAGTGTGCCAAAAGGGTATTATAGGTCATCCGCTCACGAAATGTCGGAGTGGAAACCAAAAGAAGAGCCGGGCGTAGCCCGAGATCCAGGAGGATCTGAATCTTATGGGACTTTATCCACCTATTGTGGGATTTATTGATATCCCCTGTATAGTCAATGGAGAACATACAGTGGCAGACCTCCATGACTTGATGGGGTGACAGAATGTAGGGGGGAATTGACCCCTTTGATGTAGCTCCCATGAGGATCGAGGGAAGGATAGTATTTCTCCTTAGAAGGACAGGGTATCGTGACCAAGGATGGCATAGCTCGAAGGCATCGGCACGAGCATATCAGGGTGGCCGTCTTCAGGATGAAAGATGTGAAGGTCTCGGCGCGAAAAAGAGAATAGGTTTCGGCGCGACACAAGAAGCTCAGCCGGCGCGGGCAGTCCTCGGCGCGAGACTCGCGCCGAGAGGGGCTCGCGCTGGGAGGCTAGGAAGGCTTCTGAAATGAGGGTCTCAGTAATGTTTTGAAGGGATTTTTGAGGTGAAGGCTTCAAGGGGCTCTGGGAGTCTTAAAGGAGGGTTTATTCAGGGATTTGCAAAGAAGGTTTATTCAAGGGTTTGACTACCACTGAAGGGGTTACGGAGAGGGTATAATCCAAGGGGATGGTAGCCTTCCCTCTGGGCCTCACTGGGGGCAGAACCACGGATGGCCACTTCTGAATTTATCCCTCTTCATTTCACCGACGAGAAGCCATGAGATGGACTGTCTCAGGCTCTCGACGTGGATACGAGGTTACGAGGAAACACAGCAGAGAAGACTTCAGCAGATCTGGGAGAGTAAACTATGAGATATATGTAGCTTGCGGTATCCGTTGCATATATTAAGCCTCAGATGCAGAGGAAGAAAAAAAGATGAAAGGGGAAACTCAGCCCACTTTTATTAACTATTTCATCTGAACGGCGTACACGAATTCAACTCAGAAGAGAATCCAACCAAAAACATATACGCAAACTCTATCCCTGATAACAGGGTTACATTAGCATTCAATGCTACTGAAGCAAAGATGCTCGAAAGCAGACACAAAAGAAGAAAGGGATACTCAAATAAAAGACGTGGGAAAGGGAAACTGTAGCCCCTTATGGCATCTTGAAATCGATCCCACCTTGACTCTTCCTTCGAATCGCTGCAACTCTTTCTTCTCCTCAGCTTCCTTAGAGGGCTCTCGAGCTCCCTTTTCTTTCAGTGGCTACTGCTCTCTATTTTTTTCTCTCTTTATTTTTCTGTCTCTTCTTTCTATTATCTTCCTCTCTTTTCTGTCTCGAAGGGCAGCAGCTTTTATAGAGGGATGGCCCTCTGACTCTCGGCACGAGCTCCCCGACGCGCCAGCAAGAAGCTTCTCGGCGCGCCTCAGCTTGTGTTGGGCTTGGCCCATTTCTTCATCATCCGGCACCGGGTTCAACCTAATGGGCTCCCTTCGTCGACGTGGTGGGTTTCTCAGAGTAGACGCTATGTCCAAGGTTGCCTAACGCTTTGTATTCACGACCGAGTGTGAAGCTACCTGAACCCCTTTCTGTGAGCATCAGAATTATCTGAAGATCCTTTCCAGCAGGCAGATGGTTGCCTAGATTTTGTTATAGTCTTATCAGCCTGACTATCTGAATGATAGCAGTACTGGGCAGTGGCCTAACCAGAGATGGCTTTAGCCGGACAAAGTGTTAGGGGTAGTGGATCTCTTCTATTCTGATTCTCAGAACTTCCAGGGACGACACAGGAGCCGCACCTCTGATCAGCCTTCAGAGCCCTGAGTCTGCTTTGGTCTCTCCTGGTATATTTTAGGTGTCAACATATGCCTGTATCTGGTTTCGATCATCTTGGTGGAGGGGTCAATTGCCATAGGCACAGCTGTGCCTCTCTGGTCAAACCCCGGGACCGACCCTTCATTACCCCTCCTATCCCTAATCGTGGGCTGAGGAGGATGGGACCGTCCCTACAGTCTGGGCGCATGGTTCGCTTATATCATCATCTTCCCTATACGCTGCACATCAACTGTATGAAGGGTAGTCTTCTCCAGTTGATTCATTTTGGTTTACGATTTTTGGAGGCTAATCTACTAACCAGCTAACCCCTACAGCTATATACTCATATGCATATGACTTTCTATAGTCGGTTTATTGGCCGAATGAATTCTGCATATACCTTATGTGCTTCTATTTTCCTCGATGAGTCTGGTGGCCGGGGAGAGGGTACATTCCCCATTGACGTTTTTAGTCACCGTTGGACCATGGGGTCATGTCCCTTGATGACATGTACCCCATGATCTGTCAAGTGAACATTAACAGGGTTCTTAACCCGACATCAAATCCACATTCCCTTAGGAATTGTGGTGGCTGTGGGTAAGGTACCTCTTGTAGGCTAGCCCTCGAGGTATCCTCCCTTCTCGGCCGTCCCTTTAACAATATCTTCGACTCGTGGAGTGTTGGTGCCCCCCGTAGGCTAGCCTTCGGGGTTTTCCCTACATTGAAGTCTGCCGGTCACCGTTTGGCACTCCCGGCCTTAAGGAGCGTACCCCAGATGCTGTGGGATTGTCTCCACTTCGCCGCCGCAACCTTCTGGTCATGGGGAGGTGCTGTCCGATTTTTAACTGAATACTTAGTCTGAATTGTGATGAATTTGCAGTGATAAGTCTATGTTGGACTATGCTCGAGTAGGAACCTCACATAAGTCTGGACTGGCTATGTTTGCAGGACATTTGGAATCTGAATAAACCTTTTAATCTTCTTAATTAACATCCAAGTCCAAGAAAATCATTTGGCCTTTCATCTTAGCCCAAAATAAATCAAACATGCCCTAATCCGGCGCGCCCCTAAACCGGCGCGCCATTTTCCGGCGCAGTACCCCCTGATAACGCGAAAGTTCGTCGTTTAAAACATGCGTATCAATCTTAAAATTTCCAACTCGCACTAGATGAAGGTAAGACGTAATAAGGTGGCGAGAAGGGTCGAATCCACAGAGAAGAAGAGATTTTTAAAGTTAAAAACCTTGGAGTCCTTTAGAAAATACTTGTGATTTTGTTTTGTTTAAAGAAAATAGTGAAATGAAGAACAAACCAAACACTTAATTAAAAACACCTATGACTATGCGCCTATGCTAAAGAAAATAATTGCATGAAGTGGAAAGAAGAGATAGAAGAAAGAGGTAGAGATGGAAGAAGATCAAAAACTAGATCAAGAGAACAACTTTCATTAACTTAAAAGAAAGAGTACATGAAATGTGAAACAAGTTTACACTAATGACACAATGAGATTACAATGAAGTGAAATAAAATTAAAGCAATAACAAAAAGAGGAGCCTAAGGTGTGAAGATGGTAGTAGCAATGGTGATGATGCCGTCGTCTCCTCCTCGCCGAGCCTTGGAGAGGATCGCTCCGCCTTGAAAGAGATCGCCGTGGAAAGAGGTGGATGAAGAAGCCGTCGCCGTCCACGTCACGAGCCTTGGAACGTCGCCCGTCTTGATATGCACGCCGCCATAAAAGGGGAGTTGTGGAGGACAAACTTTGGAGAGAAATATAGAGAGAAATGTGGAAGGGTTTGTGTGGAGATGAAGAAAGAAGAAGATGAGAGAGTAAAACAGTGAGAAAATAAATATAACTCGTAAAAAAAAGAAGAATTGGAGGAAGTGATAGAAGAAGAAAATCTAGATATACATAAGAGGAAGAACTTTGATGAAGAACTCAGAGAGAAAAGAAGAGTGGAAGGACTTCAAAATTGAGAAATAACAAAAGCTAGAACCTCGGATGAACAGTGAAATCACAGGACAACACAGTGAAAAACACGTAATAGATTGAAAACCAGAAGGAATTAGAAGATAGTGCAGAAGAAGAAGTTATAGAGAACGTAAAAATAAAGAACTTTCATGAAGACAGCAAGAGATTAAAATGACTAGAAGGGGGAGAAATATGGGAAAGAACAGAGAGAAACATGGGTTTGCAGATGAACATGACAGCACAGTGAAATATACGAAATAGCTTAAAAACTAGAAGGAACTAGAAGATGCTCCAGAACAAGAAGTTGTAGAGAACTTAAAAATAAAGAACTTTGATGAAGAGTGCATGAGCTGAAAATGAACTTACAAGAGAGAACTCGGAGGCCTAAGGTTGGGAGAGAAATTGCCAAAAGAAGAACCCCCCTCTCCTTCTTATCATGGGCTATTTATAGGAAAAGTTGAGTAGATGGAGGGTGGAGATTGTATCAAAGGAGATGGATGGATAGATTTAAGTAGAATATGATGCATGGGGAAGAGAAAAAGTAGGTGAGTACACCCTCCTTGGGCTTTGGATAACCCCCTTCCCAAGACTCATCATTTCTCTCCTTTATTTCAAACTTTGAATGTCCTTTTCCTCCTTTTCAAACTTAAACTTTAGATTCCACCTTTTCAAACTTTGAATTCAAAATTTTGAACTTTTCTTTCCCTCCAACCAAAATATTTTGAATTCTTTATTTGACTTGGTCAAAATGGTGATGACCCTTTTTGCCCTCGGCTTCTTTTGTAATTGCCTTTGGTGTCCTACACACACATAATTACACTTTAGTCCATAAAAATTCTCATAAGGTGCACATAAATCTTAAATGCTCATGATTAATTATGCAATGGAGAATTAATGCCCATGGCCCTCAACTTTAATTCGTTAAATAATATCACCAAATTAATCAATTTACGTGAAATACTTAATTTACATGGAAAGTTGAGATTAATGATAGGACATGCATAATTATCTAATTATATGCACATAAAATGGTGTATATGTGATGAATTATCATCAAAAATGAACACTTATCACACCCCCAACTTACTCATTGCTAGTCCCTTAGCAATACAAATAAAATTAAAATTTAGGACTAACAAGAGTTTATAAAATTCATACTCTCATATCCAGCTCTCCCTTCATAGAATCAACCAAAGATTAAGAATCTGGAATCATTAATACACAGTAGCCTTACGTAGGAACTACATGATCAAGAATTCAAATCAAAGCTCAATAGCACTTGTGCATATATAACTACCAAATCCACAGCTTAGACAATTGCGTCCCTCATTCGCTATTCCAAACAAATGTCTTTCAACCCTGCACCTCTTAGATCAGAGCATTATGTATATTAGCTTTTTGTCTGCCTTATTGCTTTGTCCCTTTTGGGATCTTTTATACCACACATGATGCTGCACTACCCTTCACTACTCAACGCGAACCTCGACTCTTGCCTTAGGAGAAGCAGGCCCGGTTTCACAGATCAAGGTTCCCTTTTCCGTTTTACGCGAACCTCAACACGTCTTAGGTGAAGTAGGCCCGGTTACTAAGACTAGGGGCATTTTTCATGGTGTATTTTTTTCCTTTTTTTTTGTACCATTACGCTTATTTGATAGATAATTTGGCAGAAAGCTTTGTAAAAAGATCTCTTTTCTTAAGAAGTGCAGAATATCAGACATCATACCAAAAATAGCAGAGGGCTTGCCTTGCTTGTTTCATTAGTGTGCAACATGAATTTCTTTTTTTTTTCTTCTTTTTTTTTTTCAAAGTGCACATGAACTTTAAAGGAATTCTTGTCAGTTTTCCATGGCTATATTGACTAAATTTCCCATCATCCTTCTCCCTAGTCTTTTCTATTCCAGAATTACTTTTAAATTAAGCATGAATCATGAAACTCAAAATGGGGTTTACATCTTTCTACTTTCATGGAATGATGACATGCAAGATAAAACTCCTATCAGGTTGTGCAATATGCATCATGAAAATTTTTCTCTCCCCCCCAACTTGAATGGCATTGTCCTCAATGACATGTAGAATATATGAACATGACAATGCATACATGAATGCTTGGGAAGGAAAGGTACAACCTGGGGTGCGCAGACGTGGCTATTTTGGTAGGCAATTTTTGCTAACGACTTCTTCCAGCTCCTACAAACACAAATGAAAATGACTCACTAGATTTTTGAAGAGAAATGGTTGGGTTGCCTCCCAACAAGCGCTAAATTTAACGTCTTCAGCCAGACGACATTCTTGTATTTATCATGGGTCACTCAGTGGGATTGATTCCTTTGATAGAAGTTGTGTGTTCTCCAAGTAGAGTTTGAGACGCTGACCATTGACAGTGAAAATTTGACCATTTTTAGGATCTAGAATTTTGACAGCACCATGATCAAAGGCTTTGAGCACAACAAATGGTCCATCCCATCTAGACTTTAATTTTCCAGGGAATAAGCGCAACCTTAAATTAAAGAGCCAAACTTTTTGATCAGGTTGAAATGATTTTCTCATAATGTGTTTATCATGGAAAGCTTTGGTCTTAGCTTTGTAAATCTTGGCATTTTCATAGGCTTCATTCCTCAGCTCCTCCAATTCATTTAGTTGTAGGGTCCTATGAGATCCGGCTAGGGCTAAGTCAAAATTGAACTGCTTAATAGCCCAATAGGCCCTATGCTCAAGCTCAACAGGTAGGTGACAAGCTTTTCCAAAGATTAACCTATATGGAGACATTCCAATGGGGGTTTTGTATGCTGTCCGATAGGCCCAAAGAGCGTCATCCAATCTTTCGGACCAATCCTTCCTATCGGGCCTAACAGATTTCTGCAGGATGTTTTTGATCTCCCTATTGGATGTCTCCACTTGGACACTTGTTTGGGGGTGATAGGGGGTTGCAATCTTATGAGTGATCCCATATTTCCCGAGAAGAGCTCGGAATTGGGCATGAGTGAAATGAGAACCTCCATCACTAATGATCGCCGTCGGACACCCGAACCTTGAAAATATATTCTTTCGGACAAACTTCATGACAACTTTATGATCATTAGTCCGGGTGGCAATGGCTTCAATCCATTTAGACACATAGTCGACTGCCACAAGAATGTACTCATGTCCGAATGATGGTGGAAAGGGCCCCATAAAATCAATTCCCCAAACATCAAAGATTTCGACCACTAGAATGGGGTTGAGTGGCATCATATCGCGTTTGCTCATGTTTCCAATGGCTTGACACCTGAGACAAGTCTTGCTAAATTCATAGGCGTCTTTGAAGAGAGTGGGCCAGAAGAATCCACTTTGCAACACTTTGGCAGCTGTTTTCTTTCCCGCGAAGTGTCCCCCACAAGATAGAGTGTGACAAAAACTCAGGACGCTTTGTTGTTCTTCCTCGGGGACACATCTCCTAATTATTTGATCTAGACCTACGTGGAACAATTCAGGATCTTCCCAGCAATAGTGTTTGATTTTGGCAAAGAAATGCTCTTTTTCATGTTTAGACCACCCATTAGGAATTTGTCTCACAGCTAAGTAGTTGACAATATCTACGAACCATGGGAGTTGACTATGGGTGATGGACAGGAGATGTTCATCTGGAAATGAATCTTGCAAAGGAGCATTATCAGTTGTGAGAATCTGAGAAAGATGATCGGCAACTTTATTCTCAGAACCTTTTTTGTCTCGGATCTCAAGATCAAATTCTTGGAGTAGGAGGATCCACCTAATGAGTCTAGGTTTGGCATCCTTTTTAGAGAACAAATATTTGAGAGCTGAGTGATCAGAGTACACAATGACTTTTGCCCCTAAGAGATATGATCGAAACTTTTCAAGGGTAAAGACAACAGCTAACAACTCCTTTTCCGTGGTGGTGTAGTTAAGCTGAGCATCAGCGAGGGTGCGACTCGCATAATATATCACCACCGGGCACTTGTCAATTCTTTGGCCTAGAACTGCCCCGATAGCATAGTCGGAGGCATCACACATGATTTCAAAAGGTAAAGACCAATTAGGAGATTGGAGAATGGGTGCCTTGGTCAAAGCCTCTTTAAGGGTATTGAAAGCCTCAAGACAGGCAACATCTAAATGGAATGGAGTGTCTTTGGCCAAGAGAAGAGTTAACGGACAGGCAATCTTAGAAAAGTTACTTATGAACCGGTGGTAAAAACCGGCATGGCCGAGGAATGAACGAATTTGCCTCACAGAGGTCGGAGGAGGGAGATTAGAAATAAGGTCGATCTTGGCTTTATCCACCTCTATACCTCGTTCGGACACAATATGGCCCAAAACTATGCCATCTTGAACCATGAAGTGACTCTTTTCCCAACTAAGAACAAGGTTGGTTTCAATACATCTCGCAAGCACTTTCTTCAAATTTTCCAAGCAGTTTTCAAATGACTCCCCAAACACAGAAAAATCATCCATAAAGATATCCAAGAATTCTCCTACCATATCAGAGAAAATGGCCATCATGCACCTTTGAAAAGTGGCCGGTGCGTTGCAAAGACCGAATGGCATTCTCCGAAAGGCAAATGTTCCATATGGACAAGTGAATGTGGTCTTCTCTTGGTCTTCCGGATAAATGGCCACTTGATTGTACCCAGAATATCCATCTAGGAAACAAAAATATCTTTGGCCCGCCAATTTCTCTAGAATTTGATCAATAAAGGGGAGTGAAAAATGATCCTTTTTTGTCATGGCATTGAGTTTCCTATAATCGATGCACACTCTCCATCCCGTGGTGGGCCTAGTGGGCACATCTTCTCCTTGTTCATTTTGGACCACGGTGAGTCCCGATTTCTTAGGAACCACTTGAGTGGGACTCACCCATTGGCTATCCGATATGGGATAAATAATTCCCGCATCGAGCCAGTTGACAACCTCCTTCTTCACCACCTCCTTCATGTTCGGGTTCAACCTCCTTTGCATTTCCCGACTAGGTTTGGCGTTGTCCTCTATGTAAATGTGATGCATACAAATAGATGGACTTATTCCCTTAAGATCGGCCACTGTCCAACCTATGGCACTCTTGTGAGTCCTAAGGACTTCTAGGAGAAGTGTTTCTTGAGTAGGGGTAAGATTGGAAGCTAAGATAACAGGAAGGGTTTGATCGGGGCCTAGGAATGCATATTTGAGAGAGTCCGGAAGGGGATTAAGCTCAAGTTTAGGAGGACTTTCAAGTGATGGAAGGGCTGGTTCATCTTGCAAAGCTGGAAGTGGTTCAACCTTATGCCAAATGCTACTATGATGAGTGGAATCTTGAAGAGCATTGACCTCCCTTATTTGACCCATGCCCAGATCATTCTCAATAAGTTCATCGTAGATGTCTATGAAGTGGCATTCTTCATCTAGGTCCAAATATTGGGAGGCTTTGAACACATTGAGAGAAACTTTTTGACCTCCGAATGAGATGTCCATCGTCCCCGTAGCACAATTGATGTTGGCTTTTGCAGTAGCAAGGAATGGGCGGCCTAGGATGATTGGGGTGTGACTTAGCTCCGAGGAGGAGGCCATGTCAAGAATGAGGAAATCAACGGGGAAGTAGCAATCATGGACTTTCACAATCACATCCTCTATCAAACCTCGAGGGGTCTTGACTGAGCGATCGGCCAGTTGGAGAATGACGGGGGTTGGCTTGAGTTCCCCTATATCAAATTGCTCATAAATAGATGTAGGTAAAAGGTTGACACTAGCTCCTAAGTCGAGGAGGGCACGGTCAAAGGTTATACCACCTATATCACATTTGATGAGGGGAGCACCGGGATCCTTCAACTTTCTAGGGAGATTGTTCATCAAGACCGCACTAACATCCTCGGAGAGCCAAATTTTCTTAGTGGTCGACTTGGGCCCTCTTCTTGGAGTGCAAAGCTCTTTGAGGAATTTGGCGTAGGCCGGAACATGTTTTATGGCATCTAGGAGTGAAATATTGATGTGAATTTGTGAAAAGAGCTCCATGAATTCCTCATTTTGGGCTGGCCTAGTCTTAGTGGGCTTCGGTTCTAGGGCATTAGGAAAGGGGACCTTGGGTTGATAGAAATTTGGATCTTCATGGGCCTTTCCTTTCCCTTTAGGATCTCCCCCCAACTTATCTTGAGTGTAATCCTCCTTGCTTGCATCCTCATTATCTTGATTCTTTTCTATAGAATCTTGCAACTCCTTTCCATCATTGTATGGGTCATCTAACACCTTCCTACTCCTCAAAGTTGAAATAGCCTTGACATTTTCAAATTGTGGGCCTTTAGGTTAGGCTTGTGGGATGGGTTGAGGTAGGAGGCCCGGTTGTGGAGGAAAACCCGGGGGTTGGTTTCTTGGGTTGGCCACAGGTTGACTTGGAAGTTGACCCACTTCTCTTCTCATTGTAGCTTCCGCCAATTGTCCTATTTGACTTTCCAACTTGGAAATGGATTGTTGTTGATTCAAGATGATTTGTTGGAGTTGATTGAATTTATCTTCAAAGTTGGATTGAGGTGGAGGTTGGTAAGTGGGTTGGCCTTGATTAGATTGAAAATGTGAATAGCCCATAGGAAGGACTTGAGCTTGTGGACCTCTACCAAATGGATTGAAGGTGTTAGGTTGGGTTTGAAATTGACTTTGCATGGGTTGCTTTTGGGCTTGATGAATAGAGGGGTTGGTTGCTTGAGGTAAAGCTTGTTGGGATTTCCAAGAAAAGTTCGGGTGATTCCTCCAGCCCGGATTGTATGTGTTTGAAAATGGGTCATTATTGGGCTTAGAGAATCCTTGGGCTGCAAAGACTTGCTCCTGGATGGCAGGGGGTAATTGAGCCGCAGTTGGACACTCCGTGATGTGATGGGATGGGCTTGCACATAGAGTGCATGCCTCATGTGGAGTGACAGATTGACCCGAGTAGGAATGGGATGATGGTTGGCAAGAAGGGTCTTTCAAAGTCAAGAGTTGGTCTAACTTTTGAGTCAGACTCTCTACTTTATCCAACTTTTGAGTGATGAGACTTATGTCCAATCTTGGTTCAAAATCACCTCGGGCCTTGACCTCATATAATCCGGCCCGCTTAGAGGGCCCAATGGATCTCTCATAGGATGATAAAGAAGCATGATTGATAGAATTCTCACTAAGCATTTCGAACAAATCATACGCCTCATCCTCACTTTTGCTCATGAATGCCCCTCCACATGATGCATCTACCATTTGTCTAAATTGATCAGATAGACCCTCATAAAAAGCTTGGAATATTTGCCATTTGGACAACCCATGGTGAGGACACTTCCTAAGCAATTCCTTGAGTCTTTCCCATGACTCATGCATTTGTTCCCCTGGAGTTTGGGTAAAACCCGTGATTGCCCTTCTCATAGTATTGGTGCGGCCTATAGGGTAGAACTTCTTCAAAAATTCTTGTTGCATCTCGGCCCAAGTTCTCATTGGCTTCCCTATAGTGCCTAACCAATATTTAGCCTTATCCTTAAGAGAGAATGGAAAGAGGGTCAATCTAAGTGCATCATCCGAGAAATTTTGGATTTTTACCGTGGAACAAATTTCTAAAAATTCATCAATGTGCTTGTAGGGGTCCTCATTGGTATTTCCATAAAATGAGGGGAGCATTTGAATTGTGCTTGACTTGATCTCATAATTGATGGTTTGATTTTGAGGAATGTAAATGCAAGATGGAGGTTGATATTGGTTGGGAATGAAATAATCCTTCATTTGTTTTGGAGGATTGGGATTTCCGGCCATGAGATTTTGGTGGTGAGGTCCTTGATTTTCGGCCATAAGATCTTCTTGGAGATCGTCTCTTGGATACAAGACTCTCTCTATTTCCTGAATGGGTCCTAGTAGGTTTGGATGTTGTGATCTTCTTCCTTGCATAAACTAGGACGAAGAGAGATGAGAGAGATTTTTTTTTATGATGATTTATATATATATATTTTTTGGTTTTGACACAAACTAAGACGAAGAGAGAGAAGATGAGGATTTTTTTATTTTTATTTTTATTTTTATTTTTGTTTTCTATTTTTTTTTATGCAAACACAAACAAGTTGTCAAACAACTTGCCTAATGACCTAGATGTGACTTAGACCTACAAATTGGGTTTCACAAAATGGCTAAAGTGCAACTTGAGTTCACCCTCAATATTTCCACCGGCCAGGTAAGGGGTGGGGTAGTGGGAGGCTCCCCCTACTTTCGTAGGGACCTAATTACAAACCACTAGCCCGCTTAAGGCGTTTGCCGTCCAACCGTCTTGCCTTAGGCACCGGTTTTCACAAGAGGGTAAGCCCCAAATAACACAAGAACCACAGTGTGAACCTAGGGCCAACGTCTATTGAATTTTATTTAGGGTCTAGGTGATGCAAAGATGAAGGAAATTATGGTTTGTGGACTAAGGAAGGGTGATGAAATCCCCACCTTATCTTGCTTATGGGTGTTGCCCTTAGAATATTTTAGAATGATATGCAGCAAACCAAGTTCAAACAATGGGTTCTATGCAAGTATGCATGAGCATGTGATTAAGAAAAAGATTAGAAAAGAGCTCACCTTGCCCCTCGCAATCTCCAAAATGTAATGACCAAAGTTAAACAACAAGGAAAAAAAGCTTCTATCCTAAATGATGCATGACTTAGAGCATGAAAGTGTGATTTCTACTCTTGGAATGATGATTTTTTATTGGGTTCAAGTGAAGAGTTTTTTTTTTATTTTGTGAACCTATCTAACCACAATATGCAAGGATCATTAAAGAAATGACACAAAATGAGAGCAATAGGTTTGAAGACTTACTTGATGCGCAATCCCTCGTTCTCTCTCTCTCTCTCTCTCTCTTTTTGAAATGAATGACAAACTCAAAAGATGAAAGAATGAAATGCAAACTTACCCCTAATTTTTCTGGGTTTTGTTTTTAACCTGTAAAAAAAAAAGAGTGCTTTATTAGAACACTATATACACAAGGAAAACAAAGTTCTTAAATCAAAAATCATCATTCTTCCCCGGCAACGGCGCCAAAAATTGATAACGCGAAAGTTCGTCGTTTAAAATATGCGTATCAATCTTAAAATTTCCAACTCGCACTAGATGAAGGTAAGACGTAATAAGGTGGCGAGAAGGGTCGAATCCACAGAGAAGAAGAGATTTTTAAAGTTAAAAACCTTGGAGTCCTTTAGAAAACACTTGTGATTTTATTTTGTTTAAAGAAAATAGTGAAATAAAGAACAAACCAAACACTTAATTAAAAACACCTATGACTATGCGCCTATGCTATAGAAAATAATTACATGAAGTGAAAAGAAGAGATAGAAGAAAGAGGTAGAGATGGAAGAAGATCAAAAACTAGATCAAGAGAACAACTTTCATTAACTTAAAAGAAAGAGTACATGAAATATGAAACAAGTTTACACTAATGACACAATGAGATTACAATGAAGTGAAATAAAATTAAAGCAATAACAAAAAGAGGAGCCTAAGGTGTGAAGATGGTAGTAGCAATGGTGATGATGCCGTCGTCTCCTCCTCGCCGAGCCTTGGAGAGGATCGCTCCGCCTTGAAAGAGATCGCCGTGGAAAGAGGTGGATGAAGAAGCCGTCGCCGTCCACGTCACGAGCCTTGGAACGTCGCCCGTCTTGATATGCACGCCGCCATAAAAGGGGAGTTGTGGAGGACAAACTTTAGAGAGAAATATAGAGAGAAATGTGGAAGGGTTTGTGTGGAGATGAAGAAAGAAGAAGATGAGAGAGTAAAACAGTGAGAAAATAAATATAACTCGTAAAAAAAAGAAGAATTGGAGGAAGTGATAGAAGAAGAAAATCTAGATATACATAAGAGGAAGAACTTTGATGAAGAACTCAGAGAGAAAAGAAGAGTGGAAGGACTTCAAAACTGAGAAATAACAAAAGCTAGAACCTCGGATGAACAGTGAAATCACAGGACAGCACAGTGAAAAACACGTAATAGATTGAAAACCAGAAGGAATTAGAAGATAGTGCAGAAGAAGAAGTTGTAGAGAACGTAAAAATAAAGAACTTTCATGAAGACAGCAAGAGATGAAAATGACTAGAAGGGGGAGAAATATGGGAAAGAACAGAGAGAAACATGGGTTTGCAGATGAACATGACAGCACAGTGAAAAATACGAAATAGCTTAAAAACTAGAAGGAACTAGAAGATGCTCCAGAAGAAGAAGTTGTAGAGAACTTAAAAACAAAGAACTTTGATGAAGAGTGCATGAGCTGAAAACGAACTTACAAGGGAGAACTCGGAGGCCTAAGGTTGGGAGAGAAATTGCCAAAAGAAGAACCCCCCTCTCCTTCTTGTCATGGGCTATTTATAGGAAAAGTTGAGTAGATGGAGGGTGGAGATTGTATCAAAGGAGATGGATGGATAGGATTTAAGTAGAATATGATGCATGGGGAAGAGAAAAAGTAGGTGAGTACACCCTCCTTGGGCTTTGGATAACCCCCTTCCCAAGACTCATCATTCCTCTCCTTTATTTCAAACTTTGAATGTCCTTTTCCTCCTTTTCAAACTTAAACTTTGGATTCCTCCTTTTCAAACTTTGAATTCAAAATTTTGAACTCTTCTTTCCCTCCAACCAAAATATTTTGAATTCTTTATTTGACTTGGTCAAAATGGTGATGACCCTTTTTGCCCTCGGCTTCTTTTGTAATTGCCTTTGGTGTCCTACACACACATAATTACACTTTAGTCCATAAAAATTCTCATAAGGTGCACATAAATCTTAAATGCTCATGATTAATTATGCAATGGAGAATTAATGCCCATGGCCCTCAACTTTAATTCATTAAATAATATCACCAAATTAATCAATTTACGTGAAATACTTAATTTACATGTAAAGTTGAGATTAATGATAGGACATGCATAATTATCTAATTATATGCACATAAAATGTTGTATATGTGATGAATTATCATCGAAAATGAACACTTATCACCCCACCCCACCCCCCGCGCCGCTTTAGCCCAACACTCATAATTCCACTCAACCCCTTTGGCCTCCACACGGCGCGCCCTGGGCGAGTCGTTTTAGCCCCAACTCAACCCTGCGCCATTTTAGGCCGTCGCACATATGCACCGACCCTGGCCTCATGCATGCATCGACTCAACATATATGCATCGACCTTGACCCTATATATGCATCGACCAACCCCATATACGCACCGACCCTCATGCACGCACCGACCTTGGTCTCATGCATGCACCGACCCTCATACGCGCATCAACCCCATATATGCATCGACCCCTGGCAGTGCATGAAGTGCACCGACGTCGACCTTAGTTCAAGGAGGGCAGTGACTTAATGCATGGAATAAAATAATGCATTGACTTCATGTGCATATCGCTGACTATGTGTTAGACTCTTGATGCGTTAATGTTAAAGCCCTAATGGATTCAATAAATCTAGTCAAATAAATGAATAAAAAAGGGGGGATTCAACGTCTTCAACCATGCTAAAGCATTCATCTTGAAATCATGAGCATACACTTGCATTATCATGCATTTTATGGGGGCATCTCTTGCCCCTCCACATTTTCGAGACTCGGATTGTTCGTCGGCATGCGTCATTGTGTTTGTCATATTTTCCTGAGTCTAGTCATGTAATGTTTATATTTTATTTGAGTCATAAACTGTGTAATTTTCCCTTTATTTGAGTCTGGTACCTAAGTTAGTGAGTCATTTACCTAAGTTCTCTGTCATATGGTTGATTAGGTTTGTTATTGGGCCCAATTCAGTGGGCTAGGCCCAGGGGCGACCCCCCTTGGGATAGTCTGGTCAATGTGTCATTAGTTCAAGGTCATTATGGTCATGTGAAAAGTCTGGAGTCTATAAATAGCCCCCTCCCCTCTCTCATTTGTAACCTTTGATAATCAATATAATAGATAATTCCTTTGTGAAGTTTTCTTCTCTCTCTCTTGATATTTCTCTCTCTCTCTCTCTTATCTCTCTCTCTCTCAAAGGGGCTGCTCCCCCCTCTCTCTCTCCCCTCTCCCGCCTACTTTCTAAATCCCCTCCCCTCATTCAAGAGCATCCACAACTACCTACAACCCCTCTTAACTCTATACCAACCCCAAGGTTGCCTCCACCTATCCCCACTCCACCCTCCAACCACCAACCACTGATGCGGGACGGACACGCGACTCGACTTCAATTGGATATGCGATCCTTGGACTCTAAGCAAGCTCGCGATCGCCCCTAACGAGGGAAGCGTACGGACGTGCACAGTTGAGAAACCGGCAGTGAGCTAGGGTGGTCAACTCACAAATTCGTGCCCGATCGGGTCACGGGACGGTCTCGCTCTCTCTCGTAACAGCGGTGAATAACAATATATCGAGCTAACGGCCCTAACACATGCTCTCTAGCAGCGGCATAAACAAGTATATACGAACAAAGCAAATATCGAGTAAAGGAGCGAATACGATACCTCCACGCGCCTGACGTGGGGAAGACGATCCCGGCCGATCTCGTACTCCCGGAATAATAAATTACACAAATTACAGTAATGACTTTACTGCCCACTCCACGCAGGGAGGTAAAAGGCGACTCAGCGGGACCCGGGAGTAGCGGGTTCGGGTTGACGGGCAGCTTCTTGTGTAGGTTCGGCGGCACACGTACTCACGATCGTGGGACCCACGTGCCGGTCTGTGGGGCCGTGTGGGCCCAGAGCGGCACCACTGTGACGGGGACGTCCGGAGGGGCGCTCCCTGGGAAGGCGGCGCGCTGGTTCGCCTCACGGAAGGTGAGTAGGCTCCGATCGGTGCAGGTTGGAGTTGCTGCCCACAGATCTGAATTCTGTTTCAGACCCGCGCGTCCCGACGAAAACTGATACTGCGATCAGCCCTGACGTCGGATCAACACACAAGAGGTACCGATGGAAAGCTAACTCAAAATCCTTCGATCTATGACCAGAGAAAAAAATTTGAATTTCCCTTTGATGGCCTTTGTTGAATATTCAAGCTGCTGGTTCATAGGATCTGAAAACTCAGGACAGAAGTGCTTTTTCCTTAGAGTTGGCATTGACCGCGATGTAGACCTCCGATTCAGATGTTGGGCTCTTCATGAAAGTGGTAGAGGGCGAAGAGAGGAAAACGGGGATATATTTTATGAAAGGTTTAGTGGAGATTAAAATGGGGGAAAGTATTTTATATCACTTGGTGGTCGAATCTAGACAGTAGGAACAGAACTGAATTTGGGGGAAAAACACAATTTCTAAAAATAGGTAGAGGTATTTGAAATTCAACAAAAATTTATGTAGGACGGGAATGGTGGATAGAACCTCCAGTAAAATTTAAGGTTCAAACAAAAATCAATAAGAGGAACAAAATGGCGAAACGCAGAGTGACTGTAACACTAGATAGACTACAGACAGAACTGGTGGATTGGGAAGAACGAAAATGGAAAAATATAAAACGGAGGCTGAACTGTTTTTCAATTTTTCTGGGACATGGTGATGACCTCTAGAACTCACTCTGAAAATCTCAACTCCAGAAGATGTAGGAGTTGGGAGCTATAATTCTCGGAGTAACCCTCGGTCCAATAAAACAGAAGCTTGGACAGCACTTCAGAACTTGCTTCTCGGCGGCTCGATGGCGTCACGAACGGCGGCGGCGGCGACAGAGATAGAAATCAGAGGTGGAGGGGCTAAGATTGGGTTCTATATCCTGAAATACTGAAGGAGGAGGGAGGAACCAGAGGGAGAGAGGAGGGGCGCACCAAGCTACAATGCACACAATAATTTTTTCTTATCATTAATTCTCTAAAATGTAGAATTACAAGTATTTATATAAAATGAAAAATGACTCAAAATGCCCTCAGATCTAGAATTAGGAAGGGTAAAAGAGGGAGTTCAATTCTTTTTATCCCATGTGGTTTGAAACCACATTAAACTAATATTAAGGGGGGGGGGCCTTGACCAATCTAGCATCCAAATTGGACTTTTTGATCCACTTGTCTCCCATGTGTCTAATTGAATGTCAAACCTTCTAGATGCCACCTAGGATGGTTGACTAGCCCCACATGGCTTAGGTGGACCAATGGGGAAGGACTGGGGGCCCCCTTGTTGGACCTACTGACATTTTTTACAAAAACCCACTAAGACTTACAATTGTGTACCCATATATCACAAGGGTATACATACAAATATAAAAGGTCATAAATGCAAATAAAATGTGAGCGGTCTTGCTTTGATGTCCCCATCAATTCTCCCCGGGTGGGAGGAACTCGACCCCGTCGAGTAAGGGGTGCTGCTGCTCGAATACCTCCGACGAATCTATCACCATACCAAGTAGCGCGGGTACGCTCAACTCCAAGTAGTCGTCACCTGCTCATTCCGTATATACTCGATATGCACAAGCTGCTGTGGGAATGAGGCTAGAGGTGGAGACTCCGGGTGGGGTCACTCTCAAAGGGAGGAGGCAGCTCGAAGACTCACTAGGAATCACCGCTGGGTCTCTATAGGTGACTAGATCCGGGGCGTAGATGTAGAGCTGATCCCATACTCCTCGAGCGAGTCCACTCGCCTCTTAAGGGACTGACATCAACGAGCTTGCACAAGACACATGCAGACTCCGACAGACCACAAACCACACAAACAAGCCACATAAAACGAACCACACAAAGAAGAAACTGACTCATGCATGACTCTAGGCAAACTTGAACATTCTTAGTACTACTATGACTGACGACACAGAGACACAACACAAGGGACACACAAAGGATGACTCGGTAAGGATGATGGTCACCGTCTACATACACTAAGTGTAAAGAAAGAATAACCCATAACTTAGTGCCATGAGTTCCATCCCTCATCAACCGTCTCCGGTTCGAGAAGACTCAACCTCGGGTATGAAAGTGTGGGAGGATCAGGGGATGGGTGACGGGAATGTAATCCGGATGTCTAGTGTGAAGCACGACAAAAATGAAGTCCGGATACTGTTTCTCATACGCATGGCAGAAATCAAACCATACCGTGTCAACATAGGGTATCGACAGTGGTACGGTAGTCACTAGTGGCTGCGCTACCATAGGAGAGATGGGTAGAAGTGGGATGGTAGGGTCCACCGAGGACAAGGTGGGCAAGATAGACAGGTCCGGGATGACCGGTGGGAGTGGGGTGACTGACAATCCCTGTCCCTCTATGGGCTCACTCTCTCGCCCCAAAACATCAGTGTGGTACTCCTCGACCAACTCTTGGCCAACCTCATAATCCACTAGAATAAGTATGGGCGGGACATCCTCGGTATGTGTGTCCTCTAGGGTAGGGGAATGTGAAGGACACGGATCGGAGAAGTGGCTAGGGGCCACATGGTTGGGCTCCGGGGGAGGTAGTGAACATGAGTCCGTAGGCGGAGCGGACTGATAGGGGTGGGTGGTTGGTGACACAAAGGTGGTCGGCTGAATGTTGTCATGGAAGACGAACTCGCCGGGTAGGTGAGATGGATATAAGGTGCAGGTCCTCCTATCCCAGTCAAAGGTCGCTCTCCTCGCTTCCAACCATGGTCGCCCTAATATAATGCATGGTCCTGCTAGCGTACCAATATTACACCATGCACCATCGCAGTAAAATTCGGAGCTGATCAACCTTTGGAACTCGACACAAGCAAAATCATCGTCGCGGATAATTTTGACAGTCTTAGAGAGGGACTCCACGCTATCAAGAGAAACCCAATTATCCAACTCCTTATGAGTGAAATGGAGTTCCGTTGTGGACCCATTGGGTAGAGTGGCTTTAGAAATGAGATGGGTGAAATCCAAGGGTCGGGCCATGAAGGCTTTGAATTGGGCCACCAAGGATGACCACTCGGACACATGGTCTTGGGGAATGGCCATGGGGGTGGCGAGTAGTGGACATGTAGGCACACTGTGACAAGACACTAGACCGACTATGCAAGGTTGGAATGTACTAACTAATGCACACTAAGGACCGTAGACTTAAACCAAGACTCGGTATGTGGCGGAGTTAATCGATCCGAAGATCACTCGCGCAAGTGTGCGGCCCTCCCGATAGGCGTAGCCTAACGCTCGGACAACACCTTTTTATATACCAATTAATGGGATGTAAATGCAACCTAGACCGACTTAGACGATGACTAGATGTAAATGACACTGTTTTTATGTTTTGGTTCAGCAACGACTAATGACTACCCTAGACTCAACTGGCGCTCTGATACCAAACTGATGCGGGATGGACACGTGACTCGACTCCAATTGGATATGCGATCCTTGGACTCTAAGCAAGCTCGCGATCGCCCCTAAGGAGGGAAGCGTACGGACGTGCACGGTTGAGAAACCGGCAGTGAGCTAGGGTGGTCAACTCACAAATTCGTGCCCGATCGGGTCACAGGACGGTCTCGCTCTCTCTCACAGGAGCGGTGAATAACAATATATCGAGCTAACGGCCCTAACACATGCTCTCTAGTAGCGGCATAAACAAGTATATACGAACAAAGCAAATGCCGAGTAAAGAAGCGAATACGATACCTCCATGCGCCTGGCGTGGGGAAGATGATCCCAGCCGATCTCGTACTCCCGGAATAATAAATTACATAAATTACAGCAATGACTTTACTACCCACTCCACGCAGGGAGGTAAAGGGTGACACAGCGGGACCCGGGAGTAGCGTGTTCGGGTTGACGGGTAGCTTCTTGTGTAGCTTTGGCGGCACATGTACTCACGATCGTGGGACCCATGTGCTGGTCTGTGGGGCCGTGTGGGCCCGGAGCGGCACCGCTGTGACGGGGACATCCCGAGGGGCGCTCCCTGGGAAGGCGGTGCGCTGGTTCACCTCGCGGAAGGCGAGGAGGCTTCGATCGGTGCGGGTTGGAGTTGCTACCCACGGATCTGAATTCTATTTCAGACCCGCGCGTCCCGACAAAAACTGATGCTGCGATCGGCCCCGAGGTTGGATCGACGCACAAGAGGTACCGATGGAAAGTTAACTCAAAATCCTTCGATCTATGACCAGAGAAAGAAATTTGAATTTCCCGTTGATGGCCTTTGACCGCGATGTAGACCTCCGATTCAGATGTTGGCCTCTTCATGAAAGTGGTAGAGGGCGAAGAGAGGAAAACGGGGATATATTTTATGAAAGGTTTGGTGGAGATTGGAATGGGGAAAAGTATTTTATATCACTTGGTGGTCGGATCTGGACAGCGGGAACAGAACTGAATTTGGGGGGAAAACATAATTTCGAAAAATAGGTAGAGGTATTTGAAATTTGACAAAAATTTGTGTAGGATGGGAATGGTGGACAGAACCTCCAGTAAAATTTAAGGTTCAAACAAAAATCAAGAAGGGGAACAAAATGGCAAAACTCTGAGTGGCTGTAACACTGGACAGACTGCAGACAGAACTGGTGGATTGGGAAGCACGAAAATGGAAAAATATAAAACGGAGGCTGAATTTTTTTTTTCAATTTTTCTGGGACGTGGTGATGACCTCTAGAACTCACCCTAAAAATCTCAGCTCTAGAAGATGTAGGAGTTGGGAACTAAAATTCTCGGAGTAACCCTCAGTCCAACAAAATAGAAGCTTGGACAGCACTTCAGAACTTGCTTCTCGGCGGCTCGATGGCATCACGAACGGCGGCGGCGGCAGAGATAGAAATCAGAGGTGGAGGGGTTAAGATAGAAGGGTTCTATATCCTAAAATGCTGAAGGAGGAGCGAGGAACCAGAGGGAGAGAGGAGGGGCACACCAAGCTCCAATGCACACAATAATTTTTTCGTATCATTAATTCTCTAAAATGTGGAAATACAAGTATTTATATAAAATGGAAAATGACTCAAAGTGCCCTCAGATCTAGAATTAGGAGGGGTAAAAGAGGGAGTTCAATTCTTTTTATCCCATGTGGTTTGGAACCACATTAAACTAATATTAGGGGGGGGGCCCCCTTGACCAATCTAGCATCCAAATTGGACTTTTTGGTCCACTTGTCTCCCATGTGTCTAATTGAATGTCAAACCTTCTAGATGCCACCTAGGATGGTTGATCAGCCCCACATGGCTTAGGTGGACCAATGCGGAAGGACTGGGGGCCCCCTTGCTGGACCTACTGACATTTTGCACAAAAACACACTAAGACTTACAATTGTGTACCCATATATCATAAGGGTATACATACAAATATAAAAGGACATAAATGTAAACAAAATGTGAGCGGTCTTGCTTTGATGTCCCCATCAACCACCCACTCCCCTTCCCCAAGCATCTCTCTCATCTCCCAAGGGAGAATTCCCCACTCCCCAAACACTCCTTCCCTTCCCCAACACAACCCTTCCCATCCCCAAGACCCCCATTAACAACCCCCATTAAGTCATATTCCAACCTTGAGAGAGATCTCTCCTTCCCAACCCAAATTCGCTGCTCCCCCTTCCTCCACCTACTAGACCACCTTCCAGCCCCCATTCTGCCCCTCCTACACCTTGGATCGCCCCCTACCAGACCCGCTCACAGCCAGAGGTCGCCCTCACACCCATCCACCCCATTTCCCATCCCATCTACTGTAATGCCCTGGATTTTTTGGATATTTTTTTTCGGATTATTTTATTTCGTCTCGGAGTGTACTTTGCGCTTTACACGTGTTTTTCCCTGATGCGCCTTCGGAACTCTGTGCAGGGCGAACCGTGGCGTTCTCTGACTCCGGGATAGTACCAACGCGTTGTGCGTACTCCGAGGATCGTAGAGGTAATTATTCATAATTTTCTAAAATTTTGCAATTTTTGGGTTTTTCTATATATATTAACCCTTTTCTCTCTCCCTCTCTCATTCTCTCTTTCTCACTCTCTCTCATCTCTTTCTCTCCCCCTCTCCCCGCGCGGCCGACGGTGGCGGAGGAGGGTGAGGCGACGATGGCGGGAGGCGAGGAACGGGGAACTGGTCGAGGATCGAGGGCCGGTGGCATGTGGAAGCTCAACCGCGGGTTCGTGGAACGGCGAGGGTTTCATGGTGTTTTCTTCGTGGATCGGCGTCAACGGCGCGTCGTTTCTTCGGTGGAGGTAGGGAGATGGACCCCCAGCTCGTGCATTCCCTTTCCCGTGAGTTTTGTAGGCCATGGTGAGCCGAGCGGGCTAATCGGGGCGTTTTGGGAAAAATCCATGTTTTTGGGGTTGTGAGTCGATCCGCCGTTTCATTGCATTTTTGGCCGATCCGAAGCCGTAGATGCATGCTAGGGGCTATTTGGGGGCTTCCCCCTTGTTTTCCCCCTCTCCCGTGGAGGTATGGGGGCGTGGGATGATTTTTGGGTCATTTCTCGCCGTAGTGTTCTCGGGACGGTGTGACGGTCCTTCCAGTGATCGTCACAGTCTGTAATGCCCCAGCGTTGGTGCGTTTCATGCTGTGACACGCCAAGGAGGGTGCGTCACGGGGTCCTATTTTGTCGGCAGGGCGTCGGTCGCTCTGACGGTCCCACGGTAAACCGCTAGAGGGTGTGACGCACCTGGGTTCGACCGCTACGTCTGTTCTCATGTTTTCAGACCGTTGGGGGTCACGAGTCTTCTGACGCACCTAGGTAGGACCGTCAGAGCACTGTGACGCCCCTGAGTGGGAGCGTTAGAGCTGACACAGCCCATTCTTCTGACGCGCCTAGGTAGGACCGTCAGAGGCTGTGACGCCCCGAGGGGTGTGCGTCACAACCTATTTCGTTCTATCTTCTAACGCACCAGGCTTGGTCCGTTAGAGACTGTGACGCCCCAGGGTGTGTGTGTCACAGTCGGTGTTGCCCCTCTCGCGTAATGCTCCTGTGTTGTACCGTTAGAGTGCTGTGACGGTCTAGCCTTGGACCATTACAGCTGTGACGGCCCAACGGTAGACCGCCAGGCACTGTGTTGCGCCGAAGTGGTTCTTCGTGCTTGCTGCGATTGTTTCGCGTTGTGTAGGTCCCTAGTCGACCCAGTTGCGACCCAGTGGTCGACTTGCGGTCTTGTGAATGCCCCAGACACCCGTGGGATTCTGTGTCCATGTTTTGAGGGTGTCGGGAGGACCGTGCTACCTCGTTTAGCATGCCCGTAGGTTTGAGAGTCCGGGTGACTCCTCGTGTACCGGGCTTTTGTATTATGCTTGACCGAGTCACCATGTATCAGTGTGTGTGCGGTAGGGTCTCCCCCGCATGCCGTAAGTTTTCCTGGAAGATGATTCCCGAGTGGGCCATGTGTGTGGCCTTAGATTGCGAGTCCAGTTGTCCAGCCTAGAGCTGGAGGGTTCCCACTTTTCCTTGAGAGTGGGATTTGATTTCACGGCCTGTGAGCTGCCTTGGGAACCGTGTTTCACATTTCTGCGTGGCCAGGTGAGTGGCCCGTGGACTGTGCGTCCCGTTTCTTCTTTGACTGTGGTCACCGTGCGACGGTGCTGGTACGTGGGACGGTCCCCGTACTTCATCAGATTCGAACGTTGTTTTCCGTTGACTTGAGAGTCTACTCCTTTAGTGACCCTCCACTAGTCGTAGCCTGCCTACACGCGAGTGCACCCACCAGGGAGTGGGGGAGAGGCTACCTTGAGGATGGTTTTTAGACTGGTTTCCGTCGGGCCCCTCGTCGGTAGCCAGAATCTGGCTCCAAGGAAAAACCAGTTAGAGGCCAGACCTAGGACGCATGGTCTATGTGTGCACACGTGGTTGGGGGTAGTGGACACGCGCTGACGAGCGTGACCCCAGCTGGTCACTTGCTTTGTGGTTACTTATTCGGTGTCCGTGCCTCTGGTAGGTGCTACCACGTCAGGCAGTTCACCTGCGGTGCGGTGTAAGACGTCAGGGGACGCTACCGACTGTGCTTCTAGTGGGAGGTACTCCTGTCGAGTCGGGAGTGACAGACTGTCAATTTCAGTGACTTCGACCTTCGTGTTTCGGTCGTGTTGACCGTTGAGTTCCGGTTGTTTCACCATGGCACGTGTATCGATTTTCGTGCCGTGAGGCTAGTGCTAGTAGCTTTACCGAGGTTGCATCTTGAAGGTGCGGTGTCCGCGATCGGGTGGTCGGGGTTGCACCTTGGACAACGTGTCCAGGTCGGCCGTGTCCTGGGAGACAGGCCTCTACGACGTGGTTGCCGTGGGTTTTTACTTCGGTAAGTGGTACTAGTGTAGTTTGGTAGCCCCCGACCATGAGATTGGGGTGTGTTTCTGGTACAGTAGGAGTAGCTGTAGTGCCGAGTTTTGACCGGCCACCGGTTTGCTGTTCCTGCTATAGTTGTATCTTTTCTTTCCGCTACCGCCGTTGTTTCCGGTTGGGGTTCCGCGGGACCCCTGCTGAGTCTCTATTTTGGAGACTCATCCCTACTTTTCAGGTGATGCGGTTCTTCCCCGAGGTTCGAGGGTGCTGTTCAAAGGTTCTCAGTTGCCAGCTCGCAGGGCCGAGTGTTCACTCGACATGTGGTACATTTTTACTACTTTAGACTGTACTTTCTGTTGGATTGGACTCTATTGTAGCTGTAGTTATTTATTTATTTCTGTTGATTGTTGAATTATCCTGCTTTATTTCCTATTTCTCTGAGCCTCCACACTCCTTTTAGCCCTTCCGAGCCCCCCCAGCTCGTGGGCGGTGGTTCGAGTCTCGGGTTATCGGGTCTTTCCCGGTAATCGGATTCTCGGGTCGTTACATCTACCTTATTTCCCATCACCTATCACCACCTTGTTCATCCCCGTTCGCAGGCAGCAGTCAAGGGTCGAGTTGCAGAGACTGCCACGTCTTCACCGCGCATCTTCAGGTGGTGTACTTTATATTGATGGAAAGTTTGTCGAGGTTGCTTCGTAGGCGAGGTGGTCTCGTTGTCGTTCGACTTTGGAGCTGCTCGGAGGAGTCATCTTCGTCAGACTACGCATTTCCTCCCAGGCAAATAGCCAACAGTGACTTTCAGAGGCTCCCACAACCAGTACACTAGGCTTCTTGAGGTGTCATTTGGCTGAGGGCTTCTCCTGCAAGTCCCCTGCCATCTCCAAGAAGCAGAACAATTTTTGGAGCCTAGAGTCAAGAATTCAAGTTTTTCTCCCCGAGGTGTGCAAGGTCAGCTCCCCAGAACTTGGTCTGACCTCCTTCCACTGATCTAGTCATCGCAGTCAGCTTCGACGTCCAACAACGGTCCCATTGGTCCCGACTCGAAGAGGACTCGTCCACGATTGCAGTAGTTTTGGTCCCTCATTATTTGGACCCCGGGAGTGTTCGTGGCACCCTCGCCTTCCCACAGCAGCAGTCTAGGAACAATCATAACCAGAGTAGATCAGTCATGTTCCAGACCCTGCCCCAGCTAGCGATGTCATCAGGAAATTATCCAAAAATTCAGACATCCTCCTAGGTCAACTCAAAAAATTTCGGCACTAGTCTCGACCTCTTCTGAGCTCGGCAGAGCCCGTGGCGGTGCCGTCATCGACTACCTATCAAGCTGTTCCTGAAGCTGGTAGAACCGGCGGAGCTTGGCAATTAAGTTTCTAACTTAGCTCCCCCACCCCGCCTGGCCAACTTCCAGCCCCTCCCTGCGTGGAGGTAGTGTTTGGTTGTAATTGGACTTCCCCACCCTAGTCCAACCCCTCTGCGAGGGAGTAGTTCATGTACTAGCAGGTCTTCGGTCGAAGTGTCATCGGCGCGGCGTGCGGGTAGCCCACGCTTCCCCGCTCGCCCTCGTCTTCGGTCGGGGTCGGCGTCTTCACGCCAACTAGGTGAGTTACCGAACACTTCTCTTTGCTGGTTTCCTTTGCTTAATTAGTATTGCATCTTAGTGCCGTCGGTGGTGAGAGAGTGTATGGTCCCAAATTGTCATCAAATTGAGCGACCATCGCGGAGCGAGTTGTGAGAGAGACCCCTTACATCCCACGCCCTTGGTGTGCTGGCCGCCCGTGGAATTGGGCATCCCAGGCCCTTAGGGGTCCATCCTAAGCTAGCCAAACCCCCAAAACAGTGAGGTCCCACCTCGGACCCTTCCCATCATCGCCGGATTACCTACGGGCACTAGTGTGCGCCACACGGTTGAGTTCGCTAGAGTGAGTCTGCTGCTCTAAATTGTTTGCTTGCGAGTGTAGGTCCAAGGTCATCGGTCGAGTGGCTGCCACACCCAAGGTGGTGTCACATCAGTATTGCTATCTAAATGAGCATGACTGAACATTTAATTACAAGAATGAATTAATTAAGAAATTCGTTGCATTTTGCATGAATGGTCAATTAAACGAACTCATTCTACAGCATCCGATGTTGCATTTAGTCCATATTCTTTATGCCTTCGTATCATCCCTCGAGGCATCCTCTCTTGACAATTAATCAAGGGTTATCCTCTTTCTTAGAGGACGTAATTAACGCCATAGCCTTTATGGTATGACGGGCTCTAGGTCCCGACACGAACCTCATAATCGACAGACCAAGTCAGATCGAGCGCATAATAAATTGTCACATATGTGACTGGCACGCCTACGCATAATAACAAACGAACGATCTAGTTCGAATAAATGATAAAACAACAACAAAAAAGAATCAGTCCCCCACAACTCCCAAACTCTCCCCTCCTTCTAACTCCCTCCTTCTAGCCCTCAAATGAGGCTCAAGAAACAAGCCTTGATGAGATTGAAACGTCGGATGGCCCGGGAAAGGGAGGTTTGCCCGCCGGCAAATCTTCTAGAGGAGGCGGCGCCACCGCCGGTCGTGGGCACGGAAGACGACGCTCCTGCAGTTGTCGAGACCCCGGGAGAGGTAGCGGCGATGCCTGAAGGCAGAGCAGTAGCCGCAGAGGCCGAGGAACTACCCCGAAGGGCTTCCACGTCCGAGGTAGGCCACGAACCCAAAAGTCAAATTTTCAATTTTTAAATGGATGCATGGGGGTTTGGAAGGGAGAATAGGGGTCACCCCAACCCCTAGGGACAGTTGTAGGGCCCATGGAGCCATTTGCAAAGAACGGGGGGATGAATGAATGCCGTCAGTTGCGGCGAGATGAAAACAGTCCTAACAGGGACCGCTAGGGTGTCTAGACGGTCCTCCTGGGGCTGCTAGATATGAACTGACCTTGGGGGTTAGAAATGATCTGGACTAGACCATATACAAACAGAACGGTCTCCAAAAGACCGCATCGTAAGGACAGACTCACGAAGAGTGAAACGGTCCAGACTGGGCCGCTTAGAGAACAACACGGTCTCCAACAGACCGCTAAGCAGATGAACACGGTCAGGGGACGACCGTTAGAACCTAGATCAGTGAAGTGGCTTATTGTAGAATGAAAACGGTCTGTTGGGGACCGCAAGAAAACTGAAACGGTCGACAGAAGACCGTTAGAAACATGAAAACGGTCCTGTGATGACCGCTTATTTAATAGACTACACTTTTTATTCTGTCTTTTCCTTTTCCTTTTATGCATGACTCACAGGAATGAATGACTGACCTAGAATGTAAAATGTACATTGGGAAAACACCGGACCCAGATCTCATGACTCCAGGTCCGGGTGGTGTACCTTGCACTGCCCGACTTTCAGAGGGAGAGACTGGCGACCATGGGGTTCGCGGAGTTTCTGGGCATGGAGGTAGCGAGACTCGACACCGCCCTCCTGTACGCGCTACATGACCGGTGGGATCCGATCAGTCGGGCTTTTCTATTCCCCTGGGGGCATATGATCCCGATGCTAGAGGACGTAGCGCGTATCACCAGACTACGGGTACACGGCACGCCAGTGAGTGGGAGGACATTGACAAATTACCGAGAATTGGCCCAGAGGCTGTTGGGCTTGGAGCTGCAGAGGCCAAAGCGCCATTCAACGATCCTACAGAGAGCGAGGTTGCAGGAGAGCCTCAGCTTGAGGGGAGCTGGGATCACAGTTTGAAAGTTGCCGGAGCAGCACTTAGGGCGGCTGACGGACCGGGCATGGGAGCATGTAGCAGCTGCGCCGGGGCCAGAGGTAGACATAGTACTATGGCGAATCCTGATGCTGCTATTCGGGAAGCTGTTGTTCGCCACTAGGGCGGACGGAGTGAGCTGCAGGCTCCTCCCCTTACTCGAGGAGGTGGACCGAGTTGGTGAGTACGCGTGGGGCGTAGCAGTTCTCGCCTTCCTCTTCGATAGTTTGAGCTCAATGAGCTGGCGCATGATGCTCGGCGGGTTCTCTCCACTACTTCAGGTACGACTCGACCCCTAAAATGCTTGTGCTATTACTATATGATTCATAAATGCTATATGCTGACATTTTAGTGAAATGCAAGTGTGGGCCTATGAGTACCTCCCCAGGCTGGGGAGAGGACAGGAGGTGTACTCTGACGGACTGCCCCTTACGAGATGGTGGGCAGCGCCTCGAGAGGTGGGCTCCCTACGTCGTCAGGTCCGGATGAACCAAGACAACCTCGACACTATTCCCTATGCATCGGTAAGCTTTTAAATTTGAATTATGCACATATATCTTTATGCTTGGATACTGGTGCATTTTGCCTACTTGACAGGTCCGGTGGACACCTTACCAGGGAGAGGGGCACGAGGGCCAGCCATGGGTGGTGGCAGCCCTAGCGTACGCGGGACGGGACATTTGGCTCCACTGTATGAACATGATCGAGCCGCTCCACTACCATTTGATCATGAGGACTGCGGGCGTTCACCAGCCAGAGGTGGAGTTCCCGGTGCAGGTGAGCCCAGAGGAGCGCATGGGACGCCACGCATGCGGGCTCGCGATGGATTTTGATTGGGTCACACGAGCGGTGGACCAGATCCGGGACTGGACCGGGCTGGGGCGAGTGGTGCGTGCCCGAGCTACCAGTGATGAGGCCTATCTGAAGGCATATGTCCGACACTACAGGGATAAGGTTTTTGGAGGCGCACGCCGATCGGTATGATTTCTAAACTCATGCTTTCCATAAATGCTTATGATTATGATGCTAATGATTGACACTCTGTTATGCAGCTACACCCCCAGGGACGGATCGTGGAGCTTCAGGGGTTACTCCATTCGACGATCCAGCAACGGGACGAGCTCCAGCGCTCCTTGGACCTTCTGGTAAGTTTCACTTAACCTTAGACTTAAAATGCAATGCTATGAAACTGACATGCCCATATATGCAGCGAACCGAGGGAGCCCGGCGCCAGGCACCAGACGCACCGTCTTCTTCCTCACAGTCACCGACAGATAGGGTCGAGCGGGACGCAGACTTCGCACGAACGACGGCGCGTGCTGAGGAGGCTAAGGCCACTCTTGCCGAGAGAGTACGTAAAATCACTCTTCTTTCCTCTCTGAATTTTATGATTAAAACTACAAAATGATTTATAAGATGAATGCATATGCAGGCGAGGGAGCTAGCAGCAGCGCTGGGTGAGGCTGCCCATCAGAGAGAGGAGGCCAAGCGCTTCCGTGCTGAGGTAGAGAGACTCCACGCAGAGGTAGCGGAGGCCGCACGTCTCTGTGCGGAGATGGAGCGATCCCACGTCGGGACGGTGGAGGTGGATCTTCTTCGTGCCCAGGCGGCGGAGGTGGAACGATACCAAGCTGAGGCTGAGCGCGCCCGCATAGAGGCGGCAGAGCTGTGAGGAGAGGTGTGAGCGTACCAGCAGATGAGCCAGAGATCGGGACGGAGCAGGACGCACGACGGCGCCCAGCGTTGCCTACCGGGACTACCTTATCGGTTCCTCCGGCCATCGGAGGAATGAGGACGAGGAGCGTCGGCGACGTCGATGCGCAGAGGAGAGCACTTCCATGGCACCACCAGCGAAGCGCCATGAGGGTTCAGGAGAGAGCGACGACCCTGGGAAGGGTCAGTCATGATGTACTTTATGAGATGTATGCATGTATGGTTTTAGTGGAATGACATGTTTCTTTTTGATTTTAGAAATGCTTGAATGCGTGTAGGTTGATACTAACTAACTAACTTTGCAATGCGTCCTATGACTGACAGCGTAAAGGGATAACAAATGGTGAGAGAGAAGGGGAAGGGGAGAGAAACTTATGTGCGGTGGGATAGGATAGCAGAGTGAAACAGTCGTGGTAAGGCCCCATGAACGAGTGTAGCGGTCCCCAGATAGGCCGCTGAATCGCAGCTGAATGGACAATGAAAACGGTTTATTTGAGACCGCAAAGCTAAAGAGATGGTCTCCTGTGGACCGCTTTGAATTGAAGACGGTCTGGCTGAGACCGTTTACCACCCAGGCAGATATGGATATGAGCGGAGATAAAAACGGTCACGGGGAGACCGCTGAGAATTAAATAGTGGTCGCTCGATAGACCGCACAGGCCAAAAAAATGATAACTCCAACCGGGACTCTCTTAGAGAGTCCCAACCCATGGATATGCTTATCCAGACCGTGCTAAGAGCGATCCTAACCTTGATTGAGCCTATCCTAACTTGATCTTAGTGGATAAAAACCAAGGACTTGGGCCCTATAAGTAGAGGGGCTCTCAAATTCGTAACTCACACCAAATCCCCCTCTCTAGCCTTGAAATTCGTAGTGCGACCATTCAAATCAACATGAAACGGGCTCTTGAGGTTAGCACAATGGGGGAGAGCTCCTACAATGGCCCACAACCGGCTAGGGAGGAGCGTGAGGTGCTACATCGGCTGACATCCATTCCAAATCATCTGAGCACAAATCCTTTGAGAGAGGTAAGTGGCATAATTGTATTCAAATTTGTTCACAATTCTTTCCAAAATTCTTATGTTGCTCTGTTCTTTCTTCTCTCTCTTTTTTTTCTTTCTTAGCTTCTCTCCGGCCCTAGGCGCTATTCCAACTTGAAATGAGTGGCTCCCATGATTCGTGAACTCCCATTAGATGTCATCTCCATCCTGAAAGCCTGGCACCTCCATCCACTACTTGTTCTGGCCAAAAATTACCAAAAGCTCTCACTTGATTGGCATAGTATTTTGGTTTTAGTAGAGATATGGCATCCTCAGACCCACACGTTTGTCTTTCCCATATTTGAAGCCACCATCCTTCTAGAAGAGGTTGAGACGTTGCTAGCCTTCCCTAAGTCTAAGGTAGGAGATGAGGACTTAGTGTGTCACACTGTTGCCCCTGTTGACCCTTCTCTCATCCTAGGGGAGTTCTTACCCAGTTTGAAGGATGTCAGGACCATGATCAGTTTTCAACACATCCATTTACTTCCTATGGCCCAGTGGGTTATTGCTCATTGTAAGAATAAATGTGGGTGGAATGAGGCCATAGCCAAGGCCGCTTCTATTTGCTTGTGCGGGGCCATACTTTTCCCTACTACTAACTACCTCTTAGACATACCAAATGTGAGTGTCATTAGTGGGTTGTGGAGAGGGTTATCCATTTCACAGTCCGTTCTTTCTTTCCTATATGAGGGCCTTAGCTCAGCTTCCCTTGGTGGGCCTCTTTTTGGGTCCATGATTCTACTTGAGTGTTGGATGGGAGTTTGGCTGAAGTTCAAACCCAAAGAGGACATCTCTTCTGTTAGCCGCTTCTTTGGGAGCCATCCACTTTTCTTTATAGGAGGTGCCTTTGGATTCTCTCAGCAGGTGGAATGTCGGACCGCAGACAAGAAGACCAGGGATGAATGGCGCCTCTACATCAACACTCTGCCCCTTGATTGGTTCGTGATGCGCCCGACTTGCCTTGTCGACACTACCCTCAGGCTTCCTAGGAAGCTTGGGTTGGACTTGAGGCTTGTGGGGAACACTACTTTGGCGATGTATAGCCCCCACAGGTGCTTCCTACAGGTTGGACTCCCGCGTACTATGGTTTTAGCGCTACCCCACCTACCCGCTCTATAGGCGAGAAAACTCAGCACGGAGGAGGACGAGCAAGCGGTCAGGAGCGGGCTGATCATGTGGGAGATCAGCAAGACGCGCGTTCTTCCAGTAGAGGTGACCGAGATTTAGGAGGAATACCATCTTTACCTGAGAGAGCTACGCGAGATCCGACCTCGCGTGGATGCCGGCTGAGGATTGAGTGATTGATCATGATGTATTAGGGATTGATAGCTTGAACTTGATGTTTTTTAAGTTTGAAATAAATGAAAGAACCTGATTGCTTTAGCTTATCAATCTGCCTCCTTTTCTTCTCATGTGTGTGGTTTGATGTGGCTCTTCAGAAACAGAAACGGCCTGACAAAGGACCGCTGAGACAAGATAAACGGCCTCTCCTATGACCGCTGAAACCACAGAAACGGCCTTCAATAAGTCGCAAACAGGCGGACACCTGAATGAACCACAGTCCTTTGGGAGATAGAAAATGGTCTATCAGAGGGACCGTCACATAACGAGACGGTCAGAGTTTGACCATCGTGCTTCTAGAAACAGTCCTGGGTTAGACTACACGAGTGTTGAAAGCAGGAGGACGCCTTCATTTGGGCTCCGTATAAATGGCGGCCTACCCAATGACTGCTGCAAGATGAGATGGTCCAAAGGTGACCGCACATAAGAAAACATGAAAGAGGAGTCCATGGGATTGTAACTTGAACCGTGCGGACTTGTCTCTGCACACACTAAATAAAGAAAACATGTTAGATCTATTCTAGGCTTAACCTCTTGTCGAGAGCAAGCTCAATAAGAGACCATTTCTTGAAATTTGGTCAAGGGGTGAAGCCTTATTAAATAGACAAAAATAACACATGAAAATACAATGCATGCCATGAAATGCAGGGGAACTATGTGATGATTTTGAAAATATTTTTGTAGCTTTTGAAAATATTTGATTTTTTTATTTTTGAAAATATTTGGTGTTTTTTATTTTTAATTTTTTTTGAAACATTTTTCTTTCTTTTTTGGAATTTTTTGTTTTTTTCTTATTTTTTGTTTTTTGAAATATTTGATTTTTTGGGATTTTGAAATATCTGATTTTTTTTGAGATTTTGAAATATCTATTTTTTGGGGAATTTTGAAATATCTATTTTTTTTAGAATTTTGAACTAGTTCAGACCCGGTGACGAGAGACCCACATATCTCATTAGGGGCTTCCCAAGGGTGGCCATCCATGGCCAGGGACCAATTTCACATAACGGTGCCTCTGCTAAGGCCATACTCGGGGTACGATCCAGTCCTTGGAAATCAAAAGAGAATTTGAAAGGGAAGCCAGGGATAGGTATAGAGGTTTTTAGGGATTGAGTTCTTTTCATGACAACCCCTTTTCAAGAGATTCGATCTGTTGCGCCGGGACTTTGTGTCCGTCATCGAACCTTCATCCGTTCTAGGCACGCATACGACCGGGCTCATGACGTCCCACGGGGAAACTATACTGCCACTCTTACCATGCCTAGTTGCATTCTTTGGAGCATTTGGACTTTTGAGCTTCGAGCTTTTGGGTGAGCTTTTAGCTTTTGCCTTGATTTTTGCCCCTTTTCTTTTCTTTCCTTTTCTTTCTTTCTTTTGTGATTGCTTCATGCAGAATTAGGTCATAACGGACCGCCCCTATTTGAGACCTCCTTTCTATTGGGATGTCTAGATCGGCCCTCGCCCCCTTGTTCACCACTTGCCCCTATATTCAGCCGAAGAGAGGAAAAGAACAAGGACCCTTACTTTTCCCAAATATGGCCAAAGGAGAAACGGTGTTGCGCAAAAGAGGAAAACCCAACCACGGATGTCGTGTAGTGTGTGAGTGTTATGCTAGGGATCTTCCTTTATCATCAAGGATAGGAACACCTCACCACCGGGCCGTTACTAGCTCGACTCTAAGGATAAAAGCGTTTGAGATACAACCCGTTCCACGCATGAGATAATTCTTCACTCTCGGCATTAACTAGGCGATAGGCGTTCCCAGGATATACCTCATTGACTACAAATGGACCCTCCTAATTGGGTTGCAGCTTAGACGTAGGACCTCCCGATCGAATAAATTTGCGTTTCAAAACCATATTTCTCACTTGAAATTTCCTTTCAATAACCTTCTGGTGCGGACACACGCCGCAATACACGCCGGTGGATGAGAACACGGCGGGGACCGGTTAGCTCGCGGAGGACGTGGACGCATCAGCCAAGCCATCATCCTTATTTCACATTTTTTGGCCATGTTGGGCCCTATTTTAGTCCATGTTGGACAATTGTACTATTGTATGGCATATGGGCTACACTAGACTAATGGGCTAGAATTAATGGGCCTTGGGCTTGAAATGGGCCAAAAGGGCTAGGTGTGAACAAGTCCAAGGGCTAGGTGTGCTAGGTATGAAAGGGGTTAATGGAAGGTGGGCTTGGTGGCTAGTGGAAGGGGGCGCCCCCCTTCTTGGTACAAGGGGGAGGCTGCCACCTACCCTCCCTTGACTCCCTCCCTCCCATTTTTAAAGGAAGGAAGCTTCCTCCCCCTCCCCTTTTGTCTTCCTTCTCCACCATAGTCAAGGGGGCGCACCCCCTCTCTTCCCCCTCTCTCCCATGCCATTTCCCAACCCCCCTCCCCTTGCCATTCTCTATAGAAACATATGTATAGTGTCATTTGAAAAGTTAATGAAGAATTTGTGAGAAAAAATTGTGTTAAGAGAGAGATTCTCTTCCCCCTCTTGGGTGTGATGCCCTAGACCAAAATCCTATGATGGGATTTACTTGGCGTGTGACTTGCCCCCCTTATCCGCCCTATCCTCTTCGTATTTGGTTCTGAGAAACTTTTCAGTAAAGCTTCTACAAGTCATGAACAAGTTGGCGCTGGTTTCGCATCGATCGGAGCTCTGGATCGTCGGCAATAATTTTTCTTATGAAGTCACGCAAGTCTGCCCGAGCCTGCTGTCTAGATCTTCAAGTTCCTGATTTGAAATTTCTATGGATCTACTCCCAAGCTCTTTGGATCTGAGCTTCTGAGTGATCGTAGGATTTTTTGTCCTCTTCTCTTTGCCACCAAGCTCGTCTCGTTCTGAGATTTGTGTTGGTCGTGGTGAGGATTTTCGTGAGGCTGCGTCGACCTCCCTGTGCAGATCCGACCCAGGGGCAGAGACAACTTACAGAAGCTGCCCCGTCTCTTCCCTTTCAGATCTATGCAAGCCCTTTGGTCTACGTCTTCCTCTGGACGTCTCCGACGATCTCCAACAAGAAGCAACCCATTCCAACACCGGAGCGATTTGTCCCATAATTTTTAAATTTCATGTGCAGTTCTGCGTGAGCAGAATCTGAGGCTGAGTACAGTTGCTGCCATGCCCAGATCTGATCGCGTCGTTTGGAGCGGACAATATTCATTCTGTCTCCAACACTCTCCAGTAAACGGCACCCCGATCGGACGTCGGATCTTGGCGTACCGGCCTCTGCAAGTTTGCTGCGCTGGGTGACCTGCGCGGGTAGAATCAAGTCGACTTCCAATCGGCTCACCCGATCGGCCCCGACTCTCTTCCCTCGCCTCCTGTGAGTGCGGCCCATCAACCCGGATTCCAACAACCCCAAATTTGTGCTTATAGCCCTTTACCTCCCTGCGTGGAGTGGGCATCGTGTTCTGAGGTTGTATATTTAACAATTGTGTGTATCGGGGTTGTTCGGATTCGGTCGGGATTTCTTCCCCACGCACTAGTCATGGAGGTACGCGCCTCGTTCCACACTCACATTGCTGATTTAGTATATTGTCTATCATGTTGCGTTTGTGAGAATAGGGCCGATAGCTAGCTTCAAATCACCGTGGTTGTGAGCTGTGAGCGCCCGTTCCATAGGCCCAGTCAAGCGCCGAGCCCGAACTGGAAACCCCTAGGCGACAATGGTTCCTTAACCGCTGCGATCCTATGTTTCCCTCGCAAGGGATGATTGTCGGGCTAGTTAGAGTTTCTGTTGAGAGACGTCTCCACCCAGAGAATGCCACGGTAGTCTGCCACCCCGGCTTACCTTAGTGTGGTAGTGCTGGCCGCACTTTGAGTCGGTCGTACGTCTTAGTCCGGTCGCGTCGCCCGTCCCACATCAAATTGGTATCAGAGCGAAGTTTAAGTCTAGGGTGATCTTTGTCTAGGTCATCTTGTCCTAGGTCGCATGTCATCCCAATACCCAGTATATCAAAAGGTGTTCCCAGAATGATAGGTTACGCCTATTGGGAAGGTAGCACACTTACGTGAGTGCGATCTTCGGATCAAACCTCCGCCTAGTACCGTATATTGGTTGAGTCTAGGTTCCTCAGTTTGCATTAGTTAGTGCATTCCAACTTTTTGTGTCGTTGCATGCCCACCAGGCGAGGTACCCAATACCGTCGCCCCGTGTCTATAGCAAACCCATGGGATACCGCCACGGGAGACTTTCACTCCTTGCATGAGGCGATGATTGCCATCATGGCTCGGTTGGACCAGTCCGAGGCTACCTTTTGGAGCTTCTCCGACAATATGGATGGTCGCCTTAGGGCCATGGAGGAACGCATGGAGTCATCCAACAAATCTATCCAAGGTCTGGTTGGACGGTTGGATAGATTGTCACACGGGGACCCTCCTGGAGCGGCCCAGGGCCCACCCTCACCTGCTCCAGCGGTGGCCCAAGCCCAAATCGCTCCCAAGGCCCAAGTCCAACCCTCTTCCGCGGCACAGGAGCAGCCCGCACATGCTCCTCAGCCCGCCCCTCACCGAGCCATCGAACCACAGCATCGTGACCTTGGTCTCGAAGACTATGGGTCTGATAATGCTTAAGAGGAGTATGGTCGACGCCGTCGTGGCTTTCAACAGTCGAGGGATGAAGAGGATGATAGAGTCCTCAAGACCGTGCGAGCAGACCCTCCCACTTTTTACGGGTCCTTGGACCCGAAGGTCTATCTTGATTGGGAGGCCAGCATGGACCGGTACTTCGAGTTGTTCGAGATGACGGACCACCGAAGAGTCAAGTTCACTAAAATGAAGCTGTTAGGGCAAGTGCAAACTTATTGGCGCAATATGGAGAGCTTGCTATTTCAGCGTCGGGAGCCCCAGGTTGAGTCTTGGGATAAGATGAAGGATAGACTTAGAACTAAGTATCTTCCTGCCACGTACCGTTAGAGGCTCATTGATAGGTGGCAGAATCTCAACCAAGGGGACCGGTCCATGTCTGAATACATCACATAGTTTGATGAATATTTTTTGCGATGTGGTGTCTCGGAAGAGAGCACGATGCCTGTTTCCCGCTTCCGTCGTGGTCTGCGGCCCCACTTTTAGTATGAACTCTTTCGCCGCAATGTGACCACCCTGGAGGCCGCATATTAGGTTGCTCTTGAGTTAGAGTAGCTTGAGTCGGAGTTCGTTCCCGTCCAGCGACCGGGGACCATCCATCAGCGTGGGTCTGACTCACGTACCACGCCCAGTTCCTATAGTCGATTTCTGGTGGTTCATCCTCCGGGACCCCCTCGCCAGGACCCCACTGCTCTCGGACCTCGCTCTCTCCCTCCAAAGGACCCTACCCCTCGCCAGCAAGCATCATTCCCCACTCCCCGCCCTCAGCAGCCCACATTGCCTGCCCAACCTCAGCTCCCACCACCCTCGGCCCGTCGAGAAGACAAGGGAAAGGGGCCGATGACCGGTGGAGCACCTTCTAGCACAGGGCCGCGTGACCAGTGCTATAGATGTGGTGGGATTGTCCAGTTTGCGGCCAAGTGTCCCACTCAGGACTCGTTGGTTATTTCAGACACTCCATATCGCGACCCCACACCGGAGCTAGTGCCAGTCAGCTATGAGCCGGATCTAGAACTCGCGGAGGAGTTCTTTGATGAGCTTTTAGAAGAGCACGTTGTTGTCCCGGGTACTCAGCCCCAGGACAATGTGCAATTGGGTGTGATCCTCCCAGACCTCTAAACCCCATTAATAAGTCAGTAGGTACATGTTAGATGTCAAGGAGTCCCAAACTTTGGGTTGCGTCATTTGTATGCGAGTGTTACTTATTGTTGTCTAGGTTTGTCTAAGGTCATGTATGAGTCAGTTTTGCTTATACATTTTGTTTATCGTGCATTTGGAGTTTGCATAAAGTCGTGTCCCAATAAAAGGCCAGCCATGCACGTATAAGGGGTTAGCCGATGCACGTTGACATGCCCGTGAGTTCAAAAGGGAGAGTACGTCATGATCAGGGTCATACCTGAACGGTTTCCCCTCGGGGACCGTAAAGAAACTCCAGGCCCGCGATACCCGCCCTTTCTGAGTCAAGAAACAAGTGGGTTCAAATGCGTACGTTATTGAACTACCAGATGACTATGGTGTCAGTTCGACGTTCAATGTTTCAGATCTGGTAGCATATCGGAACCCCGAGGTGATCCCTAGTGAGTTTTGGGCTTTCTCCTCCTATTGTGAGTGACACACCACCCGAGAGTCCACCTCTTCCAGCCTCAACGCAAGCATATAGATTGTAAATTGGATGAGCAGGTGACCATCACCAGGAACGGAGCCTACCGATGCTTCTTAGTGCGTTGGAGAGGACGCCCTATGCCAGACGATGCCTAGATCACATGGAGAGCTCAAGCCTCGAGACCCTTACTCGACTGGGTCGAGTTCTTCCCACCTGGGGAGAATTGGTGCGGACATACGCCACAATACACACCGGTGGACGAGAACACGCCGGGGCCCGGTTAGCTCGCGGAGGACGTGGACGCATCGGCCAAGCCATCATCCTTGTTTCACATTTTTTGGCCATGTTGGGCCCTATTTTAGTCCATGTTGGACAATTGTACTATTGTATGGCATATGGGCTACACTAGACTAATGGGCAAGAATTAATGGGACTTGGGCTTGAAATGGGCCAAAAGGGCTAGGTGTGAACAAGTCCAAGGGCTCGGTGTGCTAGGTATGAAAGGGGTTAATGGAAGGTGGGTTTGGTGGCTAGTGGAAGGAGGAGCCCCCCTTCTTGGTCCAAGAGGGAGGCTGCCACCTACCCTCCCTTGACTCCCTCCCTCCCATTTTCAAAGGAAGGAAGCTTCCTCCCCCTCCCCTTTTGTCTTCCTTCTCCACCATAGTCAAGGGGGCGCACCCCCTCTCTCCCTCGCCATTTCCCAGCCCCCCTCCCCTTGACATTCTCTATATAAATATATGTATAGTGCCATTTGAAAAGTTAATGAAGAATTTGTGAGAAAAAATTGTGTTAAGAGAGATATTCTCTTCCCCCTCTTGGGTGTGATGCCCTAGACCAAAATCCTGTGATGGGATTTACTTGGCATGTGACTCGCCACCCTTATCCTCCATATCCTCTTCATATCTAGTTCTGAGAAACTTTTTAGTGAAGCTTCTGCAAGTTAGGAAGAAGTTGGCGTTGGTTTCGTGTCGATCGGAGCTCTGGATCGTCGGCAACAATTCTTCTCGTGAAGTCACGCAAGTCTGCCCGAGCCTGCGGTCCAGATCTTCAAGTTCCTGATTCAAAATTTCTACGGATCTACTCCCATGCTCTTTGGATCTGAGCTTCTGAGTATCGTAGGATTTTCTGTCCTCTTCGCATTGCCGCCAAGTTCATTTCTTTCTGAGGTTTGTGCTGGGCGTGGCAAGGATTTTCGTGGGGCTGCGCCGACCTCCCTGTGCAGATCCGACCCAGGGGCAGAGGCAACTTGCAAAAGCTGCCTCGTCTCCTCCCTTTCAGATCTGTGCAAGGCCTTTGGTCTGTGTTTTCCTATGGACGTCTCCGACGATCTCCAACAAGAAGCAACCCATTCCGACACCAGAGCGATTTTTCCCATAATGTTTAGCTTTCCTGTGTAGTTCTGTGCGAGCATAATCTGAGGCTGAGTACTGTTGCTGCCACGCCCAGATCTGATCAGATCTGATCTCTCCGTTCGGAGTGGACAATCTTCATCCTGTCGCCAACACTCTCCAATTAATGGCACCCCAATCGAACGTCGAATCTTGGCATACCGGCTTCCGCAAGTTTGCTGCGCTGGGTGACCTGCGCTGGCAGAATCAAGTCGGCTTCCAATCGGCTCACCCGAACCTGCGAGTGCGTCCAGTCAACCCGGATTCCAGCGACCCCAAATTTGTGCTTGTATCCCTTTACCTCCCTGCGTGGAGTGGGCATCGTGTTCTGAAGTTGTATAGTTAATAATTGTGTGTATCGGGGTTGTTCAGATTCGACCGAGATTTCTTCCCCACGCGCTAGTCATGGAGGTACGCGCCTCGTTCCACACTTACATTACTAATTTAGTATATTGTCTATCATGCTATGTTTGTGAGAATAGGGCCGGTAGCTAGCTTCAAATCACCGTGGTTGTGAGCTGTGAGCACCCGTTCCATAGGCCCAGTCGAGCACCGAGCCCGAACTGGAAATCCCTAGGCGACAGTGGTTCCATAACCACTGTGATCCCACGTTTCCCTCGCAAGGGACGATCGTCGGGCTAGTTAGAGTTTCTATTGAGAGACGTCTCCACCCGGAGAACGCCACGGTAGTCAGCCGCCTGGCTTACCTTAGTGTGCTAGTGCTGGCCACACTTTGAGTCAGTCATACGTCTTAGCCCGGTCGCGTCGCCCGTCCCGCATCACCTTCTTTTGAAAATGGCGCGAGACGCGTTTTTGATAGATAGAAACATGATTGGCCGCATTAAGTCTCTTCTCTTCCAAGAGTTCCAGCTGGACTAGCAACGCCACTCGAGGCTCGTCGAGATTAAGTTCTTTGTCAAACTGCACTCTTGGGGAAGGGATCAAAATCTCATACAGGAGTACCGCCTCCATCCCATAAGTGAGAGCAAACGGAGTTTGCCCCGTGATAGTATGGACGGAGGTGCAATAGGCCCATGGAGCTTCTATTAATTTATCGGCCCAGTCAGTGAATTTATGCGACTCACATGTTTTCTTGATGATTTTAAAAAGAGTCTTATTGGTGGCCTCGGCTTGGCCGTTGCCTTGGAGATAGTATGGTGATGAATGATGGAATGAAATATTGAATTTCTATAGAGGTCCTGGAGTTCTTGTGACACAAATTGAGGTCTGTTGTCGGTGACGATGTCACTTGGCACTCCAAACCGCGAAATGATGTTCTTCAGGATGAAGCGGCAAACTGTGGTTGCTTTGATCTCCGCATATGCTTCAGCTTCTGCCCACTTGGTGAAGTATTCAGTAGTGGTGAGGATGAAGGATTTCTACTTAATCTAAGAATTAGGATCACCTAGTGGACCAACAATGTCAAAAGCCCACATGTAGAATGGTCAAGGAGCAGAAAGAGGATGGAGAGATGAAGCAGGAGCATGAATCTTATCAGCATGGAGTTGGCATTGAATGCACCTATGAACATAAGTGGAACAATCTTCTTCTAGGGTTGGCCAGTAGTAGCCCTGCCTAAGAATCTTCTTCGCCAAGGACTGACCATTAACATGCCCTCCACACTCACTCGAGTGAGCTACCTCAACAACTTTCTAAGCCTCATCATCGTCTAGACACCTCATAAGAACTCCATTAAGGGCACGCCTATACAATTCTCCCACAATGATTGTGTATCTTGAGGTGACTCTTCTAATGGCCTTGCGCTGCTCGGCGTTGGCCGATTCCGGGAATGAGCCATCCCTGCAATATTGCTCAATTTCGTGATACCAAGGCAACTCCTCTTCTTCCAAGATTTCCTCGAGCTCTGTTAAAGATACTTCTTTCAAATCCTGTTTCTCTGCCCTCCTCTCTACAGACATCCTAAGGTTATCAAACCAGGGGTCCTGAAGGGAGAGAGCATCTAACCACTGGACCATAATGGTCTCAGTGGTGCAACTAAGGGGAAAGGAGAGGGAAGAAGCAAGCGATGCAAGTGCATCGGCAAGAATATTCTGAGACCGAGGGGTGTGAATGTAAATCAGCTTGCGGAATTACTTAGCCAAGAGCGTGACCAAATCTTGATAAGGTTTGAGCTTAGGGTCACGGGTGCGATAGGTAGAGAGAACCTGGCGTAGCACCAACTGAGAATCTCCTATAATGTTCAAGTACCGCACGCCCATGATGTAGGCGTGCTTCAATCCAGCAAGGAGAGTCTCATACTCGGCTATATTGTTGGTAGCATGAAAAGAGAGTTGATATGCAATGGGAATAGTCACTCCCTCCGGAGTGAGAAGGACGGCACCGATCCCTCGGCCCTGAGAATTAAGCACGCCATCAAAATGCAAGGACCAAAAGGGATGATGAGTGAGCACGGCCAGGTGTTCATCAGGGAACTCATCCTGGATAGAATCTGTACAAGGGATAGGTAAGTGAGCAAGATGTTCAGTGATAGCATATCCCTTGATTGCTGAACGACGAAGGTAATATCGAACTGGGAGAGAAAACTCTGCCAGCGAGCCAACCTACTAGAAAGGACAGGTTTCTCTAAGAGATAGCGAATTTGGTCCATTCTAGAGATCAACTTAACCTCATAGGCAAGAAAATAGTGTTTCAACTTCTGGGATACCCAAACTAAGGCTGCGTAGGTCTTCTCCATAGTGGTATACTTAGCTTCTGCAAGATTGAACAACCTAGAGAGGTAATAGGCAGCCCTTTCCTTCCCTTCATCGTCCACTTGTGCCAGGACAACTCCTAGGGAGTCATCAATAACAGATATGTATAAAATCAGGGGTTTTCTAGGAACAGGGGGTTGCAAAACTGGGGGATTACACAAATAAACCTTTAGATGCTCGTAGGCCTTTTGACATTGTTCATTCCATTCCAATTTGGCTCCCGCCTTTAGCAGTTCGTAGAATGGGCGGCATCTTTGTGAATGTTGAGATATGAATCTCCAATTAAACTACAAACGCCCAATCAGTCCTCAAAGCTCAGTAATGTTCTTCGGCAGTGGCATATCCATAACAACCTTTGCTTTGTTTGGATCAATTTGAATCCCCCGCTTGCTAACAATGAACCCTAGTAGTTTCCCCGATGATACTCCGAACACACATTTCTTTGGATTCATTTTCAACTTATACTACCTAGCCCTCTATAACACCTTGGCCAAGATAGCAGGGTGTTCTTCTTTCGACCTCGATTTCACCAGGATATCATCCACATACGCTTCCATATAAACATGCATCATATCGAGGAAGATTGCCATCATCGCCCGTTGGTATGTGGCACCCGCATTCTTTAGTCCAAATGGCATGACCACGTAGCAGTAGGTGCCCCAGGGCGTAATGAACGAGGTCTTTTCTTGATCCTCCGGAGCTAGACGGATTTGGTTATATCCTGAATATCCATCCATAAATGAGAGGGCTTCGTACCCATCTGTGTTGTCCACTAACACGTCGATATGAGGAAGCGAAAAATCCTCTTTAGGACATGCTTTATTCAAGTCTTGGAAATCGATGCAAATTCATACTTTTCTATCCTTTTTCATCACAGGGACTATGTTTGCCACCCATTGTGGATATAAAACAACTCTAATGAACCTGGCCTTATGTAATTTATCCACTTCTTCTTTTATCCTCAAGGCCATATGGGGGTGGAATCTTCTTGATTTTTTCTCAACGGGCGTTGCCCCTGGTTTGAGTACAAGTCTATGTTCCACCAGGGTGCGGTCAAGACCCGACATGTCCTCGTAGGACCAGGCAAATGAATCGCTATACTCCCTCGGGACTTGGACTAATTCCTCTTCAACCTGAGGAGGGAGATTAGTAGAAATGATTATATGCCTGGGATCCTCTTCTATTCCAAGATTAATCTCTTTCGTGGGTTCATCCACTGCCGATGACGGTTCATCAAATCTCTTCAAACCTTACGCGTACAAGTCGGCAGTGTCATCCACGTTGCTATCCTCATAATCTATCAGGTCTTTCTCATCTATGATCTCGTAAACACCTAACCCATCATCGCTCCATACCCCGTCTAGCTCCCAATCACCCTCCAGGACGATGGCTGTTTCTACAAACTCAGGACATCTAAGGAGGGCATGACAACGTTGAGCGAGATCCTGGAGGAACCTATCAAGGATAGCTTTAGAATGGCGCATCATTGGGCGCGTAACAAGCGTGCAAGGGTTGGAAACACTAGGACAAGATCCTACCTCACTAGACTTGACTGACTCTACTTCCCTAGGCTCAACAAGTCCTGCATCTAACCTAGAGGATAGAAAATCTAATAGAAGGGAAACAGGGACCTCATGCCCCTGGGAAGATGATTGACAAAACACAGCATAATCCTCCACTAAAAACTCCGTTTTAAAATTGGCATTTTTTTTGGAGACTGGCGGAGATCATGCAACAAGATGGATCAGAGGGGGGAGGAGAGGAGGAAGTGTAAGAGGATAGAGAGATGGAAAAAGAACATCGAAGAAGGGATCAGAGGAGGAGAACCACATGGTTGAAAGATCAACGGGTGGGCAGCGCCCACATGAACATGGCGCAATCAACACCTCAGTTGGTGTTTCCGTCAGAAACGGATCAATTATGATAGGAGGTGAGCGGGGTACGGACTCCAGCTTTTGGAAAAAGGAAGCAAGGTGGGAAGGTGACCAAGAAAAGGTAACGAGGGAGCTCTCCCCTTCCTGCGGATGGTAGGCTGGTTCTACTGGCGTGTACTTTACGAGCTGCATCTCAGGACTTCTCGGACAATCTTCTTCATGAAACAACTTTTCAAAACTTTCACAGAAATCCTTCATATCATCTACCGGCCCCTTCAGTGGCGGTGGCGGGCCAGAAATAGTGCAGGCAATGTCTTCCTTCTCATCAGGATGGGTTGGTGTCCTCAAGGTGCCGAGTTGCAACGGTCCTTTCACAAAATGTTGACAGTAGTCCCAGGTCAATGGTCCCGAGTCTCCCAAGACTGACAATGAGGACTCTCGGTATCCGAGACCCCTTCTGTTCATCTTTCGGCCCCTAGGGACTGGCTTAGTTCGTCCCTACAGCTGGGCACCGAGACCCATGCCTTGTTGATATCCCAGCTTCAGTATCATATTCCAGCCCTTGGAGTCTCTTATCTTGGGCTTGGCTTTGACATTAACTGGTGTAGTGGCGGGCTTGCGTGGCGCATATGCCCATGTAAAATCCAAGTCCATCACAGACAGGACCGGCTTGTTGCTTGGCCAGAGAGTCGGCAGAATCTTATTGGAGATGACTTCAACAGAGTGTACCGTGGAGATGCTCTTCACCTTCACCACCCGCCCCTGAAATGGGAACTTGAGGCACTGGTGGGTGGTAGAGGGTACGGCGTGAAGGCTGTCGATCCACGGATGACCCAAAATGGCTTTGAACATCAGATCAATATCTAACACATAAAATTCTACGGGCATCGACAATGGCCCAAGCTCGGCTTGAACGGTAATCATCCCATGGCACGCTCTCCTGGAGTTGTCATAAGCTGCTATAGCTGTTGGAGTTGGCCTCAGCAATTCTTCAGAAATGTTACAGGTGCGGAGGGTGATGAGCAGACAGACATTTATAGAGGCCCCGGTGTCAACCAAAGTCGCATCTATAGACACCTTATTCAAGGTGATGGAGATGTAGAGCGGCATTTGGCGTGCCTCCGGGGGTGCCAATTCAGTCTCAAAAAATGTGATGGCCGACCCTTTCGTTAGCGTTGCTAGGGCCGATGGAAGGCTATCCACTGCCATGTCCTCGCTGACCATGACCTTCTAGAGAAAAGCCTTTAGAGCATCTTGGTGCAGCGTGGATCGCTTGATTAACTCCAATATGGAAATCTTGGTCGGCGTCCGGTCCAAATGCTGTAATAAATCATACCGCGTGCCAGGCAACGGGTCTATTTCTTTTGGTTCAACTGTTGGTGACAGAACTTGGGGGTTCGGTGCAGGTGCACCAGTGGTGGGATAACTTCTCTGGAACAAGCGCTCGCTCCGGAGGGCGAGGTTTTGTGCCGGCACGGCGTTGTGCAGACTCATAATGGGTGACTTGACGGGCCCAGTGGGGTAAACAGGGGGAGTAAAAGTGGTGGTGGTAACGGTGGAGGCAGGCCTAACAGGCCCCGGTGGAAGGATAATGGGTGACGGGCTAGGTGAGGGGGTGACAATGAGGGGTGTGACGGGTGATGGTGCAAAGACGGGTGAAATGGTGATCAATGTGGTAGGTATAATGAGGGGTTTGGAAGGAGTGGCGAGTGTAGAAGTTATAACGGTGGGTCAAATGATGGTGGGAATAGAAGTTGATGAGAGGTTGTTGTAGATGTGGTGGAGGGCCAAAAGGTGAGCGGGAGTCTCATCATCATAAGACCACCCGGCATTGGGAGAGGGGCGGTGAACGATGTTTACTTGAGCTGGTGCCGACAGCTGAGGTTGTGGAGCGGGTGGGTGGTTAGGTATCAGATTTTGATGAATCTCTAAGTCTTGTGCAGGCTGCTGCTACTGGTGAGGTTGGGGTTGCTGTGGCTGTTGCTGCTGCGGCACCGACTGCTGCTGTCTCGGCGCCTGTCTTCTTCTTTCTTTAATTTTTGTAATCAACTTATGCATCTCTGCCCAGTCGATGCGCTGCCCCTCGTGCAAATCATAAACAAAATCTTTGAACTAGTAGCACCTCTCGATCGTGTGCCCGGGCTACCGGTGGAAGATGCAGTATCTGGATGGGTCAGCAACTCGATTCCAGTTTGGGCGTTCCGGGGGAAGCTGGAGACCACCGGTGTGCATAAGGACTAAAAAGATGTCTGGCAAGGTTTCAGGTAGGGGAGGGTAATGAGCTCTCTTGGGACCTGGGCGTGCAGGTGCATAGCCATTTGGTGGAGGGACATTATGGTACTGTGGCGACTGTTGAGGCTGTTGTGGTGGTAGTGGTTGCTGAGGAGCCGGATACGATGGTTGGGTAGTTGGCGGAGCGATAAACTGAAGGTTGCGGGGAGGTTGCTGGAAGTGAGGTGGAGAGGATTGGTTGGGGTAGCTAACAGCCTGCACCTGCTCATTCGTCTGGACTCCCTCAGTAACTGGGCCTTGGGATTTCCTAGCGGGTTTGGGCTTCTGGGCCTCGAACACGGAGTGGATGGGGGAGTCTTTAAATTGGGTCGGGATAAACCTGGCCCTACTGTACAATTGGTGCATATTGGAGATGTCGTTCAAAGCTAAGATGTGCCGGAAGGTGGGGGTGGCATTGGAAATCAACAACTTAACTTTTTCTTCTTCCGGGATCTACCCGGGCACACGGGAGGCCATATGCCTCCATCTATCAACATAAGTCGTGAAGTCTTCGTCGGCCTTCATCTTCTCGGCCACCAAATCAGTAAAAGAATACTCTGGGCCAACCCGATCTTGGAATCTCTGTATAAACTTTTCTTTAATAACTTTGAAACTCTCTGCCTCCTCCAACGGCAGACCATAGAACCACTCCAAAGCTACCCCGTCCAACGAGCGGTGGAAAAGATACGCCATGAGGCGATCATCGTAATGAAACTGCGCCGACTCATATAAGAACTCCCTCACATGAATGAAGGGGTTACCATTCCCATCGTACTTTCGGTACATGGGGAGCTTCGACTGGGGAGGGAAACGGATGTCACGAAAATTGGGGACCGGGATATCTGCTAGAGACTGTGGGCCTACCCGTTTGTGAAGGAGGTTGAGCTGCTGCTGCATGGCGGCCCACTTATCAAAAAGTTCCCGTTCCCAGGACGGAGGAGGCAAGACTGGGAGGGCAGACCCGATATAAAGGGCCGAAGGATAGGTAGCCGGAGGGGTAAGCCAGTAAGAGGGATAATGGGCCAAGGATGGGCCCATATCCGCTTGAGCCAAGTGGGCAGCCCCTGCCTGAGGGTGTAGGCAATCGGCCGGGCCTACAAGGGCCTGAGGCGTTAGAGAGGTGGTCCCTTGAGGATCCATGTAAGAAGATGACAAGAACGGGGCCTTCCCCTTATCGAGCACCTGATGGGCCAAGCTAGAAGCTTGGCCCACCTCCGAATTGGGGAAGTGGAGGACCCTGGGCTGGACAGGGGTAAGATCGATGGGAGCAGCAGACGAGGCCCCTAGCCCACTAACCAGAGATAAAGAAGTGGTGGCAGCAGACACGCCCTGGGGAGGAATTGAAGAAGGGGCGTCCGGCCCCTGCAAGGCCTAGGCGAAGAATGTGGAGTTGGGTCGAATCCAGCTGGGCTATCATATGGAGAACATGGTTGGCCGAGTTGTGAGTGGCAAAATCAGAGGGGGAGGGTTGACTACCCCCAATAGCAATGTTCGAAAGAGGAAGGGCAGACCCCTCTCTCCCCTGCATAGTCGTGACCCTAGGTGGGTTCTCCAAAAGTCCCTGGGGAAGGGTGTCCTCACGGGAGTGGGAAAAATCATAAGAAGACATGTTGGAGGGGGAATCAAACAGAGGGTTGAAATAAGAAACGAACGGGGAATTGCCCCTAGGAGAGGATCCTATGGGTGGGAAGCAACTCCACATGCAACGAGCACCTTTAACCAAAGAAATGAACACACCTAGTAAGCACCTAAATGGAGATGATTAACAAAGATGCACAAACAAAGAAGAGAGAAGAGGCAACCAATAATCAACCAAGTTACAATGATGCGCCAAATTTTCATATGTTTTTCCTTTAGGAACCTTAGTGGATTCAATTAAGTGAGCGTTCTCTCAAGAATGGGATTCCTAGTAGGGGTGGAATGGGGTCTTGGTTGACTGTAAGTTTACTCTCTCTCAAATGCAACCTAAACTCAGGGTGGTGAGGTACAACCTGCCCGGCGTCCGTGTGAGAATCCACGGCTCACGGAGACTTACGGAGGTCCTGGATAGGGTCACCTAGTCAGCTCCAAGGAATATGGAGATGAGAGGATCCCCTACCAAGGTAGGAATGCAACTACTATGGTGAAAATGTATGGTCCTATGCGCACCGGAGTGCATGCAAATTCTAACCTAAAACTAACAAATAATGAACAAACACTGATGCAAAATGTGGCAATAATAATACAAATATGACTGTCAACCAGGGGGACATGAATAGCACCCAAAACAAGTATTGTAATGATGGAAAATGTAACACAAGTGTAAGTCTTGGGGTGCACTGTAGCAAAATGGCGGCCTGATGGGAGACAGCTCAAGGATGGTAAACGGCCCTAGAAAGGACCGCAATATGACAGGGAGCAGTAAATAACAAAAACACAGAACTAAAATGAACAATGTCAATAAAGACCACAACGTACCTGAGTGAAATACGCGGTCTGATGAATGACCGTCACCTGGATATAACGGCCCTCATAGAACCGCAGTAGATAGCAAACTCACAGAAACAAAAACGTACCTGAGATGGAGGAGGGCGATCTATCGACCGGCCACTGAGGCAGAGAAAAGCGGTCTGTCGACCCACCGCTGAATGCCAGAAACGGCCCACAGGGGACTGCAATCCACCCGGGGAATAGAAAGCAGCAAGGAACGAGGCGGCAAATCCGAGGAGACTAAGAACTTGCTCAAACAAACAGGAGAGCAGGTCAACACAGTCAGAAGCACGATGGGCACAAGGTGTCCCACCGTGATCGCCAAAAAAGGGATGTAGATATTCTTTTTCCCCTCTCTTTACAGAAATATGGTTATGGAAAGGGGGGGAAAAGTGATGTGGGTGCGTGTGAACGTGACTAATATAGCATCAAGACCCAATATAGAAGAACACAAATAAAACCATGAACTCATGCATCCACACACTATCAAGTTGTGATCGCCACCAAGATGTATAGTGCAAAGAAGGGTGCACTACATACCTTGGAAAGGGGAGAGGATGAAGACACTCGCCAAAAAGATGCAGCATCGATGCAGGATGAAGACGGTCTGGAGATGACCGCTAAACGGTGAAGATAGCCGGTCGATAGGCCGCTACTGGCACTGGAACAGTACGCGGGAGGAAGACACATGCGCTGGAGTTAAACGGTTTTCAGGCGACCGCATGCACCAGAGAAACGGTCTGAGTAAGATCGCTATCCCGGGTAAACAGTCGGAGATAGACCGCAATAGCTTCCAGCTCCCAAGCTGGGGAACTCGATCCTCCACCCCTTCCGGTCGGCCAGGAGGGATGGGCCTCGCACTGAAACGCTTGCTGACCTACAAAACAACACTAACGACAGACAAAAAGACCCTAGATTAGTTTATTAAAGTGTAGTATCTATAAACGGGAACTATGCAAAGAGTACATAATTGAAAGGGGGAAATACCTAGGGGTTGGGTCTCTAACCCCTATGGGGCGTGAAAACAATAGAAGGCTGTGGAAATGACAAAATGCAAGTGAAAAATGGAGAGAAAACGAGGGATAAGGATGAAGAAATGACTAAAAATAATGGCCAAAAAAGAACTTATGCTATGACTCAACACATGAAGGAAATGGACTACTCCCTGAACCAAGGGCTTGGAGGACATAGAAAGCCTTTCTGCTTGGCTAGACTTTGCTCAAAAAAGTGGCAGCACTTCGACGTCAACTTAGATCCCCCCCCTTTCAGCTATGACTCAAGGGTTCTATTTATAGACCCTTAAAACCCTAGCTCGAATGGAGGGTTTTTGGGCGGGAATTAAACTTGGACTATGTTGAATAAAATGGAGATAATACTCCCAAGTTTTATCAGGATCAAACGGTCCTCGATTTAGCTGAGAATCTGCGGAGAAATCTATGGATCAAGCAAGGGGTTTGACCACGGATAAAGAGAGAAACTGCCCGTCGGCGCAGGAATCTCGGTTGAAAGAAACGATCCATCGATAGACCGCCCAGGATGCTAAGCGGCCCATCAAATGACCGTTATGCATCTGGCCAGTAGAAAAATAAAAACAAGATAAATGCGTCCATTTATCCAAAAACCAAGTCAAAAGGAATTCCCATCAAATAGAAACGGTCTTTTGACAGACCGCCAGTTGGCCCAACGGCCCATTGCCTGACCATTTTTTACCCTGGTCGTTGGAAGATAAAACAAGATAAATCCACTCAATTATCCATTGACCAAGTCAAACGGGCATTCCCGCCAAGTAGAAACGGTTCTTGGAAGATTGCCACATTTATGAGACAATCTATTGTGAGATCATTTTATAAAAGCAACATGTCGACTCAGAAAACGACAGGTCGACGCAGGGGCGCAAACGGTCACTCAACAAATCGCCACCTTCATGAAAACGGCCCATTGAGAGACTGTTATTTAAGGTGATCATTGGAAAAGAGCATAAAATAATAGGCAAGTAGGCACACTCGATCCAAAGACCTAGTCGAACCAAATTTCGCTAAGCCCAAACTCGAGAAATCATAGGTGCAAACCCCAGCCAGGGAGAAAGTGACCCATAAAATAGGCCCAAAACCATCTGAAAAATGGCCCAATGAGTAATGGACAACTTGGGACATCATAAGTAAGGGTATGAAAATAGCCCAACTCAAGGTAAAAAAATGGGTGTCAACAGGTCTGAGAGCGATTGATGGTCCATTGGAATGAGAGACGCCCTAGTTATCTAGTGTCTAGTCGAGTCATATTGTAATTTTTGATTGCTTGAGTCAAATGATGTAAAGATGTCAAAGGCTATGGTCTTATGTACTTTTTGGTTATTATTATTATGAAATAAAGTTGGAGTATTGAGTAATTACTTGTGCAATTACTTTTATGTGATTGTCTTGCGCTCTGATTATATAACTCGCTTGAAGCGTACTAGCCAATTGTCCACATTCCTGAGATTCCTTCCGCTGTATTAAAAGCTCGGGGCATGACAAAGGGTACCTTGCAGAGGACTTAGATCCAAAGGATCACCATCATGCATAGTGATAGTATCCAGACAAGCATAACCTACCCTTCTATAGTCACCATTTAATATACCACCTAGTCAACACTTATTGAATGAGATGCAGCAGAATGATATTCTAAATGGTCATGCATGAATATGCATCTATTGTGAACATGAATGACAGTTTAACATGTAAAATCTCATATGGAGTTGCATGTAGCAGATTATCAACATACATCAATCATGATAAGATAATATCAAATAACATCAATGAATTTAATCTTAGCAACCATGCAATATTCCACAGAGAGCATTATTCAAGCAAAAGAAATGAGAATGGGGTTTAACTGACCTTCATGTGCCTTGATATTTATTTAACCCCCTTTTTTTATTGTTTTCCACCAAGGCACACCTGCAGCCAAGAATTTATTTCGAATATCTAGGAGCCCAAGAGTTCTTGGGTCCTGTCAGATGAGTTACACCTCTAATGGGTGTACTCCATGAGTTCCAAGCATTCAAATTAGATTTTATCCAATAGCATTCAAACATTGTATGTCCAGGTTTTTCATAATATTTGTAAATTGGATATCTATGAATTGAAGCATAATCATTCCTGAAATGAGTATTTCTAAATGCAGGCAGCTGAGCATGTTTAGCATGAAAATTCTTCCTAGCAGACCAGCATTGTGATGCAACATGACCAAATTTTCGACAATTGAGACACTCAACATTCTAAACTACATGTTTCCTAGCATGATAATTCTTTGCATGACTGTTTCTATCATGAGATTTGCCAAACATTTGATCATCCCATTTCATTACATTACAGTCATACATGTGATGTCCATTTCTTCCACAATAGAAACATGAAGTTTCAAGTTTATTTCTGTTTGCATGTTTATGTGAAATAGCATTGTACTTGACATGCAAATTAGCATTACTACCAGAGATGTTTTTGAACATTTTCTGTAAGTTGTTATTTCCTTTCTTAACAACATTTATTTTCTTAAGTGCATTCATGCCATCAGCTCTCATAACATGGCAGTCATCCATTACATGCCCTGCCCTACCACAATAGTGACATGAGATATTCTATTTGTGTGCATGTGAATGAGTGGGAGATTTATGAGCTACATGTAGTGGAGTATCAGAATTCACAGTAGTAACGAAAACATTCTTGGGTTTATTCAGATCAACAATCTTTTTCTATTTTCCAAAATTTTTCAGATTTTTAGTTTATTTTTCAGATTTTGGAGCAGTAAACTGAAAAGTAGATGAAGAGGATGGTTTGGATGTCTCAGGACAGCTCATAGAAGAAATAGACATTTTATTTTTAGACTGTTTCTCATGGACTGGATTGAAACCCAATCCTTCTCTATGGAAACTCACTTTAGCACCAAGAATTTTATCCAAGTAATCATTTCCCTTAACAAATCTGGATAAGGAATTTTTCAAATCTTGAATTTCAGAATTTGGAGAAACAATGTTAACCTCATAGCAAACAATGTCAGATTCACAGAGAATTAGTTGTTGACGTAAAATGTCATTCAAACCTTTGAGTGTGTTAATTTCATGTTTGAGTTTCATTTCACTGTTAGCTTCATTTTCTTTCAAGACACATTTTTCTTTTTAAATAGTTAACCATCTCTCTGACATGACAATATTTAATACCATCAGTTTTTTATTCTGCTCTTTCATATTTTTATTCTCCTCAATCAAATCAACTTTAGTTATTGAATTCAACTTTTCATTCAAGTCTTCTTTGATTTGTTCAATTTCCTTTTTCCTGTTTAACAACTGCTCATTCTCTTCCCTAAGAGAATCAATTAACTCTTCTTGCCATTTTAAGTCAGATTGAAGACTAGCATTCAGCTTATTCACAGATAAACATCTATCACATGAATGATTAGCATTTTTCATTTCTATTTTTCGATGTTCATTTTCAGATTTCAATGATTTATTTCAAATGACATAGTATTCTTCATGTTCCTACTCTCACATTTCACTCTCTTATATCTATCTAACAGTCCATCATACAATTTCATCAAATAATTAAACGTAAGTTCATCAGATTCAGAACTTCCCTGAGAAGTAGACTCTTCTAGTTGATCACTGCTGTGATCTTTTGCCATCAAACATTGGTTCCCTTCTTGAATATGAAATTCTGTCAGCTTGTCCAGAATTTCTTTCGCGCTCCTGCACACAGAAACATCAGAGAAGTAATCAATATCTAACGCCCTCTTTATCATCTTCAGGGCTTTCTCATTATCATCATTCTTTATTCTATGTATGACATTCCATTTGGATTCATTCTCTAGAACATCATATGGACCATATGCAATCAGAACCCATAGATTTGAATCTACGGAGTTCACATAATCTCTGAAACTTTCTAGCCAAGTATAAAAACTAGATCCGTCAAATCTCAGAGGATTCATTTAAAACAGATTTAAATCAGTGGATAGAGAGTTACGGGATTCACCAAAATGACAGGATCAGATCTGTAGATCGTTAGATCTGTAATCATAGAAACCTGCTCTGATACCAATTGATAGGATTGGTGAATCGCTCAGAATCCAAAGGATAGAATTGGAGCGAGCACGACTGAGATCCAGAGGGGGGATGAATGGATCCCAGTGACAACTTTTACGAAATTAAAAAATAAGAACTACTTTCACTGAATTAAATGTACTCAGTATGTAAATGATTCTAATGGTTGTCACTTGAATGAAGAGCAATGCCAACAATCAAGTACTAGGCGGAGGTATGATCTAGGATCCCTCACGCAAGGTATGGCGTTCCTGATTGGCATAACCAATCTTTCCTGCCATAGCTTTTGACGTACTTCATAGCTGAAGGAATTCACCACTCATTCAAATGAGAATACTATCAAAATCAGATGCAGACTGTAAATACCCTAAGCATACATCTAATCGAAACCTTAAGCAAATAAACAAATGCACAGAAGACGCAGGAGTTTTTAGGTTGTTCGGCCTCAACCTTGAGACCTATGTCCACCCCACACTCAAACGTAAGTGTGGATTCCGCCGATACACAGCTTAATCCGCTGATCCACAACTTCGGGGATATAATCTCTACAACAGCTGATCCACAGCTTTAGGGAACACGTCCCAGACCACTGAGCTTCACAGCTTGCTAACCGAGGAACACTCCTCACCGCTGAGCACCACAGCTTGTTGATTGAGGAACAGATCCTCGCTGCTGAGCTTCACAGCTTGCTCCGCTGACTTACAGTTTGAAAAATAGAGATAAAGGAAAAATGCAAAGAACTGAAGAACAATGACCAGGTTAAACAGAAAATCAATGTAGCTCTGATGAGTAGACGATTCTAGATATGATCTAGAAATCATGACTTCAGCCGCTAACTCTTCTCACACTCCTTCTCCTCTTCACAACACTCTGTTCTGGCTCTCCTTCTCTTTTCTGCAACTTACTTTTCACTTTCCAACACTCTACTATTCTATAATCTTTGATGCTCTCACTCTCTTCTCCTTCCTTCAATCACTCTCTGTCTGATTTCTTGATTTTTCTCTCTAACAGCTTGCACTCTTTTCTCCTTTGTTGCTTCTCTATCTGCTTCAGTCTAGTTCGGGTTTCAGACTAGAGATCCCCATTATATTCAATCGAACTTGATCAGTGGTCCCCACTAGATTTCAGTCTGGCGCATGGATAAAAGATTCCCGCCAATAAAATTATTCAGAAAGATGGCTTGAATATAGATCCACATGTCAGATAATGAAGACAGTGAGAATCCACGTGTCTAGTCATTCATGAAAAACTAAGAACCTTGGAGCCTTGGATCACGTGCCTGATTAATCAATTCTGGGATCACGTGATTACTTGATTCTTTGCTGCTCTTCATCCTTTGACTGTTTGATTTAATTCCTGTCAATAAAATGAAAGACATTTCATCAAACGACTTTTCATCATATTTGTATCGGAGAATTCATACTTAATCAGTTTCAAAGAAATCATATGCTCAGATCAAAAGACTCTTATGAAAATGCAGATGCATTAATGTATATACCCCAATTCATAGACCTGAAGACTTGGATTCTATACGTGCACAGACCTAGACTCTACATATGCACAGACCAAGTAAAGCATGTTAAAGAATGTGCATCGACCTTGTAGAGTATGATACAATATGTGCATTGACATGTAGAACATGCTACACTACATGCATTGACCTGATGTGCAAAATGCTTGCATGAGCATCGACCTTCTAGAATGAGTGTAAAGATGTGCATCAACCTTGCCTTACACAGAGTAGAAAGTGCATCGACCTGACATGCCATAGTGCAGATGTGCATCGACCTTAAAATGCCTAACTTCTGTATATGCATCGACTTTCTAGACAAGAGTGCATATGTGCATCGACCTTTCTAACTCATACATCGACCTTAGGCTGCAGTCACTGGGTCACTAGCATCGACGTTTTTCCAACCGCTAGGTTGCTAGCATCAACATGTGTACAAGGAGCACTGACCTTATAGCACAAGGTCTATGAGGTGCATCGACCTAAAGGTGTATACTATGTTCAATGTGCATCGACTGAAGACACAAACATGCATCGACCTTATTAGCTACAGCGTGAGTGTGCCTCGACCTTATCTAACTTGTATGTGAATATGCATCGATCTAATATGACTTAGACAAGAATATACATCGACCTTACATGACTAAAACATGAATATGCATCGACCTTATGTGATTAAAGCATGAATGTGCATCGACCTTATTTTTCTGATACTTAGAATATGAAATGATTTGATCAACATGAATGGCTTTATGAAATTCTGTCTAAACATGATTCATAGTGTGACTTCATCAAAACCAGGGTTCCCAACAGGATTGACCCCCATCTTCAATTTCTGGGGGCGCCGACTGGAGGTCGATGAAGTCTGGAATACCATCTTCGAGTTCAAGTACATCAACCCTTTCATTCTGTTGTCCCTGGATCTCCTCGGGAACTTCTAATTCAGCAAGTGGCAAAGGTATGAGCTGTTTAGCCAGTGGGCCTTCTACAGCTTTGGCTTCAATTGATGTATCAGCAGCTTCGAAGGGCTGGCATTTGTTTATTGCTGACTCGGAGGGAAGGTACTTCGGCTCGACGGTGCATAGGGCTGATACTGCTACCATGTTGCCTTGAGCCGCTATATCTTCAGTGGAGATAGCTTGCTCCTTCCTGGCCATAGCTTTAGTGGTGGGTATTGTCTGATAAATTTCAACAAAAATATCTTCGATCGGTCTGGGGTGTGCTGGTATTATCGCCAAGGGAGGGATGCAAGAGAAGCAAGCCCCTCCTTCTTCGGTGTCTTTGGCTTCACTATTGTTTGCCATGCCAAATTTGGCTTGTAAAGCCATTTATTCACAGTAAACTTGTTCCGAGCATCTGCAGGAGGTCATAGTTTCTGGTTCATGGCCTTCCAGTTGAGCTGACCTGGCATGCTCAGCTTCTATCAGGTACTCATCATAAGTTTCCCCCGGTGAACTGTCATCTGTTAAAAAGAAAGCAGAGATGGTGTCCACCTCATAGCGCCCACTGTAATAATATTCTTCAAGGGTAAACCCCAATCTCGGATGCTGGGAAATTTGCCTCAGCTCCTTGTCCAGGCTGGTGGGATACCGAAGCCTTTTGAATGCTTCCTTTTCTTTGCGAGGCTGGCCAGAGGGGATGCGTTGCTTCATGAACATTACAGCCACCTTGTCTGATGTGAATGTTAGAACTTGAATAGGGACTGACGGGTTCTCTAGATCTTCAGGGAGGTGATAGTCAGTATCCTCCTGTACAGCATGTTCTTCAGCCGCATAGAATAGACTGGTGGGGCCTTCAGGATGGGCCACCTCCATTGTCTTCAGAGGTACGACGGTGGGATGATCGAGGCTGGCTATTGGCTTGATAAGACCCTTGGGGATTTTGATGTGGCCGTAGTGCTTGTCAACCTCGACTTTATTCACTTCTGGGTAAGTGGCGGGAGGTGCAGCCCTGCCTACGTCTCCTATGCTGGCAATGTGTGACACTGCCCTGGGACTCACATATCCTGGTGGCAGTAGTTGAAACCAGTCATCGCCAGAGGTGCTTTTTACTACCTTGGCAGAAACCTTTGTCTTGGGGGTCTTCTGTGGCTGTTCCACGTACAAAGAAGCATCAATCAGGTGACACTCAAATACCTCGAATGGATGGAGGTCAGCGAATATCCTTTCCTCTTTTCCTCCTTGATTGTATTTGATACATTGGTGCAATGTAGATGGCACCACTAAGTTCTCATGCAGCCAGGGGCGATCGAGCAATGCTTTGTACGAGGTGCTAGAGTTAATAACATGGAACTGCACCCTCGTAGTTAAATCAGCCATGGTGAGGGTGAACTTCGCCACTCCCAATGGTACTTCAAACTTCTGATTAAAGTCGGCGATACGCATATCCTCGACCTTATGAAGGTGCACATCGAAGTAATATTTATGGTAAACCTTATAAGGAAGAATGTTGACAACTGCACCAGGGTCTACTAGAATTTTGTTTAGTTGTTGGCCATTCAACTGCCCCCTCATGTATAGTGGCATATTATGGCTGACGGTAGGAAGCAACATATCCTCCTAAGTGAAGGTCACATTTGTTCCCGACAGTGTCTCAGCCAGGCAACTCTCATATTGCACAGGCATCTGCAAGGCTCCCCGACCTTATGAAGGTGCACATCGAAGTAATATTTATAGTAAACCCTGTAAGGAAGAATGTTGACAACTGCACCAGGGTCTACTAGAATTATGTTCAACTGTTGGCCATTCAGCTGCCCCCTCATGTAGAGTGGCCTATTATGGCTGATGGTAGGAAGTAGCATATCCTCCTCAGTGAAGGTCACATTTGTTCCCGGCAGCGTCTAAGCCAGGCAACTTTCATATTGCGCAGGCGTCTGCAAGGCAGTAATAATCGCTTGGTGGGTCTCCTCACTCAAAGAGAGGATCTCCCAAATGGTGAACCTTGCCGGGAGCTTCTTCAGTAGCTTCACTACCCGGCTTCCGGCCCGAACATTTGATAGCTTCATTTCTTCAGCCCACCTTGGCTTGGAAGAATCTTGGGACATATTCTCTGATGGACCTGCTTCATCAAACTCTGGGTCTGAACCTTGTCGCTGCATGGTGTCACCCTGCTGCTCCTTGGTGCCTACTGTCGGGCTGGCCTTATCTTCATTTGGTAGACCAGAAGGTTGATGAGGCTGTGGGAGGGTGTAGCGACCCGAGATCCAGATACCGGGAGGAGCCCGATACCACTCGAATCCCGGCCCGTCGCCCACAAGCGGGAGACTCGGAAGGGCTAAAAAGGAGTGTGGAGGTACAAAGAATTAGGAAATAAGGCAGGACAATTCAGCAATTAATAGAAATAAATAAAGAACTACAATAGAGTCTAGTCCAACAGAAAGTACAGTCTAAAGCAGTAAAACGTACCACATGCCAAGTGAACACTCGGCCCGGCAAGCTGGCAACTAAGAGCCTCCGTGCAGCACCCTCGAACCCCGAGGAAGAACCGACGCCCCTGAAACGCAGGGGTGAGCCTCCTGTCACTGGCCCAGTAGGGATCCCGCGGAACCCCAACTGAGAAATAACGGCGGCACTAAAAGAAGTAACTACGAAAGTAGGAAAGTAACTACAGTGGCCGGTAAAACCTCGGCTCTACAACTACTCTCCTACTGTACCAGAAAACACGACCTAGTCTCCCGTCGGGGGACAACCAAGCCACGCACCCGACCACCCGATTCCACGATCGAGGACCACCAGACACGAACCGCCCTAGCCAAGCTACTAGGAAAAATGCCACGATACCTCCGTAACGGAGGCCTGCCCTCAAAAGGGCCCGAGCCAAAACCACACGGTCAGGGAACACGGTCATGACCTCACCGTCGTGAACACAACGCTGTCTGGGGAAAGGCCCTCGGTGACGCTCATCGGAAACCCCAGACCTCGACTCCAGGAACACTCCTGAAACCACTCACGAAGTCCTGTCTCGCGGATGGAAACAGAACCCGGTACACGACGACTCACGTCACGTGACAGGAGCACCACCCACTAGGAGAACGACCGGATGCGTCCCCTGACGTCTTGCACCGCGTCACAAGTGTCTAGCTACAATGCCTCGGGCGTGAGACTCAGACACGCAACAAGTACCACAACAAGGACTAGCTGGGGTCACGCTCGTTAGCGCGTGTCCTAAGCCCCAAACTACGTGTACACACACAGACCATCTGCTCTAGGTCGGGTCCTCTATCTGGTTTTCCCCCCCACCGGACTCTGGTGGCAAAGGCAAGGGGCCCTACGGAAACCAACCTAAAAACCGCCTCTCACTGGGTCTCGCTCTCCACCACTCCCAGGTGGGTTCGCACTCGCGTGCGCAGGAAGGTACGACTAGTGGACGTGTCACAGAACGTGAACACTAGAAACCACGCACGCACCCATTGCGAGTAACACGGAGTAACAGGTGGCTCAAAGCCACCCGACTCTGGACGGCCCACTAGACCTACTAAACCCAACGACCTTTGAGTCACGAGACTCGGGGTCAAGACCGTTGTACATGACAGCACTGAGCCGTCAATCTGGCCTAATCCCTAGGTCCAAAACAACGATGGGAAGACTCACAAGGCAGTTCACAACTACCGAGACCCATCCCTCGAGGAGGGAAACTTAAGGAACCTCCAGCCTCATGCTGGGAGATTGGACTCACAGTCCAAGGCCACACACATGGCCCACTCGGAAGCCACCTTCCAGAGAAGCAACGACTTACGGGGAAATCTCACCGCACTCACACCGATACACGGCGACTCGATCTAGCAATAACACGGAAGCTCGGAACACCTGGGGTCACCCGGACCCGGCAAGCCCACGAGCACACTTATCGAGGTAAACAGAACCTCCGGACACCTAAAGACATGGTCACGGAACTCCACGGGGTGTCCAGGACACACACGGCCCAAGGGGAGCATGATCAGCCGTAGACTGCCCGCCCTGGGCAGCCCGGCAGGCCACCCCAAGAACGCGCTATCCTTGCATAGCGCGTTCAAACAGAACGCGCCATCCAAGCATAGCGCGTTCACCCTGAACGCGCTATAGGTCCATAGCGCGACCAGACCAGGTCGCGCTATGATCCTATAGCGCGACACTTCAGAACGCGCTGGGACCCTATAGCGCGATAGGAACCGCCTAACTGTTCATCTTCTTCGATGAACGTGCCCTATCGGGGCGGCGTGACCCTCAAGAACGGGCTACCTGAGACTAGCGCGTTCTCAGTCCGCACCCGAAAATAGCAAAAACCGCAGAAAAACCCATTCCACGCCCCGTTCACCCCCAGGTGAAGGGGAAACCTCCCCCAAGCCCCTAGGCATGCATCTAAACTCCTGGAATGGCCAAAAACACCGTAAAACAGGAGATCCGGCTCACACCCAAAAACATGAGTTTTCCCCCAGATCCCTCGAATAAGCCCGCTCGGCTCACCACGGCCTACAAAACTCGCGGGAAATGAAGTACGCGGGTTGAGGGTCCATCACCCTACCTCCACCGAAGATTCGACGCACCGTGGACGCCGATCCACAAAGAGAACGTTGTTGAAGCCTCGCCGTTCCACGAACCCACGGCCGAGCTTCACCGCGCCTCCACCGCCTCGATCCTCACCCATCCTCACCCATGCCTCGCCCGCGCCGTCCCCACCTCGCCCACGCTCCACCCCGTCGGCCGCCGGAGAGAGAGGGAGAGAGGAGAGAGCGTGAGAAGAGAGAGGGAGAGAAGAGAGAAATGAGAGGGGAGAGAGAAAAGGGTTATACATATAGGAAAATTTGGAAATTCCAGAAAATACCAAAAATAAGAAAATCACGTTTCCGCGATCCTCGGAATGCACCGATCGCAACGGTACCACACTCGCCTAGGTGAACGGCCCGGTTCACCCGCAACGAGGTTCCGAAGGAATTATCGAAACACACACCGAGAATCGAAAAACACACGCGAAAAAGCCGCGGAACGCTTCCGGGCCTCCGAAAACAACTCCGGATCGCGCCGATCCGAACACGAAAGATGTTCAAAACAAAATTTCAGACACAACGGAGTCAGACACTCTGAGAACCCAAATCCGGGTCCCACGAACAAGGATCCAAAAAATCGGGGGCATTACAGCCCTCCCCCCTTAAAGAAATTTTGTCCTCGAAATTTAGGACTAGCACCCAGCCACAGGGAAGAATGCCTCAACCAACTGACAACGTTGTCAGGGCCCCAGCACAGAAGAACCTCGATTCTCACAAAACCATGATCATGAGGGATACGGCCAGACCATAATCACGAATGATGCTTACGCTCCACACACCGCACACACATCGGCCACCAGAGCAGGCATCATACAAAGGCACAAGTCCGGTATGACCTCAGACACAATAGAAACCACTCACGGCATCGCTGCCACCCTCTCGCTCACCGAGGGAACGCAATCCTCGCCACAAGAACTAATCCACCGGTCAACGCCCACGCTCGGCGGACCAACCAAATTAACACCACCTTCTCTGCCAGCTGACCACCATAAATTTGTCGACTCCATGCCGAGGACCAGTCCACACTCGGCAAGCCGAACGCCACAACAGCACGGGACCAACTCTGTCAAAACTCAAACTTCGGTAAAGCTCACATCCCATCTGGGAAAACACACCTCAGAAACGGCCACCAAAAGACCTCGCTGGCACGCGGCTCTCTCCATTCTCAAGCCCCTACAACCAGCATCTTCTGTCCATGAAAGACCATCCTCTGCTCACCAGACATTCGTCAACGGGAAACCTCCACTGGCCCAGCAGGCACGATCTGACTCATGGTAGGCCATCCGTTGATTCTTGCACAGACCACCACCACATCCAGATGGATCCCCGCGCCAACTCTACCCTTCAGGGGAGCACGGCGGGACCCAATGACTCCATCTCCCCTCGGTCTTCACGTCACTCGACTCAGACTTACGGGGAATCCTCCCTTGCTGGCCACAGACTGAGGATCAATATCCAACGCCAACGTCTCATCAGAGACCTCCACACACAGGTGTAAGCGATGTCACGCGGTTTGAGAAACAAAAATGCGGAGCGCGCGTGCTCGTTTTGTTTGCTGCAACACAGAAATAAGAGAAAAGAGAAGGGGCCACCACGGGAGATTGCTCCGGTGGGGTGAGCGGGACAAATGCAATATAGCAAGATATGGGGGTTAAACGGCCATAGCGGGAAGTGACTCGCCGCGGCCTCGGGGGGACAGGAATGGTGCAGAAATCAAATAGCAAGAATTGAAACGGCCATTGCGGGAAGTGAGTCACCGCGGCCTCAAGAGTGTAGCAGATATAGCAGCAATTCAAGATATACAAGAGAAAGGACAGAATTCAAACGGCCATTGCGGGAAGTGACTCGTCACGGCCTCGAGGATATGAGTAGATAAGAATATAACAAAATATAAAGAGAATATAAGAACGGGAATTTAAACGGCCATTGGGGAAGTGACTCGCCGCGGCCTCGAGAATATGAGCAGATAATAATATAACAGAATATAAAGATAATATAAGAACGGGAATTTAAATGGCCATTGGGGAAGTGACTCGCCGCGGCCTCGAGAATATGAGCAGATAAGAGTATAACAGAATATAAAGAGAATATAAGAACGGGAATTTAAATGGCCATTGGGGAAGTGACTCGCCACGGCCTCGGGAATATGATGTGATCGCCAGGGGCCAAAGACCCCAAAATAAGGAAATGATCGCGCCTACCTCACTAGCAGGAAGTGGCGGGTTGCTTCTTCCTCCCCCTTCGGCCGGCCGACGGAGAGGGCTTTCCTTAGTTACCCTTGCAAAATAACAGACAATAGGTAAACATAATTAAAAAATGGTGGTGTAGTATCAATCCCTTGTGAAGAAAATAACGAAATCGTGACAGAACACACACCTGGTTGGTGTGGTTTTAAACCCCTCTCGGACTCGAGTAGGAGGAAAGTGTGATGATGAATGCAAGAAGTATATAGGAGAAGGCGCCCTTATGAAGAGAGATAAAGGATGCGAAATGATGAATGCAAAGAACTACGGAGAAGAAGGGGGAGAGAATTGGATTATTGGATGTGCCGATGGCGAGATCCTGCGGAGCTTCGGCAGCGTAGGAACGACGTGGAAGGGCGGTGGACGAAGACGACCTTCCTCTCGCGAGCGCGGGCACCCGAGAAGCCGGCAGAACCTCCCCCTACAAAAGACCCCACGGATTAGAAATGACTCCGGCAGCCTCTGGGCTCCGGCAGCCTATCGGACCTCTTAAAAGCTCCTCTCGGACTGAGGGGGGGGGTCTCTATTTATAGGGCTCCGGAGTATGGAGGCGTCCAGGACCCTGGACGCCTTCAACAGGGCAAAAATAATATTTTATGTTATTTTTATTTTTTTATTTTGAATATTTTCAAGGAGGCGTCCAGGCAAGTGGACGCCTCCATAACAGCCCACCGAACCCCCGCCGAAAGCCGCAGGCAGTTTGGCACAACGCGTGATTTTGAGCGGCGCCCGTGATTCACGAATGGGCGCGTCTAGGTGGCAGGACGTCTTCACATTTTGGATTTTTTCTCAAACGGGACGCCTCCATAAATATATTATTTTCTTTTTTTCTTTTGTCTTTTATCATGATAATTATTATTATCTTTTATTTGTTTTGATCACGGTTTGCCGTCCCGCCCCGACCCGCACCAACCCGCACGACCCGACCCGACCCAGGCGGGCACCGGGTCGCACGGGCTGGGGGTCGCGGACGGGACGCACTGGACCGCAAGGTCCCGTGCGTCCCGCCACGTACCGCTCTGGTGCGAGGCGGGACCCGGCTCGGTACGGGCGGGTCGGGGCGGTTCGCCCATTTAACAAACCAAAGGGGGAGGCTCCCTCCATCCCTCCCATCGGCGAGCGGTGGTGCAGCGGCGGCAGACGGCGATCAGAGCGGCGGCCGGCGGCTTTGGGCGGCTCAGGGCGGCGATCGGAGGTATGATCGGGGGTGGGGAAGGGGGGGCGTCGACCGTTGGATGTGGCCGGAGGTGGGGGTTGGGGAGGAGGCCGTCTGCCAGCCGGATCTGGCCGGAGGTGGACGGAGGTGGGGGTGGGGGACGGCGGGGGGGGGGGGGGGGGGGGGGGCTGGCCGTCTGCCATCGGGTGAGTGGGGCAGGCCGTGGGGGACGGCGGGGGGGCTGGGTGTCTGCCGCCGTGGGGGACGGGGGGGCTGGGAGTCTGCCACTGGCAGGCCATGCGGGGACGGGGGGGGGGGGGGGGGGCTGGGCGTCTGCCACCGGCAGGCGGTGGGGGGACGGCGGGGGGGTGGGCTGGGCGTCTGCCACCGTGGGGGACGGGGGGGGGGGGGGGGGGTGGGCGGTGAGTGGGGCAGGCCGTGGGGGACGGGGGGGTGGGCGTCTGCCACCGTCGGGGACGGGGGGGCGTCTGCGACCGTGGGGGGGGGGGGGCTGGGCCAAGGGCGGTTTGGGGGGGAGGAAAAAAATTTAATTTTTTAAAATTTTATATCTTTTTTAATTTAAAAAAGTATAAGAATAAAATTTGTTAGATTGTCATTGTTTAATATTATTTTTGATGTATTGTTGAATTCATGTCGTAGAAAAAATATAATTTTTATTTAATTCATGTTGTAGAATTAAATATATTGATATATTATTTAATTCGTGTTGTAGAAATAATATAAATATCATTTAATTCATGTTGTAGAAATACATTTATGTTTGATATATTACTTAATTCATGTTTAAATATTAGATTTAATTGAGATGTATTAAATTTAAAATTTAATTTTGTAGAATTAATGATATTATTTTCATTATTAGTTGTAGACGTAAAATAATATAATAATTAAATTTAAAAATTTTAAAGATATTTTTCATTTAAATATATCTATAGTGAGAAATATTTTACAAAAAATTAAAGGTAATATTTATAATTTAAATTAAGTAGAGATGTTTTGAATTTAAATATAAATTTATTGCTAAATATTTTACAAATAATTTTAAATGTAATTAAGATGTATAATGTAATTTAAGTAGAGGTGTTTTTAATGTAAATAGTGTTGAATATTTTATAAATAATTTTAAAGTTAATTTAGATCTATAATATAATTTAAATAGAGATGTTTTTAATGTAAAAAATCTTGAATATTTTATAAATAATTTTAAAGTTACTTTAGATCTATAATGTAATTTTATTAGAGATGTTTATAATTTAAATATATAAATAGTGATAAATATTTTACAAATAATTTTAAAGTTAATTTATATGTATAATGTAAATTATTTAGATATGTTTATAATTTATATGTGTCATGTAATTTAATTAGAGATGTAATTTTAAATATCTAATTAGTGATAAATAATTTTAAAGTTAATGTATATGTATTAATTATAAATATTAACCTTATATGTTTGTTATAGAAATAATGATATTATTTTGAACTAAATTATATTAACATGTATTAAATATTGAATTTAGTCTTGCATGGTACGCAAATAATGAAATTATGTTCAATGTTAATTGTAGATGGCAAATAATATATTTTCATAATTTGAATTTCTTAATTTTAGGCCTTAGCACTCTATAACTCCTAAGGAACGAACAAGTGATATTGGGTGGTCACACGGAGTTTTGTTGGATGGAAACCGTTGGTGTTGGCGTTGTAACTATTGTAAAATAGAACACCGGGGAGGAGGGGTGTCTCGGTTGAAGAAGCATTTGGCAGGAGGAGCCGGGACAGGATACTCTGAGGTTGCTAGGTGTACCCATGTGCCTAGAGATGTAAAACTTACAATGGCTAGGCACCTGCGGGAGAAGAGAGCTGAGATGCAAGAAAAGGAAAAAAAGAAGAAAAGGGATCAAGCGGCAGTGAGCGGAATAGCAAGCGGCAGCAACGAGGAGGAATGTGCATGGACACCCAGTGACGAAGACGAACAAGCACGTACTGAGCAGGCTAATGTGTATGTCACTGTGAACGATCCATACGAAGCCGAGTTTCGTGAGGCAGTACGTCAGAGCATGGAAGAGTCAAGACATCCCGAGGAGACTACAGTCCGTAGTCGCGAGGCGGCGAGGACCAGAGCATCTACGACTCGACAACCACGAGACATAAGGAGTTTATTGACTGGTGACTCGGGGACACAAAGAAAAAGGACACAATCGATCAACATTGAAGATGTGGAGCTCGGTGCACTATCCCGACAGCATGGCAAGCAAACGAGGATGGACGATGCGTATGGTCAGAAGGGACCTAAATGGAAACTTGGTCAGGCTGTTACAAAATGGTGGCACCACGCGGGTCTGCCTTTCAATGCAGCCAATAGCCCTTACTACAAGCCAATGTTTTAGGAAGCACAGGTCCTTGGGCTACACGTGCAGCCACCTATAGCGAGAGAATTGGCTGGCGTATACCTTGATGAACAGGTTGCTGAGATCAAGAGTTATATTGACTCATTCAAGCAGAAATGGACAAAGTACGGAGTCACACTGATGTGTGATGGATGGTCAGGTACCACAAAATCTAGCCTGATCAACTTCCTTGTTTATTGTGACAGACATGTATTCTTTCACAAATCAGTGGATGCGTCTGGTCAAATTCATAGTCATCAATATATTTTGTCATTGATGGAGCAAGTGGTGACTGAGATTGGGGAGGAGTACATTGTGCAAGTGGTGACTGACAATGGGTCGAACTATAAGAAGGCCGGGGAGGAGCTAATGAAGAAAAAACGGCACATTTTCTGGACCCCCTGTGCAGTGCATTGTGTAGATCTGATGCTGAAGGAGATTGGGCAGCTTCGTATGGTAAAATCTGTGGTCGAGGTGGCACAAAAAATCACGAAATATATCTACAACCACACACTTGTATTGGCATGGATGAGGGAGCATTGTGGCGGCGAACTGTTGAGGCCTGGCATCACACGATTTGCCACCAACTACATCGCATTGCAGAGCCTATTGAAGCACAAGGATGGGTTGAAGTAAATGTTTAGAGGTGAGACATGGCTGAGTTTTCTTTTGCTGCTTCACGTGAAGGGGCGGAGGTCGAGGGGATTGTCAACACCTCAAATTTTTGGGAACGAGTGAAGGTATTAGTGTCATTGATAGAGCCACTGTATGAGGTTCTACGATGCGTGGATGGGGATAGAGTACCAACCATGGGGTTGGTGTACAGCAAAATAGAAGCAGCCAAGCGGAAGATCCTTACAACGTCCAAAAAATATGGACCCACCATTCTAGAGATTGTGGAGGACAGATGGGACAGACAAATGAGCCGCGATCTTCACATGGCAGGTAAACACTTACATTCTCGTCCAATCAATGAGCTGTGATTTTCAGTTGATATTAATATGTAATTCATTGTCTTACGATTGCAGCGTACTATCTACATCCGGCCTTCCAATATGCTCGGGCCCTTGCTTATGACGATACGTTGATAGAATCGGTCAACATTGTGGTAGACCGATTGTCTTTCACCCCAACAGATGCTGCTGATGTGTTGAATGAGGTATACTTGGATATTTTAACATTGACAATATTAAATGAAATATACACTTCATATTTTTTGATAATGCAGATGAAAACATTTAGAGAGGGAATTGGTTCATTTACGACACCTAATGCCATGGCCAGTCGTGATAGACTCGACCCAGGTAATGTGTCTTCACAATGTACCTTCTATGTCTCGAGAAGTAATTTTTACATCTAATTATTATATTGTACGTGATCTGTCTTAAACACAGCTGAGTGGTGGCTAAATTACGGCACAAGTGCACCCGTATTAAGGAAGATCGCAATGAGAGTTCTATCGCAAACATCCTCATCGAGTGGGTGTGAGCGGAATTGGTCGACGTTCTCCTTCTTGCATACTAAGCTGAGGAATAGGCTAACACACCGCAGGCTAGATAAAATGGTGTATGTTCATTACAACATGAGGCTAAAGGTCCGGCATGTACAAATGGATACAAGGAGAGGAGAGGGAGATTACGACCCAACGGATGCTGTGTACTTGCGAGACGATGATGACCCTATGGTAGCATGGGTTGCAAGAGCCACAACCGAGCGTGGTGAGGCAGAATTGGACGAGGAGGCTGAAGAACCTGGCGAGACACCACGGCCTAATACTTTTCTCGCATCAGCTGTACAAGAGGCAGTCGGGGAGGGAGATGACATGTAAGGCCCTTGCCTTAATGGATCCTTGATGGGTTTTGTTTTATTATTTGTTCTGGAATTTCTGGCTATTTTCCTGGATTTTTAGGAATTTGTCTGGTATTTTTTCGGATTTATTTGGAGTTATTTGAGGGTTATTAGAATTAATGAGATTTTAATATATATAATAATTATATTATATATATTTTAATTTCTTTTTTTTCTTTTAATCCCTCTCTCACCCTCTCTCCCCCGTCGATCTCTCATTCGCCCTCACGCTCTCTCTCTCCTCTTGCGATCGCCCCTCTCTCCTCCTTAGGGAACGCGGGCGAGACGGCGTCGGATTGAGGCGTGGTTGGCGCCGGTGGATTCCTCGCGTCGAGAAGAACGCGTGGGTACCCACTTTGGCATGGTTTGGTGATCGTGGGAGCGAGGTGGAGCGTGGAGGCTTCGTAGCTCTTCCTCCTTGCATGCGGTCTTTTCTTCGGTTTCGGCTTGCGAGAGGTAGGGGGATGGAATCCTGATCTCGCTAGGATCATTTCCTGTGGCTCGTTCCGTTGATTAGAGCCCGTGGCATGCATAATGTTCATTTCTTCCATTTGTAGGGTTTTAATGAAATTCTTGAGATTAATGCTTATTAGGCCTTGCATGTGATGTTTTTAGTTGTTATATTATCATATGGGTTGCATGGTTTGACAGGTTACAGGTTTTACGCCGTTACCCGGCGATTCAGATCGTCCGGGAGGGAACCGATTTTTAGATATAACCCGTCCGCGACCCAGGTGAAGTGACGGTCTCGCCAGGAACCGTCACATCTCCGACGGTCTTTCGTGAGCGCGTTACTTCAATGTAACGGCCCATCGTGGGTGCGTTACATTGAGAGTAACGGTAGGGCTCCCAGCCGTCGCTCTCTCGTTGATTTACGTTGGTTTGGTCAGGCGGTGCGCCCGACGGCCAGTCGGTCGGCCGTCGTTTCCAAGAGATGCGCCGAGACTGGGGCGTCGTTTCGCCTGCGATCGATTTGAACACTGTACGTTGGTTTTTGGCCTCGGGTGAAAGTAACGGCGGTGCTCCCGCGCGTTGCTTCGAAGCAACGCATAGGACCCCCACCGTCACTCTCCCTCTTAGGTCCTTTGAGCTAGAACTCAGGTGGAAGTAACGGATGGAGACCAGCGCGTCGTTCTTGGTGTAACGCGCCAGTCCCCGACCGTCACTTTCAAGTAGCGCGTGGGTATTCGACCACCGCTTCCCTGATGGTTTTAATATGTTGCTAGCCCATTTGTTATGCGTTCCTTTTTATACTCATGCCATATTCGTATTGTTTTAAATGTTTAGTGGCGTGTTTTATTACCATTAGAGTAGCCTTTCTTTCCACGCAATGGAGCCACTGTTGTTGCCCTAAGGTCTATTGAGTGCCGACCCGTTTGAGGATGGCGGAGGGGTGTGTTTCCCATGCACGGTTTATAAGCTAGTTCCGTGGGCTCCCAGCCAATGGTAGCGTCCTACCAAGGGAGAAAACTAGCTAGAGGGCCTGGCTCAGGCTAGAGTCAGTGTGTGCACACGTGGTCGGAGACTGTGGACTGACACCGACGGGTGCCACTCCGACTGGTCACTTGGTTTGGTACTGTTTACGCGCTTAGCTTGTCGCTTCGTCGACTGCGAGTGCTTGAGACGCAGTGTAAGTCGTCAGTGGACGCTTCTGGTTTCTGCTCCAGTGGTTGTCCTTCCTTGTTGCTTGGATTAGTTAAGACTTATTCTATTTGGTAGCTTTAGTTTTAATCGCTTGCATTTAGTTAACTGTGGCATACTTTGGCTGTTATACCTGTTTAGTTAGAGTTTACAGCTTTACTTGAGTAGTTATTCATGCCATTGTCTGTTAGCTTATTTAAATGCATGCTCTACTTGCCTTTATTTATGCATGTATGTTCGTTTAGTGCGAGGTAGGGATCCGCGTGACCCCTACTGAGTCTGGCTGTGACTCACCCTTCTCCTTTCAGGTGAGCCGTGCCCGTCGTCTCCCGGTGCTTCGTGAGCCGTTTCGGAGACCGTGCTTAGCTGCCAGCTTTAGTCGAGGCGCCTTTTGTGGCTTGTTCGTACTTTTGCCGGGGTATGCCCCGCGTAGTTGTACCTTGTGGACTAGTACTCTTGTTTCTCTGGACTAGTATATGAATATCACTCCAGTTATTTTTGAATTACTTCCGCACTTGTGTTAATTTCTTTACTTAATTGTAAATTGCGCGTTCCAACTTCCAATTCGTTATGCATATCCCTCAGCACTTTTTTTCTAACCCTTCAGGGGCCTCATCAGCCTCTTGGGTGGCTTCCCCAATTCTTGGTATCGGTGTATCGATGTTATCGGTATATCGGTATCCTGAACTCTGGGTCGTTACAGTTGGTATCAGAGCATTAGTTGAGGAATTGTATAAGGAATTGAAATTTACGCTTGTCCAGAGCTAGTCCTGTTGTCGTCTATTGTTGGCATAGGATATTTTCCGTATGATTGATTAATTGCGATTGATTTGTGTTTTGGCAGTGTAATTATGCCTCCCCGTCGAGGAAGACCCCCTCGAGCTCCTCGTGTTCCTCGAGATGCGCCCAGGGAAGATAGTGGTTCTGCACCTCCTCCTGCAGTTCCTACTGTTCCAGTTGTTCCCCCTCCAGCGCCGGTTATTGCTCCTCTAGTTGAAGCGCCTGGCAGTCGAGGCAAGGCATTGAAAGAATTTCTTATGTTCAATCCGCCTGCTTTCGATGGTCAAGCTGATCCAGAGGTGGCAAGGCAATGGTTGGATGCGATCGAGCGTGTGTTCGTATCGATGGAGTGTGCTGAAGATGAAAAAGTTATGCTTGCTGCTTTTCAACTCCAGGGTACATCCATCACGTGGTGGAAAGCCGAGTGGCAGATTGCCTTCCGTTCAAGACCTCTTCGGCAGATCACTTGGGCAGAGTTTGTTGCTGCTTTCGAGCGTGCCTATACTCCCGCCTGTCTTCAGATGGACAAGATGTATCAATTTATGGAGCTGACTCAGGGCGGTATGACTGTGCTTCAGTACCGGAATAGGTTTATGGAATTGGGTCAGTATGCGCCTCACGTGCTGGCTAGTGAAGCTTTGAAGACTCAGCAATTTTTGCGAGGTTTGAGGCCTGAATTGAAGATGCCTCTTATCGCCAGTCGTGTTGCGGATCTTGATAGTGCGTGCCAGACAGCGGTGGCTTTAGAGCTAGAGATGACGAGACCTGGTGGATATCCTCAGGCAGGGTCAGTGCAGCCGGTAGCTCAGTCGCAGCAGACTTACCGACCGCCAGTGCCAGGTATTCCCTCGGTCCAGTCAGAGATTTCTAGTGCTTCCTCTCCTTCCAAGCCCAAGTTCAAGCGGTTCAAGAAGAAGAAGAAGTTTTTCCAACAGCCGTCCGGTACAGATTCTGTTCAGCAGCCGACAGCACCTTCTTCTCAGACTCGGCAGAGCTCAGCTGTCAGTCAGCCATGGACGTGTAGGAGATGCGGTGGTCATCATAAGGGCCAGCCGTGTTCTCTTCCTATTGTTTGCTTTAGGTGTAATCAGCCGGGTCATGTGGTTCGTGATTGCCCGCTGAGGCCGAAACAATTGCAAGTTCCTCAGTTTTCTCAACCTCAGCAGCCGCAATTCAGACCTCCGACTGCACCTCAAGCTCAGCAATTTTACTCTCAAGCGTCGGCGTCTTCTCAGCAATCTTCAGCTGGTTCTAAGAAGCAGAAAGGCAAGGTTTCTCATTTGACTAGAGCTGATGCTGTTGCGTCCCATCTTGTGGAAGGTACGATTATGCTTTATGGTCATTCAGCTCGTGTCTTATTTGATTCTGGTGCTTCTCACTCTTTTATTTCTGAGGATTTCATGGCCTGTATTGAGGAACCGACTTCCGAGGTATCTTGTGAGATGTTTGTTGAATTGCCTTCTGGAGATTTCATGGTTACACCTTTGTGCCTGGAAGAATCTCCTGTGATGCTTGATAATCACCAGTTGCCGGTGAGATTGTATGCGTTGCAGCTGGCAGATTATGATGTTATTCTGGGAATGGATTGGTTGGAGCATTATGGAGCTGTGGTTGACTGCAGATCGAAGAAAGTCTATTTTCAGCCACAGGGAAAATCAGCCTTTTATTTTCAAGGTATTCGATCCCGATCTTCTCGTATGATTATTTCTGCTATTCGAGCCTATAGGTTACTTAACGCAGGTTGCCAGGGATTCCTTGCTTCAGTGGTTATTATTGAAAAATCACGATGGGATGTTTGTGATATTCCGGTTGTCTGTGAATTCCCTGATGTGTTTCCTGACTAGTTGCCAGGCTTGCCCCCAGAGCGAGAGATAGAGATGGTGATTGAACTGATTCCAGGTACCGGCCCCTTAGCCAAGCCGCCGTACCGAATGGCCCTAGCTGAATTGAGAGTACTGCGAGCACAGCTACTAGAGTTACTGGAAAAAGGTTACATTCGTCCCAGTTTTTCTCCGTGGAGTGCCCCAGTGCTGTTTGTGAAAAAGAAAGATGGAAGCCTGAGACTTTGTATTGATTACAGGCAGTTGAATCAGGTGACTATCAAGAATAAGTATCCGCTTCCCAGGATTGATGATTTGTTTGACCAGTTACAATCTGCTACTGTCTTTTCACGGATTGATCTCAGATCTGGCTACTTTCAGTTACGGATGCGGGAATCCGATGTGGAGAAGACTGCGTTCAGCACTCGTTATGGTCATTTTGAATTTTTAGTCATGCCGTTTGGGTTGACTAATGCCCCAGCAGCTTTCATGGACCTGATGCAGTGTATCTTTCGTCCATTTCTGGACCAGTTCGTGGTGATCTTTGTTGATGATATTCTGATCTATTCTGCCTCTGATAATGATCATGTGCAGCATTTGAGGATCGTTCTGCAGACTCTAAGAGATCACGAGCTTTATGCGAAGTTTAGTAAATGTGAATTCTGGCTTCGGGAAATTCATTTTCTTGGTCATGTGATTTCTGGTGATGGAGTGGCAGTGGACCCTGCAAAGATCGATGCTATTTTGAGTTGGAAGAGACCGAGAACTGTAACAGAGATTCGAAGTTTTCTAGGTTTGGCTGGGTATTACCGCAGATTCATTCAAGACTTTGTGAAAATTGTAGCCCCGATGACTAGATTGACTCATAAAGATGTGTCTTTTGTCTGGTCGGATCAGTGTGAGACTAGCTTTGTTGAATTGAAAAGGCTATTGACTTCTTCTCCTGTGTTGACTTTGCCTTCCGGCTCGAGTGGATTTATGGTCTGTACAGATGCTTCTCGAGTAGGTTTGGGTGCAGTGCTAATGCAACATGGTAAGGTTATTGCATATGCGTCCCGGCAGTTGAAACAACATGAAGGAAATTATCCCACGCATGATCTAGAGCTATCTGCAGTTGTTTTTGCCTTAAAGATCTGGAGACATTATCTGTATGGTGAGAAATTTCAGATTTTCACCGATCATCAGAGCTTACAGTATATTTTCTCCCAGAAAGATCTGAATCTCAGGCAGCGGCGATGGATGGAATTCATGAAAGATTATGACTTTACACTCTCCTATCAGCCTGGTAAAATGAATGTAGTGGCTGATGCTCTGAGCAGGAAAGTGCAGGTCAGTCATTTGTTGCTTTATCAATGGAAATTGTGGGAACAGCTTCCGAGCGAGGCATTTAGTGCAGAGTTTCCTGCTGATCCGAAGATGGCAGTTTGTGTTAGCTTAGTTTTGGGTTCAGCTTTATATCATCAGATTAAAGATGCCCAGTAGGTTGATTCTGATTTGGCTCGTGTTATATCAAGCTATGATGTGGATTTTGATACGGAGCTAGTTGTCAGTTTTCAAGGCAGATGGTATATTCCCGCGGAAGATTATTTAAGACTTGAGATTCTGAGTGAGGCCCATGGTTCTCGTTTTGCTATTCATCCGGGTGTCACCAAGATGTATCAGAATTTGAAGAAGCAGTTCTGGTGGCCAGGTATGAAGAAAGACGTGGCTGTGTTTGTTTCTAAGTGCTTGACTTGTCAGTTAGTTAAAGCCGAACATCAAAAGCCAGGTGGTTTGCTTCAGCCGTTAGAGATTCCGATGTGGAAATGGGACCATGTTACTACAGATTTTGTGGTGGGTTTGCCTCGGACTTCTCAGGGTTTTGATGGCATCTGGTTGTTAGTCGACAGATTGACTAAAACTGCCAGATTGTTGCCGATTAAAGTTACTTGGAATGTGCAGAGATTGGCCGAGCTGTATGTGCAGAAGATCGTGCCACTGCATGGAATTCCTGTTTCACTTGTGTCAGATCGTGACCCACGTTTTACCTCCGGCTTCTGGCGTAGTTTCCAGACAGCTTTGGGCACTGAGTTAGCTTTCAGTTCAGCGTATCACCCTCAGTCAGATGGACAGTCAGAGAGGACTATTCAGACCTTGGAGGACATGCTGAGATTGTGTTGCCTTGATTGGCAGGGTTCGTGGAGTCAGCATTTGCCACTTGTTGAATTTGCTTATAATAACAGTTTTCACTCCAGTATTGGTATGGCTCCTTATGAAGCACTATATGGTCATCCTTGTCGAACTCCTCTGAACTGGTTTGATGTTGGGGACAGATTGTTGATAGGACCTGACATGGTGCAGCAATGTTCTGATGTGGTTCGTCTGATCAGGCAGAGATTGTTGACGGCTCAGAGTCGACAGAAAAGCTACGCAGATCAGCGCAGACGTCCACTACAATTTGAACCTGGAGATATGGTGTTTGTTAAAATATCTCCGATGAAAGGTATTTCCAGATTTGGGAAGCGTGGAAAGCTTAGCCCGCGGTATGTAGGCCCTTTTCCTATTGTTGAAACTATTGGTCAGGTGGCTTATCGTTTGCAACTTCCTGCGGCTATGCAAGCTATTCATGATGTGTTCCACGTGTCTCAATTGAGGAAATATGTGCCAGATGCTTCTCATGTTCTTGATGATTCAGTGTGGCCTAAGGTGACTGCTGATTTGTCCACGCCAGAATTTCCTATCAGAATTGAAGATCGTCGCGAGCAGCGGTTGAGAAATAAGGTTATTCCTCTGGTAAGAATTGCTTGGCAGCGTCACTCCGGTAATGAGTCTACTTGGGAGCGTGAAGATGAGATGCGTCAGCTTTTTCCCTTTTTATTCCAGTGAGGTATAAGTCCTTTCTTAGTTTCCTCCTTTTCGGTTGTTGTAAATTTTGTGGGCGAAATTTCTGTAAGGAGGGAGGGACTGTAAGGCCCGTGCCTTAATGGATCCTTGATGGGTTTTGTTTTATTATTTGTTCTGGAATTTTCGGCTATTTTCCTGGATTTTTAGGAATTTGTCTGGTATTTTTCCGGATTTATTTAGAGTTATTTGAGGGTTATTAGAATTAATGAGATTTTAATATATATAATAATTATATTATATATATTTTAATTTCTTTTTTTTTTCTTTTAATCCCTCTCTCACCCTCTCTCCCCCGTCGATCTCTCATTCGCCCTCACGCTCTCTCTCTCCTCTTGCGATCGCCCCTCTCTCCTCCTTAGGGAACGCGGGCGAGACGGCGTCGGATTGAGGCGTGGTTGGCGCCGGTGGATTCCTCGCGTCGAGAAGAACGCGTGGGTACCCACTTCGGCATGGTTTGGTGATCGTGGGAGCGAGGTGGAGCGTGGAGGCTTCGTAGCTCTTCCTCCTTGCATGCGGTTTTTTCTTCGATTTCGGCTTGCGAGAGGTAGGGGGATGGAATCCTGATCTCGCTAGGATCATTTCCTGTGGCTCGTTCCGTTGATTAGAGCCCGTGGCATGCATAATGTTCATTTCTTCCATTTGTAGGGTTTTAATGAAATTCTTGAGATTAATGCTTATTAGGCCTTGCATGTGATGTTTTTAGTTGTTATATTATCGTATGGGTTGCATGGTTTGACAGGTTACAGGTTTTACGCCGTTACCCGGCGATTCAGATCGTCCGGGAGGGAACCGATTTTTAGATATAACCCGTCCGTGACCCAGGTGAAGTGACGGTCTCGCCAGGAACCGTCACATCTCCGACGGTCTTTCGTGAGCGCGTTACTTCAATGTAACGGCCCATCGTGGGTGCGTTACATTGAGAGTAATGGTAGGGCTCCCAGCCGTCGCTCTCTCGTTGATTTACGTTGGTTTGGTCAGGCGGTGCGCCCGACGGCCAGTCGGTCGGTCGTCGTTTCCAAGCGACGCGCCGAGACTGCGGCGTCGTTTCGCCTGCGATCGATTTGAACGCTGTACGTTGGTTTTTGGCCTCGGGTGAAAGTAACGGCGGTGCTCCCGCGCGTTGCTTCGAAGCAACGCATAGGACCCCCACCGTCACTCTCCCTCTTAGGTCCTTTGAGCTAGAACTCAGGTGGAAGTAACGGATGGAGACCAGCGCGTCGTTCTTGGTGTAACGCGCCAGTCCCCGACCGTCACTTTCAAGTAGCGCGTGGGTATTCGACCACCGCTTCCCTGATGGTTTTAATATGTTGCCAGCCCATTTGTTATGCGTTCCTTTTTATACTCATGTCATATTCGTATTGTTTTAAATGTTTAGTGGCGTGTTTTATTACCATTAGAGTAGCCTTTCTTTCCACGCAATGGAGCCACTGTTGTTGCCCTAAGGTCTATTGAGTGCCGACCCGCTTGAGGATGGCGGAGGGGTGTGTTTCCCATGCACGGTTTATAAGCTAGTTCCGTGGGCTCCCAGCCAATGGTAGCGTCCTACCAAGGGAGAAAACTAGCTAGAGGGCCTGGCTCAGGCTAGAGTCAGTGTGTGCACACGTGGTCGGAGACTGTGGACTGACACCGACGGGTGCCACTCCGACTGGTCACTTGGTTTGGTACTGTTTACGCGCTTAGCTTGTCGCTTCGTCGACTGCGAGTGCTTGAGACGCAGTGTAAGTCGTCAGTGGACGCTTCTGGTTTCTGCTCCAGTGGTTGTCCTTCCTTGTTGCTTGGATTAGTTAAGACTTATTCTATTTGGTAGCTTTAGTTTTAATCGCTTGCATTTAGTTAACTGTGGCATACTTTGGCTGTTATACCTGTTTAGTTAGAGTTTACAGCTTTATTTGAGTAGTTATTCATGCCATTGTCTGTTAGCTTATTTAAATGCATGCTCTACTTGCCTTTATTTATGCATGTATGTTCGTTTAGTGCGAGGTAGGGATCCGCGTGACCCCTACTGAGTCTGGCTGTGACTCACCCTTCTCCTTTCAGGTGAGCCGCGTCCGTCGTCTCCCGGTGCTTCGTGAGCCGTTTCGGAGACCGTGCTTAGCTGCCAGCTTTAGTCGAGGCGCCTTTTGTGGCTTGTTCGTACTTTTGCCGGGGTATGCCCCGCGTAGTTGTACCTTGTGGACTAGTACTCTTGTTTCTCTGGACTAGTATATGAATATCACTCCAGTTATTTTTGAATTGCTTCCGCACTTGTGTTAATTTCTTTACTTAATTGTAAATTGCGCGTTCCAAATTCCAATTCGTTATGCATATCCCTCAGCACTTTTTTTTCTAACCCTTCAGGGGCCTCATCAGCCTCTTGGGTGGCTTCCCCAGTTCTTGGTATCGGTGTATCGATGTTATCGGTATATCGGTATCCTGAACTCTGGGTCGTTACATGACACCCATGTGCATTTGGGTGGTGACGACTCAGCAACGGGACGTGATGATGAAATTAATTTAGATGAAGACCTCGTCATTGGGGGTGGAGACACATCGTATGCGTACGATGATACAGCATGGGAGCGATTGATCCAACCCCCATTAATTGAGCGTCAAGAGCCACCTCAGGTGAATTAATACATGAAAATCGAATCGCAAATTTCATTAGATAGCATAGTCATATATTGATGTATGATAGCAATATATTGCAGGTCGGTCCGACAAATGACAACATTGCGGGAGAACAGTGGTCCCGAGTTGCTGTACCGCGGCATTCAATATCTGCGGAACCAAGAAGGTTATCCACTTCAAGGGAGGCTAGGGGGAGTTCCTCATTTAGAGAGGTGAAATTATATTGTCATTTATATATTTGTTAATATATAATTCATTGGTAATTGAATATATTCTTCTTTCAATTATGTAGTCTTCGGTAGCATCGAAACAACCATCTCAGTCTGCTACGCCCCGACGCTCAACATCTAAGGCTAAGGCACCCAATCAGTCGTCTCAGGTATACGTACAGACTTACACAATAGAAAGTAAATTAAAAAATTATCTAAGCAGGCTTCTGCTTCTCAGGCATCTAGAGGGACACAACATGCAGCATGTAAGCTGTCCCCTGCTCCACAGAAGAAAAAATCATCATGGACCACATTATTCACCAGCAAGAAGGACAAGGGACCACCATTAAATCCGATAGATATTGCAGACATGGAGACATTAGATCCCAATGCAGATGACGACACTCCCGAGCCTTCTGTTGAGCCCCGCATTAGTGGGAGTCATGACTCCGATGCTGATAGTACACCGACAGGGTCTGCATCCCATGGAGGTGGTGGTTCTCAAGGTGACAAACAGAGTCCTCGTCAGAATACTAGTGCTGGTGGCAGAGAGTACAGCAGTGGTCATAGTAGAGGTCGTGGGGGCCGTCAATATGGCGCATGGACAGAGGAGTAGCACTTCACACATGCCACGCAAGATGAGGACCACGGTGCTCCACCGGCAGGGACGAGACGGGCAGTTGATCATTGGGATCCCTACTATGGAAGTTCGGTTGCAGACAGTACCAGCTATCAAGGCATGTTGTCTGATTTTGAGAGCATGAGCACACATGAATCCCAGGGATCTGGAAGCTCGTATGGACGGTCATGGCCGCAGCAGCCGATGTATCATGGCGACTCAGATAACAGTAGTTCATTTTTCCCATCGTATCCATATCCTTATGCCGCAGCTGCGCCAGTAGAGGTCGTGTACGCACAAGTTTCGCATGAGTATGAATACTACGTACGCATGTACTGGGAGAACTATTCAGGTTCAATGCGCTATGAAGACTATATGTCCTATCTGCGTACCACATTTAATGCCAAATTATTTGGAGATGGGCACTGGCCCAGTTTGGGTCCATACTCTTAATTAGTATGTATCATTTGGTTATATTTATAACTAACTAATAATTAATTGTAGATTTCTTCATATATAGAGTTCTGTACTTATCATTGAAATCACTAATGTAAACTTTTACATCATTTGCAGGTCATCATGGACGGACGGCGTCACCCTACGTGGGAGCATGGATACTCTGTTGAGGGTGATGGACATGTGCACTGTAGATACTGCGAACATCGCGTCACCGGCATACACAGGTTTGCGGAGCACCTTGCGGGAGTGGGACGCGATGTTCGTGCATGCGACCGAGTTCCGGGAGATGTTCGACATTCCTTTCGAACACAGTTACAGGATAGATACGGTTCTCGTAGCACACCGAGGACATCTTCTTCTACGTCCCGGGTACCTCCACCACGAGCACAGGGCGGAGCAGGATCTTCCTCCACGTCCAGAGTTCGAGCAGCACCAGCACCAGTCGAACATGATAGAATTGAAGCTATAGATGTAGTGAGGACTTTTTTTACAGATTTTCATGTACCCTCCACCGCAGCACACGACCCATCATTTGTGCAGATGGTTACATATTTTCAGTCCCACCCACATGTACCTCCACCCACTAGGATAGAGTTAGATTATACGGGTGATCAGTCTCATGTATCTGATGATGAGTTTTGGGATTCGAGCTTCACTGATGATGAGGATGAGTGAGTTTTGGGATTCGGGTTACACAGATGAGGAGGATGAGTGAGTTTTGGGATTCGGGTTTCACAGATGGACGAGGATTAGTGAGTTTTTGTATTTTATACTTCATGAATGAATGTCATTATTATGTCACTGTTTACTTTTACATATTTAGTAATTGAAATAAATTTTTATGTATTATATATAATAGGATGTTTAATTAAGCAGTGTAATATGTAATTTTTATATAATTAATTATGTATAATTTAGTATGGATCTATTATCTTAAATAAACTCTACATTCTAATATTTTTAAATATATATAACATTTAATCTTTCAAAATAAATTTATTAAAAATTTTAAAAAAAAATAAAAAAACTACGCGTCGTGAGCCCAATGGGGCGGACCGGGTCACTGTGCGACCCGCCCGACCCGACCCGTCCCGCGCCGAGACCGGGTCGGCCGGGTCGGACGGGTTGGCAAACCCTGGTTTTGATGGAGGCGTCCAGGGGCCTGGACGCCTCCACTATTTTATTATATTTTTTGTGTTTTTTTATATATTAAAGTCATGGAGGCGTCCAGTGGCCTGGACGCCTCCATGAAGACCCCCCCAGGTCCCCTGAAAAGGCGTCGGCAGTCGCCTGCCAGACGTTCTTCCTGGTTTCGGAACCTTCCGGTGCGTTTGATTGGTGTTGATGCCGTCCGAATGCCGCAACGAGACGATTCCGGATGCCGAAAAGGCGGAGGAAGACTCAAGAATAGGAAGCACTCAGGCTATTCAAAATGCGAAAGCCGCTGCGGGGCGTCGTATAGTAATATGAGACTTTCTCAGGAGACGTCAGGAATAGCGTGTCTACAGCTGTCCCGCCTTGGCATTTACTTTGCAAGGGAGTGACACGTAATGTAATGGTATCGAAGTGGAGTGAAATGGAGTGGGAATGGACTGATAAGTTGATGCCAAGGTGTGATGAGACACGCTTTTGACATTACTGTTTGGAATCTTTCCTGTAGTTCCAATGAGGCGACCTTGAAGAAGGTCTTTCAAATTTGACGATTGTTTGGACGGAGATCAAATAAGGGACGGCGAGATGTGCGCTCAGGCACGAAAATAAAGGAGACCAACTTCTCGGTGTGGAAGTACCTGGGTCATAAACCGGCATATTTCACCTTTGGGGAGCGATTACTAGTCAATGTGGAAGTGCTGCGGCCAAGGTGGGTCAAACAAGGTGAAAAGCAAAGGAATATCTGAGGGTCTGTCCAAACAAGGGTCTCTTTTGGAGGAGCAGCGTAGGGCTGTTTCAAGGAAACTCAGTATTTCATTCGGAGTGGAATATCTCATATTTGTAAGAATACAACGGCTTTCATAATCGAATCACTTGAATGATTTTCCGTAATAAATTCAAAGTCCTATATGAATGCATGCTGGGTTTAAAGAAGAAAAAATATTTAAAACAAACTAAAATAGAAAATAGTCAGGGATAATATTATCAACTCGTTAAGAATGGGTCAGGATACCGATCCGGTGAGCTGATACTGAGCTGGGGCCCGTTTATCTGCGCACCTACTCACTGAATGGAACTGTCATCCCCACGCTACCATAAGTTAACGGCCTATCCGTACAACCCAAATTCTTCTGGAATCATCACTGTTTTTGTTGAAGGGGAACTCAAATCCCATATTCGTTCGGGTCGCAAGGTCCTTGACGTATTCTAATAGCGTAAATACCATATAGTACGATGCATGACACGGGGGGACCAAACACCGAAGGACGGTACACAAGATAGGACAAAGACGTCCGTTAGTAAAACCTGCACATACCAACATAGATTAAATACATCAGAAAGTAGCAGAATTACAACAGAATCACACCACAGTACAAGGAGATCCAGACAAAACTCTGACGACTGACCACTGATGTGACGCGTTCCGTCCTGTAGCATCTTTCCTTTCCTATAAGTACCTCCCTCTAGTTCATCCAAACACACCAAGGAGAGTTTTGAAAGTTCAGGAGGAGAAGGATAGGAGAATCTAGGGATTTCAGGATGGAAGGAGAGTCTTCCCGCGTTATGAAGAGTGGCAGGCCTAGCAGTGAGATCATGCGACTTTCCGATCTCGAGGGTCATCTGAGTGGGACGATCCAGTCGCATATGGTAAGTTGATTCATTTCAAATTCTCTGCGTGAACCCTCTTTTTACTTCTTTTCCTTTCCTTTCTTCTTTCCATCCGTATCCACTCTTCCCAGGCCCAAGGAAGTTTTCCAAACTGCCATGGCTTTCAAAGCTAACTTCCAACATCTCCATCGGCATGAGGGCCATACTCTCGAAGTGGCATCTTCAGGGGCTCCTTATTCACGCCAAACACTACGAGAGAATGCGCATGGACTGGGCGGCTATGGGTGAATAAGTGGAGATCTGGCATCCCCAGACCCATACTTTCATCTTCCCGACCTTCGAGGCGACCATCCTCCTCGAGGAGGTGGAACTTCTGCTCGGATTGAAGAAATTCAAGAGTGACGGGAAGGTAAAGGCTATGCGGATGCTGACAAGGGGGTCTTCCGAGAGCGTCCTTGGAAGTTTCATGCCGTCCGACGTAGCCAGGAAGGTCCGTACTCAAAAGGGAATTGATTTGCAAAGGCTCGCGGAATGGGTTATGGATGCCCTGACAGGGTCACCAGATGATGACCACTTGGAAGGAATTATGAAAGGGTTCGCTATTTGTCTGGCGGGTGCTCTCTTGTTTCCTTATACCAACAACATAGTGGAGGAGGACCAACTGAGTGCTATCCGCGGGATTTGGAGTGGAAAGAGGGTGGGACCCACCGTCCTTGCCTACCTTTACAGTGGCCTTACTGCCTCGAGCATGGGTAAGCCTCCTTACGGTTGCGCACTTGTTCTGAATTGCTGGATTGATTTGCACTTCAAATTCGACCACCGTGAGGGGATGCCGACTGCTTCGAAGCTTTTCCAACAAAGCCCCCTTTATCACGTAGCCGATGTGTTAGGCTTCGGTGGCACTGTGGCGAACCGTGTTCCATGGCTGAAGAAACGGGAAGACTGGCGGTCTCACTTTCGAACCATGACACAAAGCTTCTTCACTTGCGCACCGGCATGTCTACTCTCACTTGAACTCCTCATGAGGTCTTCTCCCGAAGTTGAACTCCAACTGATCGACACGACTGAGTTTGTCCTTTATAACGCGCATCAGTGCTGCCTCCAGATCGGCATTCCACGCCACTCGTTCCCACTGCTGACCGGCATTGTCCCTTTGAAGAAGAGGGAGTTGGGCATGGAATCGGATGCGAAGGAAGCGAAGGCCATTAAAGCACCTTGGAAGACAAGTGTTGCGGGAAAGGCCTTAGCGCATGTAGGGGAAGAATGCGAGCTGTGGAGGGCTTACGTAACCGAACTGGGGAAGTTAAGGCCTAAAGCGCCTAAGCCCTTGATGTAGCTCACTATGTTTTTCTGATAGAATAAAATCTAGAATTTGACATCTTGGATCATTGTTCCCCTTGTTACCATTTTTATGATTTTTATTTTTCTCCTTTTTTGTGTTTTTGTGTTTTCTCTCTTTTTGTGTCCTTGTTTATTCATATTATGATCATATATATATATATCTAAACATTTTTTTATTTTTAATGGGGGCATCCAGGGGACTGGACGCCCCCATGTTTTCCTTTTTTATTTTTTTAGTTTTTAGTTGTGGGGGCGTCCAAGGGACTAGACGCCCCTATGTTTTCTTTTTTATTTTTGTTCATTTTTTGATGTGGGGGCGTCCATGCGCCTGGACGCCCCTATGTTTTCTTTTTTATTTTTGTTCATTTTTTGATGTGGGGGGGTCCAGGCGCCTGGACGCCCCTATATTTTTTGAATTTTTAATAAAATAAAACGTGGGGGCGTCCAGGCGCCTGGACGCCCCAAAGCGTGGTGGTTTTCTATATAAAGGGGGCCTCCCCCCTGTTCTCTTCTACTGTTCATTTTGACGACCCATTCTCAGTTCCTAATGGATCCAGGAGGCCCGAGCCATGGTGGAGAGAAGCGGAAACGACGGGCTCGTCGTCCGAGGAGGTCGAGGGATCATGCCGAGGGGGCTGCCGTGGGAGAGGAGATTGCCGCGGGAGAGGAGGCTCCTCCTTTGGCTGTGGAGGGTCCTGCGGGCGCAGGCGACGCGGGAGAGGATGAGCACGACCCGGTAAGCTCCTTAGACTTCCATTCTGTTGGTTTATTAGGCTAAACAGGCGGGCGAGAGACGGTGTGGAGAAGGCCGGGGAGTGAGGGAAGGAGGCGTCCAGGGGCATGGACGCCTCCATCCTTTCTTTTTTTTTATTTTGTTTTGTTTTTATTATTTTTTTGGGTTATTCGTAAATAAAATAAAATCAAAATTAAGGAGGCATCCACTGAATTAGACGCCTTCATTATAATATATATTATTTTTTATTTTTTATTTTATTTGTTTTTTCGTTTTGTTAAAATAAAATAAAGGAAATAAAAAGAAGGCGTCCAGGGGGGTGGACGCCTTTAAATATATATATATATATATATTTTAAAATAAATAAAAAAATAAGTAAATATTATGTACAGTGTTGTTGTTTATCAGTATCCATGATGCTGATGTGTTCCTTTTTGTTTGTTTTTGTGGTGTGCAGGGTGTGATGAAGAGCCGGATCAGCTGGTCCCTGGTGGTGGCAGCGTATCGTGGGCTGCCGAACTTTCAGAGGGCGCGGGTGGACGCCATGGGTTTTGGAGCTTTCCTCAGGATTGAGCCCTTCCGGCTTGACCTTCCTCTCATCTAGGCGTTGAGGGAGCGGTGGCACGTGCTGAGCCGGGCGTTTCTGATGCCTTGGGGGCACATGGTGTCGACACTGGAGGACGTAGCTCGGATCACCGGGCTATGAGTTGACGGAGAGGCAGTCAGCGGGGTCACTTACCCCGATTACCGAGAGAGTGCCTTGGACCTGCTGTGGCTAGAGACGAGCGCGACTGACAGAGATAGCAGGGTAGTCGGCCGAGTGGAGATTATGGAGGCGCTCGGATTTGGTGATCCGCGCCAGCGGGTCAGCGAGACTGGAGCGGAGTTTCTGGCACGACTGGAGGGAGACGCTCGTGCAGCTTTCACCCAGGACCCGATCAAGCGGGAGCTGGTGGATCTAGACCTCCGGAGGTTCCTTTTCTTTTTCCTGGGCCGCCTTCTGCTGGGGACGAAGGGGGACGGCATCCACTGTCGCTTCCTTGGGATCCTGGTGGACCTTGACAGAGTAGGGAACTATGTGTGGGGAGCGGCTCTGCTTGCCCATTTGATCGCCGATCTCTCCCAGACTTCAGAGAGGGAGACGACAGTCAGCGGCTTCGCACCTTTTCTCCAGGTAAACATTTTATTTATGCATTTTATGTGGTTAAATATGCAATTATTCGTGCTAATGATGATGGATGCAGGTGTGGAGCTACTACTATTTCCCGATGGGAAGAGCCAGACAGGGGAACAGGAGAGCCATGCCTCTGGCGCGACGGTGGAGGCCGGTCATGGTCGCGGCACCCCACGGCTACCAGTTGGCGTCGCTTCTTCAGGAGCTGAGCGAGTACCCCGAGGCTATGGTATGATGCGTATGATTTTGGATGTTTTTATGCATGTGATTTAATGGCAACTAACATGACGTATGACGATGCAGGTGGTGTGGAGGCCCTACCTGGGCATGGCCGATGCCGGCCAGCCTTGGGTGGTAGCGTGTTATCCTCGTTTCGGGCGGGACGTGTGGGTCCATTACCTGAATGAGATCGATCCGCTGCGGCTCAGGCTGGTTATGAGGACGTTGGGGTTAGCCCAAGAGTGGGTCGACGTAGACGAGCTGGTCCGCGTCGGGCGAAAGACCAAGGGGAAGGCAAAGATCGTGGACTGGCATACGCGCTTCCCTGCACAATACCAGGACTGGCAACAGGGCGGGGTCCCAGTGGTGTCCCATGTACCGGACATCACCAATTACATGAGACGGTATCGAGCCACGTACGGGGAGCATCTCTTCCTTGGTGGTGCGGCAGGGGTAAGCGAAAAAAAAAATGTTTTTCCTTTTCTACATGTATACATATGTGACACTAACTTATATGCAATGCAGGATGCTCGTGACAACATGATGTTGGGTTCGGTGCCGTATTCAGAGGGGGGGTGAATGAATATAACCCGTTTAAAAAACCTTTCGCCCAGTTAAAATATGATGCTCACTAGAATTACTAGTTCGCAAACTAGACAAGCTTAAAAGCTAATAATCAGTTGCAGAACAAAAACAAGCATACAGTGAGATCACTAGGATGCTAACTAGGCTGAATTAGACAAGGAGTCGCTCAACTAGAATTTCGCTCTCTTTACATATTAAACTATTCTAAGAAAACTAATCCACTCTTCTGCTCAACCAGAAGCCAAACGCTTAGAGCGCCCCTATGCAATCATCTAGCGAAAGCAAAAGCAGATAAACCAAACCACAATGCACAAGGGTTTTTAGGTGGTTCGGTCCTCCAGACCTACATCCACCCCACACTCAACCCGAGTGTGGCTTCACTAACCGCTGGGCAACACAGCTTGCCAACAATCAGCTGGGCCTCACAGCTTGCCAACCGCTGAGCATCACAGCTTGCTTCCGCTGGGCAATACAGCTTAGCCATCGCTGACTCACAGCTTGAACCCGCTGGGGAATACAGCTTAACCCGTCCGAGACTAAGTCTCGCCAGCTGAGGATTACAGCTTTACCTGTCCAGTGGAAACCTCCACTGCCCGCTGAGCTACACAGCTTGCTGTCCAGAGGCAGCACCTCTGCAAACCGCTGACAAACAGCTTGAAGAAATGTATAAAGGAAAATAAAAATAGAACAAGATAGCAACGGAAAGCTGAAGCAATAAAGCACAAAATATAGCTCAACAATGAGCAACTTCAGATATGGTTTTGAACCAAAGATCTGAGGAACGAACTCCTTCTCTCTCTCTCTTCTTCTTCTTCTGTTCACACTCTTCTCGAGCTCTCTGCCTCTCTTCTTCTCCTTCTGCTCTTCTTCTTTCTCTTTTCTCTTTCTATCTGGATCGTGGCTCTCTGTATGAGCTTTTCTTCTTGCCAATTCGATCTACCTTCTTCTGTGGAAGAAGGCTCATATATATAGCAGCAGCAGCAGCTAGGGCGCGTGTGGCTTCCACAGCTCCCGCCCTAAGAATTCGGACCACGTGGCAGTCTCTCAGTAGACTTCATTCCAGCCTCGGATCACGTGCTGCCAGTCACTGGGGAATATTTCTTCCTCGGACCTGCAAGGAGATGAAAACCATTAAACTGAGGGCCACAATAACTAAAGCTGCACGAGGTATGTGGTAGCAGTTCTAGATGCACTGAGAACGACACGACATACACACTGTAACAGAGATAACACTATAAAGAGAACGACACGAAGAAGATGAAAACAACACGAGGTAAAAAGAAGAATGACACGAGATACATACGAAGACAAAACAAAAACCAACACGAAGTGTGGTTTCAACATACGAAAGACACGAGGTCTAGGAAGAACAACACGAAGACAGAAGAGTGACACGAGGTTCACACAGAAACGACACGAGGTGGCACAGAAAGCAACACGAGGTGCTGCAATGTTCTGCACGCAGTGGAACAAAAACGACACGAAGACACAGAAACAACAGTAACTAACACGAGGTGAGGTCACAAAGCGACAAAGACACGAGGTGTAGGAAACACGACACGAAGACATGAGATAGACACGTCTTCAACAACACGTGATGAAACAGTGAGACCAGAAGAAAAAAATGACTCGAGGAGCAACAGTAAATGACACGAAGACACAAGAGGGAAAACGACACGAAGTCAGTGAGAATCAGCACGAGGTGAAACGACACGGGCTGACCACGACACGAAGACAAATAACAGAAACTGATAGGAGTTGAAAACAACACGAAGATGAAAATAGAAATTGACACAGAGTGTGGTCAAGGCGAGAAGGACACGAAGTCTAAAAAGGAAAACAGCACGAAGACAGAACAACAAAAAACAACACGAAGACGTTGAATGCTACAGTGCAATGTCTAGACATGAAGTCCAATGCTAACGGCTGTACAGACTTGAAGAATAAGCCAGTGTATAGACTTGAAGATTGAAGGCGATGTACAGACTTTGATTAAGACAATGCATGAATTGACGTTGTATATACTTAGCCAATGCAATGCATAGGCTTGAACGAGAGTCCAATGTATAGACTAGCATGATGCACAATGACACAGTCCAGTGTATAGACTTTGCTACCCATACATGATATATGCAGAGACATGATATCTGACAGAATGCAATGCACATATATAAAGAGCAAATGCCATCAATGCTAAACATCATCATTTATGTTGCTATCAATATGCAGAATGCTCAAGAATAAGAATGCATAGAAATGCACTTTGTTTATTGCAATCATCAATGCACAATAACATTGCTATCATCAAAATACAATATCAATATGCACTCAAATGCACTCACTGTCTTGCTATCATCAAAACCAATAGCATTGCTATCATCAAGGCAACATAGCACATGCTTCATCAAGGCAACATAGCACATGCTTGTGCCTAAGAGGCACAACACATGATTGCCGACCTGCGGGCCCAGCTGGCAGATGCCAGGCGACAGTTGGTGGCCATTCGACAGGAGTTGGAGACCCTGGTGAGTCTATGCAATGCATTTTTTTGTGACCTGAATTTTTGATACTTAGCCTCTGACTGTCGTTTGCCCTGTGTTTTAGCGGGCCCAACAGGCAGCGGCAGCCGGGATGGCTGGTGGAGCGGGTTCCAGTTCGTGGGGCCCTCCCCTGGAGATCTCTGCCCTTCAGGAGCAGCTGGCGTATGCGGTGGCCCGGGCTGAGGAGGCCGAGCGTGACCGCGAGGCTCGAGTGAGTGTCTGCCTGACCCCGACTCTCTTTCCAGTTGCTCTTCTTCCTTCACTGTTCTCTTATGGGTCATGTGTGCTTTGACAGGTAGCCGAGATTCGGGAGGCCCTGGCCCGTGCTGTTCGTGCTGAGCAGGAGCGCGACGCCTGGGCGGCAGAGCGTGATGCCCGGATTGCGGAGCTGGAGGAGGAGCGGCGACGGGAGGCCGAGGAGCTCCCTCGCGATGTGCTGGATCTACAGATCGCCCTCGAGCTATCGAGGAGAGAGGCGATGAGAGAGGAGAGGAGAGGGAGAACAGGGAGAGAGAGAGAGAGGACAGGGAGAGGGAGAGAGAGAGAGAGAGAGAGGACAGGGAGAGAGAGAGAGGGAGGACAGGAGGGCGGAGCGACTGCGAGACTGGGACGAGAGGAGGGCTCTGGAGGCCCAGCTGATGGAGCTCCGATTGAGTCTCGGCACGGCGGAGGGGAGGCTTCGGGAGAGCGAGGAGCGATATCAGAGGGTGAAGGAGCGCGGGGCCCGACTTCGTCAGTCTGGTTCTTTCTCCATGGGCAGCTTTCTGGTTTCTTCGGCCGAGGAGCGTCGCTGCGCCTTCGAGGCTGGCGTGCCACCACAGGGCGAGGTGAGCACCGCCTCTCAGAGTTCGCGGAGGCCCCCTAGGGATCCTCGTCAGAGGAGGGAGGAGAGAGATGATCAGGAGGGTGGTAGCGAGAGTTAGAGAGTTGCTTGTACACCCCACCTTTCTCACTTTATGATGTATAACTGACTATTTGCTTATGTGCAATGAAATGGTTCCTTTTGTCGTATGCACTTTCCCATTTCCACGCCTCTTCTCTTGCATCGAGTTGTTTCGAGGCGCGCTTCACGAGACCTTGCCCTGAAAAGCAAGGAACTACGCCTTGCACGGAGGGATCCTCTCCTCTTCCTTTTTCTTCTTTTCTCCTTTTGGGCGCGTCCTGGCGCGAGGACGCGTCTTAACTTTTGAATTCAAATTTAAAGTGCCAGGCGGCCTTTCTTCTCTCGTGCTTTACCCGCAAATGAGCCCGCCTCTCGTCGAGATTTGCTTGCCCCTCTTCGTCTTCTTCCTCTCTCGATCGATGGAGTTCGGTGGGCCGGACCATGGTGAAGGTGGAGAGGGACGAGGGACTCCTCGCCCGAGGAGGGACACGCAAGAGCACAGAGCGGTTTCCATGGAGGAGGAAGGGCCGCTTCGGGCCCCCGAGGGACCCGAGGGGCCCGATGGTACGGAGGGAGGTGAACACGGCCCGGTATGTCCTTCGATCTTCTCCTTTTTGATCTATTTTGAGTTTTGAGCGAGCCATGCGAGAGGGAAAACGGTTCAGCGAGTATTGCACTCAAATGATGGACGCATCCTTGACAGGAGACGCGTTCTCATGTTTTGACGTAAGACCCTTCTTTCTTGATGCAGGGCATGGCTAGGGCCCCGGGCTTGGCCGATGAATGGGCGAGTGCAGATGAGCCGAGCCGTGTTAGGAAGGAGAGTCGCGGCAAGGCGAAGCTCGAGGATTGGCACATACGTCTCCCTGGACAGCAAGGGAGCGTACTGGTGCAGGATAGCGCTGACTTCCTGCGGCAGCAAAGGGAGGACCGAGTGGGGGCTCTTCAGCTTGGGACACGGACAGAGGTGATAGTAAGGCCCCAATATTTTTTTTTTTTTTGGAGCTTAGCTGACGGCCGTTGTTTGTTTGTTCCAGCATGCCCAGCAGACAGTGATGGTGGGAATGGCCGGCGACGCATTTTCCAGCTCGTCGGCCCCTTTTCTTGAGATTGCCTCCCTCCGGGAGCAACTCGCCGGTGCGGTGGCCCGTGCGGCCCGGGCGGAAGAGGAGCGTGATGCCTGGGTGGCAGCTGTAGCGGAGCTGCGGCGTCGTGGTGAGGAGAGGCCTTCTCCAGACATCCTTGAGTTAAGGGTCCTTCTCCAGATGACGAGGAGAGAGGCAGAGAGAGAGAGAGGGAGGAGAGAAGGGCCGAGCGACAGTGAGATCAGCCAGAGAGGAAGGCCTTGGAGGCCCAGGTGAGAGAGCTCCAGCTAGGCCTTCAGGTCATGGTGCAGAGGCTAGGAGCGATGGAGACCCACTATGAGAGAGCGCGAGAGTTCGGGGAGCGACTCCGCCAGTCTGGCTGCTTTTCTATTGGTGGCTTCTTTGCGACACCAGGGGAGGAGCAGCGAGCCACCGCTGTGGAGCAGGCGCCACGAGGCGAGGCGGGTGCTGCTGCACAGGGATCCAGAAGGCTTCTGAGGGACCCTCACCTCAGGGGAGAGGAGAGCGACGCCTAGAGGGACGAGCATACAGATAATGGCGAGAGTTGCCGAGCCAGTGGACCCGCTTCCTCTCTATGATTGTGATGTTTATGACAGCTTATGTAAACTTATGAATGGAGTGATTTGATTTTCTGCTGCTTGTTTGTTCTCTTGTGCGTTCCTTCTTCCCTACACTTCTTCTTCTTTGCACTGCTCCCATATGATGTGTCTGCCGAGACCCCGGGGAATCGTATCTTGCTCTGATCGTCTTCCATGCGGAAATCAGCTGCGGAAGTCAACAATGACAGCCCTAGCCCCTCTTCTCGGGTGATCTTTCAACCTTTGCGGACGACCTCTACATCGTAACAGGGCATCCCTAACGATATAGGGAGGGTGTTGTCAATCAATCACCCTGCGCGAGCGGTGAAGTGACACATGGGACCGCAGGGTAGGCGTCTTATCGCGAGGGCTGTCGTTAAAGGTGATGGAGGCAATCTTGGCCCGTACTTCTCCCATTTCTATAAATACCTGTCTCTTTCGTCATCGAAGGGACATCGAGAGCCAACTCGGAGAGTACAAATTTTCACGAATGAGAAGGAACTCAGAGTTCTAAGATCGGGATGGAGGGTGAAACTTCCCATTCCTCGAAGAGAAGCAGGTCCAACGGTAGCAGTTCCAGGAAGCTCTCGGACCTCGAAGGGCACTTCAGTGAAAGGACCCAATCGCAACTCGTAAGCTGAGCTTTCCCGCCCTTTTCTCATTCTTTCTTCCTTCCTTTCTTTCTTCCTTTCTTTTGAAAACACCCTTCTCCATTCCTTATGCATGCGCAGAGTGTGATGAAATCACACATTTCTTTGGAGTTAGTAGCGGCAGCATACAGGGGTCTTTCGGATTTTCAGAAGGCCAGGCTAGACGTGATGGGATTTGGTGCCTTCCTGCGAATCGAGCCGATCAAGCTCGACCTGGTCCTGATCCAAGCCTTGCGTGAAAGATGGGACCCAGTGAGTCGGGCATTCTTGATGCCCTGGGGGCACATGGTGCCCAGTCTGGAAGATGTGGCCCGAATCACGAGCCTCAAGGTGGATGGCGAGGCAGTGATCAGAGTCACTTACGCGGACTACCGAGAAGGTGCCCAAAAGCTACTGGGTTTGGACCTAGATGGTCGGAAGAACAGGTCAGTAGCCAGGACATCTATCATGGAGGCATTAGGGCTCACTGATAGCCGTCGACGGGATGATGAGTCCTCAGAAGAATTCATGGAAAGGATGGAAAGAGGATGTCGTGCTGTATACTGCACGGATTTTGGTAATTGGGAAAGATCTAACATGGATTTGAGGAGATTTCTCCTCTTCTTGCTGGAAAGATTGATACTGAGCTCGAAAGGAGACGGTATCCATTGTCGTTTCCTGGAGCTGCTATCAGACCTCGAAAGAGTAGGGCACTACGCCTGGGGAGCTGCCATGCTGGCACATTTGTTTAAAGGTCTGTCCCAAGAGGCAGACCGTGAGATGACTGCGAGTGGTTTCACACCATTTATCCAGGTATTTTTGATTTTGTCTTGTTTGTTTTTTTTTTGTGTTTGTTTGTTTTTTTCATAGTCCACTTAAGGTATTGACGACATGTGCTAAAGCAGCTGTGGAGCTATTATTACTTCTCGATGGGGAGAGCTCGACATTGGCGACCAGTGATGGTGCCGCTAGCCAGGCGGTGGCAACCCATCATGAGTGCGGCACCCCTAACCTACCAACTAATGGTGCTAAGGCGGGAGCTACAGGAGTTCCCTGCAGCGATGGTGGGATTTTTTTTTAGAATTATTTTCATTTTGTTTTTTTGGTTTTGACCGGCTAAACGGGTATGTACAACCTAACCTAGGTAAACTGGAGACCCTACTCAGGCATGGTCGATGCCGACCAACCATGGGTTCTAACAAGTCGTGCCCGGTTCGGACGGGAATTATGGATGCACTGCCTAAATGAAATCGAGCCGCTTCGGCTACGATTGGTTATGAGGACCCTAGGGCTAGCCCAGGAATGGGTGGATACGACTGCACCACCTCACGTTGGGAGAAAGACACGGGGACCGGCAACCTGTATTGATTGGCGTGTGCGGTTCCCTGAACAGTATGAAGATTGGCAACGGGGTGGCACCATTGTGGAATCGCATGCGCAGGATAGTGAAGACTATCTGCGTCTGTATAAGACAATGTATGCAGAGCGGCTCCAACCCCGGAGACTTGTGGAGGTAGGTCCCCTTTCTCTCTTGCTTTCTCTCTTTTGGTTTTTGTTGTGGAAATGCTGACTCTCATGGCTGCAGGATGTCCGTGATACCATGATAGCGAACTTGCGATCTCGCCTGGCAGAGACGGAGCAACAATTGGGTGACACACGTGAAGCCTTGAGTGCCTCGGTAGGTGTATACAGTGCACGCTCCGAATCACGGCCCTAGATTCATGGTGTTCGGCTACTAATTATCATTTCCTGGTTACAGCGCACCCAGATTGACGCGGCCTCATCGGCGATGGGGGCCGGTGGAGTCTCTTGCAGTGTATGGATCCCTACCTCAGAACTTGACTTGCTTCACGAGCAACTTGCTCGTGCCACGCAGCGTGCCGCGGAGGCAGAAGGAATACTCTCTATACAGGTAAGAGTCTCAGTGTTGAGTTCTCCTTATTCATGTCTTGCCGCATATCTGAGATGGTATAACTGGCAGGAAAAGGAGACGCAAGAATCACTTTCCCAAGCTGCACAGAGGGAGACTAGAATAGTAGAGCTGGAGAAGGAACTGCGACGTCGTCCAGATGATGACTCTTCTAGGGATGCCATGGAGCTGAGGATCACTCTCCAGTTGGAGAGGGAAGACCGTGAGAGAGAACAGGCAGAGAGAGAAAGAGACACAGAGAGAAAGAGCCGACAGATTGGTTGAAAGGGAGGAACGAAGGGCCATGGAGGCCCAGCTGTTCGAACTCCGAACCAGCCTTGATCTTGCTGAACAGTGGCTGAGAGATGGTGAGGAGCGCTACCAAAGAGCACGAGAGCGTGGCTTTCGTGTTAGTAGCTTTTGGGCTGCTCCCATGGATCAACGCCGGGGTGCGGGAATAGGAAGAGGAGTACAGAGCGGTAGGAGTACAGTTTTTCGTAGTTGGGTAGCACCCTTGAGAGCGTTTTGCCCGGAGAGTAGCGGGACAAGTAATGCAGAGAGAGAGGGTGGAACTTGATGTAAATTTTTTTTATTATTATTATTGGAAGAGAATAAAAGGTTTGGTTTGTTTGGTTTTCACCTTTGCTCTTGTTGCCTCGAATCCCTGCACACATCACTGAAACAAATAAATCAGAATTTTTGCTCTGACTTGGCCCCTTGCTCAATAAGCAGATGGTCACTTTGACTGTCCTGGATAACGGGTCAAGGGGCCAAGCCTTTATTAACGAAGGCAATGGAAAGATGTGGTGATGATGAATGCGACAGACAAGCACACGAATGCAAGTGAGATTAAAAAGTGAAATGCTGCATACAAATGTAATCATGCAAAATTGATTTATTTTTCTTTTTATATTTGGCATTTTTTTGTTGTTTTGTTATATTCAATTTTTTTGTTTACAAATATGTACATTTTCTCTTTTCTTTTTTTTGTTTTTATCATTTCATTTTTTTTGTTGCTAACGCCTGGCAAGCATCCAAATGGCACCTAACCTACATGAGAACAAGGGTTTCTTACTAACCTCCCAGGTATCCTAAGTGCACATCTAGGTTGATTTGGGCCTCTGGACCCCTCGAATGATAATCCCGCCGACTAAGACTTACCCTGATGACAATACCGTCATGCCATGCTTAGGCTCCCAGTCGCTTCCGACCACAGGGATTCGCCCAAAAGGTTTTCGAGGTAAATGATTTACTCGACCCGGGTCTATTTCCTCACAACCCTAGGTGGTATATGATGGAACACCCTGGAACCCTAACGACCAACCGTGGGACGCTGACCCGAAATCAGAAGCCGTCGCACCCATAGGTGACGAGCTTGCATTGGCCTAAGCCCAAGGTTAAATAAGAAGACATCAAGGTGGTAAACAGGGGTCTTGACCGGCCAGAAATACAGAGACTCCTTCGCAGCAATAGCTTTTGCTTTTCAAAGTAGGCAACCATACGTGTGTATTAAAATAAGGTCGCAGACCTTGGCGAGTTTTACCCTTCAGAAACTCCATCTAGCTTTCATCTTCAAAGGAAGAAGGAAGAGTGTATGGGGTAAACCGCCTGAGAGGACCGGCAAAATCGTTAACTCGGCGAGCCAATAAGGGCCCATTAACTCTCCTCTTTCGGACAACTTCGGATCAAATCTCGAGCATTTACATTCCATAACTCCTTTTGTGGATTTAGACTTTTTGCCTTGAGGGATTTCATTTATCGCATCAGACACGGTCACGACCAGGCTTTTCTCATGATTTTGATTTTGTGTTTCTTTTTGCGAGGGAGATATAGTTTGACGTTGTGGGCTCCCTTTTGCATGCCTGCGGGGACACTGCCCTCTTCTCGTGCTCTGATCGATGCTCGTGAAAATGGATCCTACTTTTGCCTTAAGGGGTTTGAGTTTTGGTTTCTCATGCTCAGCGTTTTAAGGGCGCCGACTGTCTCATTTGGTCGAAGAGAAAAGAATAAAGATTACAGCTTCCGGAGATCCTCTGGGTGAAGCCCCACTGTCGGTGATGCTACCAACTTTTTTGGATAAAATACGTAAGTGAGTACATGTTGGCTTCCTTTGAGCGTGCATAAGCCGATGTGGCCGGACAGGGATCTCCACGGTTCTGACAAACCAAGACCCGGTGCCTACCAAGCCTTAATGGGCCCTATCCTAACATGAAGGTTGGATGCAGGGACTTAACTACATGGTGACCACCATGCATCGGCATTTTGAATTTTCCATATTATTAGTGATTTTCAATATTTTTTGTTGTTTTTGATGTTTTCTGTCTTTTCATCATTTGTTTGTTTTTGACGTTTTGGCACTACGCTAGGGGTAGTACTTTTTAAGATAAAGCCCATTCCAAGGGTGGGATAACTCAGTCCCTTCAGCGTTGACTAGTTTGTAGGCATTACCAGGGTACACGGCTTGAATCACAAATGGTCCTTCCCAATTGGGTTGGAGCTTAGAACGCAGCCCTCCCGGTTTGACAAAAATTCTTTTAACGACCATCTCACCGACTTTGAATTTTCTCTCAACGACTTTCTTTTGGTAAAAGCGAGTGAGTCTATTTTGATACACAAGCGCATGCTCGGCAGCGGCTAGCCGCTTCTCGTCTAAGAGTTCCAACTGGGCAAGGAGTGAATTGTGACGTTCGTCGAGGGGTAATTCCTCATCTAATTGTACTCTGAGAGAAGGGATCAGAGTTTCGTACGGGACTACCGCTTCCATCCCATAAGTAAGGGCAAACGGAGTCTGCCGGTGGGGGTACGGATTGAAGTGCGATAGGCCCATAGAGCTTCGATAAGCTTCTCTGGCCAGTCTGAAAACTTACTGGACTCGCAGGTTTTCTTGATGATTTTGATCAATGTTTTATTGGTGGCCTCCGCTTGGCCATTACCTTGTGGGTAATAAGGTGATGAATGATGCAATGCAATTGCATACCTTTTGCAGAGGTCCTGAAGGTCCTGAGAAATGAACTATGGCCCATTGTCGGTGACGATTGTGCTTGGGATGCCGAACCTGGCGAGGATGTTCTTCATGATGAACTTGCAGACTGTTGACGCCTTGATTTCCGCGTAAGCTTCGGCTTCGGCCCATTTGGTGAAGTATTCTGTCGCAGTAAGGATGAAAGATTTCTGCTTGGTGAGGGAATTGGGATCACCTAGGGGACAGATGATGTCGAATGCCCACATGGAGAAAGGCCATGGGGAGGATATTGGGTGAAGTGAGAAAGAGGGTGAATGTATTTTATCGGCGTGAAGTTGACACTTGACACACCTACGGACATAGATGGCACAATCCTCTTCCATAGTGGGCCAGTAAAAGCCTTGTCTAATGATCTTCTTGGCGAGCATCTTGCTATTCACGTGGCCACCGCACACACCCGAGTGTGCTTCTTCTACGCATTTACAAACCTCATTGTCATCAAGACACCTTAACAGAATGCCAGTAAGGCTCCTCCTATAGAGTAGACCTCCAACCAATGTGTATTTCTGAGCCACCCTTCTTATGGCTTTCTTATCTTCTGTGGTGGCTCCTTCAGGATAAGACTGATCTTTACAGTATTTGACAATTTCATAGAACCATGGTTTCTCCTCGTCAGCCAGCTCTTCTTCGACTTCTGCTAGCATAATCTCCCTCTTCTCAAGAATTTCTCCCTTCTGGATCTTCTGTAGGACTCGTTCCTTGATCTTTAAGAGGTAAGGGTCCTGAACGGCAGGGACAAGACGCTTGTAGAGAATGATGGATCTAAACCATGCACTTAAAGGGAATTTGAAGGATGACGCCAAGGAGGCGAGGGCATTGGCCAGAATGTTCTGTTCGCGAGGAACATGGACAAAGATCAGCTTGGTGAACAATTTGGCATAGGCGGAGACCAGCTCTTAATAGGGTTTGAGCTTGGGATCGAGGGTGCGATATTTGGTAAGCACCGGGCGGAGAACAAGTTGACTGTCACCCATGACTCGCAACTCAGTGATATAGAAAGAACGGGCTAGTTCCAGACTAGCTAGAAGAGCCTCGTATTCAGCGATGTTGTTGGTGACTGGGAACGCGAGCTAAAATGCCTCTGGGATGGTAACGCCTTCAGGCATTAGAAGACAATGCCGATACCCTTCCCTTGGGAATTTAGAGCTCCATCAAAATATAATATCCACATTGGCTTGTCAGACTGAGTGACGGACATTAGTTCCTCATCTGGAAACTCTGATTGGACAGGATCGAACTTGGGAAGAGGATGGTTAGCGAGATGCTCGGCTATGGCATAGCCTTTAATCACCTTTTGCTGGATATAGGTGATGTCAAATTGAGAGAGGAAACTCTGCCAGCGTGCTAGCCTATCAGTAAGGATGGATTTCTCCAGAAGAAACTTGATAGGGTTCATGCGAGCAATCAAGTGGACCTCATGAGCCAAGAAGTAGTGCTTCAATTTCTACACTACCCAAACGAGGGCAGCACAAGTTTTCTCCATGACTGTGTACTTCTGCTCACAGGGATTGAGAAGTTTGGACAAGTAATAGGTTACCCGTTCCTTGCCTTCTTCATCAGCTTGTGCGAGGACAGCTCCCACGGAGTCGTCCAAGACTGAGATGTAGAGGATCAGAGGTTTTTCTGGTTTGGGTGGAATGAGAACGGGTGGACTAGCCAGATATTCCTTTAACCCATCAAAAGATTTTTGGCATTTAGAATCCCAGTGGAATTCTACTCCTGGCTTGGTCAACTCATAGAAAGGTCTACACCTTTGTGAGTGCTGAGACACAAACCGATGAATAAACTGCAACCTCCCGATTAAACCTCGGACTTCCCTCAAATTCTTGGGAGACGGCATATCCCTGATGGCTTTAGCTTTGTCGGGATCTATCTCGATCCCTCTTTTACTCACAATGAAGCCCAGTAATTTGCCCGATGATACCCCAAACACACACTTCTTCAGGTTCATTTTCAATTGGAACTCCCTTGATCTCTGCAAGACCTTAGCCAAAACCCTTGGCTGTTCCATCCTGGTCCTTGATTTCACCAATAGATCATCCACATACACCTCCAGATATATGTGCATCATGTCATGAAATATGGCCATCATAGCCCTTTGGTAAGTAGCTCCAGCATTCTTTAACCTAAACGGCATGACCACGTAACAATATGTTCCCCAAGGTGTAGTGAATGATGTCTTCTCTTGATCCTCTTCTGCCAAACGAATTTGATTATATCCCGAAAATCCATCCATGAATGAGAGGGTTTCATAGCCTGCCGTGTTATCGATCAACACATCAATGTGAGGCAAAGGAAAATCATCCTTCGGACACGCTCGGTTAAGGTCCCAGAAGTCGATGCAAATCCTGACTTTCCCATCTTTCTTCATGACCGGGACAATGTTCGCCACCCATTGAGGATAAAGAACGACTCTAATGAACCTGTCTTTGAGGAGCTTATCGACCTCTTCTTTCATTTTCAAAGCCATCTGAGGGTGGAAACGCCTTAACCTTTGTTTTACCGAGACGGACCCTGGTTTTAGGGTTAAACGGTGTTCGACCAGGGTTGAATCCAGACCCGGCATATCCTCATAGCTCCATGCAAACGTGTCCTTATATTCCTTAAGAACTTCAATTAATGCCTCTTCTTCAGATGGTGGTAGATTATCACTTATGAGGATGATCCTAGGGTCTTCCTCAGTTCCCAAGTTGACTTCTTTGGTGGACTCTTCTACGGCGGTTGACGGCTCGTCGAATCTCCTTATTCCACTAGCATACGCGCCATCCGCATCCTCATATTCTTCACCCTTATCTTCAGTAGGGTATTCTTCACCCGTGATATCGTAGACTCCATACCCCTCATCAATTGCACAGTTGCCCTCACATTCTATTTCCAGTAGCTGGATGAGATTTTCTAGCAACTGAGGGATGGCAAGAAGGGCCTGACACCTGGCGGCTAAGTCCAGAAGGAATCGACGAGGGATCTGCCTACCCTTGGATTTCTTCCTAGGTACTACCTTTGACTTATTATTCCTAGATTGACTGACATTATTTACAGAAGAAGAAAAAGATGAAGAGGATGGTAAAGAATGTACAGGGAAAGGACCCCTCAGAGGAGGGGTAGAAAAGGTCGCTCATCGGACCTTGGACGGGTGGTCCGCAGGGCGGGACGCACTCGTGGGAGATGTAGGAGGTTTCCTCAACCAGGATGTGTTGTTGAGGAGTTTGGAAATTGACATTTTTTTTTCGTTTTCATTTTTGATGACAAAATAGTGAAAAGAGATCAGAGGAGAGAGAAAAGTGGTTATGGCTAGAGGATTGGGAGGCTCGTAGAGCAGATCATGATTGAAGACTTGGCGCGGGTTGAGAAACCTGTGCAGGTATGTAAGTAGAGAGGGGGATCTGGGAAGATCATCAGACAACCATCTGGCCCAGGAAGATGACAGCAACAAAGGCTGTGACGAGTGAATGGAGAAGATGACGGCTAATGAGTCGTCGGTGGTGATGGTGATGGCGGATGAAGATCCGCTGGTGACAGGGTCCTTCTGGCGAGGATGAGGATAGTTTGGAACCTTGGCAACAGTAATGATATTCTCTAGCATTCCGGAGATCAATGGCGGTCCTTCAAGCTGTGAAGGCGAGAACATTCCTTCCAGTGCAACGGAAAGGTCCTGTATATCAAACCATTTGTTCCACTCGCATTCCGGATCTTTGATCTTGCCTCTTTTGGTGACCCTCGGATATTTTTTAGCCGAATATACAGCATGTGGTCCCCCATGTGCTTCTTGCGGGTAATCTCCCATCTGAACAACGGGCCCTTTGTTGAAGTGGTTTGATAGGGTCTATGTGAGGGGCTTCCAATCCGCCTTGAATGGTCCTTTGAAGCCTAGGCCAAACCTGCGGTTCGGCCTAATCTCCTTTGGTGGTTTCAACCTACCTTGCAGCTGTGCGCCGAGACCTTTGCCCTATTGATAGCCGATGTTCCTCATAATCTCCCAACCTTTGGAGTGAAAAGGGAGATATGGCATTGTTGCCTTGATCGGCTTCTTTGATGCTAGCAGAATGTGAGATGAATCACACACGTCCAGCAATGACAATATGGGCCGATGAGACGGCCAAACAGAGGGCAGAGAGGTGTTGATAGCATCCACCGTGTGAAGGACAGGTGTGCTGACCACTTTAATAATTCTTCCATTATAAGGAAACTTCAAGCACTGATGGTTGGTGGAAGACACAGCATCTATGGCTTCAATGTAAGGGCGACCCAGTATGGCCTTGAATGTGGGGTCCATGTCGAGAACATGGAATTCCGTGACGACTGACATAGGACCTAGCTCTGCCCTCAGAATAATCATCCCTTGCGGCGGCCTTTTGCTATTGTCATAAGCCGTGACTGTGATTGAAGAAGGTCTTATCTGTTCCTGTTTGACCCCACACAACTGAAGGGTGCTCATGGAGATCACATTTATGGACGCACCCGTGTCTACAAGGCATGGGTTTATGGATACCCCATTAATTTTTATTGAAACACACAATGCATATTTCCGAGCTTCCTTGGGAGCGAGCTCGTAGTTGTGGAACATGATGGCCGGTTGCGTATCCGTTGGGGTCAGGACGGCAGAAATCTTTTCTATAGGGAGGTCCTCATTCACCATGACCTTTTGAAGATACTCCATTAAGGCTGCCTGATAGGATGTGGATCTCTGAAGCAGCTCCAGGATGGAGATCCGAGCAGGCATCTTGTCCAAGTGTTTCAATAGATCATACTGTGTTCCAGGGATAGATCTTTCCAGTTGTTCTCCATCGTCCCTCTCTGGCTGAGACTGCTCGGGATTCAGACTGTTCCGGGGGAAAACCCTATGGAAAATCCTTCCACTCCGGAGCACCATTGCCTGCGGCTTTTGTACCTCTATAGGGGTAGCAGTGGGTTTTAACAGAGGTTTGAGGGGTAGTGGTGGAGGGATGGTTGATGAAGCAGGGGTGATGATGGGAGCATGGATTCTGATGAGGGGTTTGTTAGGTGGTGGCATGGTGGAGGTAGAGGGGATATCGCACGGGTTATAAAGGATAAGGGGTCTGGAAGGTGGAGGTGGAGGCAAAGTGGAAGTGGGTAGGGTTTGAAGCGGGTAATGGTTTTGTGATGGATGGTGGGTGATGAGTGGTTTTGAAGGCATTGGCGGTGGTATGGTGGAGACAGGCGGGGTTATGTACGGTGGACGGGTGATAAGGGGCTTAGAAGGCATAGGGGCAAAAGCAGTAGAGGTGGATGGTAAAGTGGGGGAGTGAGAGAAGATGAGAGGGTGTGAGGGCATAATGAAGGGTGTTGGCTGATAGGTCATTGGGGTGCGAATGAGAGGGCGTGATGGCAGTGGAAATGGTGAAGGTGGTACTGATGCGGGTTGATGAGAGAGAGGTGCTACTCGGGCAAGGCGAGGGGGTTGCATGACGATAGGGTTGGTGGTAGAAAGAATAGAGGTACTTTCTGGGTGTCATACCTGCTCTCTCCCGACTTCCGGGAAGGAGGAGATGGGGTTGACCTGATGATTGGGCTGTTGGTGCTCCGGTAATAGATTCTGGATTATGCCCATGTTGGGCTGTTGTTGTTGTGGTGCCTGCTGAGGCTGTTGTTGTTGCTATGGTTGCTGATGCTGTTGTAACTGCTGTTGTTGTAACTGCTGCTGTTGTTGGAACTGTGGTCTAGGAGGGGGTCTCCTGGCTTTGAGAGTGGCGACGTATCGCCTCATTTCATCCCAGTCAATCCCACCCTCATCATTCATATCATAGATGTAGTCCTTAAAGTGAAAACAATTCTCTATTGTGTGTCCTGGCTGCCTGTGGTAGACACAGTATCTGGGAGTGTCGACATTCGGGGGCCATGCGAGCCTCTCCCTAGGTAAGACGAGTGTATTTGAGGCCATGAGGACATTGAAAATATCTGCTAAGGTTTCTGGCAACGGTGGGTAATGGGCTCTCTTGGGGCCGATTGGTCTCCTTTGTTACTGTGGGGGTCCATAATTCCCTGGGGGTGGAACTTGGTGGTATGGAGGTGGTGGTTGTTGTTGCTGAGGTTGGGGTTCTTGCTGGGGGTGAAATGGTGGAGGCATGTTGTTCTGGGGTGGATTGTTTTGGGGTGTAGGACGAGAGGGAAAAGGACCTTGCTGGAGGGGAAGTCGAGGCATTTGTGGGAACCTTGGGTTGGCTGCATAGTTGGCGTTGTTGACCGCACTCACTTGCTCATTTGTTATGACCCCTTCTGTTGCTCCGCCTGGGACGCCAGTGCCTGTCTTTCTGACCACCTTGGGCTTCGGCGGCTCAAACATGTTCATAATGGGGGAGTCTTTTAACTGGGTCTGGATGTACCGGGCTCTCTCATAGAGCTCTTCCATGGTGGTGAGCTTGTTCATGGCCAAGACATGCCTGAAGTGTGGGGTGGCATTGGACACAATCATCTTCTGTAGCAACCCTGACAAATGAATATTTGAAATGAATTAAAACATATATATTACAGAAGTAATACAGATAATAAGAATGGGGCTAACTAGACGAAATAAAACATATTACAAATAACGCCTCTTAGTAAGGCGTTAATTTAAAAAGAAACGCCTCTATATACGGCGTAACTAAAGAAAGGACGCCCTCACCTGACGGCGTCAAATTCCAACGCCAAAGACGGTAAGCCAATAAACGCCCCAATCTTGGGCGTGTTTTAGAAACATGAAACGCCCTTCCTCAAGGCGCTTCTTAAGACACGACCTGTACAAGGTCGTCAATTAAAGAATCGACGACCTGACCTAAGTCGTTAATTCCATTCGAGTTCCGTTCGACACGGGAGCTCATCCAGGGAAGGATTATGTTAATCCAGTAAGTATTTAATAGGGCAAGGACTCTATATTGGAAGCATTACTTCTACTAGAACACTAACCTTAACAGGACGTCCAAAATCCAATAAATAATCTTGATCGAACAAACCCTAAACCTATTTGGACGATCGAACCGCACAGGTACGTGAAGAACATATCTTCTTCTTCTTCTTCTTCTTCTTTTCCTTATGAACGTAATAGCAGTTCATATAAGTTTCTCTTTACTTCGGTTACATGAAGAACTAATAGTTCTTCATCCTCTTTTCCTCTTACAGGTTGAGGACGCAGCAGCATAAGTGAAGAACAAGGTAACGTTCTTCTAATCTCCTCTGTTCTGATAGGTGAAGAAATTAATAAATGTTTCTTCTTCTGTTCCTGTAGGAGTACAGAACCGAAGAACAAGGGTTCTTCATCAAAGCCATCAGCCAGTAGCTGCCATCTTAAACAGAGCATCGATCCCCTTCCCGAAACCTTCACGGTTCAATCTTCAGATTATCACAAGGTAGGTTTTCTCAAGTCACTGTAGCCCAAATAAAATAACGCAAGATATATGTATAAGCATGGCATGCATATAGTTTTATTATGTTCTGCAATATTTTGAAAGAAACGCCCCTATCAAGGGCGCTAATTTACAAGACACGACCATGCCCAGGTCGTCAATTTCATATTTGACGCCCTGTACACAGGCGTTAATTACATGTAAATGTTAATCACCCACCTTAAGAACTGATTATCTATGAAATCATGACTATAAACAATGCATGATCCTCTGTCTTCAACTTGCTAACGTTACTGTCCTGATATTATCTTCGTTCCTCTGTTATCCTGAAATTATTACTGTCCTTCAAAAACTTTAAGTAACGACCTTGACAAAGTCATTTTACACATTTTAACGCCCTGCCATAGGGCGTAAATTGAAAAGACACGCCCCTTCCTAGGGCGTTTATCGGTCAAAATCCTGAAATACATATATCTTGTAATATAGAATTAAACAGTAATGCCCCTTGCCAGGGCGTGTTTTAGACAAATCGTGAAAAATTATTAAAATTCTGTCAAATATATAAATAATGAGACGCCTGCTGCTGTAGTCGTCAACTCTTTAAGAAACGACCCCGTCCAGGGCGCGTTTTAGATAAATTACTGAATTATTGGAAATTCTGCAAAACGGAACATATGTAAACGCCTTTCTCTTAGGCGTTACTTACTTGAGAAACGACTTGACCTAAGTCGTTATTTTCTGTAAAGTGATTTTTATCCTGATTCTATAACCGATGGGTTCATATTATACATATACGTATATATATCGGCACTATTCTCCACTCCGTGAGTATAGTCCCACTTTTCACGTTGTTTCATCGATCACACTCAACTCTCATTGACATACAAGTTCTCCATTGGACATTCCGTTCCTTTGGACTAGCGAGTTAGTCATAGAGACCTCCGTAAGACACCTCGTAGCCTTGGATTCCCTCAAGGCCGACTGAGCTGGTTGTACCCTAAAAACCCATTACACCATTGATGCCATGTCAATCTAAAGAAACATGGTATACCGGCCCTTATGATTATACAAAGAGTATATCATAAGAAATTCTTAATGGGATGATGATATCATGCCATATCATGTCATTCTTGTAAACCTCAATTCTATGATAAGAATGAGGGTATCTTACCTTTGATATACTGTTCATGTGGACCTCAATTCTATATATAGAATGTCCATATCGATTTGTCATGGTACCTAAGTTAAGGGAACCTAATTCCACCTAGTTTCATCGATAATCGTGATTATACCGTTATTATCGCCAATCTATGTCCTTTGTCATATTTTAGACTCTATTCTATCAAAGTTGTCGTACGTGTCTACAAGCTTGATTATTGAAATTCTATGTTGGCTATAAACAAGAGTGGATGTCAAAACACATGATAAATGCCTGCGCATATAGGGCCTGATCTGGTCCTGGGAGGAGCACCCGAAAGTACTTGTGCCCATGGGAGTTAAAATGATAAGGTATCTGGCATTATACCGAGTACTTGACTTGCTTGATTGGACATTCCACACACATCTTGTACTTGAATCGTACTTGACTTGACATGAAATGCGTGGCCCGTAAAAGGGTAATTTACTTGCTTGATACATGATAGCCAAAGTTCTTGACATGACTTGTTAAACGTACTTGCTTGAATATCTTGAATAAACTTGTTATCTTGTTGAAAGTTCATGATTAAGTTCATCTTATGTCCTTGATATTACATTCTCTCTATCTTGTCGTTTTATGCGAGCATGCATAGCTTTATCGCATTCATGAAAATATAATTACTTAAACCCCTTACTAGTACTTGAGATATAATTTCCTACTGAGCGTTCGCTCATCCCGTTTGTCCCTTTTTACTTTTCAGGTAAGTCCGACGACGATGGAAGTCAATCGGATGAGAATGGTCATGAGTGAAAGTGCTAGAGCTGCTCAAGTGTCATCTAGTCTTTTCTATAGTTTCTTGAGTCAACTATGTACTTTTCTTTTTATTAAACAGAGTATTGGATTTGTAATAGTCTATTATAAAGGAATAAAGGATTGGGTTATCTTGCTATTTTGTGCATCTCTGTCTTTGTGTCGAATACACGACCACTCTGATTGACATGATTGATATAGACATGTCGCGCACCTCCGGGTATCTTCCGCGCTCGGGGCGTGACAGTCTTTGTGGTATCAGAGCCTAGGGTATTCAATTCCTAGGAAAAACCCAAGTCCAAGGATAAGTTTGAACCTTTAAACCAGTGAGATTGGGTAGAACCAAGGGTTAAATTTAACATAGTGTACGAGTCTTTAAATACGATCATGTACTGATATAGTTATTGTAATTGTAGGATAATGGCTGCCGAACGTGCTCAATGGCGCAACATGCAGCGTACCCTCCAAGGGATGACTCAAGTGCTACAACAGGTAGCACAAGGTGGTGCTCCACGAGCTGGAAGCTTACACCAAGCATTTAAGAACATGAATCCCCCGAAGTTCACGGGATCGACCGATCCGGACGATGCCGAGCATTGGGTTCAGGAAACCGAACGCATATTCCGTGTCATGCAATGCACGGATCAGGACAAAGTTCTATTAGCTACATTCCAGTTAGAGAAAGATGCTAGGTGCTGGTGGGAGTCTATTGAAGCAACCATCGATCCTACTCAAGTAACATGGGAAGAATTTGTGGAATACTTCAATGCTAAATATTTCTCGGACCGAGTCCAAGAAAAGAAGGCTGCAGAATTCGCTGCATTGAAGCAACGATCTTTATCATTAGCAAATTATGAAGCTCAGTTCTCCAGGTTGTCTAGATATGCTAAGCATCTTATTAGCACGGAGAAGATGAAAGCCCGTAGATTTCTTAATGGGCTTAGGCCCCACTACATTACTCAACTGGCGCCTATGGACATCCAAGTTTATTCCGAAATAGTACGCCGAGCTCAATTACTTGAAGATGCCACGGAACTATCTGATAGGATCCGTGGGAAAGATAAGAAGGAGCAAGTCACACGTTCGGGTTCTTTCAAACCCAACTTTAAGAAGAGGCCCAATAATGGAGGTTCATCCTCTCAAGATTCCAAGTTCAAGAAATCCAAGCCCTTCTCTATCACCACTACACCTTCTAATACAGTATGCAAGCATTGTGACAAGGCTGGTCACAAGACCGAAGAATGATGGAGGAAATTAGGAGCTTGTCTCCGTTGTGGGAGTCGCGAACATCGGATTCCCGATTGTCCATTAATGAATGACCAAGCCGGTGACGGTAAACGCCCGGTGACGAAGAATGCTCGTCTTCATGCAATCCAGGAGACCGAACCTGAAGAAGAAGGCGGATTAGTGGAAGGTACATTGAAAATTTGTTCCAAAAGTGCTTATGTCTTATTTGATACGGGTGCATCGCATTCCTTTATTTCTAAGAAGTTTACCGACCCGTTACCGTTAGAACCAGAATGGATAAAAATAGTCCTAACTACTCCTCTGGAAAGTGAAAATGATATTACTCATCACTATCAAAACTATGAGGTAATGGTTCAAGGTAGGAATTTACCTATAGATCTCATATGCCTCGATCTAAAGGAGTATGATGTTATACTGGGAGCGGACTGGTTATCCAAATACCATGCAACGGTTGATTACCGCAATAGCCAAATTGCTTTTAAAGATTTTCCAGAATTAGTCTTTTCTCGCCCCAAGAGTCGGAGCAAATCCCCTCTTATTTCGGCTCTTCGAGCAAGCAAGCTCGTCAGGAAAGGATGTGTATCCTTCCTTGCATTTGTCACAGTTAAGGAAACAAAGGACACTAAGATAGAAGACATTCAGGTAGTGCAAGAATTTTCAGACGTATTTCCGGAAGATTTGCCGGGATTACCCCCTCAAAGGGAAGTGGCCTTCACCATTGACTTAGTCCCTGGTGCTGGTCCAGTTTCAAAGGCACCCTATAGAATGTCCCCGGCTGAACTCAAAGAGTTGAAGGAGCAGTTGATGGAACTGATTCGAAAAGGGTTTATTAGACCAAGTACTTCCCCGTGGGGAGCACCAGTCTTATTTGTGAGGAAGAAGGACGGATCCATGAGATTGTGCATCGACTATCGACAGTTGAATCATCTCACTATCAAGAACAAGTATCCACTGCCGAGAATCGATGAGTTATTTGATCAGATTTCAGGATCCAAATATTTTTCCAAAATTGATCTCAGGTCAGGATATCATCAATTAAGAATCAAGGATGATGACATTCATAAGACTGCATTCAGAAGCAGGTATGGCCATTACGAATTTGTTGTTATACCTTTTGGACTAACAAATGCCCATGCTGCCTTTATGCAGTTAATGAATAGCATATTCATGCCTTATCTAGATCAATTTGAGGTGGTTTTCATTGATGATATATTGATATATTCCAAGACTAAGGAAGAACATGGAAAACATTTGAGGATTGCATTGCAAGTCTTGAGGACAAATCAATTATATGCAAAACTCAGCAAGTGTGAATTCTGGCTTGAAGAAGTGGCTTTTCTAGGACATGTGATTTCACGAGATGGATTATCTGTTGATCCATCAAAGGTTGAAGCTGTTAGAAACTGGGGAAGACCAACCAATGCTAGCGAGATCAGAAGTTTCTTAGGTCTTGCAGGCTATTATCGGCGATTCATCAAAGATTTCTCTAAGATTGCCGTACCACTTACAAGATTAACACGCAAGGAGATCCGATATGAATGGAGTGAGGAATGTGAAAGAAGTTTCCAAACTCTCAAGGATCATCTCACTACAGCTCCGGTGTTAGCTCTACCAATAGAAGGAGAGAAATTCGAGGTTTACACAGATGCTTCTGGCATTGGCCTCGGATGTGTCCTAATGCAACAAGGAAAGGTCATAGCATACTCTTCACGTCAACTGAAGAAGCATGAGGAGAATTACCCCGTCCATGACTTAGAACTGGCCGCGGTGGTATTTGCCCTAAAGATATGGAGACACTACTTATATGGAGTGCAGTTTACTGTATACTCCGATCACAAGAGTCTCAAATATCTATTCTCACAAAAGGAGCTAAACATGAGACAAAGACGCTGGCTAGAATATCTCAAGGACTTCGACTTCAATATACAATACCATCCCGGAAAGGGTAATTATGTTGCGGATGCCCTTAGTCGAAAGCCGAGAGCAATGATAGCCAATTATATGATACAAGAATGGAGGTTGCTAGAACAATTCTCCAAGCTCAATATAAGCTTGGACAAGGAAGCCAAATTTATCACATTATCTCATGTAAGCATACAGTCAGATTTATTATCTGAGATACAAGCACTTCAGGATGATGATCCTATATTAGTGGAAATCAAAGGCAGATTAGAAGGACAATCTGATTTTCAACTAACTTCTGATGGAAGATTATTATTCAAAGGTAGAACTTGTATACCCGACTGTCCGGAATTAAAGAAGAAGATCTTAGATGAAGCTCACCGATCAAGGTACACTATTCATCCAGGATCAACCAAAATGTACCAAGATGTAAAGAGAAACTTTTGGTGGCCCAACATGAAAAGAGAAATAGCGGACTATGTATCACGCTGTCTCACATGCCAACAAGTCAAGGCGGAACACCAAAAGCCTGTTGGAAAACTACATCCTCTAGATATTCCAAAATGGAAGTGGGAGGATATTGGTATGGATTTCATCATGGGTCTATCTAAATCCAAAGGAGGACATGATGGAATATGGGTTATCATTGACCGTTTAACTAAATCGGCGCATTTCTTGCCAATAAAGAGTCGATGGTCAATTGATGTCTTAGTTGCATTATATATCAAGGAAATAGTCAGGTTACATGGAATTCCTGTCTCAATCGTGTCTGATAGAGATCCCCGTTTCACTTCTCATTTTTGGAAGGGATTACAACATTCGTTGGGGACAAGACTAAATTTTAGTACAGCTTTTCATCCTCAAACGGATGGTCAGACCGAGAGAACTAACCAAGTTGTTGAGGATATGCTAAGAGCTTGCATCATTGACTTTGGTGGAAGCTGGCATGAGCACTTGCCTCTAGTTGAATTTGCATATAATAATAGCTACCAAGCTAGTATCCAAATGGCACCTTTCGAAGCTTTATATGGAAGGAGTTGCCGATCACCTTTATGCTGGAACGAAGTTGGAGAGAAACAACTGTTAGGTCCAGACATGGTAAGGGATACAACAGAGAAGATACAAGTGATCAGAGAAAGATTGCAAGTTGCTCAGACCAGACAAAAGACTTATGCTGATACAAGGAGAAGAGATCTTGAATTCCAGGTTGGAGATCATGTATTTCTTAAAATATCGCCTGGACGTGGCATACGAAGATTTGGTGTTAAGGGCAAGCTTACGCCAAGATTCATCGGACCATTTGAGATACACGAAAGAGTTGGCGAGGTTGCTTATCGCATCGCATTGCCTCCTCAATTGTCCGAAGTACACAATGTATTTCACATATCCATGTTGAAAAAGTATGTACACGACCCATCACACATTATTGAACATGGAGATCTGGTGATCAAGAAAGATCTCACATATGAACAGAAGCCTATGAAAATCTTAAATCGTGAAATACGAGCTCTAAGGAATAAGGTTATTCCCATGCTTAAGGTGCAATGGAATAAGAATTCTGAACACGAAGCGACATGGGAGACCGAGGAATCTATGAAGAAACGATTTCCCGACTTGTTCTAAGAGGTATATACTCTACACTCTCCGCGTGTATACAGAATATGCAATTGAATTTGGGGACCAAATTCTTTTTAAGTGGGGGAGGGTGTAGCAACCCTGACAAATGAATATTTGAAATGAATTAAAACATATATATTACAGAAGTAATACAGATAATAAGAATGGGGCTAACCAGACGAAATAAAACATATTACAAATAACGCCTCTTAGTAAGGCGTTAATTTAAAAAGAAACGCCTCTATATACGGCGTAACTAAAGAAAGGACGCCCTCACCTGACGGCGTCAAATTCCAACGCCAAAGACGGTAAGCCAATAAACGCCCCAATCTTGGGCGTGTTTTAGAAACATGAAACGCCCTTCCTCAAGGCGCTTCTTAAGACACGACCTGCACAAGGTCGTCAATTAAAGAATCGACGACCTGACCTAAGTCGTTAATTCCATTCGAGTTCCGTTCGACACGGGAGCTCATCCAGGGAAGGATTATGTTAATCCAGTAAGTATTTAATAGGGCAAGGACTCTATATTGGAAGCATTACTTCTACTAGAACACTAACCTTAACAGGACGTCCAAATTCCTATAAATAATCTTGATCGAACAAACCCTAAACCTATTTGGACGATCGAACCGCACAGGTACGTGAAGAACATATCTTCTTCTTCTTCTTCTTCTTTTCCTTATGAACGTAATAGCAGTTCATATAAGTTTCTCTTTGCTTCGGTTACATGAAGAACTAATAGTTCTTCATCCTCTTTTCCTCTTACAGGTTGAGGACGCAGCAGCATAAGTGAAGAACAAGGTAACGTTCTTCTAATCTCCTCTGTTCTGATAGGTGAAGAAATTAATAAATGTTTCTTCTTCTGTTCCTGTAGGAGTACAGAACCGAAGAACAAGGGTTCTTCATCAAAGCCATCAGCCAGTAGCTGCCATCTTAAACAGAGCATCGATCCCCTTCCCAAAACCTTCACGGTTCAATCTTCAGATTATCACAAGGTAGGTTTTCTCAAGTCACTGTAGCCCAAATAAAATAACGCAAGATATATGTATAAGCATGGCATGCATACAGTTTTATTATGTTCTGCAATATTTTGAAAGAAACGCCCCTGTCAAGGGCGCTAATTTACAAGACACGACCATGCCCAGGTCGTCAATTTCATATTTGACGCCCTGTACACAGGCGTTAATTACATGTAAATGTTAATCACCCACCTTAAGAACTGATTATCTATGAAATCATGACTATAAATAATGCATGATCCTCTGTCTTCAACTTGCTAACGTTACTGTCCTGATATTATCTTCGTTCCTCTGTTATCCTGAAATTATTACTGTCCTTCAAAAACTTTAAGTAACGACCTTGACAAAGTCGTTTTACACATTTTAACGCCCTGCCATAGGGCGTAAATTGAAAAGACACGCCCCTTCCTAGGGCGTTTATCGGTCAAAATCCTGAAATACATATATTCTGTAATATAGAATTAAACAGTAACGCCCCTTGCCAAGGCGTGTTTTAGACAAATCGTGAAAAATTATTGAAATTCTGTCAAATATATAAATAATGAGACGCCTGCTGCTGTAGTCGTCAACTCTTTAAGAAACGACCCCGTCCAGGGCGCGTTTTAGATAAATTACTGAATTATTGAAAATTCTGCAAAACGGAACATACGTAAACGCCTTTCTCTTAGGCGTTACTTACTTGAGAAACGACTTGACCTAAGTCGTTATTTTCTGTAAACTGATTTTTATCCTGATTCTATAACCGATGGGTTCATATTATACATATACGTATATATATCGGCACTATTCTCCACTCCGTGAGTATAGTCCCACTTTTCACGTTGTTTCATCGATCACACTCAACTCTCATTGACATACAAGCTCTCCATTGGACATTCCGTTCCTTTGGACTAGCGAGTTAGTCATAGAGACCTCCGTAAGACTCCTCGTAGCCTTGGATTCCCTCAAGGCCGACTGAGCTGGTTGTACCCTAAAAACCCATTACACCATTGATGCCATGTCAATCTAAAGAAACATGGTATACCGGCCCTTATGATTATACAAAGAGTATATCATAAGAAATTCTTAATGGGATGATGATATCATGCCATATCATGTCATTCTTGTAAACCTCAATTCTATGATAAGAATGAGGGTATCTTACCTTTGATATACTGTTCATGTGGACCTCAATTCTATATATAGAATGTCCATATCGATTTGTCATGGTACCTAAGTTAAGGGAACCTAATTCCACCTAGTTTCATCGATAATCGTGATTATACCGTTATTATCGCCAATCTATGTCCTTTGTCATATTTTGGACTCTATTCTATCAAAGTTGTCGTACGTGTCTACAAGCTTGATTATTGAAATTCTATGTTGGCTATAAACAAGAGTGGATGTCAAAACACATGATAAATGCCTGCGCATATAGGGCCCGATCTGGTCCTGGGAGGAGCACCCGAAAGTACTTGTGCCCATGGGAGTTAAAATGATAAGGTATCTGGTATTATACCGAGTACTTGACTTGCTTGATTGGACATTCCACACACATCTTGTACTTGAATCGTACTTGACTTGACATGAAATGCGTGGCCCGCAAAAGGGTAATTTACTTGCTTGATACATGATAGCCAAAGTTCTTGACATGACTTGTTAAACGTACTTGCTTGAATATCTTGAATAAACTTGTTATCTTGTTGAAAGTTCATGATTAAGTTCATCTTATGTCCTTGATATTACATTCTCTCTATCTTGTCATTTTATGCGAGCATGCATAGCTTTATCGCATTCATGAAAATGTAATTACTTAAACCCCTTGCTAGTACTTGAGATATAATTTCCTACTGAGCGTTCGCTCATCCCGTTTGTCCCTTTTTACTTTTCAGGTAAGTCCGACGACGATGGAAGTCAATCGGATGGGAATGGTCATGAGTGAAAGTGCTAGAGCTGCTCAAGTGTCATCTAGTCTTTTCTATAGTTTCTTGAGTCAACTATGTACTTTTCTTTTTATTAAACAGAGTATTGGATTTGTAATAGTCTATTATAAAGGAATAAAGGATTGGGTTATCTTGCTATTTTACACATCTCTGTCTTTGTGTCGAATACACGACCACTCTGATTGACATGATTGATATAGACACGTCGCGCACCTCCGGGTATCTTCCGCGCTCGGGGCATGACATATTCACTTGTTCAGGTTCTGAGAGGGTATCTCTTATCCTTTCTGCCAGAGACCTCCATCTATCAGCATAGCGGACAAAATCCTCGTCGGACTTCATTGTTTCGGCCACTAGGTCGGTGATGGAAAGAGAGGGACCGACCCTATCCCGATACTTTTGCAAGAACCTTCTTTGGACTGTTTCAAAATTCTCGGCCTCGCGGGGCTCCAGAGAATAGAACCATTCTAGCGCAGGACCGTCCAACGATCTCCGAAAGAGGTATGCCAAGGATCTCTGGTCATTTTGCCAATAGGAGGACTCATACATGAAATCCTTGAGGTGAATGAAGGGGTTGCCAGTGCCATTGTACCTACGGTACGTGGGCATTTCGGAGGGAGGAAGATGGATGACCGGAAGGATTAGCAAAGCAACCTCCGGGGTGGATTTCATGTCCACCATTTTCTTCAAATTCTGAAACTGTTCATCCATTCTATTGAACCGGTTGAGGAGCGATTGGGCGAGCTCCTCGGGAGGTGAAGGTGGCACTTGCCACAGGGGAGGAAAATGTCTCCAGGAGACTTGAGGGGGAAACCCCGAATGAGAGGGAGCTACCGGGCCACCGACAGTTGGCCCCGGCTGAAGTGGTATGTGGGGAACAACAGGAGTTTGAGATTGTGAAGGGAACTGGAATGAGGGTGGTTGTTGGCTCGCTTGCCCTTGAAGCGAGGGAGATTGGATGGCTTGCGCCAGTGAAGGAGATGGAATAGCCTGCACCGATTCTTGGAGAGGTGCGATGGCCAGAGTTGATTCCTGGGGGGCGGGGGAAATAGATTTCCCCTTCAGAATGGCCTGCAGGGCCCAGAGCTATTCAGAGGTAAGCTCCGTGTTGGCGAGGATGCCCAGTAAAGAGGAGATGTCCTGTGGTGGGGACGTGTCCCCTGCAATAACCTGCACCTCATGCGAGGGCTCATAAGAAGGACCCGCGTCCATAGCATGGACTCGCGGCTCGACCGACTCACCACGACTAGGGTGCTTTTCCTCAAAAGACTCGTGAGCCATGCTCACAGTTTTCCCGGAACGTAAAAACATACACAAGCAAGTAAATAGCAGAGATTATTAAACAAGTGGATGCCTTTACGCCTTTTTTTGTGTTTTGATTTTGATGATTTTTTTTTTATGTTTTTAACCAGATCCGAAGTTCACACAAAATAGGGACCCTAGTTCATTTTTGTTTCACCACCGTGTCAGCTAGGGGCTCTCGTCCCACCACGAATGGGTCGACTAACTCCGGGGAACTTCAATGGTACAACCAGCCCAGTGAACAAAGAGGAGATTCTTCGATGTCGGGGACTTACGGAGGTCCCAGTGGAGGAGATTCTAGTCCGTCGAGAGGAATTCCCGAACGGAGAGTCCTTCCTTCACCGAGAGGGGGTGATCCTTAGAAAAAATGAAAAAGAATAGAAAAGAGGGATGGATGTATGCAATGAAATGCTGACAGATATATGGAGCACAACAGAACAATGAAACAATCAAGATATAACAACACACAAGAGATAGTAAAGTAAATCACAAGAAATTACAAGGGTAACTGAAAGAAAGCAACAGAGGTCCCACCGTGATCGCCAATCTGTGAGCAACGTCACACGGTTTGAGAAACGAAAATGCGGAGCACGCGGGCTCGTTTTGTTTGCTACAACACAGAAATAAGAGAAAAGAGAAGGGGCCACCACGGGAGATTGCTCCGGTGGGGCGAGCGGGACAAATGCAATATAGCAAGATATGGGGGTTAAACGGCCATAGCGGGAAGTGACTCGCCGCGGCCTCGGGGGGACGGGAATTGATGGAGACATCATCCACAATTCCCTTTGGCTAGGGTCCTCTTCACACTCCGGCATCATTTGAGTTCGGGCCTCTCTCTATAAAGGCCCACTTATCCTTTTGTGCTATTTATTTGAGTCATTTGATGTAATTTTCATTTTATTTGAGTCATGTCCCTAAGTCTTGCATTTATTTTCCTAAGTTTGAGTGTCATTAGATTGTGTAATGTGCTATTGGGCCCAATTCTTCGGGCTTGGCCCATGAGCCTCCCCTACCCCTTCGGTTATTTGTTATTGAGTCTTTTTGTAAGGGACTTATTGTAAAATGTGGGCTTCCTATATATAGGGCCCCATTTCCTTCATTTGGAACTTAATGAATGATTCAATACAAAAGATTTTCCATTTGAGTATTCAAATCTTGTCTAGTGGAGTGAATCCTATAGTTGGGTGAGAAGCCCTAGGGGAGTGATTCCCCACCCCTTCTCTCTCTCTATCCCTCTTCTCTCTCCTTCCACTAAGGGGTTCGCCCCATTCCTCTCTCCTCCCCCTCCACCCTTCCACCTCCAACCCCCACCTACCACCATTAAACCCCCCCACTTCCCCACACCCCATTTACTACACCCCCTAGTCCCAAGGTAGGAATCTCTCCATTCCAACACCATACTCCCCATTCCAACCAGATCTTCTCCATTCCAACACAATCACTCCACTTCCCCACACCATCTCTCAACTTCCAAAGCCATTTCAAATTTGAAATCCACCTTCCCTCCATGTTTTGGCCGCCCCCCTCCCCTTCCTTCTAGTTAGGGTCGCCCCTCCCACCTCCCTCCATTCTCATCCCTTGCACCCACCTTCCCCTACCTCCAGCTGAGAACCTGCGCCCCCTGCCCCCCTCCCATCTCTTTCCTATCACCATTAGCATCCCCACCCCTCCCACAAACTTCATCTTTCACCCCCATCACCCCTTTCACACATACACATCCTCCATCTTCTTCTTTAGGTCATTTTGGTGGCTTCAACAAAGTCTGCATGTTGCTGTCCAAATGATGCAGAGATACCAGTATCTTGCAGAAGCCATCACGGTCAGCTACCTACGATTCTGAAGGCATAAGAGGCATCCACGGAAGCGGCTGCCTGTCTTCTTCGTAACGGAAGGGGTTTCGTCCTCATCGGAGCTCGGTGCTGCCCAGGAACCCCGTTCTTCCCCGACTGCACAGGTCGGCCACTGTAGAGTTCCAGAATCGGAGGAAAAGCTTCATCACAATGAGCCCCGAAGGAATCAGGCCACAAGGTCTTCGGAAAAGTTCTTCCTCGGCCTGTCTACTTTCAGAAACAAGAAGCGGAAGTCCATTCAGCATCCGGGAACAGAAGTTACCAATTTTCTTCCACGGTCGCGCGACTCTGTCTTCCACAGTCTGCACCGACCCCTCCTCACTCTTCTGATGCCACAGATCATCTCCGGCATTCTCTGGCGTCCCTGTTTCTTTTACTGCAAAGAGTACTTACGCACGGTTCTAACGGCGCTGACGGCATCTAATTCAGAGTTTGGGAGCGGCCGGGACAGCCTCTTCTTCCCACTGTTGGTGACCTGTCACTGCTAGTCTGAGAATCAGAGGCCCTGTTCGAGCTCCAGCCCCGACCTGCAGCGACCCTAGGAGAAATTAACAAAATTCTGAAGCATCCCAGCTCCTGTAAAGAAGAGTTCCCCACTGGTCTCGTCCCCGGAAAAATTCCAGAGGCAGATCTATAGCTCCGGCACCGACTGTCTGTCCCCTTTGGCTGAAAGGAGGCAGATTCGGCATCTTCGTTGCTTCACCATCTTCGACTTAGTTTTCCCCTCCCCGCTTGGCCGGCTGAAGGTCCCTCCCTGTGTGGAGGTAGTTTTGATTGTAATCATTTAACCCCCACCCCAAGATCCCCCTCCTGCGAGAGGCGTAGTGTTATAATTGGTTTGAGCAGGTCAAGCTTCACCGCCGCGGCGTGTGGGGATCCACCGCCTCCCCGCTCGCCCTCGTCTCCGAGCGGGACCGGTTTCTTCAATCCGGTCAAGTAAGTGTTCTAACCTCGCTCCATTTAGTGCTTGTCTTTCAATATTAGTTCTTGATTCCGCTGGTTAAGCGAGTGAGAGCTCGATCCTCAAGCCCCGTTGTCTTGAGTGATCCCCGTGGGAAATTGCAACCGGTGCCCTTGGCACTTTGTCGGCCCCCTTTGATTTGGGCATCCATACCCATTGGGAATCAAGTCTTGGCCTTGCTGGCCCTCTACCAGCAAGGGCCCAACCCCTCAACCTCACCTTGGCATTGCCAAGTCACCCCGGGTTTGGGTGAGCGACGATAGAGCGGTGGCCCAACTTGGCCCATTTGAATGCAATTGTGCTTGCTTGCTAGGTCCAAGGGTGTGTCACATCAATTGGTATCAGAGCAAGTCATTGACTTGTCTCTATCAAGTCTAAGTCATAGGACCTTTGCATTGTATGTCCAACCTCATTTGCCCCTTGTCTTGCATGTCCACCCGTAGTGGTGCTAGTTACCAACCCGATCCGTCATCTTCAATTCCACCCATGGATCCCAATCCTCAACTCAATCAAGATGCTCTTAGGGAGGAACCCCAAGGCCAAATGAATAGGGTAGATGCTGCCCTTGCTAACATTCTTGCCCAACTAGAGTCCCTAACCACTCGAATTGCCCGTCTAGAAGAACATGATAACCACCCAAGGAACCATGAACCTAGGGTCCACCCTCCACATGTTGACCCTCATAGGGAAGACCCTCATCTAAGGGATAATGAACCAAGAATCCATCCACCACATGGTGAGTTGCATAGGAATGAGTTCCACCCAAGGAACAATGACCCAAGAGTCCCCCCTCCATATGTTGAGCCTCATAGGGACGAATTCCATCCAAGGTACAATGGACCAAGAGCCCATCATCCACGTGCTGATATTTATAGGGAGGACCTGGACCTTGATCCCTACCATGACTATGAGAGGCCTCGCCACCATCACATTCATGAAAGGCGTCCACGGGATGACCCGGATGACCCTCTCTTAAGGATGATTAAAGTAGAGGCCCCAAACTTTGATGGTTCCCATGAACCAAGTGTCTACTTAGAATGGGAGACCGCCATGGACCAATACTTTGAATGGTACCCAATGCCCGACCAAAGGAGGGTAAGATTGGCCAAGATGCATCTCACTAAATTAGCCAAAACTTATTGGCTAAACCAAGAGGGTTTAAGAAGGATTAGGCGGGTAGAGCCTATTGATACTTGGGAGGGTATGAAGAACCAACTTAGGAACAAATACCTTCCCCAATCCTACCATCACATGCTCTTAGATGAATGGCAAAGCCTCACCCAAGAGGGGAAGACCGTAGTTGAGTACATTGAGAAGTTTGACTCCTATCTTTTGAAGTGTGGAGTTCATGAGGACCCGGCCGTTACCTTGTCCCGCTTTAGGAATGGACTTCAAAGTCACATCAAAAGAGAGGTTTTCATGAGAGATGTTGATAACCTTGAGATAGCTTATCAAATAGCTAGGGATGTAGAAAGATTCTCTAGGATCCCTCGATTTGCTACTCCCCGACCGGTCGATCCCAAAAGCATGGGACCACGGCCCATTCCGGCCACTCCCATGAAAGCCCATAATCCAAGTGGGAGCACCCCATTAAGGCCTTACAACCCCCTCCCACCATCACTCCAAACAAACCCACCCCTAGTCACCCCCTCCCACGGAGGGAAGACATTCCCAAAGGCCCAAATGTAGGAACTACTTCGGGTAGCGGGCGTCAACAATGCTTTAGGTGTCAAGGGTTTGGCCACTTTGCGGGGCAATGTCCATCCAAGGGATTGTCTAGCTTGCTTATTGAGGAAGAAGCTCCACCCCAAAAAGAACTTGAAGATGTCATTGAGGACCATGAAGCCTCACTAGATTGGGAAGAGGAGTATGAAACCCAATACCTAGAGTCGGGTCTAGAGCACACCACTCCATCTTCCAACTCTCATCTAGGAGAGATTAGATGCACCCTCACCAAACCCCAAGAAGAAGATTGGCGTCGAACTTCAATATTTCACACCTTTGTCAAAATAGGGAACCATGTAAGGAAAGTGATCTTGGATAGTGGGAGTTGTGTCAATGCCGTGTCACCCGATACCGTCAAGATTCTTGGGCTAACTATCACCCCTCACCCAAGCCCATACCGGGTTTCATGGATCAACAACAACTCCATCCTGGTCAACACTCAATGTCTTGTGCCTCTCACCTTCTCTTCATACCATGATCAAATATGGTGTGACATCATACCCATGGAAGTAGGTAGCATCCTACTAGGAAGACCTTGGCTTTATGATGTAGATGCCACCATCTTGGGTAGGAGCAACAAATGCACCTTTGAACATGAGGGTAAGACTATCCGTCTTAACCCCTCCCCACCTCGTCCCATGACCAAGAGGGACACTCCCCCTCAAGGACAACACCCCACCACCATACAAGTCTCGGGGAACTCCACCCCTCCAACTCCATCCCCTACCCAAACTCCCAAACAAAGTGGGACCTCGGGGTTGACCAAGGGTCTTCATCTCATCACTAGGAAGGAACTTGAAGAGGAGATAGTTCAAGGAGTACCATTATGTGCGGTGGTCATTTGCCTAGGAGAACCCACTTCCACCAATCCACATCCCATAGAAATCCAACAACTTCTAGAAGAATTCCATGATGTGTTCCCAACGGAGCTCCCGGACCAACTCCCTCCCATGCGGGATGTGCAACATGCAAGTGATCTAGTCCCGGGAGCCACTCTCCAAACCTTCCTCATTATCGCCTCAATCCGACGGAACATGCCGAACTTAGGAGGCAAATAGAGGAACTCATTAGGAAGGGCTTCATTCGCATTAGCAAAAGCCCATGTGCCGTCCCGGCCCTTCTAACTCCCAAGAAGGATGGGTCATGGCGAATGTGTGTGGATAGTCGGGCCATTAACAAAATCACTGTCAAGTATAGGTTTCCCATCCCTAGGCTTGATGACATGCTTGATATGTTAGCCGGAGCCACCATCTTTTCCAAAATTGACCTTAAGAGTGGCTATCACCAAGTTAGGATAAGGCCCGGGGATGAGTGGAAAACGGCTTTCAAAACCAAAGATGGCCTCTTTGAATGGTTAGTCATGCCTTTTAGGCTTTCAAATGCCCCAAGTACTTTCATGCGTCTTATGACGGAGGTCCTTAGGCCCTTCATTGGGATCTTTCTAGTGGTCTATTTTGATGATATACTCATCTATAGTCAATCCCAAGAAGCCCACCTTGATCACCTTAGGAAAGTTTGTACCATCCTTCGTCAAGAGAGCCTATTTGCCAACTTAGGAAAGTGCCACTTCATGACCACATCCCTCACCTTCCTAGGATTTGTGGTGTCAACCAAAGGCGTCTCCATGGACCCCGAGAAGGTCCAAGCTATCATTGATTGGCCGGAACCCCACACCCTTCACGAGGTCCGAAGTTTCCATAGATTGGCTACATTCTATAGGAGGTTTATTCGAGGGTTTAGCACTATCACTGGCCCCATCACCGATTGTCTCAAGAAGGGGACTTTTGTATGGACCAAATCGGCCTCTAAAGCCTTCCAAGAACTTAAGGAGAAGTTGACCCAAGCTCCGGTCCTATGCCTTCCCGATTTCTCTAAAGTCTTTGAAGTCACATGTGACGCATCCGGGATAGGGATAGGAGGGATTCTTAGTCAAGAGGGACACCCGGTAGCCTTCTTTAGTGAGAAGCTTTGTGATGCTAGGACAAGATACTCCACTTATGACAAGGAGTTCTATGCCGTGGTTCAATCCCTCCGACATTGGAGGCACTACTTGTTGCCCAAGGAGTTTGTCATCTTTTCCGACCATGAGGCCCTCAAATACCTCAATTCCCAACAAAAGTTAAATGCCCGACATGCCCGATGGGTTGAGTTCATCCAATCCTACACTTTTGTCATCAAACACAAGGCCGGGAGTGAGAATCGAGCGGCGGATGCCCTTAGTAGGAAAGTTTCCTTGCTATCCACTATCCAAGTGGTAGTGACCGGATTTGATAGGATCAAGGATGAGTACCCTAGCTGCCCCGACTTTGGGCACATCTATACCACCTTGACCACCCCTTCTAGCAAGGAACATGAGGGATTTGTCTTAGAGGATGGGTTCCTCTTCAAGGGACCCAAGCTTTGCATCCCACGGACCTCACTCCGTGACTTCTTAATTTGGGAATTACATGCGGGAGTGACCGGATTTGATAGGATCAAGGATGAGTACCCTAGCTGCCCCGACTTTGGGCACATCTATACCACCTTGACCACCCCTTCTAGCAAGGAACATGAGGGATTTGTCTTAGAGGATGGGTTCCTCTTCAAGGGACCCAAGCTTTGCATCCCACGGACCTCACTCCGTGACTTCTTAATTTGGGAATTACATGCAGGAGGGCTAGCTGGCCATTTTGGAGTCCACAAAACCATTGCCCTAGTTGAGGGACAGTTTTATTGGCCTAGTCTCAAGAGAGATGTAGGCAAGGTTGTGGGTCAATGCCGAACATGTGCCTCGGCCAAACAAGTGAAACAAAACACCGGCCTATATACCCCACTCCCCATCCCCGACCGACCATGGCAAGACTTAAGTATGGACTTTGTGCTAGGACTACCCAAGACTCCTAGAAAGCATGACTCAATCTATGTGGTGGTTGATAGATTTTCCAAAATAGCTCACTTCATCCCATGCTCCAAAACATCCGATGCCTCCCATGTGGCTCGATTGTTTTTTGATGAGGTTGTCTGTCTCCACGGGCTACCTAAGACCATAGTCTCCGATAGGGATGTCAAATTCACTAGCTACTTTTGGAAAACTCTATGGCATATGATGGGCACCCTCCTCAAATTCTCTACTGCCTACCACCCCCAAACAGATGGTCAAACCGAAGTTGTCAATCGGAGTCTAGGGAACCTTCTTAAGTGTCTTGTTGAGGATCATCCCGGGAATTGGGATCTCATCTTACCACAGGCCGAGTTTGCATATAACAACTCCATCAATAAGTCCATTGGGATGAGTCCATTTGAAGCTGTGCATGGGTACAAGCCAAGAAAGCCTTCCGATCTCATTCCCCTTCCCCAGCATGCTAGAGTGTCTATTTCAGCCGAGTCTTTTGCACAACACATTAGAGAATTACATGAAGAAATTCGCAAGCACATCAGCAAAAAGAATGAGGCTTATAAAAGACTGGCCGACTCTCATCGGCATCACCAAGAGTTTCATGTGGGTGACTTTGTGATGGTAAGGACGGAGAGGCTCTCCCCGGGAGCCAACTCTAAACTGAGGCCACGTGGGGCAGGTCCCTTCCAGGTCTTGAGGCGCATTGGTGCAAATGCCTACGAGTTAGATCTCCCTGAGGAGTATGGAATAAGTCCCACATTCAATGTTGCCTACCTAGTGCCATATAAGGGACCCACGGTGGTACCTAGTGAGGCGATTGAGCCTACTTCTTCCCTTGAGAGAGCACCCACCCGTGAGGAGAGACCACCAGCCAAGAGAGCCCAGCGTGAACAAATTGAACAAATATTGGATGAACAAGTCACTACCACTCGGAGCAAGGTCTATGAGCGCTATCTCGTCAGGTGGAAGGATCGGCCTCCTTCGGAGGATTCTTGGGTGAGTCGGGAGGATCTCCAGTGGTTGGATCCGGACCTCCTCGAGCAGTACCACAGCCGGATGGACCCCTACTCGATGGAGTCGAGCTCTTCACAGACCAGGGGATTTGATGGAGACATCATCCACAATTCCCTTTGGCTAGAGTCCTCTTCACACTCCGGCATCATTTGAGTTCGGGCCTCTCTCTATAAATGCCCACTTATCCTTTTGTGCTATTTATTTGAGTCATTTGATGTAATTTTCATTTTATTTGAGTCATGTCCCTAGGTCTTGCATTTATTTTCCTAAGTTTGAGTGTCATTAGATTGTGTAATGTGCTATTGGGCCCAATTCTTCGAGCTTGGCCCATGAGCCCCCCCTACCCCTTCGGTTATTTGTTATTGAGTCTTTTTGTAAGGACTTATTGTAAAATGTGGGCTTCCTATATATAGGGCCCCATTTCCTTCATTTGGAACTTAATGAATGATTCAATACAAAAGATTTCCATTTGAGTATTCAAATCTTGTCTAGTGGAGTGAATCCTATAGTTGGGTGAGAAGCCCTAGGGGAGTGATTCCCCACCCCTTCTCTCTCTCTATCCCTCTTCTCTCTCCTTCCACTAAGGGGTTCGCCCCATTCCCCTCTCCTCCCCCTCCACCCTTCCACCTCCAACCCCCACCTACCACCATTAAAGCCCCCCACTTCCCCACACCCCATTTACTACACCCCCTAGTCCCAAGGTAGGAATCTCCCCATTCCAACACCATACTCTCCATTCCAACCAGATCTTCTCCATTCCAACACAATCACTCCACTTCCCCACACCATCTCTCAACTTCCAAAGCCATTTCAAATTTGAAATCCACCTTCCCTCCATGTTTTGGCCGCCCCCCTCCCCTCCCTTCTAGTTAGGGTCGCCCCTCCCACCTCCCTCCATTCTCATCCCTTGCACCCACCTTCCCCTACCTCCAGCTGAGAACCTGCGCCCCCTGCCCCCCTCCCATCTCTTTCCTATCACCATTAGCATCCCCACCCCTCCCACAAACTTCATCTTTCACCCCCATCACCCCTTTCACACATACACATCCTCCATCTTCTTCTTTAGGTCATTTTGGTGGCTTCAACAAAGTGTGCAGGTTGCTGTCCAAATGATGCAGAGATACCAGTAGCTTGCAGAAGCCATCACGGTCAGCTACCTGCGATTCTGAAGGCATAAGAGGCATCCACGGAAGCAGCTGCCTGTCCTCTTCGTAACGGAAGTGGTTTCGTCCTCATCGGAGCTCGGTGCTGCCCAGGAACCCCGTTCTTCCCCGACTGCGCAGGTCGGCCACTGCAGAGTTCCAGAACCGAAGGAAAAGCTTCATCACAATGAGCCCCGAAGGAATCAGGCCACAAGATCTTCTGCAAAGTTCTTCCTCGGCCTGTCTACTTTCATAAACAAGAAGCGGAAGTCCATTCAGCATCCGGGAATAGAAGTTACCAATTTTCTTCCACGGTCGCGCGACTCTATCTTCCACAGTCTGCACCGACCCCTCCTCACTCTTCTGATGCCACAGATCATCTCCGCATTCTCTGGCATCCCCGTTTCTCTTACTGTAAAGAGTGCTTACCCACGGTTCTAACGGCGCTGACGGCATCTAATTCAGAGTTCGGGAGCAGCCGGGACAGCCTCTTCTTCCCACTGTTGGTGACCTGTCACTACTAGTCTGAGAATCAGAGGCCCTGTTCGAGCTCCCGCCCCGACCGGCAGAGACCCCAGGAGAAATTAACAAAATTCTGAAGCATCCCAGCTCCTGTAACGAAGAGTTCCCCACTGGTCTCGTCCCCGGAAAAATTCTAGAGGCAGATCTATAGCTCCGGCACCGACTGTCTGTCCCCTTTGGCTGAAACGAGGCAGATTCGGCATCTTCGTTGCTTCACCATCTTCGACTTAGTTTTCCCCTCCCCGCTTGGCCGGCTGAAGGCCCCTCCCTGTGTGGAGGTAGTTTTGATTGTAATCATTTAACCCCCACCCCAAGATCCCCCTCCTGCGAGAGGCGTAGTGTTGTAATTGGTTTGAGCAGGTCAAGCTTCACCGCCGCGGCGTGTGGGGATCCACCGCCTCCCCGCTCGCCCTCGTCTCCGAGCGGGACCGGTTTCTTCAAGCCGGTCGAGTAAGTGTTCTAACCTCGCTCCATTTAGTGCTTGTCTTTCAATATTAGTTCTTGATTCCGCTGGTTAAGCGAGTGAGAGCCCGATCCTCAAGCCCCGTTGTCTTGAGTGATCCCCGTGGGAAATTGCAACCGGTGCCCTTGGCACTTTGTCGGCCCCCTTTGATTTGGGCATCCATACCCATTGGGAATCAAGTCTTGGCCTTGCTGGCCCTCTACCAGCAAGGGCCCAACCCCTCAACCTCACCTTGGCATTGCCAAGTCACCCCGGGTTTGGGCGAGCGACGATAGAGCGGTGGCCCAACTTGGCCCATTTGAATGCAATTGTGCTTGCTTGCTAGGTCCAAGGGTGTGTCACATCAGGAATGGTGCAGAAATCAAATAGCAAGAATTGAAACGGCCATTGCGGGAAGTGACTCGCCGCGGCCTCGAGAGTATAGCAGATATAGCAGCAATTCAAGATATACAAGAGAAAGGACAGAATTCAAACGACCATTGAGGGAAGTGACTCGCCGTGGCCTCGAGGATATGAGCAGATAAGAATATAACAAAATATAAAGAGAATATAAGAACGGGAATTTAAACGGCCATTGGAGAAGTGACTCGCCGTGGCCTCGAGAATATGAGCAGATAAGAATATAACAGAATATAAAGAGAATATAAGAACGAGAATTTAAACGGCCATTGGGGAAGTGACTCGCCGCGGCCTCGAGAATATGAGCAGAAGAGTATAACATAATATAAAGAGAATATAAGAATGGGAATTTAAACGGCCATTGGGGAAGTGACTCGCCGTGGCCTCGAGAATATGATGTGATCGCCAGGGGCCAAAGACCCCAAAATAAAGAAATGATCGCGCCTACCTCACTAGCAGGAAGTGGCGGGTTGCTTCTTCCTCCCCCTTCGGTCGGCCGACGGAGAGGGCTTTCCTTAGTTACCCTTACAAAATAACAGACAGTAGGTAAACATAATTAGAAAATGGCGGTATAGTATCAATCCCTTGCGAAGAAAATAACGAAATCGTGACAGAACACACACCTGGTTGGTGTGGTTGTTAACCCCTCTCGGACTCGAGTAGGAGGAAAGTGCGATGATGAATGCAAGAAGTATATAAGAGAAGGCGCCCTTATGAAGAGAGATAGAGGATGTGAAATGATGAATGCAAAGAACTACGGAGAAGAAGGGGGAGAGAATTGGCTTATTGGATGTGCCGATGGCGAGATACTGTGGAGCTTCGACGGCGTAGGGACGACGTGGAAGCACGGTGGACGAAGATGACCTTCCTCTTGCGAGCGCGGGCACCCGAGAAGCCGGCAGAACCTCCCCCTACAAAAGACAGCACGGATTAGAAATGACTCCGGCAGCCTCTGGGCTCCGGTAGCCTATCGGACCTCTTAAAAGCTCCTCTCGGACTGAGGGGGGGGGTCTCTATTTATAGGGCTCCGGAGTATGGAGGAGTCCAGGACCCTGGACGCCTTCAACAGGGCAAAAATAATATTTTATGTTATTTTTATTTTTTTATTTCGAATATTTTCAAGGAGGCGTCCAGGCAAGTGGACGCCTCCATAACAGCCCACCGAACCCCCGCCGAAAGCCGCACGCGGTTTGGCACAATGCGTGATTTTGAGCGGCACCCGTGATTCACGAATGGGCCCGTCTAGGTGGCAGGACGTCTTCACATTTTGGATTTTTTCTCAAACAACAAATCGACCGACAGACGGTGGGCGCCCGTGGGCAAGATGATGGAGGTATTTTTTCTTGTCTTTTATCATTATAATTATTATTATCTTTTATTATTTTGTTTTGATGGAGGCGTCCAGGGGCCTGGACGCCTCCACTATTTTATTATATTTTTTGTGTTTTTTTATATATTAAAGTCATGGAGGCGTCCAATGGCCTGGACGCCTCCATGAAGACCCCCCCGGTCCCCTGAAAAGGTGTCGGCAGCTGCCTGTCAAACGTTCTTCCTGGTTCCGGAACCTTTCGGTGCGTCCGATTGGTGTTGATGCCGTCCGAATGCCGCAACGAGACGATTCCAGATGCCAAAAAGGCGGAGGAAGACTCAAGAATAGGAAGCACTCAGGCGATTCAAAATGCGAAAGTCGCTGTGGGGCGTCGTATAGTAATATGAGACTTTCTCAAGAGACGTCAGGAATAGTGTGTCTACAACAGGCATCGACCACCGTCCTATCTCATCGAAACCTCCATCTCAATTAATCCAAGAGGACGCCTGCCAATCCCGACTCCCGCTCTTATCACAGAGCCACGGGACACACAACCTCTTACAATCTACGACACACTTCTCCAAAACATGATCTCATCCACAAACGCAACCTCCAACGCAAGAATAGGGTACTCATCCGGCAACCTCGCCAGTATACTTCCCCAACTCTCCACCTGCCAGTGCTATAAACCACAATATCTCAAGCAACGACACGGCAACAACACGTCTCACGCCCCCGAAGACAACACACACCGATGAACCAACCCTCCGCTGCTCTACCCTTCCTCAAAAATCCACCCGCAGCAACCAACGCTACGATCCGCGCACTCTGATCCACACGCACAGCCACCACATCGACAACTCGAGATCCACCAACCCGACAACCATCTGTAACCCCGCCAACTTCGATCCCCTACACATCGAGAACCACAACACCAACCACAAACCTCAAAAACACCGCCCAGCCGGCACTCATCCTTCTGGAATAGCGCCAACACCCTTACACATCAGGGAACGGGCAACGCTTCTCACAGGCAGCCACCTTGCCAAAACGCGGGACGCGTCTCGCACAGATTTCATGGCGCACGAAGGCCAACCAATCCGGACACACAGTGCAAGATGACGAAGCTTAACCAACCGCGATCTCTTCCAACCAAGGGAAGAACTCAATACACTTCCGACCAACGGAAGGAAAACTCCACACTTGACCTGACCTCGAGCCTCATGCATGCTAGGAACAATACCTTCCAATACCAAGAAAATCATCACTTCCGTCAGGTCAGCTCCTCCGACAACACTCGCCAAGTGTTTCATCGGACAACGATCACAACATCTCTCGATGCACCACTGTTGTAATTCCCCAAACTGCAACACGCCATGCCAAGAGCCGCAACACGAGCCATAACCGGCAACCGTCGATGCTCATCCTCGAGTCCCGAAACTCACTTTAGAACCTTCTCATCTCGAGCCAAATCATGGGCGAACATAACCCATTCGCACACAAGAGCGCAGAAGCAAGACTTACTGGGACACCATAGCCCATCCTACCTCAAAATTCGCAAGGATAATCGGGATCGACACATCACTTCTGACGCCATAGAGCATGACAAGGACATCGGGCTCGACAAATCAACAGCTCAACAGAAAACCTTCCACTCACTCGAGCACAATTCTCGACCAGAGCACCCGCTCCAACACCTCAAACCACAACCTCAGCGCCTCAGGGGCTGGACAATCCTCAGACTGGAGTGGCCAAACTCAATAACAGCTCCCTCAGAGCACACTCACAGCCACTTAATGATGAACAATCCTCACCAGCCACCTGACATAGCTGCAGACTCCTCGAACGCAGCACCACAACAGCACGTCTGCCGGCAACCTCTGCCCAACACAACACGACCAAGGCCACCACCCAAGGGAGAAAGCTCACGACCTCGATCCGCAGACCCCACGCCGGCATGAAAGTCGCGAACAGCAACCACCCTCATAGTGCTGCACAGCGCACTCAAGCTCTCAAGCGAGAAACAAAGCGTAAAACAAGCATGAAACCTTATGCCAGCTGCCGACTGTACTGGACCTTACGAACTCTGATCACTGCAATATCTCAAATTCCCATGTACGCCCACAACCTGGCTCTGATACCAGCTGTAGCGACCCGAGATCCGGACACCGGGAGGAGCCCGATACCACTCGAATCCCGGCCCGCCGCCCACGAGCGGGAGGCTCAGAAGGGCTAAAAAGGAGTGTTGTGGTACAAAGAAATAGGAAATAAGGCAGGACAATTCAGTAATTAACAGAAATAAATAAACAACTACAACAGAGTCCAATCCAACAGAAAGTACATTCTAAAGCAGTAAAATGTACCACATGCCAAGTGAACACTCGGCCCGGCAAGCTGGCAATCCGTGTAGCACCCTCGAACCCTGAGGAAGAACCGACGCCCCTGAAACGCAGGGGTGAGCCTCCTGTCACTGGCCTAGTAGGGATCCCGCGGAACCCCAACTGAGAAACAACGGCGGCACGGAAAGAAGTAACTACGAAAGCAGGAAAGTAACTACGGTGGCCGGTAAAACCTCGGCTCTATAGCTACTCCTACTGTACCATAAAACACGACCTAGTCTCCCGTCGGGGGACAACCAAGCCACGCACCCGACCACCCGATTCCACGATCGGGGACCACCAGACACGAACCGCCCTAGCCACGCTACTAGGAAAAATGCCACGATATCTCCGTAACGGAGGCCTGCCCTCAAAAGGGCCCGAGCTAAAACCACACGGTCAGGGAACATGGTCACGACCTCGCCATCGTGAACACAATGCTATCTGGGGAAAGGCCCTAGGTGACGCTCACCGGAAACCCCAGACCTCGACTCCAGGAACACTCCCGAAACCACTCACGAAGTCCCGTCTCGCGGATGGAAACAGAACCCGGTACACGACGACTCACGTCACGTGACAGGAGCACCACCCACTAGGAGAACGACCGGATGCATCCCCTGACGTCTTACACCGCGTCACAAGTGTCTAGCTACAACGCCCCAGGCATGAGACTCAGACACGCAACAAGTATCACAACAAGGACTAGCTGGGGTCACGCTCGTCAGTGCGTGTCCTAAGCCCCCAACTACGTGTGCACACACAGACCATCTGCTCTAGGTCCGGTCCTCTAGCTGGTTTTTCCCCCCATCGGACTCTGGTGGCAAAAGCAAGGGGCCCTACGGAAACCAGCCTAAAAACCGCCTCTCACTGGGTCTCGCTCTCCACCACTCCCAGGTGGGTCCGTACTCGCGTGCGCAGGAAGCTACTACTAGTGAACGTGTCACAGAACGTGAACACTGGAAACCACGCACGCACCCATTGCGAGTAACACGGAGTAATAGGTGGCTCAAAGCCACCCGACTCTGGACGGCCCACTACACCTACTAAACCCAACGACCTTTGAGTCACGAGACTCGGGGTCAAGACCGTTGCACATAACAGCACTGAGCCGTCAATCTGGCCTAATCCCTAGGTTCAAAACAACGATGGGAAGACTCACAAGGTAGTTCACAACTACCGAGACCCATACCTCGAGGAGGGAAACTTAAGCGACCTCCAACCTCAGGCTGGGAGATTGGACTCACAGTCCAAGGCCACACACATGGCCCACTCGGAAGCCACCTTCCAGAGAAGCAACGACTTGCGCGGAAACCTCACCGCACTCACACTGATACATGGCAACTCGATCTAGCAAGAACACGGAAGCCTGGAACACCTGGGGTCACCCTGACCCGCCAAGCCCACGGGCAGGCTTATCGAGGTAAACGGAACCTCCGGACACCTAAAGACACGGTCACGGAACTCCACGGGGTGTCCGGGACACACACGGCCCAAGGGGAGCACAATCAGCTGTAGACTGTCCGCCTTGGGCAGCCCGGCAGGCCACCCCAAGAACGCGCTATCCTTGCATAGCGCGTTCAAACAGAACGCGCCATCCAAGCATAGCGCGTTCACCCTGAACGCGATACAAGTCCATAGCGCGACCAGACCAGGTCGCGCTATGATTCTATAACGCGACACTTCAGAACGTGCTGGGACCCTATAGCGCGACAGGAACCGCCTAACTGTTCATCTTCTCCGATGAACGTACCCTATTGGGGCGGCGCGACCCTCAAGAATGCGCTACCTGAGACTAGCGCGTTCTCAGTCCGCGCCCGAAAACGGCAGAAACCGCAGAAAAACCCATTCCACGCCCCGTTCACCCCCAGGTGAAGAGGAAACAAAAGGGGAAACCTCCCCCAAGCCCCTAGGCATGCATCTAAACCCCTGGAACGGCCAAAAACACCGTAAAACGGGAGATCCGGCTCACACCCAAAAACATGAGTTTTCTCCCAAATCCCTCGAATAAGCCCGCTCGGCTCACCACGGCCTACAAAACTCGCGGGAAATGAAGTACGTGGGTTGAGGGTCCATCTCCCTACCTCCACCGAAGATTCGACGCACTGTGGTCGCCGATCCACGAAGAGAACGCCGTTGAAGCCTTGCCGTTCCACGAACCCACGGCCGAGCTTCACCGCGCCTCCACCGCCTCGATCCTCACCCATCCTCGCCCGTGCCTCACCCTCGCCGTCCCCACCTTGCCCACGCTCCACCCCGTCGACCGTCGGAGAGAGAGGGAGAGAGGAGAGAGCGTGAGAAGAGAGAGGGAGAGAAGAGAGAAATGAGAGGGGAGACAGAGAAAAGGGTTATATATATAGGAAAATTCGAAAATTCTGGAAAATACCAAAAATAGGAAAATCACGTTTCCACGATCCTCGGAACGCACCGATCGCAACGGTACCACACTCACCTAGGTGAACGGCCCAGTTCACCCGCAACGAGGTTCCGAAGGAATTACCAAAACACACACCGAAAATCAGAAAACACACGCGGAAAAGCCGCGGAACGCTTCCGGGCCTCCGAAAACAAATCTGGATCGCGCCGATCCGAACACGAAAGATGTCCGAAATGAATATTTAGACGCAACGGAGTTGGAAACTCTGAGAACCCAGATCCGGGACCCACGAATAAGGATCCAAAAAATCCGGGGCATTACAGAGGGTGCCCCCGGTTGCAGAGCCGGTCTCTTGGTAGGGCTGCTTGCCCTTAGCCATCTTTAGGAATCCGGTGAAAGAAGGTACACCATCATTGCCCTTACTTTGATTATACAACCCTGACGGAGGAGAGATTTGACTTCCCCTATCTTTCGGAGAGGGTATTTAGTAGGGTTGCTCCCCTCTGAAGATAATATTATTATTAGCGGGCGGTGGGCGCCGCCATTTTCGGCCTGACCGAGTCGCATGGGTAGCAGTTGTGGCTTCGGCCTGGTTCGCCTCAGTTGTTGGCGTAAAGCATATGTCTTCCTCATCTTCCTTCCCGGGTAGGTTGAAGAGGGCTGATAAAGTATTACAGGAGAATATTGTCTCCTTTTTGGCTTTACGGGGCCTTTCTCTTCTTTTTCTACTTTTTCATGGATGGTGCCTACCCCAAGAACAGGCTGTCATCTTCTTCTGCTGCTTTGTCTGTCTCATCCTTTTGTTGCAGCGAAAGCTACTCTAATTCCTTCCATGGGACATGATCTTTCATCAACAAGGGCTACAACTTGGGCTGGTCATATTCATCTAGCCCGTTTATGTAGGCTTGAAGTCGCCAGATTTTCGGGCTGATTTCTTTGTTTACCAGCAGCGGAGTCTGTCTCCTCCGGTTGTGAGTGGGTATTCTGATCATTGCCAACTGATTCAACCAGACTAGCGCTGGAGTCGGTAGAACTGGCCGTGATGTCATACCACGGATAAGTGCCCCCATTGCTGGGCGAGGTGAAAGCTTCTTCTTGTCTTTTGCAGGGACCTACTGCTATCCCTGTTGCTCTTTCAGGGGAGCTAGAAAACACGCCTCATAGGTGTGTTGGGTGCTGGCCTCTGCAACTTCTTCTGGAAATGCCTGGTATAGAGATACCATATTGGCAGCTACTCGGTTCATCGGTGCTTCATGAGGCTGTGGAGGATCAACTTTGTACTCCTCCATCTCAAGTTCACCCTTCTTTATCAAGCCCTCAATGACATCTTTGAATACATAGCCGTTTTCGATTGGATGCCCTAGCATCTGATGATAGGGGCAGAATCTTGGACTGTCTCTTCTCTTTAAGTCTTCCGTCCTTTTTGGCTTAGACAGGGTGATCTTGTTGTATTGGGTAACCCAGTCAAGTAGGATTATAGTCTTCTCTTTGGGAAAAGAGTAAGCCTTCTTCATCTTGTCCCTGAGCGAGGGACCCTCCTTCTTCTCATCAGCTTTATCAGACGGAGATGCAACTACCTTCTTGTCCTTGTCTCTTTGCTGCTCAAATGTCCTGATGTCAACTGTATTCGCTTCTTTAGGCGCCGGGCGCCGCTCTGCTACCTTCGCCTTTTGCATGGTGATACTGGCTGTTGTAGAGGCATGCTTTGCTAGGAAGGCTTCAATTTTAGCCACCATGTTATTCAGACGGTCAAATGACCGTATCTCCATACCGATCATCTTTTCCAGTACCTCCCTCCTAAGGTTCTACTTGCAAATTTGTATAGCGTCCTCCTGATGCGGGGGTCACTTGCATCTCATTCCAAGGTTCCTCCACCTCTTCATATAGTCGAGAGTTGTTTCAACTGGCCTCTACCTGGTTGCATATAGCTCAGCCACAGTGACTTCTCTCTCGGTGACATGAAATCTTTCTCTAAATTTCTTCTGCATGTCCGGCCAATCACTAATCGATCCGGCCGACAAGCTGGAATACCATTCAAATGTGAACCCCGTCAACAAGGACCCAAAGAATTTCAGTAAATATGACTCATTTGTGGCTAATTCTCCCATAACGATCATGTAGTATGCAATGTGATCTTTCGAGGACCCCTACCCATTGAACTTATCAAACTTGGGCGGCTTGCTGATCCCCGGGGGGAGCCGCTTAGCTGCATGATGAGGCAGGTAGGGTACTCGATATGTGTCAAAAGCAACATATTCCCCTTCTCCCCACTTGGCTAGCTTCATTTCAATCATCCTCTCGACCATAAGTTTATTCATGGCAGTCGGGTCGACTGGCTCGGGGTAAAAATGCGCCGGCTGGAGGTAAGGGGTGACCAGAGTGGTCGCCTGAGGAGCCGGGCGTAGCAGAGGTGTTTGATGTAGCTAAGGCAACACTGGCGGCAGCAGCGGCTGAGGCATACGTTGCTGAGTGGCAACTTGGTTGTGCTCTGCTGGCTGGGGCAGAGTGTACAGTGGTGGAAAATCGCACGGGTTGACTCCCCCTCGTGACAATTCAGCTTGCATCTCTGGCTGTTTGGATGTTGAGGTCTGCTCTGCCTTCTCATGCAATCGTTTCTTCAGGAGTTCTATCTCATGTTGATACTTCTGCAGCAACATTAACACTGATGGGTCCAAGGTTGCCAAACCAGAAATGCCTTCCACCGTTTCTCCCGAAGTGCCTTTGGGTGAGGTGGTTAGTAGAACCTCATCTTCTTCAGTCGTCACTACATTGGTAGTTAGCGTAGTGACTCCTTCGAAAGCCACCTGTTTCCCTTTTGCCGCTTTCACCATTTCTTTTGTGGCCTCGCTCCTCCTGGTATTTGGACACAGCCTTTCGGCTAATAGGGCTAGTTCTTGGGGCTCTTCAGGTAGACTCCCATATCTATCGGCCACTCCGGCCATGTTGCAAGCAACTACTCGCATCCCTTTTCTTTGTCTGCAGACTTTCCTCTTTGCCCGACCGGGCAAGGTCAGTCTCTCGAATACTGATATTCTTCTTTTCTCCTCCAACTGGGGAGGGGATTCATCAGCCTCGTCACCCGGGCCATCTTCATACCCACTATCATCCATGGATGATGTCATTTCTCTTTCTCCTTCTTCTTCAGTTGCCATTGGAAAATAATCTTCTTCCTCAGCCACAGCCGCCCGGAGCAATCGCTGCTGGCCTAATGAGGGGCTTCCCAAACCCCGAAAATAACTTCTGACCATGTTGGTTATTTCTTCTTGACCACATCCTCAGTGGAGGACGGGAGATAGCTGTTGACCTCGCACCGGAGGAATATAAGCTAGCCGAGATATCCCAGTTGGTTGATCAAATCTTCTTCCCACTGTCGGTATGTTGGCCTGTCGGGCGTAGGCCTTAACGGCAACACGGCGTGGAGGATCCATGATGTGGCACAGCCTAAAGACCACTAAATATGATGAGATGACCCTAGGACTTAGACCCGCAAGCATACAAGCGCTCAATGATTCTCACGATGATGATTTTTGCTCACTCGGCTCACACGTTCACCCGGTGGGTACGGGAGATGATGGTGAGGGTCCGAGGTGGGACCCAATTATCCTAATGAACTTACAATGCTAAGGCTGACCCCCAATGGGCCTGGGAGACCCAACTTTTTGGGTGGCTGGCCCGCAAGGCGGGGTGTTGGGTGGCACTCACTCACGGGCCGCGGTGGGCACGATATCGCCTAAAGTGAAGTCCGAGCACTCTCTTACCGTCCGACGGGCATTCAAGGTAATACTACATTTGCAGAAATGAAGCTACAAGGGTGTGATCAGAAGCTCACCTGATCGGTGTGAAGACACCGATCCCGTTCGGAGACGAGGGCGCGCCGGGAGGCGAGGGTATACACCCGATCGCCGCGGCGATGGAGCTTGACCTGAAAATGCGAAGAGGTACAGCACTACACCCCGTGCAAGGGGGGGATCTTGGGGTGGGGGTTAATGTATTACAACCAAAAACTACCTTCACGCAGGGAGGGGCCTTCAGCCGGCCAAGCGGGGAGGGGAATGAGCAAGATAGAGTCGACTTTCCGAGCTTCGCCGATTCTGCCTAGCTTCTATATTTCGGGACAGAGGATCGATGTCTATGATGCCGATAATTCCACCAAGCTCAGAATCTGACGAGACTTGTGCCAAAAGCTTCCTAACTGGAGAGGGGAAAGGCTTGAATTTTTGGACGACGTTCCGATCTGGGGGCTGGCTGCTCCGGCGACTGGAAGGTGGTTGCAGTTCTGGTCTCTGGCCGAACACGATCTGAAACAGCAGGTTACAGAAGTTGCCACGACCGTTCCTAAGCTCCAAATCTGGCACCGCTGGACTCGTTGGAACCGTGCACGAGTCTACTTTGCAGAAAAACAAACGGGGAAGTCTTCTGATGTCGGAGATGAGCTGGGTGTCCAAAGGAGTGGACGGTGGTCGGTGCAGACTGTGAGGAGGCAGATCGGCGTGGTTGTGGTAGAAAATTGAGATCTCTGGTTTTCAGATGCCGAACGGGGATCTGCCTTCTGTTCCTGGACACTGCCAGGGGGAGGAAGATCTTTGTAGAAGACCTTGAAGGCTGGTTCCTTCAAGGTTCGTCGTGGGAGAGCCTGCTCTGTCGTTCTGGTTCCTGGCCTGAGAAGCCCTGCGCAGTCGAGGGAGAATGGCTGCCGCGGACAGCTCGGAGCTCGGATGCCGACGAAACTGCCTCGCCTGGAAAGCTCTCTGGAATACCTTTCCATAGATGCAGGCCTTGACACCAGGAAGATCAGGGATCGGCCGAAGATGTTGCGACTTTCAGGACCTAACTCTGCTGCCAATGAACTGTTGATGTAGCCTCAATCTTATGGTGTCAAATGGTGTCGGGGTGGGGTAACTTAGCAAGGGGAGGGTGGCTGTGGGCTGTGGGATATGGAGGAAGGTTGCTGGAGGGCTGAGGGGAGCAGGGGTGATGGCGAACCTGGCTGGAGCTGCTGGAGGTGGAGGTGGAGAGGTGGGTGTGCACAAGAGAGAGGGGGAGTGTGAATGGAGGGTGGGGGCGAACTTGGCTTGAGGGGGAGGGGTATGGGGCGGCCAAGGCAATGGAGGGAAGGTTCAAATTCGAAATTGGCCTTGGGAGGGGTGGGATTTGTGTGGGGAAGTGGGGGGATTGTGTTGGGAGGTGGAAGAGTTGCTTTGGGACAAGGAGGGGGAGTAAATGAGGGGCTATGGGGAAGTGGAGGGCCTTAATGGAGGTGGGTGAGGTAGTGGAGGTGGTTGGGGGTTGGAGTAAGTGAGGGGGAAGGAGGAGAGAGAGAGAGGGTCGAACTCCCCTTGGGGAGAGAGAGAATGAGAGAGAGAGTGAGAGAGAGAGAGTAAGAGAGAGAGATCTTGAGAGGTGGAATGAAGTAGTTTTCAATATTTCATCAAAAGTGAGTACATGGAGGGAGATGGGGGCTATTTATAGGCAACCCATCTTTACAAGACAAAAATAACCCTGCCATTTAAGGCAAAAGACCAAACATGTCCTAGACTCAGTCTAATAGGCCCAAACTAAGGTATTAGGGCCCAATTAGATCAAATAGGGGAAATGGACTAGTACAACATGACATAATAAAAGGAAATACATGCGACATGACCCAATAAAAGGAAAATTACATATGATAAGACTCAATAAAAGGAAGATACATAAGATGAGAATGAGTCGACCAAATCAAGGGTGTGCAGGCGACCCGAGCCATAGCGAGTGTCGTGGGATGTCCTCATCAAATCCCCCGGGGTGGGGAGAACTCGACCCTGTCGAGTGCGGGTCTGCCTGGCTGTCATAGTGCTCCAGAATGTCGGGATCCAACCGCAGCAGGTCCTCCCGACTCACCCAAGTATCCTCCGTCGGGGGACGGTTCTTCCACCTAACCAAGTAGCGCTGATACACCTTGTGCCTCGTAATGATGCTCTGCTCATCCAGTATTGCCTCTATCTGCTCTCGTCGGTCTCTCAGGCTAGAAGGTGGAGTCCCTCCAGAAGTGTCCCTCTCAAGGTGGGGTAAAAGCTCAAGCTCCTCACTGGGTTCCACCGCGGGGCCTTTGTAGGGTACCATATCCGCCACATCGAAAGTAGGGTGCACCCCATAGCTCTCTGGCAGGTCAAGCTCATAAGCATTGCTGCCAAGTCGTCGTAGAACTCGAAAGGGTCCCGACCCTCGTGCCCTCAACTTGGAGGCAGGCCCGGGAAGGAGCCGCTCCGTCCTCACCATCACTAGGTCTCCCACTTGGAATTCACAGTGGCACCGGTGAGCATCTGCCCGTCTTTTGTAAGCCTCATTGCTTTTCCTTATATGCTTGCGGATGTCATCATGCAACTCTTTGATATGTTGTGCAAAGGACTCAGCTGAGACTGACACCCTAGCATGTGGGGGAAGGGGAATGAGATCCGAGGGCTTTCTAGGCCTAAAACCATGCACTGTCATGAATGATGATCCTATAGGGATGAAGGGAGGGCCTGGACAGCCAAATTCAGCCCTATCAAGTGTTAGATTGGTTTTGACAGACTTAGGAGGACCAGGGCATCCATGAATTGACCTATCATGCTTAGAAATCATGTGGACCTTGATGCACTTAGGTGGACCGGGGCAGCCACAAGTGGCCCTATCATGCATGAGACGGATGAAGAGTGGGGGAAGACCAACTTGTCCAAATGTAAGCCTATCATGCACTGGACCTAGTGTGTGAATGACACAAATGATGTGACTAGCCTGACCACATGATGCAAAAGGTTTTGATACATGGATTCCTATCAAGATGGTCCCATCTGTGAGATTTGGGGGTTTCCACTCATGGGGATCGAAGCGGTTCTAAGGGGTGGACATCTTGGGATGGGTCACTCCCTTATTTCCAAGGTTGATGCCACCCTTGGCATTGACTCTCATAGTGTGGGCGGAATTTTGGAATGGGTGGGTTAGGCCTGACATGGTGGGTGAGGGTAGGAGGGAGTGGGTGGTGGGTGAGGAGTACTTGGAAGCCCATAGGGAGTGGCCAAACAGATCAAGATGGGTTAAGGGGTGGGTGATGTGGAGGTGGGTTTCAATCCAAGTGGTCGCCCTAGGGTCCCTAGCACACATAGGAAAGTGGAAATCATGAATCCAGTGGGACTTATCGTAATGCTCCTTGCAAAGGGGCGAGGGGTAGGGAGAGATGTAGGAGGGCCAGGAGGTGGGTTGGTAATGAGGGGCTAGTGGGAAGGGAACATGTGGATCTAGGAGGACTTGGGTTGAGGGGAATGAGGCTTCTTCCCATCCTAGTTCTTGAGCATTCCAAAGCATACACTCCCTAGTGTGGGCTGGGCACTCGTCTCCTAATGGGGTAAGCACCAAAGTGGATTCCTTAGGTTGATTGCCCTCTCCTTGTGGTAGGGGAGTGGTGTAAAACTCATCGGGAATTGAAATCCCTTTCCTTGTGGAAGGAGGGGATTTCCATTGAGTGGGGTCAAAAGGATCATAGAAATTGAAACTCTTATGGAGGGATTCCTCTATGTCCTTGGATATGTTGGCCCAAGTAGGACGTTCCCCGATGCCTGTTGAACCTTCATCGACAAGGGGCAACAACAAGAGTGTGGACTCACTAGGAAGTGTGACCTTGAGGAGAGGAGAGCATTTTTTTGTGGGGCTCATTGGGTCAAGTTCCCTAGGGGTTGGCAGGAAGATTACAAGCTCACTAGTACATTGGCCTATAGTGCAAATAGATGTAATGGAGCCAATGGATGAGTAGGCAAAGGCAAGGTACTTGGGCTTAATGGGTTCCATGGCCAACATGCTAGTCAACCCCATTTGATAACTCAAACTCCTAAGTAGGTCTTCAAGGGTTTCCACAAAGCAAAAGGATTGATATGTTGTGTGACGAGAATGACATGGCACTAGTTGAACTTGCTCTATGGGGAGGTTGCATGGGGTTGAAGGGTACAAGATGGGACCTTTCTTGAGCCAGGTAGCTAGGGGGTCCTCTATGGTTAGCTCACCAGTGGGTGGGATGAGTTGCTCATGTTGGGGTTCGGGTTGGTTTTGTGCAATGGAGATTTGAGGCTCATTTTCCACTTTAACTGATCGCTTTTGAATGGTTTGCTTAAACTTGGAGAGGGCTTGGTTATAAGAATTTGGGAAGTGGAACCTTTTCTTGTCTCCCGGGGATTGCAAGTGACACCCTTTTCCTTCGGGGTCTATGATTGCTTGTTGTTCTTCCATCCATTCTTTTCCCAAAATAATATGTGACCCAAGGGGCCGAATTTTGCACCATGCTCCACTACCCCACGTAATGGATTTGGAGGGAATGCGGCTTACACAAGGTACGTAGAACTCTACAAAAACCCATTCCCCATGGATGACAATTTTCCCTTCTTGTGATAAGGAGTTCACAAGAGTTTGGGAGACATAATTTCCCGATTGGTACTCATCAAGGAACACAGTGGTGATTTTGTTGTGGGGTAGGACTACTTTGAAGCTAAAGGACATGGTGAACCTGTCACCGTGGGAATTGGGATTCATGGTGTTATTGGAAGAAGATGAATTGTCTTGATAATGAGTTCCACTACGAGTGGTCATGCAAAGTTGGGTGGGCTATGCAAGGGTGTGCGAATGCACCTAAGAAAGACTTAGTGTGACCCAAGACTAGACTTGTAAGGACAAGCCTATGACCGCTCTGATACCACTTGATGTGGCACAGCCCAAAGACCACTAAATATGATGAGATGACCCTAGGACTTAGACCCGCAAGCATACAAGCGCTCAATGATTCTCACGATGACGATTTTTGCTCACTCGGCTCACACGTTCACCCGGTGGGTCCGGGAGATGATGGTGAGCGTCCGAGGTGGGACCCAATTGTCCTAATGGACTTACAATGCTAAGGCTGACCCCCAATGGGCCTGGGAGACCCAACTTTGTGGGTGGCTGGCCCGCAAGGCGGGGTGTTGGGTGGCACTCACTCACGGGCCGCGGTGGGCACGATATCGCCTAAAGTGAAGTCCGAGCACTCTCTTACCGTCCGACGGGCATTCAAGGCAATACTACATTTGCAGAAATGAAGCTAAAAGGGTGTGATCAGAAGCTCACCTGATCGCTGTGAAGACACCGATCCCGTTCGGAGACGAGGGCGCGCCGGGAGGCGAGGGTATACACCCGATCGCCGCGGCGATGGAGCTTGACGTGAAAATGTAAAGAGGTACAGCACTACACTCCGTGCAAGGGGGGGATCTTGGGGTGGGGGTTAATGTATTACAACCAAAAATTACCTCCACACAGGGAGGGGCCTTCAGCCGGCCAAGCGGGGAGGGGAATGAGCGAGATAGAGTCGACTTTCCGAGCTTCGCCGATTCTGCCTAGCTTCTGTATTTCGGGACAGAGGATCGATGTCTATGATGCCGATAATTCCACCGAGCTCAGAATCTGACGAGACTTACGCCAAAAGCTTCCTAACTGGAGAGGGGAAAGGCTTGAATTTTTGGGCGACGTTCCAATTTGGGGGCTGGCTGCTCCGGCGACTGGAAGATGGTTGCAGTTCTGGTCTCTGGCCGAACACGATCTGAAACAGCAGGTTGCAGAAGTTTCCACGACCGCTCCTGAGCTCCAAATCTGGCACCGCTGGACTCGTTGGAACCGTGGACGAGTCTACTTTGCATAAAAACAAACGGGTAAGTCTTCTGATGTCGGAGATGAGCTGGGTGTCCAAAGGAGTGGACGGTGGGCGGTGCAGACTGTGAGGAGGCAGATCGGCGTGGTTGTGGTAGAAAATTGAGATCTCTGGTTGTCAGATGCCGAACGGGGTTCCGCCTTCTGTTCCGGGACGCTGACAGGGGGGGGGAGATCTTTGTAGAAGACCTTGAAGGCTGGTTCCTTCAAGGTTCGTCGTGGGAGAGCCTGCTCTGTCGTTCTGGTTCCTGGCCTGAGAAGCCCTGCGCAGTCGAGGGAGAATGGTTACCGCGGACAGCTCGGAGCTCGGATGCCGACGAAACCACCTCGCCTGAAAAGCTATCTGGAAGAACTTTCCAGAGATGTAGGCCTTGACACCAGGAAGATCAGGGATCAGCCGAAGATGTTGCAACTTTCAGGACCCAACTCTGCTGCCAACGAACTGTTGATGTAGCCGCAATCTTATGGTGTCAAATGGTGTCGGGGTGGGGTAACTTAGCAAGGGGAGGGTGGCTGTGGGCTGTGGGATATGGAGGAAGGTTGCTGGAGGGCTGAGGGGAGCAGGGGTGATGGCGAACCTGGCTGGAGCTGCTGGAGGTGGAGGTGGAGAGGTGGGTGTGCACAAGAGAGAGGGGGAGTGTGAATGGAGGGTGGGGGCGAACTTGGCTTGAGGGGGAGGGGTATGGGGCGGCCAAGGCAATGGAGGGAAGGTTCAAATTCGAAATTGGCCTTGGGAGGGGTGGGATTTGTGTGGGGAAGTGGGGGGATTGTGTTGGGAGGTGGAAGAGTTGCTTTGGGACAAGGAGGGGGAGTAAATGAGGGGCTATGGGGAAGTGGAGGGCCTTAATGGAGGTGGGTGAGGTAGTGGAGGTGGTTGGGGGTTGGAGTAAGTGAGGGGGAAGGAGGAGAGAGAGAGAGGGTCGAACTCCCCTTGGGGAGAGAGAGAATGAGAGAGAGAGTGAGAGAGAGAGAGTAAGAGAGAGAGATCTTGAGAGGTGGAATGAAGTAGTTTTCAATATTTCATCAAAAGTGAGTACATGGAGGGAGATGGGGGCTATTTATAGGCAACCCATCTTTACAAGACAAAAATAACTCTGCCATTTAAGGCAAAAGACCAAACATTTCCTAGACTCAGTCTAATAGGCCCAAACTAAGGTATTAGGGCCCAATTAGACCAAATAGGGGAAATGGACTAGTACAACATGACATAATAAAAGGAAATACATGCGACATGACCCAATAAAAGGAAAATTACATATGATAAGACTCAATAAAAGGAAGATACATAAGATGAGAATGAGTCGACCAAATCAAGGGTGTGCAGGCGACCCGAGCCATAGCGAGTGTCGTGGGATGTCCTCATCAATCCACAGCCGTCTGATCTCTTTTTGGGGCCAAGCCCCTCTCGTTCCTTCTCCCTGACTTCAAGAGTCCGGGGTTGTGGTGAACAGGTGAATTTTGGTGGACAAGCTGGATCTTTTTAGGGACCCACACCTGCTTGAATTTCTTCCACTTCGGGGCCAGCCCTCTTCAGCCTTGGCTGCCAACTTCCTCTCTCTCAGCTCTCCTCCCGGACAGAGCCTGGAAGGAGTTACGGGTGGGTACAGAGGAGACCACGCGGTCCGGAATCAGTTGGGCATCGCGCCCATCCAAGAAGACGCGGACGCCACCAATGAGTATAGATTTTCCGAACACCGAGAATCGCCCGGTGATGGGGGTAGCAGCCTTCCTTTGGAAACTCCCTTGCCGGCGGCTCCCGGGTTTGTTTTTGTAGATGGGCCGAGCCCCATGAGCTACATGGTGCACCCTGCAGCTTGTCAATTGAGTTCAGCCTCTCGGAAGGCTTCTGCAGCTTCGGGTGTAAGGAACCCTGGGCTTCTTGTCAGCACTTTCTCCGGCCAGCTCCGGAGCTTCCACTAGCAACATGTCGGTGAAGGTGACCCCTAAGAAATTGGGGATGCCGACCACCAGCGAAAAGGTCCTGAAAACAACCGGTACCGCCAGGTACCCATGAATAGCATGACCGGCCACGATTGTAGGGGCAAAGGTCAGAGCAGCAAATCCAGTAGCCATTATCACTTCCTGTGATCACAAAAATAGGTAAACGATCAGCATTCTTTGGGAGGGCCCCGGGGCCCTTTTATCTTGGCAAAGAAATGAAGGGAGACATTTGTCCCACCGGGTGTGCCAGACTTTATGATGTTGCACAGCCAAGCGAGGCACAGGATGACCCGACAACCCTCGAACCTATCCTCGCAAGCACACGGGCGAGTAAAGACGGACTCAAAAATGGCGGGTCACTCACGCTGCGCGCACTCACGTCCGAAAGCAACTCGGGGACGACTGAGAGGATCCGGGGCGGGACCTTACTGTTCTTGGACTAGGCTATGCTCAGACTGACCCCTTATGGGTTGGGATTCCCATGTTTCATGAGTGACCAGCACACTAAGGGGCGTGGGGTAATTGACGGCTCTCTCAACTCTCTCCGCGGTGGGTCCCACAAGCGAGTAATAAATGGATCGGGCACTCACTCTCCGTCCGATGGGCAATCAAAAATGATACAAGGTAAGCAAAGACATAAGAAGAGGGGCAGCCAAACACTCACCTAATTGGCTTTAGGAAACCGATCCCGATCGGAGACGAGGCGAGCGGGGGACGTGCGATACTACGCACGTGCGACGGAGAAGCTTGATCGGCCCTGTATTATTACAACCTACGAATCCTCTCACTGGAGGGCCTACTTTGGAAGAGGGAATGGGAAGTACAACAACACTACCTCCGCGCAGGGAGGGGCTTTAAGCTGGCCAGGCGAAGGGGAGGGGGTAGCGGTGACGGGATCCCGGCCTTCAATCTTCACGACCTCATGCACTGTCTACACAGTCTGGGACCATCATCTTGTCGGAGGTGGTGCTCTCTACTCGGACCCCTGATGAAGACGTGGTTGGTACATTGGAAAGATGATCTCCTTGGAAAGATCCAAAAATTAGAATCGGTTCAATTTCTGGTCGGTAGCGGCAGGGGCGGCTGTTCTCGTGTGACTGCGCTGATGCTATCCTCTACTGACCAGAGAGCTCTTGTTCGAGAATGAACTCCCAACTGAGATATCAAAATGCACCGAGACCAGTTTTGTTTGAGAGAGATATGACCCTAGATCCACTCCACTGAATTTTACTATGAAAATCACCCGTATGGAGAAATGGCAGCTGATGTTCTCCGACAGGGTCAGACTGGTCGCGGGAGTATAAATGCTGGATCAACTTACCAGTGTTGTAGATTGCAGGTCCGAAGTTGGAACGGATTGAAACTAATTTTCCTGCAAAGAAGGGCTTCTCAGGGGCACGTCCGAACTGGAATGACTCTGATCCGATGAGAGGGGAGTCGATACCACCCGATCTTGTGAGGGCGCGCAGTCAGGTCTATCAGCTAGATAGAGGCGCCTTGTCGGGGATGGTACTCTCGACCATGATATCGGATTGATCTGAAACCAATGCCGATGCGAAGAGGACTGGCTGAATATGATCTCCAACAAATTTCAGGAGCTGAGGATGCCAGGAAGAGGCCTGGTGGCTTCTGCAAAAAGGCAGATAGTCTGCTACTACTGCTGTCTGGATGATAGAGGAAGGTATGGAGTGAGAAGGGGGGAGAATGGGAGGGGGAGTGAGATGGGCACTTGTTCCCGCGTGGGGGAGTGGTTTTTGGGTGAGGAGAGAGAGGGGGGGACGCAGCTAGGAGAGGTATTTGGTGGGGGAAAGGATGGGGCAGCCTAGGAAGGTGGAGGGTGGTCAATGGTGGGTGTAGGTTCAAGGGGGGTTGGCTTGTTTGAATTCCTTGGTCCTAAAATGGAGGCTTTCAAAGGGGAATCTTGGAAAATTGGTGGAGGTATGTGATGGGAGGGGGAAGAAAGTCTAAATTATGGTTGGGATGTGATGGGGGAGGTGAGGAAGTCTAAGTTTGGGATGTGGAAAATGATGGGAGGGGTGGAGAAGTCCACCTTGAGGGGCTAGTTTTCCACCTTGGTGGCTAGAGGGTCACACTAGGAATCTTTGAATGATAGGAGGGGGAAAGTGACCTTTCATGATGTGGAAGAGAGAGAGAGGGGGGGCCTCTCCCTTTGGTTAGAGAGAGAAAGGGGCGCAATTCTCTACGGGAGAGAGAGAGAGAGAGAGTCACTCTCCTTAAGGGGGGGAAATCAATCAAGGGGTTCTCTTTTTTTTCACTCATCAAAAAGTTATCACAAATGGTGGGGGTTGGGTCCTATTTATAGGGACCCCAACTTTTACAAGACTAGAATGCCCTTGGCATTCATACAAAAGACCAAGGCTATCTTAAACAATAATTATGGGCCCAACTAGGATAACAAGGCCCAATCAACATAGTAACAATTATGGGTCCAACTAGGATAATAAGGCCTAATCAACATAGAATAATGGTAATTGGACTCATGACCCAATAAAGAAAATACATAAATAAGACTCCAAATATGAGATAATCGTCGACGAGCTTCCTCAAGGATGTGCGGGCAATCCTAGCCACAGGGAGTGGCGTGAGATGTCCTCATCACTGTGGGGATGGGATTTCGTTGGTTTTATTACTGATTTATGATTGTTTATTTTTGCAAAGGCGTGCCAGTCACGTATGTGACAAAATGTTTATTATGCGCTCGATCTGATTAGGTCAGACAAAAGTGAAGTCTGTGTCGGTACCAAAAGTCCGTCATACCGTAAAGGTTATAACGTTAACTACATCCTCTGAGAAGGAGGAAAACCCTTGATTGATTGCCAAGATAAAGAGCCACCGGGGCTGGATAGGTATAGAAGCGTATGCCAATTAAAAGATGATATTATGCAGTGCAAGATCTAGACATACGTTCAAGCATGCAGTACAATTATATCTATTAACCTGACCCCCAGTACATGGCGGCGAACTTAGGTCCGAAGACCACCATCACGCATAGTGAGAGCTTTCAGCCAGACTTAATCTGACCTTCCGCATATCACTATTTGATATACCGAGAAGTCGGAACAAGCAAGCATCCAATAGAAATAAACGTACATATCCGTACACACACACACACACACACATATATATATATATATATATATATATATATATATATATATGCATGTGTGTGCATAAAGAGAGCAAAACCATTTTTATTACTTATTTGCAGAATGACCATGAGTTGGGCATGACGAAGAGACATCGGCCAAGAGGAAGAGGGAGAGTTAAAGAAGGGGCAAATTGGGGCATGGAGTCGACTCTACGGATGTGGAGTCGACTCCAGGCGTGAGAGGCAATAAAGGGGCGAGGAGGGATAACGGGCCAGAGAGATGGCGAGGCCAGAGAGGGGAACAAATCCGGCGCAGCAGTTTGCGCACAGGATTAACCTACGCCAGGAGAATAGCAGGGACGCCGTTTTAGGAGAAGAAAAGGTTTCAGACTTCAATCAAATTTTTTTAACGCTCAGATCAAGCCATGACATTTGATAAGTGTCCATTTCCTATGATAATTCATCGCATGAACACCATTTTATGTGCATATAATTAGGCAATTATGCATATTTCATAGTTAACCTCAACTCCACATTTAAATTGGAGCTTTCACGCAAATTGATTCATCTGGCGATTTTATTTAATAAATTGAAGTTGAGGGCCGTGAGCATTAATTCTTCATTGCATAACCATGAGCATTTGAGATTTATATGCACATTATGATAATTTTTATGGACTAAATTATAATTATGTGTGTGCAGGACACCGAAGGTAATTGCAAAAGAAGCCGGGGGCAAAACTGTCACCACCACTTTGACCAAGTCAAAAGCACATATTTTGGTTGGAGGGAAAAGAAATTTCAAAAGTTTGAAATTGAGGAAAAGAAACACATATTCTGGTTGGAGGGAAAATTGAATTCAAAGTTTGAAATAAAGGAGAGACATGATGAGCCTTGGGAAAGGGGGTGCCCACCTACTTTTTCTCTTCCCCATGCATCATATTCCACTTGAATCCCATCCATCCATCTCCTTTTGATACAATCTCCACCCTCCATCTACCCAACTTTCCCTATAAATAGCCCATGACAAGGAGGAGAAAGAGAGTTCTTCTTTTGGTAATTTTTCACTCTCCCTCTCTCTCTCACATCTTAGGTTGCCGATTTCTCTCATGCAAGTTCATTTTCTTCTCTTGCTTTCTTCATGAAAGTTCTTTATTTTTAAGTCCTCTACAACTTCGTCTTCTGCCTCATCTTCCACTTTGGTGCGGACACACGCCGCTATACACGCCGGTGGACGAGGACATGGCGGGACCCAGTTAGCTCGCGGAGGACGTGGACGCTTCTGCCGCTGCAACATCTTTATTTCACACTTTTTAGGCCATGTTGGGCCCTATTGTAATCCATGTTGGATACTTGTATTGTTATATGGCAAATGGGCTAGGATAGGTAATGGGCTAGAGTTAGTGGGTTTTGGGCCTTAAATGGGCCAAAGAGGTTCAATGTGAACAAGTCTAGAAGGTTTAGTGGCTATGTGTGAATGTGACTAATGGAAAGAGGGCTAAGGTGGCTAGTGGAAGGGGGCACCCTCCTTCTTGGTCCAAGAGGATGGCTGCCACCTACCCTCCCTTTGAATTTCAAAGAGAGGAAGCTTCCTCCTTCTCCCCTTGGTCTCCCCTCTCCCATCCTTGTCAAAGGGGCGCAGCCCCCTCTCCCTCCCCTTGATCCCACGCAGCTCCCAACCCCCTCCCCTTGACAAACCTCTATTTAAACATATGTATTGTGTCCTTGCAGAAGTTAATGAAGTTTTTGTGAAAGAATTTTGAGTTAAGAGAGTGATTCTCTTTCCCCCCCATGGGTGTGATGCCCTGCCCAATCCTGTGACGGGATTGAATCTGGGCGTGTGACTCACCCCTATATCCTCCCCATCCCCTTCTCATCTGGTTCCATGAAAATTATCCGTGATACTTCATCAAGTCAGGAAGATTTCAGAGGTGGTTTCGTGCCGATCGGAGTTCTGGATCGCCGGCAGTAATTCTTTTCGTGACGGCGCGCAGATCTGCCCACTATTTTACTTTCTCATTTTCTCCTCTTATCTTCTTCATAAATGTTCTTTGTTTTTAAAATCTCTTAAACTTCTTCTTCTGAACCATCTTCCAATTCTATATCATTTTTAAGTTATAACCTCTTTTTTAAGGTGTTGTCCTGTATTTTTACTATTTATCTGAGGCACTACACTCTGTTCTTCCTCCATTTTGAAGCTCTTCCACTCTTCTTTTCTCTCTACGTTCTTCATCAAAGTTCTTCCTCTCTTGTAGATCTAAATTTTCTTCTTCTATCACTTCCTCCAATTATTCTCCGTTTACGATTTATATTTATTTTCCCACTATTTTACTTTCTCATCTTCTTCCTTCTTCATCTCCACACAAACCCTTCCACATTCCTCTCTATATTTCTCTCCAAAGTTTTTCCTCCACAACTCTCCTTTCATGGCGGTGTGCACATCAAGGCCGGCGACGTTCCAAGGCTCGTGACGTGGACGATGACGGCTTCTTCATCCACCTCTTTTTACGGCGATCTCTTTCAAGACGGAGCGATCCTCTCCAAGGCTCGGCAAGGAGGAGACGACGACGTCATCACCATTGCTACTACCATCTTCACACCTCAGGCTCCTCTTTTTGTTATTACTTTAGTTTCATTTTACTTCATTGTAATCTCGTCACATCTTTATTGTAAGTTTGTCTTGCATTCCATGTACTTGTTTCTTTATGTTAATGAAAGAAGTGTTCATTTTATCTAGATCTTGTTCATCTTCCCTCTCTTCCTCCTTCTTCTACCTCTTCTTCTCCACTTTATGCAATTATTTTCTAAAACATAGGCTCATAGTCATAAGTGTTTTTAATTAAGTGTTTGGTTCGTTCATCATTTCATTATTTTCTTTAAGCAAAGCAAAATCACAAGTATTTTCCAAAGGACTCCAAGGTTTTTAACTCTAAAAAATATCTTCTTCCCTGTGGATTTGACCCGTGCTTGCCATAATATTATGTTCTCTTTTGATCATTTTGTGCGAGTTCAGTTTTAAGATTGTTAGCGCGCGTGTAGTAACGACATACGCTTCCGCGTTATCAACATTCCTTTTATTAAAACTTGTGATTCATTCGAACTTTAGTCATCAGATACATTAGAGCGGAAGTTAATCAATCCAATTTTGTGCGAGGTTCATACTCAAGCACAATTTTGTTCCAGTTCGAGGCGGGCCCATAGGCACTACGCCATATGATTATTGACAGGATTGTCCCACGTGTGTTAACCATCATAGGTAACTTCATTACTTATTAGCATCAACACAACGATCACACGAGTCGGCAAATCGTGAGTAAAATTCGGCTAGATTTCCCCTTATCCCGGAGGGTCATGGGGGAAAAGTTGAGGCTCCCCCATGGGGTCTCTGGGGCAACCTCCTAATTACCGGGAGGCCAAATATGGCGACCGGTGAACCCAAATGGACGGAGACCCCAAGGGCAAGCCTACGAGGGGTACCGATAATCCATGGGTCATTAACACAAATTCGACAGAACATCCCGAATAGGACATAGACCCCAAGGGCTAGCCTACGAGGGGTTCCATGAGCTCACGGGTTACCACAATCCTAGCCCGGAGATGTGGATTTATTTTCCTGTACGATAAAAGGATCCATTTATGTTCGCTCTCATTGACTCATTGGGCTCCACGTTATAAGAGAACGGGTCCCTATGGTCCCTGAGCGGTTCGGAAGAAAATGGATCGATGGGCTTATTTGATGGGGAATGTTCCCCCTCCCCGGCCGATAAATTGATATTCACGTCGATAAGAAATGTAACAATCGAAGAAAATTTTCATATTACCCGAGCAAAAAGTAGGGCAGTGAATCATGATACTGAGCTCATACCCCCCCTTTCTCGGGAATGAAGAAAACTGAGGACCGATGAGTTAGCCTTCATCAAGAAATTAACAGCAAGCTGGGAACACAGGCAATTAAACTCCCACTACTTGGGCTGGTTATGGAGACGCACAGACTAAGTGCAGTGGGCCACGGGGTTTACAGTGGGGGAAGATATAGAGGTAAAACTCTCTCAAACACTTGATCAAACACTTAAAGGAAAAGAAAGCATACATATGTAGCAAAGTTTAGAAAGTCTTAGCGGGACAGGGTGTGACTGGGATGGCCACCATCATCATGAGATTGAACCCAAGGAAATGACATCCTGGATGTGGGAGCTAGCTGTACCCCATCCGTCTCATGACTGTGAGTGAAGGGGCAGTGGCAGATCTCATTCCAGAAGCTAGTAGAAAGTGTAAATCCCCGACGAGGAAGGGAACGTACATTAAACATGCAAAGTAACCCAGGCGTAATCAATTCATCGAAGGGACCCCAGGGAGGGGGAGCGTGAGGTTAATGTAGCCCTTGGCGATAGACCAGGGCATGTTCTACGATGAAATATAAATCATAACAAAATCATACAGACGGGAAAGCACAGACAACAAGAAAGGTAATATTGAGGAGGTCGGGAGAGATGCACAATCACAAATAAACACAAGGGACATATAAACACTCAGATCTAGATTCATGACATAGAGGGGGCATTTAGGGCCCCCATTGTATCCTCAACGGAGGGTCATTCTCCTCTTGCTCCGCAGAGCTTCTATAGGCGTGAACGGCCATCTCCTTAGGAGGAACATAGAAACTAGAGGGAAGAGTGATTTGTAGAGGGATAGAGGGGGATTGATACCCAAATAATAGCATATCACCAGAGAATGGCCGAAACATCAAATGTGCAAACACGGCCAGGCGCTTGTCGCCTAGAGCCCGACTATATTCCATCATAACATTTAAATGGCAGGGGATGCAGAGGGCGAATGCTATAAGGAAAAGAAAATGAAACATAGAAGGGGAGACTATGGGGCTTGTATCATCGCCTGTTTACATATTCAAAGCTAAAAGAAATTCAAGGGAGGGAGGACAGGGGACATGATCAAAGCCCGAGACCCAATCACGACTGGAACCCACTTCCGCTCACGAAAATAGAGTATCGAAAAATGGCTCTCCTCTCCTCACTCTCGAGCTCTTCTCTGGAGAAGAATGGGATGGCGGCCACTTACGAGGGTTTCTTCTATGGACTTCCTTTCTTCTCTTCTCTTCTCTTCTCTTCTCTTTTGAATTGGGCCTTTTTATAGAGGGATAGGCCTTCTCCGTTAATCTGGCGCGGGCAGTGGTGCGCCATTTTCAGGCTTCAGGAACAGCTTATGCGCGCCGGACCTCGCGGCGCCGTTTTAGCATATGTCACTCCGATTTAGGTGTTGTGCGCATCAATTTAAGTGCCGCCATTTTAGCATCATCCACGCCATTTTAGCATCTCTTCTGATTGTTTGTTCGGGTCAGGTCCGTGTGTGGGTCTCGGACTGACTCCAGGGGCTATCTCAAACCCCATACTATTCCGGCCTTACTGGATCGTCACGAGAGGCATCCTTGAGGCCATCCAACTTCCGACTAATCAACTTCCGACACACGCCATGCTTTAATTCGGCCACTCGGGTTTTCCTGCTGATATGGCCTTCAGAAACCCGTACGGTGGGACCAGAGACGTTTCTTCACCGTGAAGGGTATTTTCTTCAGGTGGTGGGCCACCAGGGGTAATCTTGTCCTCGTGGACGGGGTTTGTTCGGTGCGACCAAGTCAACACCGGCTTGTTGGCCTCGGCTTGCCATTTGGCATCACCGATCTTTAGAGAGATAAGTTGTGGAGTCTTTCCATTAGGTATCTTAAGGTTTCAGCAGTTCGAGTGGACCCTCTTTGTTGATCTTCTTCGGCCCTCGTGCACCGATAGGCCACATCCTTTCATTGTTCAGGCACAATTGCCATCCAATTATATTTTAAGTACCGACACTTGACTGGAAAATTATTCTCTTTATTATCTTAATGTCGTTAAACATGATGCCTTAAATCATCCTTGAACTTCTCTTGTAAACTTCATTTACTCTTCATACTACTTGTCCTTGGAAATAGAAATTTTGCTAGATCTGTCCTTTAGCCATAAATTACCATTTGTGAGTGTAGGAGCTAAGTGCCATGCGGGGCAAAGTGCTACCTTATGGGAGCCACCTCTTGAGGTTGAAATGACGTAAAGTGCTACATAACGGGAGCCACCTCTTGAGCCTGTAGGGGTCACCTCTAGAGTCCTCGATAACTAAATATCTAGTTGTGCGCTATCCTACACTTCTTAAGCTTTTCTTGAAACTCAGATTGGCCATAATTATAAATGAATTGTTCTAGAAATTACATGGGACTCTTCGTCCACCTGAACACTCAATGTTTGGCAAACATGGGGGCCCTGATTTGGTCCTAGGTGAGTAAAGCCTGAAAGTACTTGTGCCTAAGGGAGTTAAAGGATCAGGTGTGGCATTGTACCAACTGACATGCAAGATAGAACTAGACAATTCACTTATTACATGCTTGACTCGTTATATGCTTGACTTTCTGTACATGACATGTTTGACCGAGAGTATTAATATTCTTGTTACATGGCCAATTTTTCAATTCTATACTTGTTATTGATCCTCATGCTTACACTTGTGTTCTACAATATCCATTCTTGACTTCCTAATCTTGTTCTCTAGTATACTTGTCATTTATTTTATTTACTTAAAGTGACTTGGTAAAGAGATATAAGTCCTACTGAGCTTTCTAGCTCACCCTGTGTATTCTTGACAATTTTTAAGAAATCTCGAAGATGACGGGAATGGGCTGGAGTGACGAGAGTGCTGATAGTTTTTATTAGATTTTGTTCCAATCTGTCTACTTAGAAATGAATGTACTAGATTTGAATAGTATCAAAAGTCCTTGAAGAATATTTTTTTGGAAATGTCAGGTTATGAAATAAAGATGTGATTTTGTTAATTTGTTGTTCATACTCATCATCTAAGTCTCTTGATTAACCCGCTCGTAGAACTGTTCATGCCTTGATATTTTCGCCTTGTTCAGGGTGTGACAGTTTATTTGGTATCAGTGTCTATAGTTAAAAAAAGAGTCTAGGGCATCAAGACATAGTTATTGAAAACCCTAGGTTCTTTACACTATAGGTTAAAATTTAGTGAAACTTTACCCGTGAGATTGGGTAGAGACTTGGGCTAGGTATTAAGACATGTATAGTTAAGATATTTAATCCCCATAGCTTGTTTTGTAGAAATTCTTAGCTATTGAAAATGGCCACTGAGCATGCTCAATGGAAGGAAATGCAAAGGTCTGTCCAAGGGCTAACTCAAGCCCTACAACAAATGGCTCAAGGAGGAGCTAATCACTATGGTGCAGGAGACCTACACCGTAACTTTAGGAACATGAATCCCCCGAGATTCAATGGTTCTAAAGAGGGGCGATCTCGCGCTGGTCCTGAGCTGGGGAGATGATCACCGATCAGTGAACTGCAAGGAAGGGAAATGGATCAGGGGGCCCAGGGGTGGTTCCCTGGGGTAAACCCTCCGATGCGTAAGTCAGTAGAGCAGTGGTGGAAGCTATGAAAAGAGGAGTGGGGAGATGCATGAGATCCCTCTCCACCAAGGTGGTGAAGTGGTTCCTGCTCAAGGAGTTTTAGGCATGTGTAGGCCTTACCGTTTGCTGGAGGGAGTCCCCAGTTTAAATAGTGCGCTAGCCTTATGAGTCCTGTAAGCTGACGAATTTTCAGGCGGGAATTACGTCCTCAACGTGGGCTCTTTACGTCCTCATCGTGAGATCTTTATAGCCTTGAGGAGTCGTGGGTCCCTTATCTCTGTGAACTCCTTCTCATAAAGGGCTCTCAATGGCAGCGTGAATAAGCAATCGTCGCTCGACCCAAGCTTGAAGAGTGCCAACCCTATCCCGGTGATAGGCATAGCTCGGATGAGGCTCTTCCGGAGTGGGCGCGGAGCGCTAGCCTTTATCCCGGCGAGGGGGATAGGTTGGGCTTGGGTCTTCCACCGACCGGACTCACACTCGGGCCTTCCGAGCCTAATGGCCACCGAGGAAGGGCTTGATCCCGAGTGACTTTATTGGGCTTTGATGCTAAGTGGGCCCTACGGGGCTGTCACTTAGATGAGCTGGGCCTCGTTTGGTCTTGGTGGACCTAGTTCGGCCGCTCTTAGATGGGCTACAGAAATCTCCCTCTCCACTTGTCCCCCTCCTGCGGCTGCCCCGCACGAGACGACCTTGGATTCTCGTACAGGCCATATCTGCACCTTCCTTCTGTCATGGAAGGGTAGGTTCCGCCTTCCCTTTGAGCCCTTTGTTCTTAAACTTCTTGATTCTTTCGGTTGGCGCCCGTACAGTTGGTAGCCAACTCTTATCTTCTTCTTTCCACCTTTCGCATCCTCTGTCGCCAATGCGGGGTTCCTCCTTCCTTAGACCGCTTCCATTATTTTTTCGAGTTGAAGGCACACCCCTTGGCCGGGAAGGGCTTTGATTTCATCCAGGCAAGGCAGAATAGGAGCTGTGTCTCCTTGGCCGCGAAGGATTCTTCACACAAGGGATGGAAAACTCAGTTCTTCTAGGTGAGGATTTCTTCGGTGGAGAAGACTTGGAGGTGTCCCGTAATCCCCAATTTCCATCCGAACATCCCTCCGAGGTAGGATGAGTTTTCTTCGGATGTGGAGAAGTATGCGGCCATTCTGTTGAAGCATCGCCAGTCCACGGAGGAGCTGATTACCCCGAAGAACATCGAGCGGTGCCTTCTCACGCCGCTACAGCTGACAGGTTTTGTCACGCCCCGAGCCTTTAATTACAGCGGAAGACTCGCTCGAGGAGCGTGAACAGCCGGCATGGTAAGCCTCTTGCAAGCAAGAATCAATCAGAGCGCAAGACAATCACATAAATAAATGCAATTGCACAATAATATTCAAACTCCAACTTTATTTCATAAATGATAAATATCCAAGATACAATCACTAATTTGATTTCCATTCTACTAGAAAATAGGAAAATTACATTGACCCAATCTAGACACTTTAACTTCCTAAGTCTTTACTCTCATCTTTATAACACTTTCACTTGCTTCCGGACCCGCTACTAGTATAGCCCGAATCCGAATCCGAACTATTTCCATCTCCTGAAAAACATTGGAAAATAGGTCATGAGCACACTTGCCCAGTAGGTATCCTCGCATCAACATGAAGGCACTATTTAAGTAATTATCATTTTTACTCTAAAGAAATAAGGTAAAATCATCCGAATGCGAATCAATCATGCGATCAAATCAATAGAAACAAGATAACCATGTAAGATAGAATGATCAAGAATGAGCTAGCAAGAATATAACAAGAACATGATATTGGCCTTCCATGAACAAGAATGTAACGAGATTGTACTAGCAAGCCACATATTCCTCATTTTAGCATCTTATGCTTAAGAGCAAGTGCTTCGTGAATTTCTATGGAATATCAAGCAAGAATGTCATGTCGTGCGGTGGATCTTCACTTATTTATAGAAATAGTACTCCCAGCGCAATGCGACGTCAGTAGTATCATACCCCATGGTTTATAAAATAGTATGTTTTCGGCAATCAGCCGAGGGGACGAACACAATCAGTGCTCGATCGCATCTTCAGTTATAAATTAAGCTACTTCCACGCAGTATAACAGTAAAGTATGGCCAAGAATATAGCACTTCCAATAATTCCATGATAACAATAATCAATGAATGAATGCTTCAATTTTGAATATATGAGATCAAGAATGACATTTAGACTAAGTTATGCTTATAGAATAAATCGATAGCATAACGGTATTTTCCTTAACTTCCATTTCTTTTAGATCAATTTAAGCAATATGACAAGTTATAGATCATAAAGGTTTGTCTAGAATCATTGGAATATCAACCCTTGGTCAAACCTTGGGTTAACATAAACAAGCTATGTAACGGTCATATGCTGGGCCGTTACATTATGTAACGCGCCAGTAATGGGCCGTTACAGTGATCCGAGTCCCGAAAGATAAAAATAGACTCAGAGGAATGTGACGGTCTGGCACTGGGCCGTTACGTGAGCCTGACGGTCCAGTTCAAGGCCGTTACATTTCAAGATTCAAAACCACGATAGAGTGTTCTAATTAATGGGCTTTTATTGGTACAACCAACTCGGCGTCCTAGTGGGAATCCCAGGCTCGCGGAGAATTACGGAGGCCTTGAAACAATGATTTCCTAGTCCATTGGAAGGATTATCCAATAGAGAGATCCTCATGTCCAAGATTGTGTTCCTATAGTGCAAAGTGTGAACTAATGACAACATACCGGAATATGTGCCATGTACTTATAGAATTGACTCTATTGACAGAGAGAGATATGTATAATCAATGTGAAAATCATGATAAAAACTCCGTCAATACAATGTTAAAAAGTCATGCTTTATAGTACAAAACTATAGAATTTGGTTTAACATATCTTAAGTAGAAGTGATGACAAAACATGGAATACCTATCATGAATAATCAAATATCCTTAAAATTACATGATTAGGTTTAAAACTTAGGTAACTAGGTTTTAACCATAATAAGATTGGCAGGTTGTATTCAGTCATAGGGTTGACAGAACACAGGATATAACGGTCTGGAGATGGGGCGTCACAGTGAAAGTGACGATCAGGACCCAGCCGTTACATGATTGTAACGCGTCTGTCCAAACGCGTTATAAACAACAGTGCAATTCAAATATCACAGAGTGTGTAACGGTCTGTCGTAGGGCCGTTACTTGAAAGTGGCGGTCCTATGCTAGTGCGTTACAGTATCTGCTAACAGAAAATAATCATAGAAACTAAGAGATCAACTCACATCATGTCTTTTATCAAAACATGATGAGCTTCTAGTCATGTTAACGAAGTAAGGCCATCTACATGCATAGGTAATCATGAATAGATGAATATTAATGTTTTAATTTCTTAATTTGGCTAAGAGGTGCATGATGTGCATAGAACAAATAAAACATGAAATCAATGCTCTATAATGCATGGAATTCAATCAAACCAGAGGGCTTTTAGTCCTATCATGCTGTTTTTGCCGTTCATGAGATAACCTACCTCTTACTTAGACTGTAGTTTCTGAATTTGGTTGAGAACCTTGCCCTAGATCCTTTCCTTCTCTTGTGACTTTTTCAGCAACTTCTTTAGGCTCTAACTCCACGCCCTCTTGACCTAAAGATGTGAAATTCGGAGGGGAGTTAGTCTAAAGTATTGTAAACAAATTATTCTAAAGAACTTACCTGAGATAATGACTCCTTACCTTGCTTCTTTACGCCCAAAAAGTAAGGGTCGCACAGTTCAGAAATATGCCCTATTTATAGGGTTTAGGCTAGGGTTTGAGGATTAGATCGAGTTTAGAGTCCTTATTTCATCAAATCCTAATCTCTAAGAGTCCTTAGAGTTTTTACAATCCTTCCCAAGTCGATCCATAGTGGATAGGAACATCAAGTTCCAATCTTTTCATGAGTCCCTTCACTTACGGAACTAACAGGAATGTAACGGTCGAGTGCCCATGCGTTACATGGCTGTGGCGGTCTTACGATAGACCGTTACAGTCATCGTAGCTTAGAGTTTCAATTTATACAAACTCTTTTGTTAATTATCCAAATCATTATCTTATATTATTAGTATTTATCCTTAATATTCATGGATAGGCTTAAATACCTTCTAGAATATGGGCCAAACCTAATGGTCTAGGTCCTAAACCCTTTTGGACTTCAATTAAGTGGGTTGGGTTTATTGATTAACACAATTTTGGCCTTATATTGATTATTTAGCCCAATTAATGCCAGAATATTATTTAAATAACTAGAAATTACTTTTATAAATTTTGGGGCTCTACACCCTCCCCCACTTAGAAGAATTTGGTCCCCAAATTCAATTCATGGATTGAGGAGAGTGTACTTACAATTAAATAATTCCGGGAATCTTTTCTTCATAGCTGATTCGATTTCCCATGTTACTTCATAAGGCCATACTTTCTTCCATTGAATCTTCACCATAGGAATGACATTATTTCTGAGTTGACGTACTTCTCGTTCCAAAATCTTCATTGGCGTTTGTTCATATGTCAAGTCCTTCTGAATCTCCAGATTGTCATAAGTGATAATGTGATCTGGATCATACACATACTTCTTCAGCATCGAGGTGAAATACGTCATGAACTCCTGCTAACTGTGGTGGCAAAGCCAATTTATAAGCCACTTCACCGATCCTTTCGAGGATTTCAAATGGACCAATAAATCTTGGAGTTAGCTTTCCTTTAATGCCAAATCTTCGAATACCACGACCCGGAGAAACCTTTAGATATACATGTTCTCCTACTTGAAATTCCAAGTCGCGCCTTCGATTGTCAATATAAGATTTCTGCCTATCTTGTGCCATTTTCATCCTTTCCTGAATGAGCTTGATTTTCTCTGTAGAATCCCTGATTAAATCGGGGCCTAGAAATTGCCTTTCCCCTATTTCATTCCAACATATTAGTGATCGACAACTTTTCTCATATAGAGCTTCAAAAGGTGCCATTTGTATGCTTGCTTGATAGCTGTTGTTATATGCAAATTCTACCAAAGGCAGGTGATCATGCCAACTTCCTCCAAAATCAATGACACAAGCCCTGAGCATATCTTCTACCACTTGATTTATCATTTCTGTTTGACCATCAGTTTGTGGATGGAAAGCGGTGCTAAAATTCAATCTAGTCCCAAGTGAATGTTGTAGGCTCTTCCAGAATTGTGATGTGAATCGGGGATCTCTATCTGATACAATAGCGACAGGGACTCCATGTAACTTGACAATTTCTTTTATGTATAGTGCTGCTAGAATATCTACAGACCATCGACTTTTTATTGGTATGAAATGTGCAGATTTAGTCAATCGGTCTATAATTACCCATATTCCATCGTGTCCACCTCTTGTCTTAGGTAGTCCCATAATGAAATCCATTCCTATACTTTCCCATTTCCATTCCGGGATACTTAAGGATGTAATTTACCTGCGGGTCTGAAATGTTCCGCCTTCACTTGTTGACATGTGAGACACCGAGATACGAAGTCAGCTACTTCCTTCTTCATATTGGGCCACCAAAAGTTTCTTTTGAGATCCTGATACATTTTTGTACCTCCTGGATGAATGGTATACTTTGATTTATGTGCTTCTTCTAAGATCAATTTCTTTGTATCTTCATGATCAGGTATACACATTCGGCCCTTGAATAGCATTCTTCCATCTTCGGATATAGAAAAATCCGGTCTTTGTTCAATATTGGCCTTAATTTCTAGTAAAATTAGGTCATCCTCTTGTAACTTGGCCAAATCCTCAATCAATGTTGGTTGAGCTCGGATATTTGCCATGAAACAATTATCTTCCTTAATGTCAACATCTAGATTAAATTGAGCAAATTGAGGAACAAGGTTAGTCATACTAATCATGAGACTTGATAACATACCCATTGGTTTCCTGCTGAGTGCATCTGCTACAGCATTTGCCTTGCCAGGGTGATATTGAATAGCGAAATCGAAGTCTTTAAGATATTCCAACCATCTCCTCTGCCTCATGTTAAGCTCTTTTTGAGAAAATAAATATTTCAAACTCTTATGTTCTGAATAGACAGTGAACTTTTCTCCATAAAGATAGTGACGCCAAATTTTCAAGGCGAAAATAACTGCTGCTAATTCCAAATCATGTACAGGATAATTTTCTTCGTGACGTTTCAATTATCTTGAAGAATAGCAAATCACCTTTCCATCTTGCATAAGGACACATCCTAAGCCAATTCCAGATGCATCCGTATATACTTCGAATCCAACACCCTCTATTGGTAATGACAAAACAGGGGCTGTTGTAAGATGATTCTTAAGATTTTGAAGACTCTTTTCACAGTCCTTCGACCAGATAAAAGGATTTTCTTTTCTGGTAAGTCTAGTTAAAGGAACCGCGATCTTTGAAAAGTCCTTTATGAACCTTCTATAATAACCTGCTAGACCCAAAAAGCTTCTAACTTCAGATATAGTCGTTGGTCGGCTCCAATCTCTGACAGCTTCTACCTTAGAAGGGTCCACAGCAATACCTTCTTTTGAAATAATGTGGCCTAGGAATGAGACTTCCTTGAGCCAGAATTCACACTTATTGAGTTTGGCATATAGCTTATGTTCTCTAAGTGTTTGCAAAGCTATCCTTAGATGTTCTTCATGTTCTTCTTTTGTCTTGGAGTATATCAGGATATCATCGATGAAGATGACGATGAACTGATCTAAATATGGCTGGAAGACACTGTTCATAAGTTGCATGAATGCTGCTGGGGCATTAGTTAACCCAAACGGCATTACCACGAATTCATAGTGGCCATAACGACTTCGAAAAGCCGATTTGTAAATGTCCTCTTCTTTGATTCTAAGCTGATGATAACCTGATCTTAGGTCAATCTTAGAAAAATATTCTGCTCCCGAAAGCTGATCGAAGAGCTCATCAATACGCGGCAATGGGTATTTGTTCTTGATTGTAAGTTGATTCAATCGCCGGTAGTCAATGCATAACCTGAGAGAACCATCCTTCTTCTTGACAAATAGAACCGGCGCACCCCAAGGGGATGTGCTAGGTCTGATAAAACCCTTGTCTAGAAGTTCCTGTAATTGCTTCTTTAATTCCTTGAGTTCTGTGGGGGACATCCTGTAAGGGGCTATAGAAACAGGTGCTGCACCTGGAATGAGTTCAATGGTAAAGTTTACTTCCCTCTCGGGCGGTAAATTAGGTAGTTCAGATGGGAATACGTTCGGGAATTCATTTGCAATAGGAATGTTTGCTAGGATAATTTCCTTAGATTCGGTGACAATGACTGAAGCAAGAAAAGCTTACATCCTTGCGAGATAAGTTTGCAAGCGTGTAGAGAAGATATAATGGTAGGATGCTTCTTGTATTTGATGCCAAGAAAGGAAAATCTTGGAAGACCGGGCTTTCGGAAAGATATAATCCTATTTCGGCAGTTGATGTAAGCATCATGGTCTACAAGCCAATCTACCCCTAAAATGGCATCATATCCCTTCATGTCAAGGCATACTAAATTTGCGGGGAGATTGTGTCCTTCTACCACTACCTCACAATCAGGATAATAGTTGGTAAGCTTAGTTCCAGATCCTAAAGGTGTAGTAATAGCGAGATCTGAAGGTAGGGGAACTGATGCAGTTGGTAAGGTTTTTGCAAAAGTGGTAGAGATAAAAGAATGAGAAGCACCAGTATCAAATAGCACGAATGCAGGACGAGAACAGATTTGAAGAGTACCTTCCATGAGCCCATCATTTTGATCCCTGGGCGCTTCTTCTTCATCTATAACTGCATTGAGGCGAGCCTGCCTCCTACGTCCTCCATTATTTGGTTGGTCTTTCATAAGGGGGCAATCTGGCACACGATGCTCCCTACTTCCACAACGCAAACAAGCACCTAGGCGCTTCTAGCATTCTTCAGCCGAGTGGCCGAATTTCTCACAAAAGGTGCACGCTGAGGCGACTTGCTCCTTTTCTTCCTTCACCTTTTTACTACTCTTTTGAGAATTTCCACCGTTCCCGTTCCTTGATCTTTTCTTATTATCACGGCTTTTGTATGGTTCTGTGATGCTGAACTTCTCCTTCTTATAATGCCGATCAGAGCGCCGGCTAGATTCTTCTCCCTTTCCTTTCAACCTTTCGACCTTCTCTAAGGTCCTCTCGCATAAATATGCCCTTTGAACCATCTCCGCATAAGTGCGGATATTCTGTGTCCCCAGTTGTTGAATGAAACCGGGCCGTAACCCGTCCATAAATCGGTTTGCTTTTAATAAGTCTGTATTAATCAAATGTGGTGCATACGGTGCTAGTCTTGAAAACTGCAACTCATATTCTGCCACGGACATCATCCCTTGACGAAGGGAGGCAAACTTCATAGCCTTCCTTTCCTTTACATGCTCGGAGAAATATTTGGCACGGAATAAAGTGAGAAAAACATTCCATGTATGTGGCGCATCGGCTGGAGGTGCCGGAACGGACTTCCACCAAGTACGGGCATCCTTATTCAATTGGAACGTAGCTAGACGGACTTTCTCCTGATCAGTGCATTGAATAACATCAAATATCCTATTCATCTCGTCGATCCAATTTTTTGCTTCGTCTGGATTGGAAGATCCATAGAAACGCGGAGGATTTAGACTCCGGAAATTGCGATGAAGGTCTCCTGCCCTTGCCCCCGCACCACCTTGTGCTATAGTTTGCAGTGCCTAGGTGAGGCCGGCAACAGTTTGTTGCATACCGTCCCAATCTACACGATGAGCCATCTGGAAATTAGGGTACCTGAGAGAAAATAACAACTTGTTATTTCTCATGAAATTGGAATAAGCAAAATAATTCTTAAACTAATTAGCTATCTTATCCCGGGTTCTACCCAATCCTCACATGGGTGTGGAATTTTTCCTTAGTTCATAGGTAGGGGTCCTTAACCTTGGACTTATCCTATGACATGACTCTTTTCCTTAAGTCCTGAGACTTAGGCTCTGATACCAACTTAACTGTCACACCCCGAGCCTTTAATTACAGCGGAAGACTCGCTCGGGGAGCGCGAACAGCCGGCATGGTAAGCCTCTTGCAAGCAAGAATCAATCAGAGCGCAAGACAATCACATAAATAAATGCAATTGCACAATAATATTCAAACTCCAACTTTATTTCATAAATGATAAATATCCAAGATACAATCACTAATTTGATTTCCATTCTACTAGAAAATAGGAAAATTACATTGACCCAATCTAGACACTTTAACTTTCTAAGTCTTCACTCTCATCTTTATAACACTTTCACTCGCTTTCGGACCCGCTACTAGTATAGCCCGAATCCGAATCCGAACTATTTTCATCTCCTGAAAAACATTGGAAAATAGGTCATGAGCACACTTGCCTAGTAGGTATCTTCGCATCAACATGAAGGCACTATTTAAGTAATTATCATTTTTGCTCTATAGTAATAAGGTAAAATCATGCGAATGCGAATCAATCATGCGATCAAATCAATAGAAACAAGATAACCATGTAAGATAGAATGATCAAGAATGAGCTAGCAAGAATATAACAAGAACATGATATTGGCCTTCCATGAACAAGAATGTAACGAGATTGTACTAGCAAGCCACATATTCCTCATTTTAGCATCTTATGCTTAAGAGCAAGTGCTTCGTGAATTTCTGTGGAATATCAAGCAAGAATGTCATGTCGTGCTGTGGATCTTCACTTATTTATAGAAATAGTACTCCCAGCGCGATGCGACGTCAGTAGTATCATACCCCATGGTTTATAAAATAGTATGTTTTCGGCAATCAGCCGAGGGGACTAGCATAGAGCCCTTGAACCCAATCAGTGCTCGATCGCATCTTCAGTTATAAATTAAGCTACTTCCACGCAGTATAACAGTAAAGTATGGCCATGAATATAGCACTTCCAATAATTCCATGATAACAATAATCAATGAATGAATGCTTCAATTTTGAATATATGAGATCAAGAATGACATTTAGACTAAGTTATGCTTATAGAATTAATCGACAGCATAACGGTATTTTCCTTAACTTCCATTTCTTTTAGATCAATTTAAGCAATATGACAAGTTCTAGATCATAAAGGTTTGTCTAGAATCATTGGAATATCAACCCTTGGTCAAACCTTGGGTTAACATAAACAAGCTATGTAACGGTCATATGCTGGGCCGTTACATTATGTAACGCGCCAGTAATGGGCTGTTACAGTGATCCGAGTCCCGAAAGATAAAAATAGACTCAGAGGAATGTGACGGTCTGGCACTGGGCCGTTACGTGAGCCTGACGGTCCAGTTCAAGGCCGTTACATTTCAAGAATCAAAACCACGATAGAGTGTTCTAATTAATGGGCTTTCATTGGTACAACCAACTCGGCATCCTAGTGGGAATCCCAGGCTCGCGGAGAATTACAGAGGCCTTGAAACAATGATTTCCTAGTCCATTGGAAGGATTATCCAATAGAGAGGTCCTCATGTCCAAGATTGTGTTCCTATAGTGCAAAGTGTGAACTAATGACAACATACCGGAATATGTGCCATGTACTTATAGAATTGACTCTATTGACAGAGAGAGATATGTATAATCAATGTGAAAATCATGATAAAAACTCCGTCAATACAATGTTAAAAAGTCATGCTTTATAGTACAAAACTATAGAATTTGGTTTAACATATCTTAAGTAGAAGTGATGACAAAACATGCAATACCTATCATGAATAATCAAATATCCTTAAAATTACATGATTAGGTTTAAAACTTAGGTAACTAGGTTTTAACCATAATAAGATTGGCAGGTTGTATTCAGTCATAGGGTTGACAGAACACAGGATATAACGGTCTGGAGATGGGGCGTCACAGTGAAAGTGACGGTCAGGACCCAGCCATTACATGATTGTAACGCGTCTGTCCAAACGCGTTATAAACAACAGTGCAATTCAAATATCACAGAGTGTGTAACGGTCTGTCGTAGGGCCGTTACTTGAAAGTGACGGTCCTATGCTAGTGCGTTACAGTATCTACTAACAGAAAGCAATCATAGAAACTAAGAGATCAACTCACATCATGTCTTTTATCAAAACATGATGAGCTTCTAGTCATGTTAACGAAGTAAGGCCATCTACATGCATAGGTAATCATGAATAGATGAATAGTAATGTTTTAATTTCTTAATTTGGCTAAGAGGTGCATGATGTGCATAGAACAAATAAAACATGAAATCAATGCTCTATAATGTATGGAATTCAATCAAACCAGAGGGCTTTTAGTCCTATCATGCTTTTTTTGCCGTCCATGAGATAACCTACCTCTTACTTAGACTGTAGTTTCTGAATTTGGTTGAGAACCTTGCCCTAGATCCCTTCCTTCTCTTGTGACTTTTTCAGCAACTTCTTTAGGCTCTAACTCCACGCCCTCTTGACCTAAAGATGTGAAATTCGGAGGGGAGTTAGTCTAAAGTATTGTAAACAAATTATTCTAAAGAACTTACCTGAGATAATGACTCCTTACCTTGCTTCTTTACGCCCAAAAAGTAAGGGTCGCACAGTTCAGAACTATGCCCTATTTATAGGGTTTAGGCTAGGGTTTGAGGATTAGATCGAGTTTAGAGTCCTTATTTCATCAAATCCTAATCCCTAAGAGTCCTTAGAGTTTTTACAATCCTTCCCAAGTCGATCCATAGTGGATAGGAACATCAAGTTCCAATCTTTTCATGAGTCCCTTCACTTACGGAACTAACAGGAATGTAACGGTCGAGTGCCCATGCGTTACATGGCTGTGGCGGTCTTACGATAGACCGTTACAGTCATCGTAGCTTAGAGTTTCAATTTATAAAAACTCTTTTGTTAATTATCCAAATCATTATCTTATATTATTAGTATTTATCCTTAATATTCGTGGATAGGCTTAAATACCTTCTAGAATATGGGCCAAACCTAATGGTCTAGGTCCTAAACCCTTTTGGACTTCAATTAAGTGGGTTGGGTTAATTGATTAACATAATTTTGGCCTTATATTGATTATTTAGCCCAATTAATGCCAGAATATTATTTAAATAACTAGAAATTACTTTTATAAATTTTGGGGCTCTACACCCTCCCCCACTTAGAAGAATTTGGTCCCCAAATTCAATTCATGGATTGAGAAGAGTGTACTTACAATTAAATAATTCCGGGAATCTTTTCTTCATAGCTGATTCGATTTCCCATGTTGCTTCATAAGGCCATACTTTCTTCCATTGAATCTTCACCATAGGAATGACCTTATTTCTGAGTTGACGTACTTCTCGTTCCAAAATCTTCATTGGCGTTTGTTCATATGTCAAGTCCTTCTGAATCTCCAGATTGTCATAAGTGATAATGTGATCTGGATCATACACATACTTCTTCAGCATCGAGACGTGAAATACGTCATGAACTCCTGCTAACTGTGGTGGCAAAGCCAATTTATAAGCCACTTCACCGATCCTTTCGAGGATTTCAAATGGACCAATAAATCTTGGAGTTAGCTTTCCTTTAATGCCAAATCTTCGAATACCACGACCCGGAGAAACCTTTAGATATACATGTTCTCCTACTTGAAATTCCAAGTCGCGCCTTCGATTGTCAGTATAAGATTTCTGCCTATCTTGTGCCATTTTCATCCTTTCCTGAATGAGCTTGATTTTCTCTGTAGAATCTCTGATTAAATCGGGGCCTAGAAATTGCCTTTCCCCTATTTCATTCCAACATATTGGTGATCGACAACTTTTCTCATATAGAGCTTCAAAAGGTGCCATTTGTATGCTTGCTTGATAGCTGTTGTTATATGCAAATTCTACCAAAGGCAAGTGATCATGCCAACTTCCTCCAAAATCAATGACACAAGCCCTGAGCATATCTTCTACCACTTGATTTGTCATTTCTGTTTGACCATCAGTTTGTGGATGGAAAGCGGTGCTAAAATTCAATCTAGTCCCAAGTTAATGTTGTAGGCTCTTCCAGAATTGTGATGTGAATCGAGGATCTCTATCTGATACAATAGCGACAGGGACTCCATGTAACTTGACAATTTCTTTTATGTATAGTGCTGCTAGAATATCTACAGACCATCGACTTTTTATTGGTATGAAATGTGCAGATTTAGTCAATCGGTCTATAATTACCCATATTCCATCGTGTCCACCTCTTGTCTTAGGTAGTCCCATAATGAAATCCATTCCTATGCTCTCCCATTTCCATTCCGGGATACTTAAGGATGTAATTTACCTGCGGGTCTGAAATGTTCCGCCTTCACTTGTTGACATGTGAGACACCGAGATACGAAGTCAGCTACTTCCTTCTTCATATTGGGCCACCAAAAGTTTCTTTTGAGATCCTGATACATTTTTGTACCTCCTGGATGAATGGTATACTTTGATTTATGTGCTTCTTCTAAGATCAATTTCTTTGTATCTTCATGATCGGTATACACATTCGGCCCTTGAATAGCATTCTTCCATCTTCGGATATAGAAAAATCCGGTCTTTGTTCAATATTGGCCTTAATTTCTAGTAAAATTGGGTCATCCTCTTGTAACTTGGCCAAATCCTCAATCAATGTTGGTTGAGCTCGGATATTTGCCATGAAACAATTATCTTCCTTAATGTCAACATCTAGATTAATTGAGCAAATTGAGGAACAAGGTTAGTCATACTAATCATGAGACTTGATAACATACCCATTGGTTTCCTGCTGAGTGCATCTGCTACAGCATTTGCCTTGCCAGGGTGATATTGAATAGCGAAATCGAAGTCTTTAAGATATTCCAACCATCTCCTCTGCCTCATGTTAAGCTCTTTTTGAGAAAATAAATATTTCAAACTCTTATGGTCCGAATAGACAGTGAACTTTTCTCCATAAAGATAATGACGCCAAATTTTCAAGGCGAAAATAACTGCTGCTAATTCCAAATCATGTACAGGATAATTTTCTTCGTGACGTTTCAATTATCTTGAAGAATAGCAAATCACCTTTCCATCTTGCATAAGGACACATCCTAAGCCAATTCCAGATGCATCCGTATATACTTCGAATCCAGCACCCTCTATTGGTAGTGACAAAACAGGGGCTGTTGTAAGATGATTCTTAAGATTTTGAAACTCTTTTCACAGTCCTTCGACCAGATAAAAGGATTTTCTTTTCTGGTAAGTCTAGTTAAAGGAACCGCGATCTTTGAAAAGTCCTTTATGAACCTTCTATAATAACCTGCTAGACCCAAAAAGCTTCTAACTTCAGATATAGTCGTTGGTCGGCTCCAATCTCTGACAGCTTCTACCTTAGAAGGGTCCACAGCAATACCTTCTTTTGAAATAATGTGGCCTAGGAATGAGACTTCCTTGAGCCAGAATTCACACTTATTGAGTTTGGCATATAGCTTATGTTCTCTAAGTGTTTGCAAAGCTATCCTTAGATGTTCTTCATGTTCTTCTTTTGTCTTGGAGTATATCAGGATATCATCGATGAAGACGACGATGAACTGATCTAAATATGGCTGGAAGACACTGTTCATAAGTTGCATGAATGCTGCTGGGGCATTAGTTAACCCAAACGGCATTACCACGAATTCATAGTGGCCATAACGACTTCGAAAAGCCGATTTGTAAATGTCCTCTTCTTTGATTCTAAGCTGATGATAACCTGATCTTAGGTCAATCTTAGAAAAATATTCTGCTCCCGAAAGCTGATCGAAGAGCTCATCAATACGCGGCAATGGGTATTTGTTCTTGATTGTAAGTTGATTCAATCGCCGGTAGTCAATGCATAACCTGAGAGAACCATCCTTCTTCTTGACAAATAGAACCGGCGCACCCCAAGGGGATGTGCTAGGTCTGATAAAACCCTTGTCTAGAAGTTCCTGTAATTGCTTCTTTAATTCCTTGAGTTCTGTGGGGGACATCCTGTAAGGGGCTATAGAAACAGGTGCTGCACCTGGAATGAGTTCAATGGTAAAGTTTACTTCCCTCTCGGGCGGTAAATTAGGTAGTTCAGATGGGAATACGTTCGGGAATTCATTTGCAATAGGAATGTTTGCTAGGATAATTTCCTTAGATTCGGTGACAATGACTGAAGCAAGAAAAGCTTTACATCCTTGCGAGATAAGTTTGCAAGCGTGTAGAGAAGATATAATGGTAGGATGCTTCTTGTATTTGATGCCAAGAAAGGAAAATCTTGGAAGACCGGGCTTTCGGAAAGATATAATCCTATTTCGGCAGTTGATGTAAGCATCATGGTCTACAAGCCAATCTACCCCTAAAATGGCATCATATCCCTTCATGTCAAGGCATACTAAGTTTGCGGGGAGATTGTGTCCTTCTACCACTACCTCACAATCAGGATAATAGTTGGTAAGCTTAGTTCCAGATCCTAAAGGTGTAGTAATAGCGAGATCTGAAGGTAGGGGAACTGATGCAGTTGGTAAGGTTTTTGCAAAAGTGGTGGAGATAAAAGAATGAGAAGCACCAGTATCAAATAGCACGAATGCAGGACGAGAACAGATTTGAAGAGTACCTTCCATGAGCCCATCATTTTGATCCCTGGGCGCTTCTTCTTCATCTATAACTGCATTGAGGCGAGCCTGCCTCCTACGTCCTCCATTATTTGGTTGGTCTTTCATAAGGGGGCAATCTGGCACACGATGCTCCCTACTTCCACAACGCAAACAAGCACCTAGGCGCTTCCAGCATTCTTCAGCCGAGTGGCCGAATTTCTCACAAAAGGTGCACGCTGAGGCGACTTGCTCCTTTTCTTCCTTCACCTTTTTACTACTCTTTTGAGAATTTCCACCGTTCCCGTTCCTTGATCTTTTCTTATTATCACGGCTTTTGTATGGTTCTGTGATGCTGAACTTCTCCTTCTTATAATGCCGATCAGAGCGCCGGCTAGATTCTTCTCCCTTTCCTTTCAACCTTTCGACCTTCTCTAAGGTCCTCTCGCATAAATATGCCCTTTGAACCATCTCCGCATAAGTGCGGATATTCTGTGTCCCCAGTTGTTGAATGAAATCGGGCCGTAACCCGTCCATAAATCGGTTTGCTTTTAATAAGTCTGTACTAATCAAATGTGGTGCATACGGTGCTAGTCTTGAAAACTGCAACTCATATTCTGCCACGGACATCATCCCTTGACGAAGGGAGGCAAACTCATAGCCTTCCTTTCCTTTACATGCTCGGAGAAATATTTGGCACGGAATAAAGTGAGAAAAACATTCCATGTATGTGGCGCATCGGCTGGAGGTGCCGGAACCGATTTCCACCAAGTGCGAGCATCCTTGTTTAATTGGAACGTAGCTAGACGGACTTTCTCCTGATCAGTGCATTGAATAACATCAAATATCCTATTCATCTCGTCGATCCAATTTTCTGCTTCGTCTGGATTGGAAGATCCATAGAAACGCGGAGGATTTAGACTCCGGAAATTGCGATGAAGGTCTCCTGCCCTTGCCCCCGCACCACCTTGTGCTATAGTTTGCAGTGCCTGGGTGAGGCCGGCAACAGTTTGTTGCATACCGTCCCAATCTACACGATGAGCCATTTGGAAATTAGGGTACCTGAGAGAAAATAACAACTTGTTATTTCTCATGAAATTGGAATAAGCAAAATAATTCTTAAACTAATTAGCTATCTTATCTCGGGTTCTACCCAATCCTCACATGGGTGTGGAATTTTTTCTTAGTTCATAGGTAGGGGTCCTTAACCTTGGACTTATCCTATGACATGACTCTTTTCCTTAAGTCCTGAGACTTAGGCTCTGATACCAACTTAACTGTCACACCCCGAGCCTTTAATTACAGCGGAAGACTCGCTCGGGTTGCGCGAACAGCCGGCATGGTAAGCCTCTTACAAGCAAGAATCAATCAGCGCGCAAGACAATCACATAAATAAATGCAATTGCACAATAATATTCAAACTCCAACTTTATTTCATAAATGATAAATATCAAGATACAATCACTAATTTGATTTCCATTCTACTAGAAAATAGGAAAATTACATTGACTCAATCTAGACACTTTAACTTCTAAGTCTTCACTCTCATCTTTATAACACTTTCACTCGCTTCCGGACCCGCTACTAGTATAGCCCGAATCTGAATCCGAACTATTTCCATCTCCTGAAAAACATTGGAAAATAGGTCATGAGCACACTTGCCAGTAGGTATCTTCGCATCAACATGAAGGCACTATTTAAGTAATTATCATTTTTGCTCTAAAGAAATAAGGTAAAATCATGCGAATGCGAATCAATCATGCGATCAAATCAATAGAAACAAGATAACCATGTAAGATAGAATGATCAAGAATGAGCTAGCAAGAATATAACAAGAACATGATATTGGCCTTCCATGAACAAGAATGTAACGAGATTGTACTAGCAAGCCACATATTCCTCATTTTAGCATCTTATGCTTAAGAGCAAGTGCTTCGTGAATTTCTATGGAATATCAAGCAAGAATGTCATGTCGTGCTGTGGATATTCACTTATTTATAGAAATAGTACTCCCAGCGCAATGCGACGTCAGTAGTATCATACCCCATGGTTTATAAAATAGTATGTTTTCGGCAATCAGCCGAGGGGACTAGCATAGAGCCCTTGAACCCAATCAGTGCTCGATCGCATCTTCAGTTATAAATTAAGCTACTTCCACGCAGTATAACAGTAAAGTATGGCCAAGAATATAGCACTTCCAATAATTCCATGATAACAATAATCAATGAATGAATGCTTCAATTTTGAATATATGAGATCAAGAATGACATTTAGACTAAGTTATGCTTATAGAATAAATCGACAGCATAACGGTATTTTCCTTAACTTCCATTTCTTTTAGATCAATTTAAGCAATATGACAAGTTCTAGATCATCAAGGTTTGTCTAGAATCATTGGAATATCAACCCTTGGTCAAACCTTGGGTTAACATAAACAAGCTATGTAACGGTCATATGCTGGGCCGTTACATTATGTAACGCGCCAGTAATGGGCCGTTACAGTGATCCGAGTCCAGAAAGATAAAAATAGACTCAGAGGAATGTGACGGTCTGGCATTGGGCCGTTACGTGAGCCTGACGGTCCAGTTCAAGGCCGTTACATTTCAAGAATCAAAACCACGATAGAGTGTTCTAATTAATGGGCTTTCATTGGTACAACCAACTCGGCGTCCTAGTGGGAATCCCAGGCTCGCGGAGAATTACGGAGGCCTTGAAACAATGATTTTCTAGTCCATTGGAAGGATTATCCAATAGAGAGGTCCTCATGTCCAAGATTGTGTTCCTATAGTGCAAAGTGTGAACTAATGACAACATACCGGAATATGTGCCATGTACTTATAGAATTGACTCTATTGACAGAGAGAGATATGTATAATCAATGTGAAAATCATGATAAAAACTCCGTCAATACAATGTTAAAAAGTCATGCTTTATAGTACAAAACTATAGAATTTGGTTTAACATATCTTAAGTAGAAGTGATGACAAAACATGCAATACCTATCATGAATAATCAAATATCCTTAAAATTACATGATTAGGTTTAAAACTTAGGTAACTAGGTTTTAACCATAATAAGATTGGTAGGTTGTATTCAGTCATAGGGTTGACAGAACACAGGATATAACGGTCTGGAGATGGGGCGTCACAGTGAAAGTGACGGTCAGGACCCAGCCGTTACATGATTGTAACGCGTCTGTCCAAACACGTTATAAACAACAGTGCAATTCAAATATCACAGAGTGTGTAACGGTCTGTCGTAGGGCCGTTACTTGAAAGTGACGGTCCTATGCTAGTGCGTTACAGTATCTGCTAACAGAAAACAATCATAGAAACTAAGAGATCAACTCACATCATGTCTTTTATCAAAACATGATGAGCTTCTAGTCATGTTAACGAAGTAAGACCATCTACATGCATAGGTAATCATGAATAGATGAATATTAATGTTTTAATTTCTTAATTTGGCTAAGAGGTGCATGATGTGCATAGAACAAATAAAACATGAAATCAATGCTCTATAATGCATAGAATTCAATCAAACCAGAGGGCTTTTAGTCCTATCATGCTGTTTTTGCCGTTCATGAGATAACCTACCTCTTAATTAGACTGTAGTTTCTGAATTTGGTTGAGAACCTTGCCCTAGATCCCTTCCTTCTCTTGTGACTTTTTCAGCAACTTCTTTAGGCTCTAACTCCACGCCCTCTTGACCTAAAGATGTGAAATTCGGAGGGGAGTTAGTCTAAAGTATTGTAAACGAATTATTCTAAAGAACTTACCTAAGATAATGACTCCTTACCTTGCTTCTTTACGCCCAAAAAGTAAGGGTCGCACAGTTCAGAACTATGCCCTATTTATAGGGTTTAGGCTAGGGTTTGAGGATTAGATCGAGTTTAGAGTCCTTATTTCATCAAATCCTAATCTCTAAGAGTCCTTAGAGTTTTTACAATCCTTCCCAAGTCAATCCATAGTGGATAGGAACATCAAGTTCCAATCTTTTCATGAGTCCCTTCACTTACGGAACTAACAGGAATGTAACGGTCGAGTGCCCATGCGTTACATGGCTGTGGCGGTCTTACGATAGACCGTTACAGTCATCGTAGCTTAGAGTTTCAATTTATAAAAACTCTTTTGTTAATTATCCAAATCATTATCTTATATTATTAGTATTTATCCTTAATATTCGTGGATAGGCTTAAATACCTTCTAGAATATGGGCCAAACCTAATGGTCTAGGTCCTAAACCCTTTTGGACTTCAATTAAGTGGGTTGGGTTAATTGATTAACACAATTTTGGCCTTATATTGATTATTTAGCCCAATTAATGCCAGAATATTATTTAAATAACTAGAAATTACTTTTATAAATTTTGGGGCTCTACACCCTCCCCCACTTAGAAGAATTTGGTCCCCAAATTCAATTCATGGATTGAGGAGAGTGTACTTACAATTAAATAATTCCGGGAATCTTTTCTTCATAGCTGATTCGATTTCCCATGTTGCTTCATAAGGCCATGCTTTCTTCCATTGAATCTTCACCATAGGAATGACCTTATTTCTGAGTTGACGTACTTCTCGTTCCAAAATCTTCATTGGCGTTTGTTCATATGTCAAGTCCTTCTGAATCTCCAGATTGTCATAAGTGATAATGTGATCTGGATCATACACATACTTCTTCAGCATCGAGACGTGAAATACGTCATGAACTCCTGCTAACTGTGGTGGCAAAGCCAATTTATAAGCCACTTCACCGATCCTTTCGAGGATTTCAAATGGACCGATAAATCTTGGAGTTAGCTTTCCTTTAATGCCAAATCTTCGAATACCACGACCCGGAGAAACCTTTAGATATACATGTTCTCCTACTTGAAATTCCAAGTCGCGCCTTCGATTGTCAGTATAAGATTTCTGCCTATCTTGTGCCATTTTCATCCTTTCCTGAATGAGCTTGATTTTCTCTGTAGAATCCCTGATTAAATCGGGGCCTAGAAATTGCCTTTCCCCTATTTCATTCCAACATATTGGTGATCGACAACTTTTCCCATATAGAGCTTCAAAAGGTGCCATTTGTATGCTTGCTTGATAGCTGTTGTTATATGCAAATTCTACCAAAGGCAAGTGATCATGCCAACTTCCTCCAAAATCAATGACACAAGCCCTGAGCATATCTTCTACCACTTGATTTGTCAATTCTATTTGACCATCAGTTTGTGGATGGAAAGCGCTGCTAAAATTCAATCTAGTCCCAAGTGAATGTTGTAGGCTCCTCCAGAATTGTGATGTGAATCGGGGATCTCTATCTGATACAATAGCGACAGGGACTCCATGTAACTTGACAATTTCTTTTATGTATAGTGCTGCTAGAATATCTACAGACCATCGACTTTTTATTGGTATGAAATGTGCAGATTTAGTCAATCGATCTATAATTACCCATATTCCATCGTGTCCACCTCTTGTCTTAGGTAGTCCCATAATGAAATCCATTCCTATACTTTCCCATTTCCATTCCGGGATACTTAAAGGATGTAATTTACCTGCGGGTCTGAAATGTTCCGCCTTCACTTGTTGACATGTGAGACACCGAGATACGAAGTCAGCTACTTCCTTCTTCATATTGGGCCACCAAAAGTTTCTTTTGAGATCCTGATACATTTTTGTACCTCCTGGATGAATTGTATACTTTGATTTATGTGCTTCTTCTAAGATCAATTTCTTTGTATCTTCATGATCAGGTATACACATTCGGCCCTTGAATAGCATTCCTCCATCTTCGGATATAGAAAAATCCGGTCTTTGTTCAATATTGGCCTTAATTTCCAGTAAAATTAGGTCATCCTCTTGTAACTTGGCCAAATCCTCAATCAATGTTGGTTGATCTCGGATATTTACCATGAAATAATTATCTTCCTTAATGTCAACATCTAGATTCAATTGAGCAAATTGAGGAACAAGGTTAGTCATACTAATCATGAGACTTGATAACATACCCATTGGTTTCCTGCTGAGTGCATCTGCTACAGCATTTGCCTTGCCAGGGTGATATTGAATAGCGAAATCGAAGTCTTTAAGATATTCCAACCATCTCCTCTGCCTCATGTTAAGCTCTTTTTGAGAAAATAAATATTTCAAACTCTTATGGTCCGAATAGACAGTGAACTTTTCTCCATAAAGATAGTGACGCCAAATTTTCAAGGCGAAAATAACTGCTGCTAATTCCAAATCATGTACAGGATAATTTTCTTCGTGACGTTTCAATTATCTTGAAGAATAGCAAATCACCTTTCCATATTGCATAAGGACACATCCTAAGCCAATTCCAGATGCATCCGTATATACTTCGAATCCAACACCCTCTATTGGTAATGACAAAACAGGGGCTGTTGTAAGATGATTCTTAAGATTTTGAAGACTCTTTTCACAATCCTTCGACCAGATAAAAGAATTTTCTTTTCTGGTAAGCCTAGTTAAAGGAACTGCGATCTTTGAAAAGTCCTTTATGAACCTTCTATAATAACCTGCTAGACCCAAAAAGCTTCTAACTTCAGATATAGTCATTGGTCGGCTCCAATCTCTGACAGCTTCTACCTTAGAAGGGTCCACAACAATACCTTCTTTTGAAATAATGTGGCCTAGGAATGAGACTTCCTTGAGCCAGAATTCACACTTATTGAGTTTGGCATATAGCTTATGTTCTCTAAGTGTTTGCAAAGCTATCCTTAGATGTTCTTCATGTTCTTCTTTTATCTTGGAGTATATCAGGATATCATCGATGAAGACGACGATGAACTAATCTAAATATGGCTGAAAGACACTGTTCATAAGTTGCATGAATGCTGCTGGGGCATTAGTTAACCCAAACGGCATTACCACGAATTCATAGTGGCCTTAACGACTTCGAAAAGCCGATTTGTAAATGTCCTCTTCTTTGATTCTAAGCTGATGATAACCTGATCTTAGGTCAATCTTAGAAAAATATTCTGCTCCCGAAAGCTGATCGAAGAGCTCATCAATACGCGGCAATGGGTATTTGTTCTTGATTGTAAGTTGATTCAATCCCCGGTAGTCAATGCATAACCTGAGAGAACCATCCTTCTTCTTGACAAATAGAACCGGCGCACCCCAAGGGGATGTGCTAGGTCTGATAAAACCCTTGTCTAGAAGTTCCTGTAATTACTTCTTTAATTCCTTGAGTTCTGTGGGGGACATCCTGTAAGGGGCTATAGAAACAGGTGCTGCACCTGGAATGAGTTCAATGGTAAAGTTTACTTCCCTCTCGGGCGGTAAATTAGGTAGTTCAGATGGGAATACGTTTCGAGAATTCATTTGCAATAGGAATGTTTGCTAGGATAATTTCCTTAGATTCGGTGACAATGACTGAAGCAAGAAAAGCTTTTACATCCTTGCGAGATAAGTTTACAAGCATGTAGAGAAGATATAATGGTAGGATGCTTCTTATATTTGATGCCAAGAAAGGAAAATCTTGGAAGACCGGGCTTTCGGAAAGATATAATCCTATTTCGGCAGTTGATGTAAGCATCATGATCTACAAGCCAATCTACCCCTAAAATGGCATCATATCCCTTCATGTCAAGGCATACTAAATTTACGGGGAGATTGTGTCCTTCTACCACTACCTCACAATCAGGATAATAGTTGGTAAGCTTAGTTCCAGATCCTAACGGTGTAGTAATAGCGAGATCTGAAGGTAGGGGAACTGATGCAGTTGGTAAGGTTTTTGCAAAAGTGGTGGAGATAAAAGAATGAGAAGCACCAGTATCAAATAGCACGAATGCAGGACGAGAACAGATTTGAAGAGTACCTTCCATGAGCCCATCATTTTGATCCCTGGGCGCTTCTTCTTCATCTATAACTGCATTGAGGCGAGCCTGCCTCCTACGTCCTCCATTATTTGGTTGGTCTTTCATAAAGGGGCAATCTGGCACACGATGCTCCCTACTTCCACAACGCAAACAAGCACCTAGGCGCTTCTAGCAATCTTCAGTCGAGTGGCCGAATTTCTCACAAAAGGTGCACGCTGAGGCGACTTGCTCCTTTTCTTCCTTCACCTTTTTACTACTCTTTTGAGAATTTCCACCGTTCCCGTTCCTTGATCTTTTCTTATTATCACGGCTTTTGTATGGTTTTGTGATGCTGAACTTTTCCTTCTTATAATGCCGATCAGAGCGCCGGCTAGATTCTTCTCCCTTTTCTTTCAACCTTTCGACCTTCTCTAAGGTCCTCTCGCATAAATATGCCATTTGAACCATCTCCGCATAAGTGCGGATATTCTGTGTCCCCAGTTGTTGAATGAAACTGGGCTGTAACCCGTCCATAAATCGGTTTACTTTTAATAAGTCTGTATTAATCAAATGTGGTGCATACGGTGCTAGTCTTAAAAACTGCAACTCATATTCTGCCACGGACATCATCCCTTGACGAAGGGAGGCAAACTCCATAGCCTTCCTTTCCTTTACATGCTCGGAGAAATATTTGGCACGGAATAAAGTGAGAAAAACATTCCATGTATGTGGCGCATCGGCTGGAGGTGCCGGAACGGACTTCCACCAAGTACGAGCATCCTTATTCAATTGGAACGTAGCTAGACGGACTTTCTCCTGATCAGTGCATTGAATAACATCAAATATCCTATTCATCTCGTCGATCCAATTTTCTACTTCGTCTGGATTGGAAGATCCATAGAAACGCGGAGGATTTAGACTCCGGAAATTGCGATGAAGGTCTCCTGCCCTTGCCCCCACACCACCTTGTGCTATAGTTTGCAGTGCCTAGGTGAGGCCGGCAACAGTTTGTTGCATACCGTCCCAATCTACACGGTGAGCCATTTGGAAATTAGGGTACCTGAGAGAAAATAACAACTTGTTATTTCTCATGAAATTGGAATAAGCAAAATAATTCTTAAACTAATTAGCTATCTTATCCCGGGTTCTACCCAATCCTCACATGGGTGTGGAATTTTTCCTTAGTTTATAGGTAGGGGTCCTTAACCTTGGACTTATCCTATGACATGACTCTTTTCCTTAGGTCCTGAGACTTAGACTCTGATATCAACTTAACTGTCACACCCCGAGCCTTTAATTACAGCGGAAGACTCGCTCGGGGAGCGCGAACAGCCGGCATGGTAAGCCTCTTGCAAGCAAGAATCAATCAGAGCGCAAGACAATCACATAAATAAATGCAATTGCACAATAATATTCAAACTCCAACTTTATTTCATAAATGATAAATATCCAAGATACAATCACTAATTTGATTTCATTCTACAAGAAAATAGGAAAATTACATTGACCCAATCTAGACACTTTAACTTCCTAAGTCTTCACTCCCATCTTTATAACACTTTCACTCGCTTCCAGACCCGCTACTAGTATAGCCCGAATCCGAATCCGAACTATTTTCATCTCCTGAAAAATATTGGAAAATAGGTCATGAGCACACTTGCCCAGTAGGTATCTTCGCATCAACATGAAGGCACTATTTAAGTAATTATCATTTTTGCTCTAAAGAAATAAGGTAAAATCATGCGAATGCGAATCAATCATGCGATCAAATCAATAGAAACAAGATAACCATGTAAGATAGAATGATCAAGAATGAGCTAGCAAGAATATAACAAGAACATGATATTGGCCTTCCATGAACAAGAATGTAACGAGATTGTACTAGCAAGCCACATATTCCTCACTTTAGCATCTTATGCTTAAGAGCAAGTGCTTCGTGAATTTCTGTGGAATATCAAGCAAGAATGTCATGTCGTGTTGTGGATCTTCACTTATTTATAGAAAAAGTACTCCCAGCGCAATGCGACGTCAGTAGCATCATACCCCGTGGTTTATAAAATAGTATGTTTTCGGCAATCAACCGAGGGGACTAGCATAGAGCCCTAGAACCCAATCAGTGCTCGATCGCATCTTCAGTTATAAATGAAGCTACTTCCACGTAGTATAACAGTAAAGTATGGCCAAGAATATAGCACTTCTAATAATTCCATGATAACAATAATCAATGAATGAATACTTCAATTTTGAATATATGAGATCAAGAATGACATTTAGACTAAGTTATGCTTATAGAATAAATCGACAGCATAACGGTATTTTCCTTAACTTCCATTTCTTTTAGATCAATTTAAGCAATATGACAAGTTCTAGATCACCAAGGTTTGTCTAGAATCAATGGAATATCAACCCTTGGTCAAACCTTGGGTTAACATAAACAAGCTATGTAACGGTCATATGCTGGGCCGTTACATTATGTAACGCGCCAGTAATGGGCCGTTACAGTGATCCGAGTCCCGAAAGATAAAAATAGACTCAGAGGAATGTGACGGTCTGGCATTGGGCCGTTACGTGAGCCTGACGGTCCAGTTCAAGGCCGTTACATTTCAAGAATCAAAACCACGATAGAGTGTTCTAATTAATGGGCTTTCATTGGTACAACCAACTCAACGTCATAGTGGGAATCCCAGGCTCGCGAAGAATTACGGAGGCCTTGAAACAATGATTTCCTAGTCCATTGGAAAGATTATCCAATAGAGAGGTCCTCATGTCCAAGATTGTGTTCCTATAGTGCAAAGTGTGAACTAATGACAACATACCGGAATATGTGCCATGTACTTATAGAATTGACTCTATTGACAGAGAGAGATATGTATAATCAATGTGAAAATCATGATAAAAACTCCGTCAATACAGTGATAAAAAGTCATGCTTTATAGTACAAAACTATAGAATTTGGTTTAACATATCTTAAGCAGAAGTGATGACAAAACATGCAATACCTATCATGAATAATCAAATATCCTTAAAATTACATGATTAGGTTTAAAACTTAGGTAACTAGGTTTTAACCATAATAAGATTGGCAGGTTGTATTCAGTCATAGGGTTGACAGAACACAGGATATAACGGTCTGGAGATGGGGCGTCACAGTGAAAGTGACGGTCAGGACCCAGCCGTTACATGATTGTAACGCGTCTGTCCAAACGCGTTATAAACAACAGTGCAATTCAAATATCACAGAGTGTGTAACGGTGTGTCGTAGGGCCGTTACTTGAAAGTGACGGTCCTATGCTAGTGCGTTACAGTATCTGCTAACAGAAAATAATCATAGAAACTAAGAGATCATCTCACATCATGTCTTTTATCAAAACATGATGAGCTTCTAGTCATGTTAACGAAGTAAGACCATCTACATGCATAGGTAATCATGAATAGATGAATAGTAATATTTTAATTTCTTAATTTGGCTAAGAGGTGCATGATGTGCATAGAACAAATAAAACATGAAATCAATGCTCTATAATGCATAGAATTCAATCAAACCAGAGGGCTTTTAGTCCTATCATGCTGTTTTTGCCGTTCATGAGATAACCTACCTCTTACTTAGACTGTAGTTTCTGAATTTGGTTGAGAACCTTGCCCTAGATCCCTTCCTTCTCTTGTGACTTTTTCAGCAACTTCTTTAGGCTTTAACTCCACGCCCTCTTGACCTAAAGATGTGAAATTCGGAGGGGAGTTAGTCTAAAGTATTGTAAACAAATTATTCTAAAGAACTTACCTGAGATAATGACTCCTTACCTTGCTTCTTTACGCCCAAAAAGTAAGGGTCGCACAGTTCAGAACTATGCCCTATTTATAGGGTTTAGGCTAGGGTTTGAGGATTAGATCGAGTTTAGAGTCCTTATTTCATCAAATCCTAATCTCTAAGAGTCCTTAGAGTTTTTACAATCCTTTCCAAGTCGATCCATAGTCGATAGGAACATCAAGTTCCAATCTTTTCATGAGTCCCTTCACTTACGGAACTAACAGGAATGTAACGGTCGAGTGCCCATGCGTTACATGGCTGTGGCGGTCTTACGATAGACCGTTACAGTCATCGTAGCTTAGAGTTTCAATTTATAAAAACTCTTTTGTTAATTATCCAAATCATTATCTTATATTATTAGTATTTATCCTTAATATTCGTGGATAGGCTTAAATACCTTCTAGAATATGGGCCAAACCTAATGGTCTAGGTCCTAAACCCTTTTGGACTTCAATTAAGTGGGTTGGGTTAATTGATTAACACAATTTTGGCCTTATATTGATTATTTAGCCCAATTAATGCCAGAATATTATTTAAATAACTAGAAATTACTTTTATAAATTTTGGGGCTCTACACCCTCCCCCACTTAGAAGAATTTGGTCCCCAAATTCAATTCATGGATTTAGGAGAGTGTACTTACAATTAAATAATTCTGGGAATCTTTTCTTCATAGCTGATTCGATTTCCCATGTTGCTTCAGAAGGCCATGCTTTCTTCCATTGAATCTTCACCATAGGAATTACCTTATTTCTGAGTTGACGTACTTCTCGTTCCAAAATCTTCATTGGCGTTTGTTCATATGTCAAGTCCTTCTGAATCTCCAGATTGTCATAAGTGATAATGTGATCTGGATCATACACATACTTCTTCAGCATCGAGACGTGAAATACGTCATGAACTCCTGCTAACTGTGGTGGCAAAGCCAATTTATAAGCCACTTCCCCGATCCTTTCGAGGATTTCAAATGGACCGATAAATCTTGGAGTTAGCTTTCCTTTAATGCCAAATCTTCGAATACCACGACCCGGAGAAACCTTTAGATATACATGTTCTCCTACTTGAAATTCCAAGTCGCGCCTTCGATTGTCAGTATAAGATTTCTGCCTATCTTGTGCCATTTTCATCCTTTCCTGAATGAGCTTGATTTTCTCTGTAGAATCCCTGATTAAATCGGGGCCTAGAAATTACCTTTCCCCTATTTCATTCCAACATATTGGTGATCGACAACTTTTCCCATATAGAGCTTCAAAAGGTGCCATTTGTATGCTTGCTTGATAGCTGTTGTTATATGCAAATTCTACCAAAGGCAAGTGATCATGCCAACTTCCTCCAAAATCAATGACACAAGCCCTGAGCATATCTTCTACCACTTGATTTGTCCTTTCTGTTTGACCATCATTTTGTGGATGGAAAGCGGTGCTAAAATTCAATCTAGTTCCAAGTGAATGTTATAGGCTCTTCCAGAATTGTGATGTGAATCGGGGATCTCTATCTGATACAATAGCGACAGGGACTCCATGTAACTTGACAATTTCTTTTATGTATAGTGCTGCTAGAATATCTACAGACCATCGACTTTTTATTGGTATGAAATGTGCAGATTTAGTCAATCGGTCTATAATTACCCATATTCCATCGTGTCCACCTCTTGTCTTAGGTAGTGCCATAATGAAATCCATTCCTATACTTTCCCATTTCCATTCCGGGATACTTAAAGGATGTAATTTACCTGCGGGTCTGAAATGTTCCGCCTTCACTTGTTGACATGTGAGACACCGAGATACGAAGTCAGCTACTTCCTTCTTCATATTGGGCCACCAAAAGTTTCTTTTGAGATCCTGATACATTTTTGTACCTCCTGGATGAATGGTATACTTTGATTTATGTGCTTCTTCTAAGATCAATTTCTTTGTATCTTCATGATCAGGTATACACATTCGGCCCTTGAATAGCATTCTTCCATCTTCGGATATAGAAAAATCCGGTCTTTGTTCAATATTGGCCTTAATTTCTAGTAAAATTAGGTCATCCTCTTGTAACTTGGCCAAATCCTCAATCAATGTTGGTTGAGCTCGGATATTTGCCATGAAACAATTATCTTCCTTAATGTCAACATCTAGATTTAATTGAGCAAATTGAGGAACAAGGTTAGTCATACTAATCATGAGACTTGATAACATACCCATTGGTTTCCTGCTGAGTGCATCTGCTACAGCATTTGCCTTGCCAGGGTGATATTGAATAGCGAAATCGAAGTCTTTAAGATATTCCAACCATCTCCTCTGCCTCATGTTAAGCTCTTTTTGAGAAAATAAATATTTCAAACTCTTATGGTCCGAATAGACAGTGAACTTTTCTCCATAAAGATAGTGACGCCAAATTTTCAAGGCGAAAATAATTACTGCTAATTCCAAATCATGTACAGGATAATTTTCTTCGTGACGTTTCAATTATCTTGAAGAATAGCAAATCACCTTTCCATATTGCATAAGGACACATCCTAAGCCAATTCCAGATGCATCCGTATATACTTCGAATCTAACACCCTCTATTGGTAATGACAAAACAGGGGCTGTTGTAAGATGATTCTTAAGATTTTGAAGACTCTTTTCACAGTCCTTCGACCAGATAAAAGGATTTTCTTTTCTGGTAAGTCTAGTTAAAGGAACCGCGATCTTTGAAAAGTTATTTATGAACCTTCTATAATAACCTGCTAGACCCAAAAAGCTTCTAACTTCAGATATAGTCGTTGGTCGGCTCCAATCTCTGACAGCTTCTATCTTAGAAGGGTCCACAGCAATACCTTCTTTTGAAATAATGTGGCCTAGGAATGAGACTTCCTTGAGCCAGAATTCACACTTATTGAGTTTGGCATATAGCTTATGTTCTCTAAGTGTTTGCAAAGCTATCCTTAGATGTTCTTCATGTTCTTCTTTTGTCTTGGAGTATATCAGGATATCATCGAGGAAGACGACGATGAACTGATCTAAATATGGCTGGAAGACACTGTTCATAAGTTGCATGAATGCTGCTGGGGCATTAGTTAACCCAAATGGTATTACCACGAATTCATAGTGGCCATAACGACTTCGAAAAGCCGATTTGTAAATGTCCTCTTCTTTGATTCTAAGCTGATGATAACCTGATCTTAGGTCAATCTTAGAAAAATATTCTGCTCCCGAAAGCTGATCGAAGAGCTCATCAATACGCGGCAATGGGTATTTGTTCTTGATTGTAAGTTGATTCAATTGCCGGTAGTCAATTCATAACCTGAGAGAACCATCCTTCTTCTTGACAAATAGAACCGGCGCACCCCAAGGGGATGTGCTAGGTCTGATAAAACCCTTGTCTAGAAGTTCCTGTAATTGCTTCTTTAATTCCTTGAGTTCTGTGGGGGACATCCTGTAAGGGGCTATAGAAACAGGTGCTGCACCTGGAATGAGTTCAATGGTAAAGTTTACTTCCCTCTCGGGCGATAAATTAGGTAGTTCAGATGGGAATACGTTCGGGAATTCATTTGCAATAGGAATGTTTGCTAGGATAATTTCCTTAGATTCGGTGACAATGACTGAAGCAAGAAAAGCTTTACATCCTTGCGAGATAAGTTTGCAAGCGTGTAGAGAAGATATAATGGTAGGATGCTTCTTGTATTTGATGCCAAGAAAGGAAAATCTTGGAAGACCGGGCTTTCGGAAAGATATAATCCTATTTCGGCAGTTGATGTAAGCATCATGGTCTACAAGCCAATCTACCCCTAAAATGGCATCATATCCCTTCATGTCAAGGCATACTAAATTTGCGTGGAGATTGTGTCCTTCTACCACTACCTCACAATCAGGATAATAGTTGGTAAGCTTAGTTCCAGATCCTAAAGGTGTTGTAATAGCGAGATCTGAAGGTAGGGGAACTGATGCAGTTGGTAAGGTTTTTGCAAAAGTGGTGGAGATAAAAGAATGAGAAGCACCAGTATCAAATAGCACGAATGCAGGACGAGAACAGATTTGAAGAGTACCGTGCATGAGCCCATCATTTTGATCCCTGGGCGCTTCTTCTTCATCTATAACAGCATTGAGGCGAGCCTGCCTCCTACGTCCTCCATTATTTGGTTGGTCTTTCATAAGGGGGCAATCTGGCACACGATGCTCCCTACTTCCACAACGCAAACAAGCACCTAGGCGCTTCTAGCATTCTTCAGCCGAGTGGCCGAATTTCTCACAAAAGGTGCACGCTGAGGCGACTTGCTCCTTTTCTTCCTTCACCTTTTTACTACTCTTTTGAGAATTTCCACCATTCCCGTTCCTTGATCTTTTCTTATTATCATGACTTTTGTATGGTTCCGTGATGCTGAACTTCTCCTTCTTATAATGCCGATCAGAGCGCCGGCTAGATTCTTCTCCCTTTCCTTTCAACCTTTCGACCTTCTCTAAGGTCCTCTCGCATAAATATGCCCTTTGAACCATCACCGCATAAGTGCGGATATTCTGTGTCCCCAGTTGTTGAATGAAACCGGGCCGTAACCCGTCCATAAATCGGTTTGCTTTTAATAAGTCTGTATTAATCAAATGTGGTGCATACGGTGCTAGTCTTGAAAACTGCAACTCATATTCTGCCACGGACATCATCCCTTGACGAAGGGAGGCAAACTCCATAGCCTTCCTTTCCTTTACATGCTCGGAGAAATATTTGGCACGGAATAAAGTGAGAAAAACATTCCATGTATGTGGCGCATCGGCTGGAGGTGCCGGAACGGACTTCCACCAAGTACGGGCATCCTTATTCAATTGGAACGTAGCTAGACAGACTTTCTCCTGATCAGTGCATTGATTAACATCAAATATCCTATTCATCTCATCGATCCAATTTTCTGCTTCGTCTGGATTGGAAGATCCATAGAAACGCGGAGGATTTAGACTCCGGAAATTACGATGAAGGTCTCCTGCCCTTGCCCCCGCACCACCTTGTGCTATAGTTTGTAGTGCCTAGGTGAGGCCGGCAACAGTTTGTTGCATACCGTCCTAATCTACACGATGAGCCATTTGGAAATTAGGGTACCTGAGAGAAAATAACAACTTGTTATTTCTCATGAAATTGGAATAAGCAAAATAATTCTTAAACTAATTAGCTATCTTATCCCGGGTTCTACCCAATCCTCACATGGGTGTGGAATTTTTCCTTAGTTCATAGGTAGGGGTCCTTAACCTTGGACTTATCCTATGACATGACTCTTTTCCTTAAGTCCTGAGACTTAGGCTCTGATACCAACTTAACTGTCACACCCCGAGCCTTTAATTACAGTGGAAGACTCGCTCGGGGAGCGCGAACAACCGGCATGGTAAGCCTCTTGCAAGCAAGAATCAATCAGAGCGCAAGACAATCACATAAATAAATGCAATTGCACAATAATATTCAAACTCCAACTTTATTTCATAAATGATAAATATCCAAGATACAATCACTAATTTGATTTCCATTCTACTAGAAAATAGGAAAATTACATTGACCCAATCTAGACACTTTAACTTCCTAAGTCTTCACTCTCATCTTTATAACACTTTCACTCGCTTCCGAACCCGCTACTAGTATAGCCCGAATCCGAATCCGAACTATTTCCATCTCCTGAAAAATATTGGAAAATAGGTCATGAGCACACTTGCCCAGTAGGTATCTTCGCATCAACATGAAGGCACTATTTAAGTAATTATCATTTTTGCTCTAAAGAAATAAGGTAAAATCATGCGAATGCGAATCAATCATGCGATCAAATCAATAGAAACAAGATAACCATGTAAGATAGAATGATCAAGAATGAGCTAGCAAGAATATAATAAGAACATGATATTGGCCTTCCATGAACAAGAATGTAACGAGATTGTACTAGCAAGCCACATATTCCTCACTTTAGCATCTTATGCTTAAGAGCAAGTGCTTCGTGAATTTCTGTGGAATATCAAGCAAGAATGTCATGTCGTGCTGTGGATCTTCACTTATTTATAGAAATAGTACTTCCAGCGCAATGCGACGTCAGTAGCATCATACCCCATGGTTTATAAAATAGTATATTTTCGGCAATCAGCCGAGGGGACTAGCATAGAGCCCTTGAACCCAATCAGTGCTCGATCGCATCTTCAGTTATAAATTAAGCTACTTCCACGCAGTATAACAGTAAAGTATGGCCAAGAATATAGCACTTCCAATAATTCCATGATAACAATAATCAATGAATGAATGCTTCAATTTTGAATATATGAGATCAAGAATGACATTTAGACTAAGTTATGCTTATAGAATAAATCGACAGCATAACGGTATTTTCCTTAACTTCCATTTCTTTTAGATCAATTTAAGCAATATGACAAGTTCTAGATCATCAAGGTTTGTCTAGAATCATTGGAATATCAACCCTTGGTCAAATCTTGGGTTAACATAAACAAGCTATGTAACGGTCATATGCTGGGCCGTTACATTATGTAACGCGCCAGTAATGGGCCGTTACAGTGATCCGAGTCTCGAAAGATAAAAATAGACTCAGAGGAATGTGACGGTCTGGCATTGGGCCGTTACGTGAGCCTGACGGTCCAGTTCAAGGCCGTTACATTTCAAGAATCAAAACCACGATAGAGTCTTCTAATTAATGGGCTTTCATTGGTACAACCAACTCGGCGTCCTAGTTGGAATCTCAAGCTCGCGGAGAATTACGGAGGCCTTGAAACAATGATTTCCTAGTCCATTGGAAGGATTATCCAATAGAGAGGTCCTCATGTCCAAGATTGTGTTCCTATAGTGCAAAGTGTGAACTAATGATAACATACCGGAATATGTGCCATGTACTTATAGAATTGACTCTATTGACAGAGAGAGATATGTATAATCAATGTGAAAATCATGATAAAAACTCCGTCAATACAATGTTAAAAAGTCATGCTTTATAGTACAAAACTATAGAATTTGGTTTAACATATCTTAAGTAGAAGTGATGACAAAACATGCAATACCTATCATGAATAATCAAATATCCTTAAAATTACATGATTAGGTTTAAAACTTAGGTAACTAGGTTTTAACCATAATAAGATTGGCAGGTTGTATTCAGTCATAGACAGAACACAGGATATAACGGTCTGGAGATGGGGCGTCACAGTGAAAGTGACGGTCAGGACCCAGCCGTTACATGATTGTAACGCGTCTGTCCAAATGCGTTATAAACAACAGTGCAATTCAAATATCACAGAGTGTGTAACGGTCTGTCGTAGGGCCGTTACTTGAAAGTGACAGTCCTATGCTAGTGCGTTACAGTATCTGCTAACAGAAAATAATCATAGAAACTAAGAGATCAACTCACATCATGTCTTTTATCAAAACATGATGAGATTCTAGTCATGTTAACGAAGTAAGGCCATCTACATGCATAGGTAATCATGAATAGATGAATATTAATGTTTTAATTTCTTAATTTGGCTAAGAGGTGCATGATGTGCATAGAACAAATAAAATATGAAATCAATGCTCTATAATGCATGGAATTCAATCAAACCAGCGGGCTTTTAGTCCTATCATGCTGTTTTTGCCGTTCATGAGATAACCTACCTCTTACTTAGACTGTAGTTTCTGAATTTGGTTGAGAACCTTGCCCTAGATCCCTTCCTTCTCTTGTGACTTTTTCAGCAACTTCTTGAGGCTCTAACTCCACGCCCTCTTGACCTAAAGATGTGAAATTCGGAGGGGAGTTAGTCTAAAGTATTGTAAACAAATTATTCTAAAGAACTTACCTGAGATAATGACTCCTTACCTTGCTTCTTTACGCCCAAAAAGTAAGGGTCGCACAGTTCAGAACTATGCCCTATTTATAGGGTTTAGGGTAGGGTTTGAGGATTGGATCGAGTTTAGAGTCCTTATTTCATCAAATCCTAATCTCTAAGAGTCCTTAGAGTTTTTACAATCCTTCCCAAGTCGATCCATAGTGGATAGGAACATCAAGTTCCAATCTTTTCATGAGTCCCTTCACTTACGGAACTAACAGGAATGTAACGGTCGAGTGCCCATGCGTTACATGGCTGTGGCGGTCTTACGATAGACCGTTACAGTCATCGTAGCTTAGAGTTTCAATTTATAAAAACTCTTTTGTTAATTATCCAAATCATTATCTTATATTATTAGTATTTATCCTTAATATTCGTGGATAGGCTTAAATACCTTCTAGAATATGGGCCAAACCTAATGGTCTAGGTCCTAAACCCTTTTGGACTTCAATTAAGTGGGTTGGGTTAATTGATTAACACAATTTTGGCCTTATATTGATTATTTAGCCCAATTAATGCCAGAATATTATTTAAATAACTAGAAATTACTTTTATAAATTTTGGGGCTCTACAGGTTCTGATGCTACGGATCAGCTTCTTCGTCGGATGACGAGGCCATTTTCTTTTCCTGACCATATCTTCTTCTGCGCAGATGCCAGGCGGTCGGCTGTGGAGGAGGAGCCTGCGGCCGTACGGGCGGTGATCGATCTCGGTGACGATTCGACTGCCGACGAGCCGCGAGCTCCCGAAGGGGGCTCCCGAGCCCGAGACAAGGGCAAGGGAATGGCCCAGGAGGGGACTTCCAGGCCGCGGGGGTCCAAGCGCAAAGATCCCGTAGAGGGCATGATATGGGACGCCGTGAAGGCCAAAAAGTGGGCCAAGAAGGTCGGGTTCGACCCTGTTGTCGAAGGGGACTCTGGCTCGGCGGCTCTCCCCTCTTCCGAGCGAGATAGGGCCGACCCTGTTGGGCCGGCTCCCCTATCCGCCCAGCGAGAGGGGGCCGAGGAGGCTAGGACCGCTTCTGGGGGCGGTGGCGTCACTGGATCGGCTCTCCCCTCAGCGAGAACCGAGGGGGCCGGGGTTGAAGCGGGCGATGCTGGGACCACGGCCAAGATTGGGGCGTCGATTGAGGCGTGCGACGCTCCGGGTGGCGGTGCAGGTGCCGAGCCGGTCGAGGCCGGGGGGTCGTGAGGAGCGGCGACACAGCCCCAACCGACCAAGGCAAGAGGGGTGGATGAAGCAGCGGCTCGATCAGGGCCGGCCGGTGGGGCTCCCGAGGAGATGCCGCTCGGAGGTGGGGGCCTTATTTTGGCGGCTCTGGAGAGGCTGGGCATCCAGGGTCCTTTGTACCAAGTATGTCGCAGCATAGCTGTGAAGGTGGTGAATGGGGGGAGATAGGCAGCGCTCCCTGCCCGCGGGTCTCGAGCTGGTTATGGAGGGCGGCTTGGTCTTGGCCCAGATGGGGGCCACTCTAGCTGAAGCTTACGCTTGGTCAGAGTCAGAGCGGTCGACCCTCGCCTGGACCCTTGGTGGGTCAGACAGGAAGGTGGTTCAGCTCACCGAGAAGCGTGACAGGCTTCGACGGGAGCTCTCCTCAATTTAAGAGCTGGCCCGGTCGAGCCAAGTGGAGGCCCGGACGATGTCCGAACAACTGGCTCGGGCCCGCGAGTCGCTCAAGAGGAAGAGCAAGCTTCTGTAGGAGGAGCGTTTGGCCCGCGTCGAGCTAGATGACCGGTGGGAGACTGAGCGCGCCGAGCTGGTGGACCGAGCCGAGGAAGCCGTGCATCTTCGAATGGAGGCCGAGGCTGATCGGGCTGAGGCGGAGAAGTAGATGGTCGAGGCCAAGCGGAGGTTATCCGAGGCGGAGCGGGAGAAGGCCGAACTCGCCGGTAGGTTGGAATCGGTCGGGGCGGAGGCACTCGAGCAATACAGACGCTCGGACGCCTACCAGGTCGATCTTAAGGAGGCTGCCCTCCCCTACTATGAGTCAGCACTTCGCCGGGGCATCCGCAAGGGATTCAAGCAAGGCTATGACCAGGCCATCTCTTACGTAGAGGAGCAGGCGTCCGAGATAATCAATTTCCCGTCCGAGTAAAGCTATGACTCATATTTATCATCCTCCGATTCTTCTGGTTCGGCGTCGGAGGAAAAAGACCAGGGGGACTCTTCGTCCGAGGGGTAAAGCACAAAATACACTCCGAGACCCACTAAAAGATCCGAAAAAAAAACCTGGGGCATCACAACGTTGGTCAAACTACGGCAATGGCGGCACAAAAGAGTTAAGTCTTCATCATAACGCTACTGCCTTACGTTCTTTACACACAAAAAAGAAGCTTTTCTTCGAAAAAAGGAAAACATACAAGGAGAAAAAGAAAAACCGATACATTAGGCCTCTGGCCCATCCTGAGGCTCGGAAGTGGGAGGCTCGGACGGTCTGCCCCCGGCACCCTCGGCGACGGCCGACCCTGGCACTGACCCCATGTGGACGCACTTTTTATTTAAAATCGTTGGTTGTTTGTTTATTGGGTTTATTAAGTGCGTGGGCGTGCCAGTCACCGAAGTGACGATTTATTGTGCACTCGATCTGACTAATCAGACGATTGTGTGGTTCGTGTCGGGACCAGAACCCGCCGCGCCATAAAGGTCACGACGTCATTTACATCCTCTCGGAGAGGGGAACACCCTTGATTAATCGCCAGGAAAAGGGGCCTCATGGCCAGAAAATTAGTTACATGAAAAGTCTATCAGGAAGCATTGAAATCCCCGTACGAGGGTGAGAAGAAAGCATTCGAGATCATGTCGGTCGTGTGTTGACCATTCGATGTTCGGACGAGTGTCCGGCTTGAGAATCGCGTAATCGTCACGGGAAAATTGGAGCATATGTATGTCGCGATGCGATAAATTTATTATTCTGAGGAATGGGAAATATTCAGTTAAATCCCAGTTAGAGGGGTCGGAAACCAATAAGTTTGTCGACCCGGTGCAAGATCAAGCTACGACCATACTGCGGTGGGCCCCCCGCAGTCGAAGTCAGGATCGCGTGGGCATCGTCAATGTTTCCGGTGCCGAGGGGCAACGGGAGGATGTCCCGGGATCAGATCCCAGAACCAGTATGCGTTCAAAGGGAGCGAGCTATAGGCCGAGGATATGGGTCAGGCAATGACCATGATCGGGGTGGACCCGAGGTCTAAGCATGGCCCACGGAGGCCTTATTGATATTCCCATGCAAAGGGTCCGGGGATGACGAGAGCCTTCTCGTTCCATTCAGATTTTGTCGGTCACTCATGGTCCACTTTATGTTCGGACAAAAGTCTGTGTTTGTAGCGTAAGAGACTGTGACAAACCGTACAAATGTCTGCCGTGAGTGCGGCAAGTTTAATGCAAGTGCGAGACTTGATCCCGGTATATATGTCGGTCACTAACGGACCATTCATTGCTCAGACAAGAGTCCGTATTCGAAGCATCGAGGACAAAGACAAAGACATACGGATGTCTGCCGTAGGTACGGCACGTTTCATGTGGGTGCGGGATTGGATCCCGGCATATATGTCGGTCACTAACGGACCATTCATTATTCGGACGGAAGTCCGTATTATTAGCGTCGAGGATGACGATAAAACCGTACGGATGTCTGCCGTAGGTACGACAAGTTTAATGTGGGTGCGGGATCGGATCCCGAAAAAGATGGGTCAAGCTAACGAACTATCGGCCCGGGATAAGTTCGGATCATGGTCACGTCCGGGCGAGGGCCCCCGAGATCCAAGTCCGATCTAGTGGGGCATCATTACTTTTCTCTTCAAACACAGTCCGGGGAAGCGGGTTGTTAAGTGTGAAGCCCGAACTCACCAACGTGCGTCCTCGCACGCGGATCGACCTGCGCGGTCAGGTCGTGGGGTTCAAGGGGGCGGCGCCCCTTGCGGGGGTTTCCAGGGGCAGCGCCCCCGGAACAAAAATTTAATTATAGAAAGGTTATGGTGTTTGTTCTCATGAGAGTGGTTCATAGTCTTTTATTTCATTCATTTGTTTGGGTCCTTTCTTTTAATTTATTTATGAGTTTTAAGCTTTTCTTCCATTTAGTTAATTGTGTTTTTTTTATAGGAGGCACGCCGGATTAAGGAAGCAAAGGGGCGCGCCGGAATAGGAGGTGAAAGGGGGGGGGGGGGCGCACCAGTTTAATGGGATCCCAAAGGGAGAGTGGAGCGCGCCGGTTTAGGACCAAGGGAGGAGGCGCGCCGGTTTAAGTGTGGAGTACGGGGCGCGCCGGTTTAAAGAGGAATGCCATGGGGCGCACCGGATAAGGCAACAAAGGGGGCGCGCCGGATTAAGGCCAATGAACAGTTTGGCGCGCCAGAATAAGCACTATTCATTCCAATATTTTGAAAGTTGTTTTGAGTGTAGAGTTAAACCGGCGCGGGGGGTGAGCACGCCGGATTAGCCCGCACCGGATTAGGGGCGCGCCGGGTTAAGCTCTGTGGGTTTTATTTCATTCTTGTTTGTTCTGTTCCTTCTTTCTTTCACCTGTGGGTTGATTTGTTGATTGATTTGTTCACCGAATTGGTGGATTATGTTGGTGAAGAGGGGGCTTAATCATTTTAGTTGTTTATCAAGAGGAATTAGCATGAATGCTTAAGTGTTCGTTCGAGGGGTTTGATTCACAGAGCATACCGCGTGTTGTTCTTATTCTCGGAGGTGGTTTGTTCGTTTGTTCTTGAGTGTTCTTAATCCCCTGGCGAAAATTGGGCAGCATCTCCCCTAGACCGGGGCTTGCCAGAGAGAAGCGAAGGCCACCAAACGGATTGCTCCGGGGTGACCCTCAAAAATTGGAGTGGCCTTACGGTGGTCCAAACCCATGTGTGAGTGTGGAGCGCTCGAGGGCTAGCCTTCAAGAACCACCACAACTCACGGGCGATGAATCTTCAACGCGGGACATATGTTTGCCACGAGGGCCATGAATGTTCATCCGGTGACGGGTTCCCTTGAGGGACATGCTATGGACAAGCAAGCCTCGAAGGGCCCTGGACGATCAGAGAGGGGAGAAGGGAGGCGTAGATCGGAACGGAGAAAACACTGAGCTTGCAGAAGGGCCCTTTTCTCTTATTCATCATCACAAACGGGGAAGAAGTTGACACAGGGAGAGTTCACCCCGGGATGGGAGTGGAATACATTGCAAAAGGGGGGCGTAAGAAGATATAGGCGAGAAAAAAAAGGACACAGACCCCCCCCCCTCGACTCACCTCTCACACTCACACCCTCTCTCTTTCTCTTCACCTTACCAGCGGGGATGACGGGAGCTTCCTCCTCTCTTTTTTCTTCTTCTCTTTTCTCCACACAGCCGAGAGCACCCCCTTCTCCTTTAGGATGGCCAACCGGGAGAAAGCCCACCATCGCTCTGTCGAACCTGCAGAGTATATATATAGTGGGTTGCCTTTTCTTTGCTTGAACGGAAGAAAACTCCCGCCACTGCGTTCATCTGCCAGACGAAAAGGGTTGGCTTCTATGCTGGCATCCGGTGATTGGCGCCGTACCTTGTCGTTCGACCGAGGATGGCACAGTTGCGGGTTTGCCGGTAGATCTTCATCAGAAGACATGCCTTCTCCGATGATGTTAATGCGCTGTCGAGTGGAGACGGAGGCACGGCTTCAGAACATTGAATGCTCCCTGCGCACCACATTTAAACAAAACAGAGCATCGTGCCAGAGATGGGATGGAATGGGGTTAAACCGGCACGGGGGAATAGTGACCACGCCGGATTAAAGCTTTTCAAGGGGGCTACACCGTGTAAGCATTACAAGGGGGGTGACATTTCCCTCAAATGAGCGCGCCGGGTAACTTGTGCATAAGGTGGCGCCGTTTTAAGCATCAAAGGGGGAAGGCCCCTTCGATAGGAGCGTGCCGGATAGCCAAAGAAAAAAGGGGGCATGTCGTTTTGAGCAGAAAGGGAGGGCACGCCGTTTTAAGGCGCGCTGTTTTACGGCCCCTTCGTGCCGTTTTAAGCACCAAACGGATTCTTTTCGAAGTCGCGGCCGTTTATATGAATGTCGACATTCCCAGAACGTTCCGGTGTCAATGTATGGCCTCCGTAATATTCCATTTGTAGCCTCTGGGACTTGGTCCCAGATTCTACGTGACTTTCGGTGCATGCCGAGACTGTGTCGGAGTTCCTGACTTTTCTCTGATTCAGCTCTCGGCATGGCCGGTCGGAGCGTTGTAGCTGTATCTTCTGCTTAGGGGGCTTCCTTAGCGGGTAGCAGACCACCAAGCGAGTCCTCGTCTTGATCGGGCGAGGTATGAGGTTTATTCAGCATTTCCGTCTTCAACTCGCGCTCGAATGTGTAGACGCGAATGTCGCCATGATCATCATCATCATCATATTTCTTTTTGGCGTCCACACCCCACTGGCGTGGGAACTGCCTCGATTGCGCGCCCTCCCGAGGCATCCGGAGTTGGCGACCCACGTGTTTTTCCCTGATGTGCCTTCGGAACTCTGTGCAGGGCGAACCGTGGTATTCTTCGACTCCAGAATAGTACCACTGCGTTGTGTTCCTTCCGAGGATCGCAGAGGTAATTTTTCATAATTTTCATAATTTTTGTAATTTTCAAATTTTTCTATATATATTAACCCTTTTCTCTCTCTACCCTCTCATTTCTCTCTTCCCTCCCTCTCTCTTCTCTCACGCCCTCTTTCTCCCCTCTCTTCTCCGGCGGCCGACGGAGCGAGGCGGGGGCGAGGCGGAGGTGGCGCAGGCGAGGATGCGAGCGACGATGGGCGAGGATCGAGGCGGTGGAGGCACGTGGGAGCTCGTGGCGCGGTCGCGAGCCAGCGAGGCTTCGACGGCGTTTCTTCGCGGATCGGCGAGCTCGGGGCGCGAAATCTTCGATAGAGGTAGGGAGATGGACCCCCAGCTCGTGCACTTCTTTTCTCGCGAGTTTTGTAGGCCGTGGTGAGCTGAGCGGGCGTAATCAGGATTCTTGGGAAAAAATCATGTTTTAGGGCTCGTGGGCCGATCTCCCGTTTCATTACGTTTTTGGCCGATCCGAGGCCTTAGATGCATGCTAGGGGCTATTTGGGGGCTTCCCCCTTGTTTTCCCCCCTCTCCCATGGAGGTATGGGGGCGTGGGACGTTTTTCGGGTTGTTTCCCGCCGTTTCACGCTCAGACGGGTGTGACGGTCCTTCCAGTGACCGTCACAGCCTGTGACGCCCCCGGGTGGGTGCGTCACAGGGCCCGTTAGCCTTTTTGTGGTTTGTGGGTGTGACGGTCCCATGATAGACCGCCACGGCACTGTGACATGCCTGGGTTGGACCGTCAGGGATGATCTGACCGTTGGCTTTCGGTCGTTGGTTTTGACCGTTCGGGGTCAAGGACTGTGACGCACCAAGGCTGGCGCGTCACAGCCTTGTAACGCCCCTGTGTGGGTGCGTCAGAGCAGACGCGTTCCCACCTTCTAACGCACCAGAGTTGGTCCGTTACAGCCTGTGACGCACTGAGTGGGACGCGTCACAGTTGGTTTCATTTTGTCTTGTGACGCATCAGGGCTGGCGCGTCACAGACTGTGACGCACTAGGGCTGGCGCGTCAGAGATCGTGACGCACCAGGGTAGGCGCGTCACAACTGGTTTGCACCGAGCGTCTGACGTCCCTTTGTTGGTGCGTCAGAGTGGTTGTGACGGTCGAGGCTTGGACCGTTACAGACTGTGACGACCCAAGGTTAGACCGTCAGGCTCTGTGTTGCACCGAGGTGAGTTTTCGTGTTCTCCTCCTTGTTCCGCGATGTGTGGATCCCCGGTCAACCCGGTTGGGACCCAATGGTCGACCTGCGGCCTCGTGAGTGCCCCAGACACCCGTGGGATTCTGTGTCCGTGTTTTGAGGGTGTTGGGAGGACCGTGCTATCTCGTTTAGCGTGCCCATGGGTTTGAGAATCCGGGTGGCTTCTCGAGTGTCGGGCTTTCGTGTTACGCTAGACCGAGTCACCGTGTGTCAGTGGGGGTGCGGTGGGGTCTCCCCCGCATGTCGTGAGTTTTCCTAGAAGATGATTCCCGAGTGGGCCATGTGTTTGGCCTTGGACTGTGAGTCCGGCTATCAGCGTGGCAGCTTGTGTGTTGCCCTGGGAATCATGCTTCTGTGCTTTTCGCGTGGGCCATGTAGGTGGCCTTGGACTGCGAGTCCAGTTGCCAGCCTGGGGCTGGAGGGTTCCCGCCTTTCCCTGAGAGTGGGATTTGGTTTGGCGGCCAGTGAGCTACTTTGGGAACCGTGGTTCTGCGTTTCTGGGTGGCCGAGCGTGCGGCCCGTGGACTGTGAGTCATGTTTCTTCTCCGACTGTGGTCACTGTGCGACGGTGCTGGTACGTGGGATGGTCCCCGTACGTCATCAGGTTCGGACGTTGTTTTCCGTTGAGTTGAGAGTCTACTCCTTCAGTGACCCTCCACTAGTCGTAGCCTGCTTACACGCGTGTGGTCCCACCAGGGAGTGGTGGAGAGGCTATCCTTAGAGACGGTTTGTGGACCGGTTTTCGTCGGGCCTCGTGTCTAGCAGCCAGAGGCCAGCTGAGGGGAAAACTGGTCAGAGGGCCAGACCAGGGATGGACGGTGTGTGTGTGCACACGTGGTTGGGGGCGGTTGGACCCACGTCAACGGGCGTGACCCCAGCTAGTCACTTGTTTGTGGTTACTTGTACGGTGTCTCAGTTCCGCTGGGCCGGAGGGAGACACCTGAGGCGTGGACTAAGACGTCAGTGGACGTATTCGGCCTTGCTTCTAGTGGGAGGTACTCCTGTTCTGGACAGAGAGTGACAGACTGTCAGTTTCCGTGACTTTGACCTTTGGGTTTTCGGTCGTGTTGACCGTTGAGTTTTGGTTGTTTCGCCGTGGCGCGTGTGTCGGTTTTCACGCCATGAGACTAGTGCTAGTGGCCTTACCGAGGTTGCGTCTTGTCGTGCGGTACCCGTGACCAGGTGTCAGGGTTGCACTTTGGACAGCATGTCCAGGTTGGCCGTGTTCTGGGAGACAGGCCTCTACGGCGTGGTTGCCGTGGATTTTTACTTCGATAAGCGGTACTAGTGTAGTTCGGTGGCCCCCGACCGTGAGTTCGAGGTGTGTTTCCGATACAGTAGGAGTAGTTGTAGTGCCGGGTTTCGATCGGCCACCGGGTTTACTATTCCTACTGTTGCGGTTACTCTTGTAGCCTTCCTTTCCGCTACCACCGTTGTTTCTGGTTGGGGTTTCGCGAGATCCCTGCTGAGTCTCTATTTTGGAGACTCATTCCCTACTTTTCAGGTGTGGCGGTTCTTCTTCCTCGAGGTTCGAGGGTGCTGTTCGGAGGTTCTCAGTTGCCATCTCGTCGGGCCGAGTGTTCACTTGGCATGTGGTATATTTTTACTGCTTTAGACTGTACTTTCTGTTAGACTGGACTCTGCTGTAGCTGTAGTTGTTTATTTATTTCTGTTAATTGTTGAATTGTCCTACTTTATTTTCTATTTCTTTGTGCCTCCACACTCCTTTTAGCCCTTCCGAGCCCTCCCGACTCGTGGGCGGCGGTTCGAGTCTCGGGTTATCGGGTCTCTCCTGGTAATCGGATTCTCGGGTCGTTATATCTGAAGTAGTTGGAAAGTGTCGATACTTTCTGCGCAGATCTCGCATGATGGCTGGGCGATCGTCTGACAGGGTGTCTTTCCATTTTCTCATGCTTTAACTACCCAACCGCTTCATGTGTCCCGTTAGGATGGAACCGAGGAGTCTGAGGTGGCCGTCCGTAAGGAGAAGTCCCTTTAGCGTGTTTTCGAGGGGAGAATCATTTAAGGCAAGTAACCTCCCTTCGCCTATAAAAGGTCTGAAGGGCGTCTCTCCCTCTCCATCGCTTAGTGTTTTCTCTGACAGTCTTCCCTCTCTCCTTCTTCACGAAGCATTGTGCCGTTGAATTTGAAGCATGGAAGACACTCCGAAAGATGAAGATGCCGATGATGGAGTGCAGAGAGTCCTTACTGCTTTGGATTTGAAGGGAGTTCGATGGCCGACGGGCGGATTTGAAGGGGGCTCGACTTGTGGAAACATGTCGCCCTCTTTTATCAGTTCCGGCCGGCGCTTGCGGGGAGGGGTGTGACGGCGGACTGATGGGGGAATCAGGCATCCCTTTCACTCGTCCCTTCCCGCTCACTATCTGGAGGAGATTTCTCAAAATTCCTCTCCACTTCCTGCTTCGCCTTCTTTCTCCCCGCAGCTTCTTTCTCTCTCTTCTGACCTTCTCATCATTTCTTTCACTCTTCGGAGGGTGCCCCTCGACATCCTCTTTTATTAGTTGGCTTTCTCTTCCCCTTCATCTTCTTCGTTCAGCTTGGAAGGTAGCCTTCTTCTTCCTAATCCCTCTGTCAGCTTTGTTCCGAGTTACCCGAGCCAACGGGGTCATCTACCCTTAATCTGAGCCAGTTTCTGCACGAAGCAGAGTCAGTGGCTGGATGCGGGAAGGCTAACCGAGTCAGCCGAGCGATGGGCTCGTACGGCGGCGCCAGATGGATTTTTGCTTTTTTGACATGTATTGTCTTGGCTTCGGCTTTTCTGATGTACAAGTTGTTTGAATAAAAGAGAAATGAAACTTTGGTTTTATTTCATACTGCTTACACAATGCTTGGCGTTCAGAAGTAGAACTTGCGCAGTGTAGTCGCGTTCCACGTTCGAGGGATGGGTTCTCCTTCCATAGTAGATAGTCGATACGCTCCATTCCCGAGTTTCTCGACCACTAGGTTGGGGCCTTCCCAATTAGGGGATAACTTGTGCGCCGCCTCAAGTGGTCGAGAGGCTTCGGCTTTTCTGAGAACGAAGTCTCCAGGCTGGAAGTGTCTATCTCAGACTTTGGCGTTGTAGTATCGAGTGAGGCAGCGTTGATATTTCGTTGCTCGGATGCTGGCAATCTCTCGGAGTTCATCCGCTAGGTCGAGGTTTTCGAGCAGTTTTCGATCGTTTGCCTCGGGCGAGAAACAGATGACTCGAAGGGGGGGATGGGCAATCTCCAACGGGATCACAGCCTCGGTGCCGAACACCAACTGAAAGGGACTTTCACCGGTTGCCGTTCTGGAAGTCGTTCTGTGTGACCAAAGTACGTTCGGTAATTCCTCAAGCTAGCTGCCCTTGGCTTTGCCGAGCCTAGTCTTGATGCCTTTTAAGATAGTCTTATTGGCATTTTCGACCAGCCCATTAGCCTGAGGGTGGGCGACCGAGGTGAAGTGATTGCGAATGTTTAGGTCAGCGCATCTGTCTCGGAAATAACGAGAATCAAATTGCCGACCGTTATCGCTTACTATCGCCCGAGGGATGCCGTAGCGACAGATGATCGACTTCCAGACAACTGTCTCGGTGATCCTAGCTGTGGCTTCGGCCTCGATCCACTTGGTGAAGTAATCGATGGCGACGATGATGAACTTCTTCTGGGCCTGAGCTGTATGGAACGGCCCGAGGATGTTGATTCCCCACCGAGCGAAAGGATAAGGCTCGGCTAAGGTGACGAGCTCCGTTGCCGGCTGATGGACCAAGTGGTCAAATCGCTGGCATCGATCATAGTGTTGTACGTAGGTTGAGCAGTCGTGCTGCAGTGTGGGCCACCAGTAACCTTGCCGTAGCAAGATCCTGGCGAGCGACCTCCCTCCTAAATGTGCTCCGCACATGCCTTCATGAACCTCTTGAATCGCTCGGTTGGCTTCATCAGTATTGAGGCACTTCAGGAGAGGATCGGAGAAGGATCTTCGATATAGAGTGCCATCCAGAATGATGAATCGTCGAGCTTGGTACTTCAATCTCCGGGCTTCTTGGGGGTCGGGAGGTTCTTGAGAGTCTTGGAGCCACGACAGGTAGGGGGTACGCCAATCGCTTGGGGAGGCCGAGTCAACAGCCAGGAGCTCCGAATCAATGCTCGGTCGCTCTAGCTCCTCGAGAAGAACTGATCGAGTACCCTCGGGGTCAAGAGAGGAGGCTAGTCGAGAGAGGGCGTCTGCTCGGGAGTTTTCTTCCCGAGCTATTCGGACTACCTCAAAACTCTCGAACTGTTGTGCCACGGCTCTGACCAGCTGGAGGTATTTGACCATCGGTGCTTCTCGAGCTTCATGATCGTCGTTGACCTGGCTAGCGACCAATTGGGAGTCAGTGTAAGTTCTGACTCACTCAGCCCCTAGCTGCCGGGCCATGCGGGCTCCCGAGATAAGGGCTTCATACTCGGAGGCGTTATTGGACGTCTGGAAGTTGAACTTCAAGGCGTATTGTAGCTCTGCTCCTTCGGGGGACTTCAGGAGGATGCCGGCGCCGCTCCCCACCGAGTTGGAGGATCCGTCGACGAACAATTCCCAGGTTGGCCCGAGCGCGGACGGAGATTCTTCTTCGGTCGGGATGGTGCTCTCGGCGATGAAGTCAGCGAGCGCCTGTCCTTTGATAGCTGAGCGAGGTTGATACGATATATCATAGGCCCCGAGCATGATGGCCCACTTGACGAGGCATCCCGAGGCTTCAAGGTGAGCGAGGATCCTCTTCAGTGGTTTGTCGGTCAGCACGATGATGGAATGCCCTTGGAAATAGGGTCGGAGGCATTTGGCTGAGGTAACCAACGCTAGCATGAGTTTCTTGGTTGCGAGGCACCTTCTTTCAGCCTCATTGAGCACCTTGCTGGTGTAGTAGATCGGTCTCTCGACTCCTGAGTCATTTCTGACCAGGACCGAGCTAACTATGGGTGGAGTTTCCGAGAGATAGAGATGCAAGGCTTCACTTGGGATATGCTTGGAAAGCACCGGGGGCGAAGCCAGGAACTCTTTAAGCTCGGCGAAAGCTCTTTGGCATTCCTCGTCCCATGTGAATATAGCAGATGCCATTTTGGGCCCCCTCAATAGTTTGAAGAAGGGTAGGCATCGTTTGACTGCACGGGACAGGAATCTGCTGAGCGCGGCAATGCGCCCGGTAAGGCGTTGAACATCCTTGATGCAGGTGGGTGGGCACATGTCCAGGATGGCCTGGACTTTGTCGGGGTTGGCCTCGATCCCACGCTGGGTCACAAAGAAGCCCAGAAATTTCTCGGATCTTACTCCGAAGGCACATTTGGTGGGGTTGAGCTTCATATTATATCTCAGGAGGGTGTCGAAGGTCTCTGCTAGGTCGGCGAAGTGGTCCTCGGCCTTGGGGGTCTTGACGAGCATGTCATCGATATAGGCCTCGACGTTCCGACCGAGCTGTCCCTCGAACATATGATTGACCAGCCTCTGGTACGTGGCCCCAGCATTCTTCAACCCGAAAGGCATCCGGGTATAGCAGTATACGCCAAAGTCGGTGATGAAGGCGGTCTTCTCGATGTCTTCTGGATCCATTGTGATCTGGTGGTAGCCCAAATAGGCGTCCAGGAAGCTGAGTATCTCATTGCCCAAGGTTGAATCAACCAGTTGGTCGATGCTCGGCAATGGATAGTAGTCCTTTGGGGTGGCTTTATTCAAGTCGGTGAAGTCCATGCACATTCGCCACTTTCCCGAAGCTTTTGGCACCAGGACGACGTTAGCCAGCCACGTCGGTTACATGACCGATCTAAAAAGCCTAGTCTTTTGCCCCTTGGTGACTTGATCCTTGATGATCGCCTGCTTCTCTGGCACGTGCTTCCTTTTACGTTGTTGTACGGGCTTCATGGTCGGGTCGAGGTTGAGTTTATGCATTACCGTCTTTCCCGGTATCCCGGGGAGTTGATCATCAGACCATGCAAAGACTCGGATGTACCCGGAAAGAACATCTTTGTATTGCTGCTGAACCTCAGATGGTAGGTTGGCTCCAATCTTTACTCCTAGGGTCGGGTTTTCATTTAGGAAAACCGTTAGTAGCTCGCCTCCAGGCTCGGAGGTTGCGAGTTTTTCTTCGACTTCCCTGGGGCCCTTGTTCTTCCCGTCCGACCTTGTGGCTTCAACCGAGATATTATAGCGCCTTCTGGCCGTCGCTTGGTTTCCCCGGACTTCCCCCACCCCATTTTTAGTGGGGAACTTCATCTTTTGGTGATAGGTAGAGGGCACCGCTTTCGTTCGGCTAACGATTCCTCGGCCGAAGATCGCGTTGTGTGCTATCATACCCTTGATCACTATGAAGTCCACCATAATGGTAACGGTTTTGGGTGGGGTGCCGAGAGTAACTGGCAGGCTTAGGGCTCCCTCATGATAAGTGGCCTGGCCATTGAACCCGCAAAGGGGGGTTCAGATCGGGCGGAGTTTAGACGGATTCTCCCCCATCTTAAGGAAACACTCGTAAGACAATACATCAGGGGCACTTCCATTGTCAACTAGTATCCTGTCTATGTTACAATGGTTTATCGTGGCCGATATGACTAGGGCGTCGTCATGTGGGGTGGTCAGCCCTTCCAGGTCTTGGTCAAAGAAGACTATGACATGGGGCTCACTTGGCAGGGCCTTAGGGGGCTCGATGGCTCGGCTCGCCCGCTTAGCATGACGCTTCCTTCCTCGACCACTGTCTCCTCCTGATGCAGCTCCTCCAGCGATGACGTTGATGTGGACCCCGCGAGGAGCATTGTCGATTTCCCTTGGGGCGCCTCGGTCTTCCTTATGCCCGACCACGAATCGGGATAAATGTCCCTGGCGGACGAGGCGCTCGATCTCATCCTGGAGCTGGTGGCAATCGCCGGTGTGATGCCCGTGGTCACTGTGGAACAGGCAATGTTTGCTGCGATTGCGGCTTTTCGACCTCATTGGCTCGGGTTGGCGGAGGAGGCCTGAGCCTTTGATGTCTTCATATATCTCATACACTAGAGCGGTTAAGGGAGTATACCGCTCGTACTTCCGAGACGGTTCTTTGTGCTCCCCATCTCTGTTCCGCCTATTTCCTTGGCCCGAGCTTGACTCGGGTGCTCGCTTCTTGTCCCCCTCCCGACCCGAGCCAGTTGCGCCTCGGCATGCACTGAGAACTTCTTCGCACTCAGCATGGCGTAAGGCCAGAGTCACTAGCTCGGGAAGGGTCGAGGGAGGGTGGAGGACAAGTTTGCGGCGGAGGTTCTCATCCCGGGTGCCTCTGGTCAGTGCGGTTATGGCCGAGGCTACATCCAGGCAGGGGATTCTCAGGGCTTCCGATTTGAATTGGTTCATGTAAGCCTGGAGTCTCTCCCCTTGCGCCTATTCGAGAGCCAATAGCCCCGCTACCGACCTCGGGGGGGTGCTGCCGGTGAAACTTTCCTTGAATACTCGCCCAAACTGCTTGAAGCCTCGGATGGATCCGGGGGTGAGGGCCCGGAACCATGCTTGGGAGCCTTGGACCAGGGTGGTCGCGAAGGCTCGGCATTTGATGGCGTCGGACGCCCTGTGAAGGGTCATCAGGGCATCGAAGCTATCGAAGTGGTCGGCCGGGTCACCTTGGCCATCGTAAGGCTTGAAGATCGGGATGGAGGTTCTGGGAGATACCTCTGCCTTCAAGATATAGTCGGTGAACGGGGATCTCTCCTCGTCCTCTGGCGGAGAGGTCTTCTGTAAGGCGCGCTCCTGCTCTGTGAAGCGCCTCTCGAACTCTCGTAGACGGAGGGATAACTCCGGCTGCTATCGCACCGTGGGGCTAGGGGGGCGTGATGGCAGGCTGTCCTGGCGCTCCCTGGGGACTTCGGTCTCCAGGTGCGGACGGCGTGCCCTAGGTTTCCCCCGTTTCGGTGTGGAGGAGGCCTCTTGCTCCTGAGGGGGGGCTTGTGAAGGTCCTCCTGACCTGTTGCGAATAAGCTGCCGCCCTTGGAGGGTGAAGCGACCTCCGATAGTGTGTTGGGACGCGTCTCCGCGGGGAGGGCTTCCGGAGGGGCGCGTGACCTTCCTTCCCTGGCCGCCTGGGTCCTCATGAGTTCTACGAGGACATCCAGTTTTGCGTTGAGGGCTTGGAAAGCGTCAGCACCCTCGTTGGATGGTCGCTCTACTACCGCGGGCGGAGGTTGTTCGTCGGATGGGGTGCTGGCGTTGGAGGGGGGGTCTTGCGCAGCCTAAGAAGGACCTTCTCCCCCCACCACCATGGCCTTCCCCCTATCGCCGGCGGATCTCCTCCCTATACTTCTTCGCACCATACTGGCTCTTTGATCATTCCCATAGATGACACAAGATGAAGAGGGGCGATCTCACGCTGGTCCTGAGCTGGGGAGATGATCACCGATCTATGAACTGCAAGGAAGGGAAACGGATCAAGGGGCCCAGGGGTGGTTCCCTGGGGTAAACCCTCCGATGCCTAAGTCAGTAGAGTAGTGGTGGAAGCTATGAAAAGAGGAGTGGGGAGATGCACGAGATCCCTCTCCACCAAGGTGGTGAAGTGGTTCCTGCTCAGGGAGTTTTAGGCGTGTATAGGCCTTACCGTTTGCTGGAGGGAGTCCCCGGTTTAAATAGTGCGCTAGCCTCATGAGTCCCGTAAGCTGAGGAGTTTCAGGCGAGAATTACGTCCTCAACGTGGGCTCTTTACGTCCTCATCGTGGATCTTTATAGCCTTGAGGAGTCGTAGGTCCCTTATCTTTGTGAACTCCTGCTCATAAAGGGCTCTTAACGGCAATGGGGATAAGCAATCGTCGCTCGACCCAAGCATGAAGAGTGCCAACCCTATCCGGGCGATAGGCATAGCTCGGATGAGGCTCGGCCGGAGTGGGCGCGGAGCGCTAGCCTTTATCCCGGCGAGGGGGATAGGTTGCGCTTGGGTCTTCCTCCGACCGGACCGATGCTCGGGCCTTCCTAGCCTAATGGCCGCCGAGGAAGGGCTTAATCCCGAGTGACTTTATTGGGCTTTGATGCTAAGTGGGCCCTGCGGGGCTGTCACTTAGATGAGCTGGGCCTCGTTTGGTCCTGGTGCACCTAGTTCGGCCGCTCTTAGATGGGCTACAGAAATCCCCCTCTCCAGGTTCCACTAAGCCGGACGAAGTCGAACATTGGGTCAAAGAAATGGAAAGAATATTCAGAGTCATGCAATGCTCGGATCAAGATAGAGTTTTGCTTGCAACTTTTCAACTTGAAAGGGACGCGAGAGCTTGGTGGGAATCGGTGGAGGCGATCTTGCCCGATCCTCAAATCACTTGGGAGGAATTTTTGGAATATTTCAATGGCAAGTATTTTTTAGAAAGAGTCCAAGAAAGGAAGGTAGTGGAATTTTACACCCTTAAACAAAGAAGCCTCTCTGTAGCTTAATACGAGGCCCAATTTTCCCGATTGGCCCGTTATGCTCCACATCTATTAATATGGAGAGGATGAAGGCCAAGCGATTCATGAATGGGCTAAGGCCCCAATATATTCCCCAACTGGCGTCTATGGACATCAAAACATATGCTGAGACAATCCGAAAGGCCCAATTATTAGAAGATGCCATGGAGATGGCGGATAGAATCAAAGGAAGAGTCGTGAAAGAGTAAGTCATTGGCGTCAAAAATTTTAAATCAACATTTGGAAAGAAGAGGCCAAACGATGGAAGAACTCCTCAACAATAAGACAAAAAGCCTTGAGATGGAAATAGGCAAGCCATCCTTGCTGCATCTTCATCATCATCAAAAGATATCTACAAGTATTGTGACAAAGCTGGTGTGGGGAAATGCACTCGATTCGGGTCTTTTCATTCTTTTCAATCTTGGTTGCAGCGTTTGTTTTATCTTTTAACGTTTTATTAAGTGCGTGGGCGTGCCAGTCACCGAAGTGACAATTTATTCAGGCTTCAAAACTGGGGTGATCTGAAGCCACAGGTGCGCTCCGTCTGACTAACCAGACGACTATGGGTATCTGGTAGGGACTAAGAACCCGCTGCGTCATAAAGGTCACAGCGTTAATTACATCCCATCAGAGAGGAGAAAACCTTTGATTAAACGCCAGGAAAAGGGGCCCTCGGGCCTTAAATCGATATTAATTCAAGAAAGGAATGAGAATTCCAAACTTCAATAAAATAGCCCCTATTCAAGGGTAAACAGTTGAGCAAAGCCGGTCATTAATTGACCATTTCATATTTAGACAAGAGTCCCAAATTATAAACCACATGTCTGCCAGAAATATGGTAATTTTGATGTTCGGGATTAGATCCCGATGTAAATTCATTTGAACCAAGCGGGCTGTCGGCCCAGAGCGGCGTCAAACCATGACCATGATGGGATGATCCCAAGGTTCGAGCATGACCCGTAGAGGCCTTGTTAATATTCCCATGCATAGGGTCCAAGGGAGGTGAGAGCTTTGTTGTTTATTCTTTTATTTTTGTTGTATGTTTATTTATTTTCTTTCATTCTTTATGCATTATCATAATTTTTATCAATGATCTATGCCATCAGCGTCCTATTATCTTGTTTACGATTTATTATTTGTACTTTTTCTTTGATTTTTTTTATTATCACTTCTTTCTTCTTCTTTTATTCCTTTTGAAATGTAGAACGGGCTGAAGGCCACTGCGTCGACGCAGGAAGGCACTGCGTCGATGCATGGGGCCTGCCAGAGCTGGCACAACAATAGCGTTGACGCTAAGAAGGGCAGCGTCAATGCGTGTAAGGGGGACTACTGAAGGCCGCGTCGACGTGGGCCCTAGTTGTGTCCACGTGACTGCTGTCAGTGCCCAATCCAACCTTTCTTCTTCAACTGCTCATTGTTTGTTTGTTTTATTCAAGTTGTGGGCGGATTTTTAGAAATTCAAGGGGGTGTTAAACTTTAATTTTTTTTGTTGGTTTTCTTTCTTTTATTCTTTTGTTGTTCTTATATATATATTTTTTTGTCTCTTCTTAGTGTGTAGCATGCATAGACATATGAGTTGTTTATGCAAATGTCTACATGATAGCATGCAGAGTCCAGGTGATGCATCTATGCAGTGAGACTTTAGTGCTCAAGCAGGCATATAAAAATGCATATGTGGAAATGCAGGTTTGCTGCATCATCATGCAATGTCATACCTATTTAATTGATTCATTGATTGCCATCAATTTATTTTATTCTTCCTTCTTCTTTTAAAACAACTTGTATTTTCTTTGTTTTCTGCTGCCAGAACATCATTTTGTTCATTCCGATCTTCCCTTGATCAATTCAATCACATTGTTTGTGCAGAAGCGTGTTCGTAGCTTGTTTGATCATTTGTTCAGAGTGACTGCATTTCTCTTCAGCCTTCTTTCTTCAGTTCAGCATCGTTCTTTGCTTTCTACATTTGATGTGTTAGTCTTAGCATTATATCAATCGATCAGTCCATGTTTGAGCATTAGTTCAGATTTTTATTAAGTCCATAATTCTGAGGAAAATTGGGCATCACCTCCCTCGGACCAAAGCTTTAGGGTTGAAAAATAGGAAACACATCCACAGAAATTCTGAGATGGCTCCAAAATATAAGGATGCACGCAGAAGCGGCAACATCCGAGGATGCTCATGGAAGCGGCAATGTCTTTGAAACCCGAATTGGGCATGGACACCCTGAGGACTAGCCTACAAAGGGCGCAACTATCCCAGGGGTTAGCAGTGTTTCCATCTCTGAAATTTGCATTATTTTTGTTGGCCGCATGGCCATTAATGTCCAGCCCTCGATAAGGCATTCCCCCAGAGAACATGTTATAGAGAAGCAGATCCCTGAGGGGGTATGAGAGTGGCCAGGAAAGCATAAATCTAAACGATAGGCAATCATAGTGTATCCCTTCCCCATGGCGGGTTCTTGATCATAATCGGTAGCAAACCAGAGAGAAAGCATTTTATTACCCCATGGAGTGGGAGCACATGACCATGCTATGAAATTAGCAAGCATGTGCCCCAAATGGGGATAGGAGACTATAGCAGACGGTGCTCAGCAGTGGATGAAACACATAAGATCTGAAGAAACAGGCTCTAGTGGGCATTCAGGCAAACACTAATGTGCTCGTGCGCGACTGGCATGGGAGCCAGGGTAATTATGTACAACAAGCAGCAGACTCCCAACGAGTTGAGATTGAGCAAAAGAAAATAGCAGAAGAACTACAAATCCCCAACGATTTCAGGACAAAGCCAACGCCCCAACAACCCATAGCGCGGGTGAGAAGGCAAGCAGCCACCCTTCCACCAGCATTACAGCAAGTAGGGAGGGGCATAATTCCAGTAATATTTAGGATAGGACCAAAGCCTCAACAACTCATGGTATGAGTGAGAAGGTGAATGGCTACTCCTCTAGCAGCATTTTAGCGAATAGAAAATAGTATGCGCCTTGCAAACCCAGAACGTATGGATACTAGACGCATGGGGACAGACTGAACCCTGCCTAGGATATTGGGGAAAGGATTTGTAGAATTAATATTGCCCATGGAGGGCTTGAATCTGCCATGAGATACAGAAGGGTGCATTGAGGACGCACCTCAAACCAACAAATCAGAGGGGATAGAACCCACACCCATTCCATTACGGTTGGATAGGTTGCGCCTGTACCTCATCCACAGTACAACACTCTCCTCCAAGCGACGAAACAAAGAAGAAGAGAAGGGAAATGGGATAGCAAGCATCATAGCGAACTGGGGATTGGAAAAAATAAACTGCAAGGCAAGGCGCATTCATATCTAAATACAACAGAAGGAGCTTCCATTCATCCATAAAAAACAGAAGATGATACGTCATCCCAAGGCCCACATCTGGTGTAGTGCGCCAAAATTTATATAAATAATTTCTGGATTATTTTAAGAATTTTCTAGAATTTATTACGAATTTATAAAGCTTAAATGAACTAATAAATTGATATTAGGATTATAAGGCTCAATTATGTTAAATAATTAATCCAGTTTTGATAAATAAAGCCCAAAGGAGTTAAGGACCAAGCCCATTAAGTTTGGCCTATATTCTAGAAGGTTAATTAATTTATCCTCGGAATATAAGGATAAATACCCTTTTTATAGATAATTATGTGGATACAACAATAAAAGAGTTTTATTAAGTTTGAATTCTGTGCACAGTAGCTGTAGCGGTCTATCGTGCGACCGCCACAGGGCTCTGACGCACCAAGACTCGACCGTTACATTCTGACTAATTCCGTAAATGGAAGAACAAGCAAAAAGATTGGATCTTTGGGATCATATCTGCTAGAGACTTAATTGAGAGAACAAGTAGGGTTACTAAGGACTCTTAGGGATCAGGTTTTGGCCAACTAAGGACTCTAGAATCGACCTAATCCATGAAACCCTAGCAAAGTTCTATAAATAGGACCCATATTGGGACTGGGCGACCCTTACTTTTGGCTCGTGAAAAATCAAGGTAAGGAGTCATAATTTTTGGTAAGTCGTTTAGAAGCTTAATACTTTAGACTAATAGCTCCCAACATTTGTGCTAGGAGATACAGTATCCAAGGAGTTAGAAGCTTCCAAAGTTGCTGGTTCAACCATAGCGACCAAAGAATCTGAGTAAAAGTCCACCGAAGAACAGGAAATTAAGACGTCTAAACGAGGTATTTAGAAGTTGGTTCTTTAGAACTTTTTGTTCTAAATAGTTTCATATTTATACCCTCCAAATTTCACGTCTTTAGGTCAAGAGATTGAGGAGTTAGGACGGCGTGAAGTTGCTGAAAACCCACAGGAAGGGAAGGATTAGGGCGTGATTTGCAGACCCAAATTTGAAGTATAGAAGTTTGTAAAGAGGTAGGTCATCTCATGAACGGCAAGAATATCATGTTAGGGATAAAAGTGATAACGTAAAAGTTCATCGTTTAAAACACGCGTATCAATCTTAAAAATTTCAACTCACACTGGATGAAAGAGAGACGTAATATGGTGGCGAGAAGGGTTGAATCCACAAGGAAGAAAAGATTTTTAGAGTTAACAACCTTGGAGTCCTTTGGAAAATACTTGTGATTTTTCTTTGCTTAAAGAAAATAGTGAAATGATGAACAAACCAAACACTTAATTAAAAACACCTATGACTATGCACCTATGTTATAGAAAATAATTACATGAAGTGAAAAGAAGAGATAGAAGGAGGTAGAGAGGGTAGAAGATCAAAAACTATATCAAAAGAATAACTTCTTTTATTAACTTAAAAGAAAGAGTACATGAAGTGCAAGATAAGCTTACAATAAAGATGTGACGAGATTACAATGAAGTAAAATGAAACTAAAGCAATAATAAAAAGATGAGCCTGAGGTGTAAAGATTGTAGTAGCAATGGTGATGACGACGTCGTCTCCTCCTCGCCGAGCCTTGGAGAGGATCGCTCCGCCTTGAAAGAGATCGACGTGGAAAGAGATGGATGAAGAAGCCGTCGTCGTCCACGTCACGAGCCTTGGAACGTCTTCCGTCTTGATGTGCACACCGCCATGAAAGGAGAGTTGTAGAGGATAAACTTTGGAGAGAAATATAGAGAGGAATGTGGAAGGGCTTGTGTGGAGATGAAGAAGGAAGAAGATGAGATAGTAAAACAGTGAAAAAATAAATATAACTCGTAAACTAAGAAGAATTGGAGGAAGTGATAGAAGAAGAAAATCTATATCTACAAGAGAGGAAGAACTTTGATGAAGAACGTAGAGAAAAAAGAAGAGTGGAAGAGCTTCAAAACGGAGGAAGAATAGAGTGTAGTGTCTCAGATGAACAGTACAAATACAGGACATCACCTTAAAAAAGAGATTATAACTTAAAAACAATATAGAATTAGAAGATGGTTTAGAAGAAGAAGTTTAAGAGATTTTAAAAACAAAGAACGTTTATGAAGAAGGTAAGAGGAGAAAATGACTAGAAGGGTGAGAAACAAGGGAAAGAACAGAGAGAAACACTGGTTCATAGGTGAACATGACAGCACAGTGAAAAACATGAAATAGCTTGAAAACAAGAAGGAACTGGAAGATGAGACAGAAGAAGAAGTTGTATAGGACTTAATAACAAAGAACTGTCATGAAGAAAGCAAGAGGAGCAAATGAACTTACATGAGAGAAATCGGCGACCTAAGAAGATGTGAGAGGGAGAGAAAAATGCCAAAGGAAGAACCCAATTCTCCTCCTTGTCATGGGCTATTTATAGGGAAAGTTGGATAGATGGAGGGTAGAGATTGTATCAAAAGGAAATGGATGACTGAGATTTAGGTAGAATATGATGCATGGGGAAGAGGAAAAGGAGGTTAGTACACCCTCATTGGGCTTTGGACAACCCCCTTCCCAAGACTCATCATTCCTCTCCTTTATTTCAAACTTTGAATTCACTTTTCCCTCCAACCAAGATGTGTGCTTCTTCTCCTCTATTTCAAACTTCGAATTTTCTTTTCCCTCCAACCAAAATATTTTGAGTTATCTTTTCACTCCAACCAAAATATGTCTTTTTTTTGTTTGACTTGGTCAAAGTGGTGATGACAATTTTGTCCCCAGCTTCTCTTACAATTATCTTCAGTGTCCTGCACACACATAATTATAATTTAGTTCATAAAAATTATCATAATGTGTACATAAATCTTAAACACTCATGATTAATTATGCAATGGAGAATTACTGCTCATGGCCCTCAACTTTAATTCATTAAATAATATGGTTTTTTGCATGAAAAACATTGTTAAAAGTGAATTTGTAAAAAAACCATTCCTAAAAATACATTAGCAGGTATATCACAGAGTTAATTCAAATAGTGCATAAATGCCATTTAAGCGTGATTTTCTTGCAAGTTGTTGGTAAAAAGAAGTGATATGCATGCAAATAAATATGGCATTTTTGCACAATTTAGATTACACAGTGATATACCTGCTAATACATTTTTAGGAATGGTTTTTTTGTAAATTCACTTTTAACAATGGTTTCCATGCAAAAAACCCTAAATAATATCACCAAATTAATCAATTTACGTGAAATACCCAATTTACATGTAAAGTTAAGATTAACAATGGGACATGCATAATTATCTAATTATATGCACATAAAACGGTGTACATGTGATGAATTACCATCGAAAATAGACACTTATCACACCCCCCAACTTACTCATTGTTAGTCCCTTAGCAATGCAAATAAATTAAAATTTAGGACAAACAAGAGTTTATAAAATTCAAACTCTCATATCCAGCTCTCCCTTCATAAAATCAACCAAAGATTAAGAATCTAGAATCATTAATACACACTAACCTTACGTAGGAACTACATGATCAAGAATTTAAATCAAAGCTCAATAGCGCGTGTGCATATGTAACTGCCAAATTCACAGCTTAGACAATTACATCCCTCATTCGCTATTCCAAGTAAATACCTTTCAACCCTGCACCTCTTAGATCAGAGCATTAAGTATATTAGCTTTTTGTCTGCCTTATTGCTTTGTCCCTTTGGGATCTTTTATACCATACATGATGCTGCACTACCCTTCACTGCTCAATGCGAACCTCGACTCTTGCCTTAGGAGAAGCAGGCCCGGTTTCACAGATCAAGGTTCCCTTTTCCGTTTTACGCGAACCTCAACACGTCTTAGGTGAAGTAGGCTTGGTTACTAAGACTAGGGGCATTTTTCATGGTGTGTTTTTTTCTTTTTTTTCATTTTTCTCTCTTTTTTTTTACCATTACGATTATTTGCTAGATAATTTAGCAGAAAGTTTTGTAAAAAGATCTCTTTTCTTAAGAAGTGCAGAATATCAGACAGCATACCAAAAATAGCAGAGGGCTTATCTTGCTTGTTTCATTAGTGTGCAACATGAATTTTTTTTTCAAAGTGCATATGAACTTTAAAGGGATTCTTATATCAATTTTCCATGGCTAGATTGACTAAATTTTTCATCATCCTTTTCCCTAGTCTTTTCTAATCCAGAATTACTTTTAATTTAAGCATGAATCATGAAACTCAAAATGGGGTTTACATCTTTCTTCTTTCATGCAATGATGACATGCAAGATAGAACTCCTATCAGGTTGTACTATATGCATCATGAAAATTTTTCTCTCCCCCCCCAACTTGAATGACATTGCCCTCAATGGCATGTAGAATATATGAACATGACAATGCATACATGAATGTTTGGGAAGGAAAGGTACAACCTGGGGTGCGCAAACGTGGCTATTTTGGCACGTAGTTTTCCGAACGACTTCTTCCAGCTCCTACAAACACAAATAAAAATGACTCACTAGATTTTTGAAGAGAAATAGTTAGGTTGCCTCCCAACAAGCGCTAAGTTTAACGTCTTCAGTCAGACGACATTCTTGTATTTATCATGGGTCACTCAGTGGGATTGATTCCTTTGATGGAAGTTGTGTGTTCTCCAAGTAGAGTTTGAGACGCTGACCATTGACAGTGAAAATTTGACCATTTTTAGGATCTAGAATTTTAACAGCACCATGATCAAAGGCTTTGAGCACAAAAAATGGTCCATCCCATTTAGACTTTAATTTTCCGGGGAATAAGCGCAACCTTGAATTAAAGAGCCAAACTTTTTGATCATGTTGAAATGATTTTCTCACAATGTGTTTATCATGGAAAGCTTTGGTCTTGGCTTTGTAAATCTTGGCATTTTCATAGGCTTCATTCCTCAACTCCTCCAACTCATTTAGTTGTAGGGCCCTATGAGATCCGGCTTGGGCCAAGTCAAAATTGAACTGCTTAATAGCCCAATAGGCCCTATGCTATGCTCAAGTGGAAATATTGAGGGTGAACTCAAGTTGCACTTTAGTCATTTTGTGAAACTCAATTTGTAGGTCTAAGTCACATCTAGGTCATTAGGTAATTTGTGTGACAACTTATTTGTGTTTGCATAAAAAAATAGAAAAAATAAAAATAAAAATAAAAAAAATTCATCATCTTCTCTCTCTTCGTCCTAGTTTGTGTCAAAACCAAAAAAAAAATAAAAATCATCATAAAAAAAATCTCTCTCATCTCTCTCTTCGTCCTAGTTTATGTAAGGAAGAAGATCACAACATCCAAACCTACTAGGACCCATTCAGGAAATAGAGAAAGTCTTGTATCCAAGAGACGATCTCCAAGAATATCTTATGGCCGAAAATCAAGGATCTCACCACCAAAATCTCATAGCCGGAAATCCCAATCCTCCAAAGCAAATGAAAGATTATTTCATTCCCAACCAATATCAACCTCCATCTTACATTTACATTCCTCAAAATCAAGCCATCCATTATGAGATCAAGTCAAGCACAATTCAAATGCTCCCCTCATTTTATAGAAATACCAATGAGGACCCCTACAAGCACATTGATGAATTTTTAGAAATTTGTTCCACGGTAAAAATTCAAAATTTCTCGGATGATGCCCTTAGATTGACCCTCTTTCCATTCTCTCTTAAGGATAAGGCTAAATATTGGTTAGGCACTATAGAGAAGCCAATGAGAACTTGGGCTGAGATGCAACAAGAATTTTTAAAGAAGTTCTACCCTATAGGCCGCACCAATACCATGAGAAGTGCAATAACGGGTTTTACCCAAACTCTAGGGGAATAAATGCATGAGTCATGGGAAAGACTCAAGGAATTGCTTAGGAAGTGTCCTCACCATGGGTTGTCCAAATGGCAAATAGTCCAAGTTTTTTATGAGGGTATATCCGATCAAATTAGACAAATGGTAGATGTATCATGTGGAGGGGCATTCATGAGCAAAAGTGAGGATGAGGCGTATGATTTGTTCGAAATGCTTAGTGAGAATTCTATCAATCATGCTTCTTTATCGTCCTATGAGAGATCCATTGGGCCCTCCAAGCGGGCCTGATTATATGAGGTCAAGGCCTGGGATGATTTTGAACCAAGATTGGACATAAGTCTCATCACTCAAAAGTTGGATAAAGTAGAGAGTCTGACTCAAAAGTTAGACCAACTCTTGACTTTGAAAGACCCTTCTTGTCAACCATCATCCCATTCCTACTCGGGTCAATCTGTCACTCCACATGAGACATGCACTCTATGTGCAAGCCCATCCCATCACATCACGGAGTGTCCAACTGCGGCTCAATTACCCCCTACCATCCATGAGCAAGTCTTTGTAGCCTAAGAATTCTCTAAGCCCAATAATGACCCATTTTCAAACACATACAATCTGGGTTGGAAGAATCACCCGAACTTTTCTTGGAAATCCCAACAAGCTCCACCTCAAGCAACCAACCCCTCTATTCATCAAGCCCAAAAGTAACCCATGCAAAGTCAATTTCAAACCCAACCCAACACCTTCAATCCATTTGGTAGAGGTCCACAAGCTCAATTCCTTCCTATGGGCTATTCACATTTTCAATCTAATCAAGGCCAACCCACTTACCAACCTCCGCCTCAATCCAACTTTGAAGATAAATTCAATCAACTCCAACAAATCATCTTGAATCAACAACAATCCATTTCCAAGTTGGAAAGTCAAATAGGACAATTGGCGGAAGCTACAATGAGAAGAGAAGTGGGTCAACTTCCAAGTCAACCCGTGGCCAACCCAAGAAACCAACCCCCGGGTTTTCCTCCACAACCGGGCCTCCTATCTCAACCCATCCCACAAGCCCAACCTAAAGGCCCACAATTTGAAAATGTCAAGGCTATTTCAACTTTGAGGAGTGGGAAGGTGTTAGATGACCCATACAGGGATGAAAGGAGTTGCAAGATTCCATAGAAAAGAATCAAGATAATGAGGATGCAAGCAAGGAGGATTGCACTCAAGATAAGTTGGGGGGATATCCTAAAGGGAAAGGAAAGGCCCATTAAGATCCAAATTTCTATCAACCCAAGGTCCCCTTTCCTAATGCCCTAGAATCCAAGCCCACTAAGAGTAGGCCAGCCTAAAATGAGGAATTCATAGAGCTCTTTTCACAAGTTCACATCAATATTCCACTTCTAGACGCCATAAAACATATTCCGACCTACGCCAAATTCTTCAAAGTGCTTTGCACTCCAAGAAGAGTACCCAAGTCGACCCTTAAGAAAATTTGGCTCTCCGAGGATGTTAGTGCGGTCTTGATGAACAATCTCCCTAGAAAGTTGATGGATCCCGGTGCTCCCCTCATCTCATGTGATATAGGTGGTGTAACCTTTGACCGTGCCCTCCTCGACTTAGGAGCTAGTGTCAACCTTTTACCCACCTCTGTTTATGAGTAATTTGATATAGGGGAACTCAAGCCAACTCCCGTCATTCTCCAACTGGCCGATCGCTCAGTCAAGACCCCTCAAGGTTTGATAGAGGATGTGATTGTGAAAGCCCATGATTGCTACTTCCCCGTTGATTTCCTCATTCTTGACATGGCCTCCTCCTCGGAGCTAAGTCACACACCAATCATATTAAGACGCCCATTCCTTGCTACTGTGAAAGCCAACATCAATTGTGCTACGGGGACGATGGACATCTCATTCGGAGGTCAAAAAGCTTCTCTCAATGTGTTCAAAGTCTCTCAATATTTGGACCTAGATGAAGAATGCCACTTCATAGACATCTACGATGAACTTATTGAGAATAATCTGGGCATGGGTCAAATAAGGGAGGTCAATGCTCTTCAAGATTCCCCTCATCATAGTAGCATTTGGCATAAGGTTGAACCACTTCCAGCTTTGCAAGATGAACCAGCCCTTTCATCACTTGAAAGTCCTCCTAAACCTGAGCTTAAGCCCCTTCCGGACTCTCTCAAATATGCATTCCTAGGCCCCGATCAAACCCTTCCTGTTATCTTACCTTCCAATCTTACCCCTACCCAAGAAACACTTCTCCTAGAAGTCCTTAGGACTCACAAGGGTGCCATAGGTTAGATAGTGGCCGATCTTAAGGGGATAAGTCCATCTATTTGCATGCATCACATTTACATAGAGGACAACGCCAAACCTAGTCGGGAAATGCAAAGGAGGTGGTGAAGAAGGAGGTTGTCAAATGGCTCGATGCGGGAGTTATTTATCCCATATCGGATAGCCAATGGGTGAGTCCCACTCAAGTGGTTCCTAAGAAATCGGGACTCACCGTGGTCCAAAATGAATAAGGAGAAGATGTGCCCACTAGGCCCACCACGGGATGGAGAGTGTGCATCGATTATAGGAAACTCAATGCCATGACCAAAAAGTACCATTTCCCACTCCCCTTTATTGACCAAATTCTAGAGAAATTGGCGGGCCAAAGATATTTTTGTTTCCTAGATGGATATTCTAGGTACAATCAAGTGGCCATTTATCCATAAGACCAAGAGAAGATCACATTCACTTATCCATATGGAACATTTGCCTTTCGGAGAATGCCATTTGGTCTTTGCAACGCACCGGCCACTTTTTAAATGTGCATGATGGCCATTTTCTCTGATATGGTAGGAGAATTCTTGGAGATCTTTATGGATGATTTTTCTGTGTTTGGGGAGTCATTTGAAAACTGCTTGGAAAATTTGAAGAAAGTGCTTGCGAGATATATTGAAACCAACCTTGTTCTTAGTTGGGAAAAGAGTCACTTCATGGTTCAAGAGGGCATAGTTATGGGCCATATTGTGTCCGAACGGGGTATAGAGGTGGATAAAGCCAAGATCGACCTTATTTCTAATCTCCCTCCTCCGACCTCTGTGAGGCAAATTCGTTCATTCCTCGGCCATGCCGGTTTTTACCACCGGTTCATAAGTAACTTTTCTAAGATTGTCCGTCCGTTAACTCTTCTCTTGGCCAAAGACACTCCATTCCATTTAGATGCTGCCTGCCTTGAGGCTTTCAATACCCTTAAAGAGGCTTTGACCAAGGCACCCATTCTCTAATCTCCTAATTGGTCTTTACCTTTTGAAATCATGTGTGATGCCTCCGACTATGTTATCGGGGTAGTTCTAGGCCAAAGAATTGACAAGTGTCCGGTGGTGATATATTATGCGAGTCGCACCCTCGCCGATGCTCAGCTTAACTACACCACCACGGAAAAGGAGCTGTTAGCTATTGTCTTTGCCCTTGAAAAATTTTGATCATATCTCTTAGGGGTAAAAGTAATTGTGTACTCTGATCACTCAGCTCTCAAATATTTATTCTCTAAGAAGGATGCCAAACCTAGACTCATTAGGTGGATCCTCCTACTCCAAGAATTTGATCTTGAGATCCGAGACAAAAAAGGTTCTAAGAATACAGTTTCCGATCTTCTTTCTCGGATTCTCACAACTGATAATGCTCCTTTGCAAGATTCATTTCCAGATGAACACCTCTTGTCCATCACCCATAGTCAACTCCCATAGTTCGCAGACATTGTCAACTACTTAGCTATGGGACAAATTCCTAATGGGTGGTCTAAACATGAAAAAGAACATTTCTTTGCCAAAATCAAACACTATTTCTGAGAAGATACTGAATTGTTCCACGTAGGTCCAGATCAAATAATTAGGAGATGTGTCCCTGAGGAAGAACAACAAAGTGTCCTGAATTTTTGTCACACTCTAGCTTGTGGGGGACACTTCGCGGGAAAGAAAACAGCCGCCAAAGTGTTGCAAAGTGGATTCTTCTGACTCACTCTCTTCAAAGATGCCTATAAATTTAGCAAGACTTATCTTAGGTGTCAAGCCATTGGAAACATGAGCAAACGTGATATGATGCCACTCAACCCCATTCTAGTTGTCGAAATCTTTGATGTTGGGGGAATTGATTTTTTGGGGCCCTTTCCGCCATCATTCGGACATGAGTATATTCTTGTGACAGTCGACTATGTGTCTAAATGGATTGAAGCCATTGCCACCCGGACTAATGATCACAAAGTTGTCATGAAGTTTGTCCAAAAGAATATATTTTCAAGGTTCGGGTGTCCGAGGACGATCGTTAGTGATGGAGGTTCTCATTTCACTCTTGCCTAATTTCGAGCTCTTCTCAGGAAATATGGGATCACTCATAAGATTGCCACCCCCTATCACCCCCAAACAAGTGGCCAAGTGGAGACATCCAATAGGGAGATCCAAAATATCCTGCAGAAATCTATTAGGCCCGATAGGAAGGATTGGTCCGAAAGATTGGATGACGCTCTTTGGGCCTATCGGACAGCATACAAAACCCCCATTGGAATGTCTCCATATAGGTTAATCATTGGAAAAGCTTGTCACTTACCCGTTGAGCTTGAGCATAGGGCCTATTGGGCTATTAAGCAGATCAATTTTGCTCGGCCCAAGCCGGATCTCATAGGGCCCTACAACTAAATGAGTTGGAGGAGTTGGGGAATGAAGCCTATGAAAATGCCAAGATTTACAAAGCCAAGACCAAAGCTTTCCATGATAAACACATTATGAGAAAATCATTTCAACATGATCAAAAAGTTTGGCTCTTTAATTCAAGGTTGTGCTTATTCCCCGGAAAATTAAAGTCTAGATGAGATGGACCATTTGTTGTGCTCAAAGCCTTTGATCATGGTGCTGTCAAAATTCTAGATCCTAAAAATGGTCAAATTTTCACTATCAATGGTCAGCGTCTCAAACTCTACTTGGAGAACACACAACTTCCATCAAAGGAATCAATCCAACTGAGTGACCCATGATAAATACAAGAATGTCGTCTGGCTGAAGACGTTAAACTTAGCGCTTGTTGGGAGGCAACCCAACCATTTCTCTTCTAAAATCTAGTGAGTCATTTTCATTTGTGTTTGTAGGAGCTGGAAGAAGTCATTCGCAAAACTACCTGCCAAAATAGCCACGTCTGCGCACCCCAGGTTGTACCTTTCCTTCCCAAGCATTCATGTATGCATTGTCCTGTTCATACATTCTACATGCCATTGAGGACAATGTCATTCAAGTTGGCTGGGGAGAGAAAATTTTTCATGATGCATATAGTACAACCTGATAGGAGTTCTGTCTTGCATGTCATCGTTGCATAAAAAAAGAAAGATGTAAATCCCATTTTGAGTTTCATGATTCATGCTTAAATTAAAAGTAATTCTGGATTAGAAAAGACAAGGGAAAATGATGATGGGAAATTTAGTCAATCTAGCCATGGAAAACTGATATAAGAATCCCTTTAAAGTTCATGTGCACTTTTAAAAAAAGAGAGAGGGATAGAGAAAAAAAAGAAAAAATAAGGGAATGAATAAATAGGCAGAGTGAAGCTACCTGTAATTCGAGAGCTTAATTCAAGATGTGGGTAGAATTGAAAATCATCTTTAAGTGAAAGGTAGAAGACCCATTCATCTAGACTGTTTGATAGTCACTAGTCAAGTTATATCACTCATGCACAAAGAGATATTTAATTTTGAGTGTATCCTGAGGAAATGTCTAAACACATGGACTGATGAAATTTATACCGAATACATTCTACTTGAACTTGTAATACTCCAAAGTCTAAATCATTATGCATAATGTTCTTTCCATGATTTGTGACACATGAGTGTTTGCTAGTCCTAATTTTATAATTGTTTACATTGCTAAGGGACTAGCAATGTTCAAGTTGGTGGGTGTGATAAGTGTCTATTTTCTATAGTAATTCATCGCATGTACACCATTTTATGTGCATATAATTTGGTAATTATGCATATTCTATCGTTAACTCAACTTCGCATGTAGATTGGACCTTTCACGCAAATTAATTAATTTGGTGATTTTATTTAATAAAATGGAGTTGAGGGTCATGAACATTAATTATCCATTGCATAAAAATGAGCAATTGAGATTCATGAGCACATTATGGTAATTTTTCTGGACTAAATCATAATTATGTGTGTGCAGGACACCGAAGGTAATTGCAAAAGAAGCCAGGGGCAAAACTGTCATCACCACTTTGACCAAGTCAAATAAAGAATTCAAAATATTTTGGTTGGAGAGAAAAGAAAGTTTAAAATTTTGAATTCAAAGTTTGAAAAGGAAGAATTCAATGTTTAAGTTTGAAAAGGAGGAAAAGGACATTCAAAGTTTGAAAAGGAGATCCAAAGTCCAAGAAAGGGGGTGCCCAAAGTTCAAAAAAGGGGGTGCCCACCTCCTTTTCCTTTTCCCCATACACCATCTTCTATCTAAATTCCATCCATCCATCTCTTTTTGATACAATCTCCACCCTCCATTGACCCAACTTTCCCTATAAATAGCCCATAACAAGGAGGAGAAGGGAGTTCTTCCTTTGGCATTTTTCTCTCCCTCTCACATCTTCTTAGGTCGCCGATTTCTCCCACGTAAGTTCATTTTCTCCTCTTGTGTTCTTCATGAAAGTTCTTTGTTTTTAAGCCTCTACAATTTCTTCTTCTGCCTCATCTTTCAATTAATATCCATCTAGGAAACAAAAATATATTTGGCCCGCCAATTTCTCTAGAATTTGGTCAATAAAGGGGAGTGGAAAATGGTCCTTTTTGATCATGGCATTGAGTTTCCTATAATCGATGCACACTCTCCATCCCGTGGTGGGTCTAGTGGGCACATCTTCTCCTTGTTCATTTTGGACCACGGTGAGTCCCGATTTCTTAAGAACCACTTGAGTGGGACTCACCCATTGGCTATCCGATATGGGATAAATAATTCCCACATCGAGCCATTTAACAACCTCCTTCTTCACCACCTCCTTCATGTTCAGGTTCAACCTCCTTTACATTTCCCAACTAGGTTTGGCGTTGTCCTCTATGTAAATGTGATGCATGTAAATAGACGGACTTATCCCCTTAAGATCAGCCACTGTCCAACCTATGGCACCCTTGTGAGTCCTAAGGACTTCTAGAAGAAGTGTTTCTTGGGTAGGGGTAAGATTGGAAGCTAAGATAACAGGAAGGGTTTGATCGGGGCCTAGAATACATATTTGAGAGAGTCCGGAAGGGGCTTAAGCTCAAATTTAGGAGGACTTTCAAGTGATGAAAGGGCTGATTCATCTTGCAAAGCTGGAAGTGGTTTAACCTTATGCCAAATGCTACTATGATGAGGGGAATCTGGAAGAGCATTGACCTCCCTTATTTGACCCATGCCCAGATTATTCTCAATAAGTTCATCGTAGATGTCTATGAAGTGGCATTCTTCATCTAGGTCCAAATATTGGGAGACTTTGAACACATTGAGAGAAACTTTTTGACCTCCGAATGAGATGTCTATCATCCCCGTAGCACAATTGATGTTGGCTTTCGCAGTAGCAAGGAATGGGCGTCCTAGGATGATTGGGGTGTGACTTAGCTCCGAGGAGGAGCCCATGTCAAGAATGAGGAAATCAACGGGGAAGTAGCAATCATGGACTTTCACAATCACATCCTCTATCAAACCTCGAGGGGTCTTGACTGAGCGATCGGCCAGTTGGAGAATGACGGAGGTTGGCTTGAGTTCCCCTATATCAAATTGCTCATAAATAGAGGTGGGTAAAAGGTTGACACTAGCTCCTAAGTCGAGGAGGGCACAATCAAAGGTAACACCACCTATATCACATGAGATGAGGGGAGCACTGGGATCCTTCAACTTTCTAGGGAGATTGTTCATCAAGATCGCACTAACATCCTCGGAGAGCCAAATTTTCTTAGGGGTCGACTTGGGCCCTCTTCTTGAAGTGCAAAGCTCTTTGAGGAATCTTGCGTAGGCCAGAACATGTTTTATGGCATCTAGAAGTGGAATATTGATGTGAACTTGTGAAAAGAGCTCCATGAATTCCTCATTTTGGGCTGGCCTACTCTTAGTGGGCTTGGGTTCTAGGGCATTAGGAAAGGGGACCTTGGGTTGATAGAAATTTGGATCTTCATGGGCCTTTCCTTTCCCTTTAGGATCTCCCCCCAAATTATCTTGAGTGCAATCCTCCTTGCTTGCATCCTCATTATCTTGATTCTTTTCTATGGAATCTTGCAACTCTTTTCCATTCTTGTATGGGTCATCAAACACCTTCCCACTCCTCAAAGTTGAAATAGCCTTGACATTTTCAAATTGTGGGCCTTTAGGTTGGGCTTGTGGGATGGGTTGAGGTAGGAGGCCCGGTTGTGGAGGAAAACCCGGGGGTTGGTTTCTTGGGTTGGCCACGGGTTGACTTGGAAGTTGACCCACTTCTCTTCTCATTGTAGCTTCTGCCAATTGTCTTATTTGACTTTCCAACTTGGAAATGGATTGTTGTTGATTCAAGATGATTTGTTTGAGTTGATTCAATTTATCTTCAAAGTTGGATTGAGGCGGAGGTTGGTAAGTGGGTTGGCCTTGATTAGATTGAAAATGTGAATAGCCCATAGGAAGGAATTGAGCTTGTGGACCTCTACCAAATGGATTGAACTCCTTCCTTTCTTAAGTTTTTGAATTGACTATTTCAAAAAAAAGAACGAGGGATTACGCATCAAGTAAGTCTTTAAACTCATTCCTCTCATTTTGTGTCATTTTCTTAATGATTCTTGCATATTGTGGTTAGATAGGTTCAAAAAATAAATAAAAAATGCTTCACTTGAACTCAATAAAAGTCTTCATTTCAAGAGTAGAAATCACACTTGTATGTTTTAGGTCATGCATCATTTTGGATAGTATTTATTTTTCCTTGTTGTTTAATTATTGTTAATTGCATTGTTGAAGATTGCGGGAGGCAAGGTGAGTACTCTAACTTTTCCAAAAGCATGCTCATGCATTTTCATGCTTGCATAGAACCCCTTGTTTGAACTTAGTTTGTTGCATATCATTTCAAAGTATCTTAAGGGTAATACCCATAAGCAAGATAAGGTAGGGATTTCATCACCCTTCTTTAGCCCACAAACCACAATTCCCCCGCATCTTTGCATCACCTAGACCTTAAATAAAATCTAGTAGATATTGGCCCTAGGTTCACATTGTGGTTCTTGTGTTATTTGGACTTACTCTCTTGTGAAAACCGGTGCCTAAGGCAAGACGGTCGGACGACAAACGCCTTAAGCGGGCTAGTGATTTTTAATTAGGACCTTGCGAAAGCAAGGGGAGCCTCCCACTGCCCCACCTCTTACCTGGCCGGTGAAAATATTGAGGGTGAACTCAAGTTGCACTTTATCCATTTTGTGAAACCCAATTTGTAGATCTAAGCCACACATAGGTCATTAGGTAATTTGTGTGACAACTTGCTTGTGTTTGCATAAAAAATCAAAACAAAAAAAAAATCAAAAAAAACCTTCTCTTCTCTCTATTTCTCCTAGTTTGTGTCAAAACAAAAAAATCATAAAAAATTATCATTTTACATTCATATAGTGATTAATTCATTGCATTTGCATCATTTAAAAAAATAAAAATCATAATAAAAAGTAAATTTCAAAAAAAAATAGGTGAGAAAATTCCAATCTTTGAGTGGGCTAATAAATTCGATGAGGTGAACTTGTTGGCCCATGTTTCTTGATCTACTCTTTGGGCCATGAATTTAAATTCTTTCATTTCACCTCATTATCATGATCATAATGACATGTGGTGTCACGCCCCGAGCGCGGAAGATACACAGAGATGCGTGACGAGTTTATATCATTCATGTCAATCAGAGTATTAGTGTATTCGACACAAAGACAGAGTGCGCAAATATAAAGATAACCCAATCCTTTATTCCTTAAGAGTACTTGATTACAACTCTGTTGAACAATCAAAACTTAATAAAAAGAAAGTACAAAGTTGACACAAGAAAATATGGAAAAATTCAAGACTAGTTGACACTGGAAAAGCTCTATCTCTTTCACTCTTGACCTTCCCCGTCAGATTGAGTTCCCTCATCGTCGGACTTACCTGAAAAGTAGGGAAACACTGAGTGAGCGAACGCTCAGTAGGAAATTATATCTCAAGAGCTAGCAAGGGGTTTAAGTAATTACATTTTTATGAATGCACTATAGCTATGCATGCTCGCATAAAACGACAAGATAGAGAGTATATCAACAAGATAACAAGGTGAGCTATTCATGAACTTTCAAGTAATAGATGTCAGGATGTTCAAGCAAGTAATTTCATCATGTCATGTCAAGAACTTGGATATCACGTTTCAAGCCAGCAAGTAAAGAAAATACCCGTTTTCGGGTCACGCAAGTCATGTCATGTCAAGTCGAGTCAAGTACGAGATTTTTGTGGAATGTCCAATCAAGCTAGTCATGCACTTCGGTACAATGCCATACCGTGATCATTACAACTCCCATGGGCACTAGTACTTTCGGGTGCTCCTCCTAGGACCAGATCGGGCCCTATAAGCGCAGGCATTGGTCATGTATTTTGACATCCACTTTGTGTATAGCCAATAAGGAGTTTCAAGGATAAAGAACTTGTATGAACTTAGAGGTAGATAGCATTTCAAGAATTTGAACATGACAATAATGACGATAATAACGGTGTGATCACGAGTATCGATAAAACTAGGTGGAATTGGTTCCCTAACTTGGGTACCATGACAAGTAAGTGCCCACAAGTAGATGGTCACTCTTTTAATATAGAATTGAGGTCCACAAGAACATCATAATAATGTTTGATATAGAATTGGGGTCCACAAGAACATCATAATAATGGCATGTTTTCCCCGTTCATTAAGATAATTCTCATATCATACACATAGCATAACATGAGGGCCGGTATACCATGTTTCTATAGAGTGACATGGCAAAGTAGGGTGATAGGTTTTTATGGTACAACCCGCTCAATCGGTCTTGAGGGAATCCAAGGCTCGAGGAGTCTTATGGAGGTCTCTATGACTAACTCGCTAGTCTAAAGGAACGGAATGTCCAATGGAGAGCTTGTATGTCACTGAGAATTAATGGGTAATGCGATGAATCAACATGAAACATGGGGCTATATTCACGGACTGGAATATAGTGCCAGATAATACAATTATATATATATCAAAACTCTCGGTTAATAGAAAACAGTTCAAAATGGTAACACAGGAAAATAGTGACTTAATCTAAGTCATTACTTATCAAATTAACGCCTTCTATAGGGGCGTTTATTTATGATTTGACGACTTTTACAGCGGTCATCCATTATATATTTCTATTTTGCACAGTCTCTAAATTCTGGAATTTTAGTAGAACGCGCCTTTAACAGGGGCGTTACTTTCAAATTCGCCCCCTGGTTCAGGGCGTCACTTTTATAAGAGACGACTTACAGGAGGTCGTTATTTCAGGATTTATCAAGCTTTCTCATGAACAGTAGAATTCCCAGATAAATAAAATTTCAGGAAAACAAATTACATGGTCAGGATAAGAAAATAGCAGAATTCAACAGGTATGATCATGCATCCTATTAGATTCGTAGTTTTATAGATATTAAATTTTAAACACGATTAATTAACAATTGGGTGAAATTGACGACTCCTGGGCAGGGCGTCAAAACTGTAATTAGCGCCCTAGTGTGGGTCGCTTCTTTTAAATTAACGCCCTTGTCAAGGACGTTACTTTTGAAATTTCATACAAAAACATTTGAAACCACAGTAAAACTATATGCATGGATGACCGATGATATTATTAAAGATCTTAAACTAGTTTGGGCTACGTTCTTGAGAAAACCTACCTGATGAATGTTCTGGTGAAGGAACGTGAAGGTTGTGAAAAGAAAACTGTACTCTGTTCTGAACAGGGTCTTCCGGGAAAACGATGTTGATGAAGAACCCACGTTCTTCACTTTGACAATAGAGTTACTATTTGCTGCAGACAACCTACAGAAGAAGAAGATGAAGAATAATTAAAAATCTTCATATTCTCTGACTGAAGGCAGAGGAGGAAGAACAAACCTGTTCTTCATGCATGAGACAGCAGCAGCAGGCCTTCCTTCGACAAAACAGCTATTAGGGTTCGATTGGTGGGGTATTTATAGGATTTCAGGAATCCTTTAGGGTTGGAATTTGATTAGAACTCTGGTTTCCGTGATAGAGTCCTTACCATAATCAATCGAACACGTAGCAATCCTAAAACTTACCCAGGATAGTTTCCTGGTTCGAATGGAACACAAATGCAATTAACGCCTTAGGTTAGGGCGTTAATTCTAATTAACGTCTTGACCTATGCCGTTTCTTTTACAATTCGCGCCCAAGAAGAGGGCGTTTCTTTCCCTTTCCTTTTATTCGTTTTTGGACGTTTTGAAATTTGACGCCCTTTAGTATAGGCGTCACTTTTTGAATTAACGCCTCAGGTGAGGGCGTTTCTTATTTAAATCGTGCCTTGTTGAGAGGCGTTATTTACATTTGACTTATTATTTATTCATTTTGGTTCTTATCATTTACTTACTTAATCTTTCTTGAAATCTTCTTTTTATTTTACCAGGGTTGCTACACCCTCCCCCACTTAAAAGAATTTGGTCCCCAAATTTAATCACATATAACCGTGGAGAGTGTAGAATACATACCTTTTTAGAATAAGTCTGGGAATCGTTTCCTCATAGACTCCTCGGTCTCCCATGTGGCTTCGTGTTCTGAACATTTATTCCATTGCACCTTAACCATGGGAATAATTTTGTTCCTTAATGTTCGTACCTCGCGATCGAGGATCTTCATGGGCTTTTGTTCATAAGTAAGATCCCTTTGAATCACCAGGTCTCCATGATCAATGATATATGACGGATCATGCACATATTTCTTCAACATTGATATGTGGAATACATTATGAGCTTCGGACAATTGAGGAGGTAAAGCGACGCGATAAGCAACCTCGACAACCCTTTCTAGTATCTCAAAAGGTCCGATAAATCTTGGCGTAAGCTTACCTTTAACACAAATCTCCTTATTCCACGTCCAGGTGATATTTTGAGAAAAACATGATCTCCGACTTGGAATTCAAGATCTCTCCTTCTTGTGTCAGCATAAGCCTTTTGTCTAGACTGAGCTACTTGCAGTCTTTCTCTAATCAACTATATCTTCTCTGTGGTATCCCTTACCATATCTGGACCTAATAGTTGTCTCTCTCCAACTCGTCCCAGCATAAGGGTGATCGACAACTCCTTCCGTATAACGCTTCGAAAGGTGCCATTTGTATACTTGCCTGGTAGCTGTTGTTGTATGCAAATTCAACCAATGGCAAGTGATCATGCCAGCTTCCACCAAAATCGACGATGCAAGCTCGAAGCATGTCTTCAACTACCTGATTAGTTCTCTCGGTCTGACCATCCGTTTGAGGATGAAAAGCTGTACTAAAGTTAAGTCTCGTCCCTAGGGAATGTTGTAGACCTTTCTAAAAATGAGAAGTAAAATGGGGATCTCTATCAGACACGATCGAGACAGGAATACCATGCAATCTGACTATCTCTTTCATGTATAGTGCAGCCAGAACATCAACTGACCATCGATTCTTGATTGGCAAGAAATGCGCTGATTTGGTCAATCGATCAATGATAACCCATATTCCATCATATCTTCCTTTTGATTTAGTTAGACCCATGATGAAATCCATACCAATATCCTCCCACTTCCATCTGGGAATATCCAGAGGATGTAGCTTTCCGGCAGGCTTCTGGTGTTCAGCCTTAACTTGTTGGCAGGTGAGACAGCGAGACACAAAGTCCGCGACTTCTCTCTTCATATTAGGCCACCAGAAGGTCCTTTTTAAATCTTGATACATTTTGGTAGATCCTGGATGAATTGTGTACCTTGATCTATGAGCTTCATCTAAGATCTTCTTCTTTAATTCTGGACAATCCGATATACAAGTTCTATTTTGGAATAACAACCTTCCATTTGGAGCTAATTGGAACATAGATTGTCCTTCTAGTTTGCCCTTGATTTCTACTAATACCGGGTCACTACCTTGAAGTCCTTGTATTTCGGATAGCAAGTCTGGCTGTATGCTCATATGGGATAAGGTGACACACCTACTGTCCTTGTCCATGCTTATATTAAGTCTAGCGAATTATTCTAGCAACTTCCACTCCTGAATCATACAGTTGGCTAATAATGCTCTCGGCTTTCGACTAAGGGCATCAGCTACAGGATTACCCTTTCCAGGATGATATTGTATAGTAAAGTCGAAGTCCTTAAGATATTCTAGCCAACGTCTTTGCCTCATATTCAATTCTTTCTGAGAGAAGAGATACTTAAGACTTTTATGGTCAGAGTATACAAGAAACTGCACTCCATACAGATAATGTCTCCATATCTTTAGTGCAAATACTACCGCAGCCAATTCTAAATCATGAACTGGGTAGTTCTCCTCGTGCTTCTTCAATTGGCGAGAGGAGTAGGCTATAACCTTCCCTTGTTGCATTAAAACACATCCGAGGCCAATGCCAGATGCATCGGTGTATACCTCGAACTTTTCTCCTTCAATTGGTAGGGCTAAGACTGGGGTTGTAGTCAGATGATCCTTGAGAGTTTGGAAGCTTCCTTCACATTCCTCACTCCATTCATAGCGTATCTCCTTGCGAGTTAGCCTAGTGAGTGGTACGGCTATCTTGGAGAAATCTTTGATGAATCGCCGATAGTAGCCCGCAAGACCCAAGAAACTACGGATCTCGCTAGCATTGGTCGGTCTTTCCCAATTCTTTACAGCTTCAACCTTTGATGGATCTACAGATAAACCATCTTTTGATATAACATGCCCCAAGAAAGCTACTTCTCCTAACCAAAATTCACATTTGCTGAGCTTTGCATATAGCTGGTTTGTCCTCAATGTCTGTAATGCAATCCTTAAATGTTCCTCATGCTCTCCCTTGGTCTTGGAGTAAATCAATATATCATCAATGAAAACCACCACGAATTGATCTAGATAAGGTCTGAATATACTATTCATCAACTGCATAAAGGCAGCATGGGCATTTGTTAGTCCAAAAGGCATAACAACAAACTCATAATGGCCATACCTGCTTCTGAATGCGGTCTTATGAATGTCATCATCATTGATCCTTAGTTGGTGATATCCTGACCTGAGATCAATCTTTGAAAAATACTTGGATCCAGATATTTGATCAAATAACTCATCGATTCTCGGCAGGGGATACTTGTTCTTGATAGTGAGATGATTCAACTGTCGATAGTCGATGCATAGTCTCATGGATCCATCCTTCGTCTTTACAAATAGCACAGGTGCTCCCCACGGGGAAGTGCTTGGTCTAATAAATCCTTTCTTGAGAAGCTCCATCAATTGCTCCTTCAACTCCTTGAGTTCAGTAGGGGACATTCTATAAGGTGCCTTAGAAACTGGTCCAGCACCAGGGACCAAATCGATGGTGAAGGCTACTTCTCTTTGTGGGGGTAATCCAGGCAAATCCTCCGGAAACACGTCCGGAAATTCTTGCGCAACTGGGATGTCTTCTAGCCTAGTCTCCTTAGTCTCCTTAATGGTGACAAATGTAAGGAAAGATACACATCCTTTCCTTATTAGCTTGCTAGCTCGGAGAGCCAAAATGAGAGGTGACTTGCTCCGACTCTTAGGGCTAGAATAGACTAGTTCTAGAAAGTCTCTGAAGGTAACTTTGCTGTTACGGCAATCCACAGTTACCTGATACCTAGATAACCAATCTGCTCCCAATATGACATCATATTCCTTTAGGTCTAGACATATGAGGTTGATAGGAAGATTTCTTCCTTTTACCAAGACTTCATAGTTTTGATAATGGTGAGTAATATCGGTTTCGTTTCCGAGAGGAGTAGATAAAAATATTTTCATCCATTCCGATTCCATAGGCAGTGGGTCAGCAAACTTCTTGGAAATAAAAGAATGTGATGCACCCGTATCAAATAAGACATGTGCAAACTTGGAACAAACTTTCAGTGTACCTTCTACGAGTCCGCCTTCATCTTGTTCAGTCTCCTTAATTGCTTGGAGACGAGCATTCTTTGTTACCGGGCGCTTTTCGTCACCGGCTTGATCATTGAGTAGGGGACAGTCGGGAATCCGATGATCACGGCTCCCACACCGGAGACATGCTCCAAGTTTCCTCCAACATTCTTCGGCCTTGTGCCCGACCTTATCACAGTGCTTACATATCACCTTAGCAGGTGTAGTGGTGATGGAGAAAGGTTTGGTCTTCTTGAACTTTTGCTCTTGGGAGGGAATGCCTCCATTACTTGGCCTCTTCTTGAAATTAGGTTTGAAGGTGCCGGAGCTAGTAACATTCTCCTTCTTGTCTTTTCCACGGATCCTATCAGACAGTTCCATGGCATCTTCTAGTAATTGGGCTCGTCGAACCATCTCCGAATAGACTTGTATGTCCATCGGTGCCAGTTGTGTGATATATTGGGGCCTGAGCCCATTAAGGAATCTTCGAGCTTTCATCTTCTCAGTACTAACTAAGTGTTTAGCGTACCGAGACAGCCTAGAGAACTGCGCTTCATATTCAGCCACCGACAAAGATCGTTGCTTAAGTGCGGTGAATTCAGCGGCTTTCTTCTCTTGAACTCGATCTGAGAAATATTTATTGTTGAAATGTTCAACAAACTCCTCCCAAGTAACTTGTCCTTAATCTAATGTGACTTCTACCGACTCCCACCAGCATCGGGCGTCTCTTTCTAATTGAAATGTGGCTAACAGGACCTTCTCTTGGTCCGAACATTGCATGACTCTAAAAACACGTTCCGTTTCTCGGATCCAGTGTTCGACATCATCTGGATCAGTGGATCCCATGAACTTAGGAGGGCTCATGTTCTTGAAGCTTTGGTGGAGATTTCCTGCTCCACGATGTGCACCTCCTTGTGCCACTTGTTGAAGTGCCTGGGTCATGCCTTGGAGAGTGCGTTGCATGTTGCGCCATTGAGCACGTTCGGCAGCCATTGTCCTACAATTTCGATAGCTATATTAGTATGTGATGGCGTTAAAAGGCTTTTAATTCTAAGTTGACTTTAACCCTTGGTTCTACCTAATCTCACTGGTTAGAGGTTCAGACTTATCCTTGGACTTGGGTTTTCCTAGGAATTGAATAACCTAGTCTCTGATACCACAAAAACTGTCACGTCCCGAGCGCGGAAGATACCCAGAGATGCGTGACGAGTTTATATCATTCATGTCAATCAGAGTATTAGTGTATTCGACACAAAGACAGAGTGCACAAATATAAAGATAACCCAATCCTTTATTCCTTAAGAGTACTTGATTACAACTCTGTTGAACAATCAAAACTTAATAAAAAGAAAGTACAAAGTTGACTCAAGAAAATATGGAAAAATTCAAGACTAGTTGACACTGGAAAAGCTCTATCTCTTTCACTCTTGACCTTCCCCGTCAGATTGAGTTCCCTCATCGTCGGACTTACCTGAAAAGTAGGGAAACACTGAGTGAGTGAACGCTCAGTAGGAAATTATATCTCAAGAGCTAGCAAGGGGTTTAAGTAATTACATTTTTATGAATGCACTATAGCTATGCATGCTCGCATAAAACGACAAGATAGAGAGTATATCAACAAGATAACAAGGTGAGCTATTCATGAACTTTCAAGTAATAGATGTCAGGATGTTCAAGCAAGTAATTTCATCATGTCATGTCAAGAACTTGGATATCACGTTTCAAGCCAGCAAGTAAAGAAAATACCCTTTTTCGGGTCACGCAAGTCATGTCATGTCAAGTCAAGTCAAGTACGAGATTTTTGTGGAATGTCCAATCAAGCTAGTCATGCACTTCGGTACAATGCCATACCGTGATCATTACAACTCCCATGGGCACTAGTACTTTCGGGTGCTCCTCCCAGGACCAGATCGGGCCCTATAAGCGCAGGCATTGGTCATGTATTTTGACATCCACTTTGTGTATAGCCAATAAGGAGTTTCAAGGATAAAGAACTTGTATGAACTTAGAGGTAGATAGCATTTCAAGAATTTGAACATGACAATAATGACGATAATAACGGTGTGATCACGAGTATCGATAAAACTAGGTGGAATTGGTTCCCTAACTTGGGTACCATGACAAGTAAGTGCCCACAAGTAGATGGTCACTCTTTTAATATAGAATTGAGGTCCACAAGAACATCATAATAATGTTTGATATAGAATTGGGGTCCACAAGAACATCATAATAATGGCATGTTTTCCCCGTTCATTAAGATAATTCTCATATCATACACATAGCATAACATGAGGGCCGGTATACCATGTTTCTATAGAGTGACATGGCAAAGTAGGGTGATAGGTTTTTATGGTACAACCCGCTCAACCGGCCTTGAGGGAATCCAAGGCTCGAGGAGTCTTATGGAGGTCTCTATGACTAACTCGCTAGTCTAAAGGAACGGAATGTCCAATGGAGAGCTTGTATGTCACTGAGAATTAATGGATAATGCGATGAATCGACATGAAACATGGGGCTATATTCACGGACTGGAATATAGTGCCAGATAATACAATTATATATATATCAAAACCCTCGGTTAACAGAAAACAGTTCAAAATGGTAACACAGGAAAATAGCGACTTAATCTAAGTCATTACTTATCAAATTAACGCCTTCTATAGGGGCGTTTATTTATGATTTGATGACTTTTATAGCGGTCGTCCATTATATATTTCTATTTTGCACAGTCTCTAAATTCTGGAATTTTAGTAGAACGCGCCTTTAACAGGGGCGTTACTTTCAAATTCGCACCCTGGTTCAGGGCGTCACTTTTATAAGAGACGACTTACAGGAGGTCGTTATTTCAGGATTTATCAAGCTTTCTCATGAACAGTAGAATTCCCAGATAAATAAAATTTCAGGAAAACAAATTACATGGTCAGGACAAGAAAATAGCAGGATTCAACAGGTATGATCATGCATCCTATTAGATTCGTAGTTTTATAGATATTAAATTTTAAACACGATTAATTAACAATTGGGTGAAATTGACGACTCCTAGGCAGGGCGTCAAAACTGCAATTAGCACCCTGGTGTGGGTCGCTTCTTTTAAATTAACGCCCTTGTCAAGGACGTTACTTTTGAAATTTCATACAAAAACATTTGAAACCACAGTAAAACTATATGCATGGATGACCGATGATATTATTAAAGATCTTAAACTAGTTTGGGCTACGTTCTTGAGAAAACCTACCTGATGAATGTTCTGGTGAAGGAACGTGAAGGTTGTGAAAAGAAAACTGTACTCTGTTCTGAACAGGGTCTTCCGGGAAAACGATGTTGATGAAGAACCCACGTTCTTCACTTTGACAATAGAGTTACTACTTGCTGCAGACAACCTACAGAAGAAGAAGATGAAGAATGATTAAAAATCTTCATATTCTCTGACTGAAGGCAGAGGAGGAAGAACAAACCTGTTCTTCACGCACGAGACAGCAGCAACAGGCCTTCCTTCGATAAAACAGCTATTCGGGTTCGATTGGTGGGATATTTATAGGATTTCAGGAATCCTTTAGGGTTGGAATTTGATTAGAACTCTGGTTTCCGTGATAGAGTCCTTACCATAATCAATCGAACACGTAGCAATCCTAAAACTTACCCAGGATAGTTTCCTGGTTCGAATGGAACACAAATGTAATTAACGCCTTAGGTTATGGCGTTAATTCTAATTAACGTCTTGACCTATGCCGTTTCTTTTACAATTCGCGCCCAAGAAGAGGGCGTTTCTTTCCCTTTCCTTTTATTCGTTTTTGGACGTTTTGAAATTTGACGCCCTTTAGTATAGGCATCACTTTTTGAATTAACGCCTCAGGTGAGGGCGTTTCTTATTTAAATCGCGCCTTGTTGAGAGGCATTATTTACATTTGACTTATTATTTATTCATTTTGGTTCTTATCATTTACTTACTTAATCTTTCTTGAAATCTTCTTTTTATTTTACCAGGGTTGCTACATGTGGGCCAAGCCGGCCCATTATGTTAACAATAGTCCCACTCAACCTCTACCTTTCACCCAACCTGGCCTGGCCCATTACGATAGTTCACACTCTTGGCCGGCTTACAATGAAAGCCCATCACTCATGAGGTCCCAACTTCATTCCTTCAATCAGGATCATGTCAAATGCACTCAATTCCTTCATAGGCCCTATAATTCATTTCGCCCCCAAGAATAGGCTCAAATTACTCAAAGACCCTCCAGACCTTCTTATGATTCCTATGGGTGAGGACAACATAATAGTTCTTAGGATTCTTATCAAGGCCCGGCCCAAAATCTTCCAGATCACTTTTTTCAAAAGTGGGCTCCATCTTCAAATCACTCTTATGATCAAGCCCACTATGGAGGACAACGCACATCATCTCCCCTACCTCACTATTCAACTTCTTATCCTTCGAATCTTACTGCTCAATCTACATATTTATCTCCTCCACATTCAAATCTCAAGCAGGAGGATAACTTTAATCAATTTTATCAATTCATCATGGCTCAAAATCAATCCATGCAAGCCCGACTAGATCGACTTGCTACAAACATCAATGGCATAGAAGAGGATCAATTGTCTAGCTACTCCAATGTAAATTCTCATTATCAACTTCCACAATTTGAAAGCTTTTGTGATCAACCCATGAATCCCCATGAACTTAATACTCAAGTCACTCTCAATTTAGATAATGGGGGAATTATGGAGGAGTCTTATCAGGAAGTTTTGGAGAGAGCTAGTTGTAGTCATGATCATCATCAAAAAGATGATCTCGAGAAGCTTAAGCTAAATTACACTTCTAAGGAGAGTTCTAAAGAAGTTGATGATCTCAAGTTGGGGGGCAAAGAAGAAGAAAGTAATATGCTAGGCCATGATCAAATCCCATTCACTTTCTTTCTTGAATTTGAGGAGACCATGTTCCAAGGGAAGGAAGAAGAGGATGTGCGAGTGGAGAATGAATTGGGTAAGGCAGTTACTGATCTCTCTTGGGTAAAGGAGGAGGCTGATACCTTTCATAATTTTTATCTCAATTACGCATCTCTAAATCAAGGGGAGGATATTGATTTGCTATCTATTCCTGACATCGGCAACTCTCACTTTGTGTTGGACACTTTCATGTTGGCCGATTTGTCTGATTCCATTGAACATTCCAAGTTTCATGATGTTAAGGAGTATGCTTCTTTCACTATTGACTCTCCTAAGCTCCTTGCCACTGATATTTTGCTTGAAACGTCTTTCCCTTTGATGCCTTCTCACCTCACTGATGTTTATGAAATCTCTAAAAGTGAGGGAGAACAGAAATTTTACTTGATAATAAGGTCTTCATTAATATTTTCAACACTTACAAAGACCACAAGTGGGAAGAAAATTTTGTGATCATTAATCAGGGGGATCCCTTTAGCCTAACTGATCCATCATGATATTTATCTCAGGCCACCCCGTTAAAAGTAAAGTTGTTAACCCATGCATTGCATGATCAACCTAATTGTGATAACAACCACTCTAGTCCCTACGCTACCATGTTCAATCTCATCTTGTTGTGGTATAATACTTTATTTTTCAATGAAGACGAGATAATGTGGTGGCTCATTCTCAAGTCAACATGTTGGTTATGAAGCTTACACCTTCTATGCATGCGTCTGGCTGAAGACGTTAAACTTAGCACTTCTTGGGAGGTAACCCAATTACCCTTTCTCTTTTCAAAAATAAAAAAAATTGTGATTGATTTTCTTATTTTGTCTAAGGAGCATGGAGCATGGAGAAATATTTCTTTAACGACGGCATCTCTCTCTCGGGTCGTATCTACCCATCCCTCTACTTTTCATGACTTTACTTTATTTTTACATCTTCCTCATGCCATTGAGGACAATGTCACATAAGTTGGGGGGTAGCTTGAGCTCTACTTTTCTTAAAATGCATGCAACCTTTCATCACATCCCTAACAAATGCTTCATGTTCATATTTCATGATGAGAAATTTTTTTAGAATGACAGGACTTAGAGTCTTACTTATGAGAGTAGCAAGTTAAAGGGGTGAATTAATTGGTTATGTCTTTAGCCTTTTCCTCATAATATACCTAAAAATTCTATTGAACTTGCATACAATTACACAATAACAAGATTGGTGGATGACAAACATTAGGATGATGGAAATTTTGCTTGACACTTAGGTGATGATGTGGCGAGATTACAATGAAGTAAAATGAAACTAAAATAATAAAAATAAAAGGAGGCTGAGATATAAAGATGGTAGCAGGAATGGTGATGACGGCGCCCTTCTCTCTTGGCCTTGGATCACGAACCACCTTGCGGAAGATGTCGTCTACGCCGGGAGAAAGTCACCTTCATCGTTGAAGCTGTCTTTGGAGGGTGAATAACTTTGAAACCAAGATGAATTAGGGGATACCCAAGAAGAATAAGTTGAAGAGGAGGAAGAGAGGAAGAACTTTTATGAAGAACTCAGACATAAATAAAGAGAATAAAGGCTTCAAAATAGTGAAATAACAGAAGCTAGCACCTCAGATGAACAGTGAAATCATAGGATAGTGAGTTGAAAAATGGGAAATAACTTTCAAACCCGAAAGAATTAGAAGATGATGTATAAGAATAAGTTGTAGAAAACATCAAAATAAAGAACTTTAATGAAGATAGTAAAAGATGAAAATGAATATAAGGGAGAGAAATAAGGGGAAGAGCAGAGAGAAATACTGGTTCATAGATGAATAGGATAGTATAGTGAACAATATGAAATACCTTGAAAACTAGGAGGAATTAGAAGATGATGCAGAAGAAGTTGTAGAGAACTTAAAAACAAAGAACTTTTATGAAGAAAGTAAGAGGAGAATATGGGCGGAGGAAGGATAAAATAAGGAAGAACATAGAAGAATGTAGTCTAAAAATGCACAGGATAGAACAATAAAAAATATGAAATACCTTGCAAACCAGAAAAATTGGAAGATGATGCAGAAGAAGAAGTTGTAGAGGACTTAAAAATAAAGAACTTTCATGAAGAGTGCACGAACAGAAAATGAATGGAAGTGAGAGAACTCGGCGACCTAAGGTTAGAAAAGAAGATGTGCCGGGGAGGAATGATGATTTTTGATTTAAGAACTTTATTTTCCTTGTGTTTATAGTATACTAATAAAGCTTTCTTTTCTTTTTCTTTTTTTTGTAGAAAAAAAATGAAAAAAATAGAGGTAAGTTTGCTTTTCTTTCATTCATCTTTTGATTTTGTCATTCATTTCAAAAAAAAATAACGAGGGATTGCGCTTCAAGTAAGTATCCTAACTCCTCTCATTTTGGGTTATTTCCCTAATGTTCTTACATATTGTGGTTAGATAGGTTCACAAAATAAATAAAAAAAACTCTTCACTTGAACCCAATAAAAATCCTCATTCCAATAATAGAAATCACACGTTCATGTTCTAAGTTATGCATCATTTAGGATAGAATTTTTTTCATTGTTGTTTAACTTTAGTCATTGCATTTTGGAGATTGCGAGGGGCAAGGTGAGTTCTTTTCTAATCTTTTTGTTAATCACATGCTCATGCATACTTGCATAGAACCCCTTGTTTAAACTTGGTTTGTTGCATATCATTCTAAAATATTCAAAGGGCAACACTCATAAGCAAGATAAGGTGGGGATTTCATCACCCTTCCTTAGCCCACAAACCACAATTTCCTTCATCTTTGCATCACCTAGACCCTAAATAAAATTCAATAGACGTTGGCCCTAGGTTCACACTGTGGTTCTTGTGTTATTTGGGCTTACCCTCTTGTGAAAACCGGTGCCTAAGGTAAGACGGTCGGACGGCAAACGTCTTAAGTAGGCTAGTGGTTTGTAATTAGGGCCCTACGAAAGTAGGGGGAGCCTCCCACTACCCCACCCCTTACCTGGCCGGTGGAAATATTGAGGGTGAACTCAAGTTACACTTTAGCCATTTTGTGAAATCTAATTTGTAGGTCTAAGTCACATCTAGGTCATTAGGTAATTTATGTGACAACTTGTTTGTGTTTGCATAAAAAAATAGAAAAAATAAAAATCATCATAAAAAAATCACTCTCATCTCTCTCTTCGTCCTAGTTTATGCAAGGAAGAAGATCACAATATCCAAACCTACTAGGACCCATTCAAGAAATAGATAGAGTCTTGTATCCAAGAGACGATCTCCAAGAAGATCTTATGGCCGAAAATCAAGGACCTCACCACCAAAATCTCATGGCCGGAAATCCCAATCCTCCAAAGCAAATGAAGGATTATTTCATTCCCAACCAATATCAACCTCCATCTTGCATTTACATTCCTCAAAATCTAGCCATCCATTATGAGATCAAGTCAAGCACAATTCAAATGCTCCCCTCATTTTATGGAAATACCAATGAGCACCCCTATAAGCACATTGATGAATTTTTAGAAATTTGTTCCACGGTAAAAATCCAAAATTTCTCGGATGATGCCCTTAGATTGACCCTCTTTCCATTCTCTCTTAAGGATAAGGTAAAATATTGATTAGGCACTATAGGGAAGCCAATGAGAACTTGGGCTGAGATGCAACAAGAATTTTTAAAGAAGTTCTACCCTATAGGCCGCACCAATACCATGAGAAGGGCAATCACAGGTTTTACCCAAACTCCAGGGGAACAAATGCATGAGTCATGGAAAAGACTCAAGGAATTGCTTAGGAAGTGTCCTCACCATGGGTTGTCCAAATGACAAATAATCCAAGCTTTTTATGAGGGTCTATCCGATCAATTTAGACAAATGGTAGATGCATCATGTGGAGAGGCATTCATGAGCAAAAGTGAGGATGAGGCGTATGATTTGTTCAAAATGCTTAGTGAGAATTCTATCAATCATGCTTCTTTATCATCTTATGAGAGATCTATTGTGCCCTCCAAGCGGGCCGGATTATATGAGGTCAAGGCCCGGGATGATTTTGAACCAAGATTGGACATAAGTCTCATCACTCAAAAGTTGGATAAAGTAGAGAGTCTGACTCAAAAGTTAGACCAACTCTTGACTTTGAAAGACCCTTCTTGCCAACCATCATCTCATTCCTACTCGAGTCAATCTGTCACTCCACATGAGACATGCACTTATGTGTAAGCCCATCCCATCACATCACGGAGTGTCCAACTGCGGCTCAATTACCCCCTGCCATCCAGGAGCAAGTCTTTGCAGCCCAAGGATTCTCTAAGCCCAATAATGACTCATTTTCAAACACATACAATCCGGGATGGAGGAATCACCCGAACTTTTCTTAGAAATCCCAACAAGCTCCACCTCAAGCAACCAACCATTCTATTAATCAAGCCCAAAAGTAACCCATGCAAAGTCAATTTCAAACCCAACCCAACACCTTCAATCCATTTGGTAGAGGTCCACAAGCTCAATTCCTTCCTATGGGCTATTCACATTTTCAATCTAATCAAGGCCAACCCACTTACCAACCTCTGCCTCAGTCTAACTTTGAAGATAAACTCAATCAACTCCAACAAATCATCTTGAATCAACAACAATCCATTTCCAAGTGGGAAAGTCAAATAGGACAATTGGCGGAAGCTACAATGAGAAGAGAAGTGGGTCAACTTCCAAGTCATCCCGTGTCCAACCCAAGAAACCAACCCCCGGTTTTCCTCCACAACCGGACCTCCTACCTCAACCCATCCCACAAGCCCAACCTAAAGGCCCACAATTTGAAAATGTCAGGACTATTTCAACTTTGAGGAGTGGGAAGGTGTTAGATGACCCATACAAGGATGGAAAGGAGTTGCAAGATTCCATAGAAAAGAATCAAGATAATGAGGATACAAGCAAGGAGGATTGCACTCAAGATAAGTTGGGGGGAGATCCTAAAGGGAAAGGAAAGGCCCATGAAGATCCAAATTTCTATAAACCCAAGGTCCCCTTTCCTAATGCCCTAGAAATCAAGCCCACTAAGAGTAGGCCAGCCCAAAATGAGGAATTCATGAAGCTCTTTTCACAAGTTCACATCAATATTCCACTTCTAGATGTCATAAAACATGTTCCGGCCTACGCCAAATTCCTCAAAGAGCTTTGCACTCCAAGAAGAGGGCCCAAGTCGACCCCTAATAAAATTTGGCTCTCCGAGGATGTTAGTGCGGTCTTGATGAACAATCTCCCTAGAAAGTTGAAGGATCCCAGTGCTCCCCTCATGTCATGTGATATAGGTGGTGTAACCTTTGACCGTGCCCTCCTCGACTTAAAAGTTAGTGTCAACCTTTTACCAACCTCTGTTTATGAGCAATTTGATATAGAGGAACTCAAGCTAACCCCCGTCATTCTCCAACTGGCCGATCGCTCAGTCAAGACCCCTCGAGGTTTGATAGAGGATGTGATTGTGAAAGTCTATGATTGCTACTTCCCCGTTGATTTCCTCATTCTTGACATGGCCTCCTCCTTGGAGCTAAGTCACACCCCAATCATCCTAGGACGCCCATTCCTTGCTACTGCGAAAGCCAACATCAATTGTGCTACGGGGACGATGGACATCTCATTAGAGGTCAAAAAGTTTCTCTCAATGTGTTCAAAGCCTCCCAATATTTGGACCTAGATGAAGAATGCCACTTCATAGACATCTACGATGAACTTATTGAGAATAATCTGGGCATGGGTCAAATAAGGGAGGTCAATGCTCTTCAAGATTCCCCTCATCATAGTAGCATTTGGCATAAGGTTGAACCACTTTCATCACTTGAAAGTCCTCCTAAACTTGAGCTTAAGCCCCTTCCGGACTCTCTCAAATATGCATTCCTAGGCCCCGATCAAACCCTTCATGTTATCTTAGCTTCCAATCTTAACCCTACCCAAGAAACACTTCTCCTAGAAGTCCTTAGGACTCACAAGGGTGCCATAGGTTGGACAGTGGCCGATCTTAAGGGGATAAGTACGTCTATTTACATGCATCACATTTACATAGAGGACAACACCAAACCTAGTCAAGAAATGCAAAGGAGGTTGAACCCGAACATGAAGGAGGTGGTGAAGAAGGAGGTTGTCAAATGGCTCGATGCAGGACTTATTTATCCCATATCGGATAGCCAATGGGTGAGTCCCACTCAAGTGGTTCCTAAGAAATCGGGACTCACCGTGGTCCAAAATGAACAAGGAGAAGATGTGCCCACTAGGCCCACCACGGGATGGAGAGTGTGCATCGATAGTAGGAAACTCAATGACATGACCAACAAGGACCATTTTCCACTCCCCTTTATTGACCAAATTCTAGAGAAATTGGCGGGCCAAAGATATTTTTATTTCCTAGATGGATATTCTGGGTACAATCAAGTGGCCATTTATCCGGAAGACCAAGAGAAGACCACATTCACTTGTCCATATGGAACATTTGCCTTTTGGAGAATGCCATTCGGTCTTTGCAACGCATCGGCCAATTTTCAAAGGTGCATGATGACCATTTTCTCTGATATGGTAGGAGAATTCTTGGAGATCTTTATGGATGATTTTTCTGTGTCTGGGGAGTCATTTGAAAACTGCTTGAAAAATTTGAAGAAAGTGCTTGCGAGATGTATTGAAACTAACATTGTTCTTAGTTGGGAAAAGAGTCACTTCATGGTTCAAGAGGGCATAGTTTTGGGCCATATTATGTCCGAACGGGGTATAGAGGTGGATAAATCCAAGATCGACATTATTTCTAATCTCCCTCCTCCGACCTCTGTGAGGCAAATTCGTTCATTCCTCGGCCATGCTGGTTTTTACCGCCGGTTCATAAGTAACTTTTCTAAGATTGTCCGTCCGTTAACTCTTCTCTTGGCCAAAGACACTCCATTCCATTTAGATGTTGCCTGCCTTGAGGCTTTCAATATCCTTAAAGAGGCTTTGACCAAGGCACCTATTCTCCAATCTCCTAATTGGTCTTTACCTTTTGAAATCATGTCTGATGCCTCCGACTATGCTATCGGGGTAGTTCTAGGCCAAAGAATTGACAAGTGTCCGGTGGTGATATATTATGCGAGTCGCACCCTCGCCGATACTCAGCTTAACTACACCACCACGCAAAAGAGATGTTAGCTGTTGTCTTTGCCCTTGAAAAATTTCGATCATATATCTTAGGGGAAAAAGTCATTATGTACTCTGATCACTCAACTCTCAAATATTTATTCTCTAAGAAGGATGCCAAACCTAGACTCAGTAGGTGGATCCTCCTACTCCAAGAATTTGATCTTGAGATCCGAGACAAAAAAGGTTCTGAGAATAAAGTTGCCGATCATCTTTCTCGGATTCTCACAACTGATAATGCTCCTTTGCAAGATTCATTTCCAGATGAACATCTCTTGTCCATCACCCATAGTCAACTCCCATGGTTTGCAGACATTCTCAACTACTTAGCTGTGGGACAAATTCCTAATGGGTGGTCTAAACATGAAAAGGAACATTTCTTTGCCAAAATCAAACACTATTTCTGAGAAGATCTTGAATTGTTCCACGTAGGTCTAGATCAAATAATTAAGAGATGTGTCCCCGAGGAAGAACAACAAAGTGTCTTGAATTTTTGTCACACTCTATCTTGTGGGGGACACTTCGCAGGAAAGAAAATAGCCGCCAAAGTGTTGCAAAGTGGATTCTTCTGGCTCACTCTCTTCAAAGACGCCTATGAATTTAGCAAGACTTGTCTTAGGTGTCAAGCCATTGGAAACATGAGCAAACGCGATATGATGCCACTCAACCCCATTCTAGTGGTCGAAATCTTTGATGTTTGGGGAATTGATTTTATGGTGCCCTTTCCGCCATCATTCAGACATGAGTACATTCTTGTGGCAATCGACTATGTGTCTAAATGGATTGAAGCCATTGCCACCCGGACTAATGATCACAAAGTTGTCATGAAGTTTGTCCGAAAGAATATATTTTCAAGGTTCGGGTGTCCGAGGGCGATCATTAGTGATGGTGGTTCTCATTTCACTCATGCCCAATTCTGAGCTCTTCTCAGGAAATATGGGATCACTCATAAGATTGTCACCCCCTATCACCCCCAAACAAGTGGCCAAGTGGATACATCCAATAGGGAGATCCAAAATATCCTGCTGAAATCTATTAGGCCCGATAGGAAGGATTGGTCAAAAAGATTGGATGACGCTCTTTGGGCCTATCGGACAGCATATAAAACCCCCATTGGAATGTCTTCATATAGGTTAATCTTTGGAAAAGCTTGTCACTTACCCGTTGAGCTTGAGCATAGGGCCTATTGGGCTATTAAGCAGTTCAATTTTGTCTCGGCCCAAGCCGGATCTCTTAGGGCCCTACAACTAAATGAGTTGGAGGAGTTGAGGAATAAAGCCTATGAAAATGTCAAGATTTACAAAGCCAAGACCAAAGCTTTCCATGATAAACACATTGTGAGAAAATCATTTCAACCTGATCAAAAAGTTTGGCTCTTTAATTCAAGGTTGCGCTTATTTCCCAGAAAATTAAAGTCTAGATGAGATGGACCATTTGTTGTGCTCAAAGCCTTTGATCATGGTGCTCTCAAAATTCTAGATCCTAAAAATGGTCAAATTTTCACTGTCAATGGTCAGCGTCTCAAACTCTACTTGGAGAACACACAACTTCCATCAAAGGAATCAATCCCACTGAGTGACCCATGAAAGATACAAGAATGTCGTCTGGCTGAAGACATTAAACTTAGCGCTTGTTGGGAGGCAACCCAACCATTTCTCTTCAAAAATCTAGTGAGTCATTTTCATTTGTGTTTGTAGGAGCTGGAAGAAGTCGTTCGCAAAACTGCCTGCCAAAATAGCCACGTCTGCGCACCCCAGGTTGTACCTTTCCTTCCCAAGCATTCATGTATGCATTGTCATGTTCATACATTCTACATGCCATTGAGGATAATGTCATTCAAGTTGGGGGGGAGAGAAAAATTTTCATGATGTAACCTGATAGGAGTTCTGTCTTGCATGTCATCGTTGCATAAAAAAAAGAAAGATGTAAACTCCATTTTGAGTTTCATGATTCATGCTTAAATTAAAAGTAATTCTGGATTAGAAAAGACTAGGGAAAATGATGATGGGAAATTTAGTCAATCTAGCCATGGAAAACTGATATAAGGATCCCTTTAAAGTTCATGTGCACTTTAAAAAAAAAAGAAATTCATGTTGCACACTAATGAAACAAGTAAGACAAGCCCTCTACTATTTTTGGTATGATGTCTGATATTCTGCACTTTTTAAGAAAAGAGATCTTTTTACAAAGCTTTTTGCCAAATTATCTATCAAATAAGCGTAATGGTACAAAAAAAGAGAAAAAAAACACACCACGAAAAATGGCCCTAGTCTTAGTAATCGGGCCTACTTCACCTAAGACGTGTTGAGGTTCGCGTAAAACGGAAAAGGGAACTTTGATTTGTGAAATGGGCTTGCTTCTCCTAAGGTAAGAGTCGAGATTCGCGTTGAGCAGTGAAGGGTAGTGCAGCATCATGTGTGGTATAAAAGATCCCAAAGGGACAAAGTAATAAGGTAGAAAAAAAACTAATATACTTAATGCTTTGATCTAAGAGGTGCAGGGTTGAAATGTATTTGTTTGAAATAGCGAATGAGGGATGCAATTGTCTAAGCTGTGGATTTGGCAGTTACATATGCACAAGTGCTATTGAGCTTTGATTTGAATTCTTGATCATGTAGTTCCTACGTAAGGCTAGTGTGTATTAATGATTCCATATTCTTAATCTTTGGTTGATTTTATGAAGGGAGAGCTGGATATGAGAGTTTGAATTTTATAAACTCTTGTTAGTCCTAAATTTCAATTTATTTGTATTGCTAAGGGACTAGCAATGAGTAAGTTGGGGGGTGTGATAAGTATCCATTTTCGATTGTAATTCATCACATGTACACCATTTTATGTGCATATAATTAGATAATTATGCATGTCCCATCGTTAATCTCAACTTTACATGTAAATTGGATATTTCACGTAAATTGATTAATTTGGTGATATTATTTAATGAATTAAAGTTGAGGGCCATGAGCATTAATTCTCCATTGCATAATTAATCATGAGCATTTAAGATTTATGTGCCCATTATGATAATTTTTATAGACTAAATTACAATTATGTGTGTGCAGGACACTGAAGGTAATTGTAAGAGAAGCTGAGGGCAAAAATTGTCATCACCACTTTGACCAAGTCAAACAAAAAAAGACACATATTTTTGTTGGTGTAAAAAGATAACTCAGAATATTTTGGTTGGAGGGAAACGAAAATTTGAAATTTGAAATAGAGGAGAAGAAGCACACATCTTGGTTGGAGGGAAAATTGAATTCAAAGGTTGAAATAAAGGAGAGGAATGATGAGTCTGGGGAATGAGGTTATCCAAAGCCCAAGGAGGACGTACTCACCTCCTTTTTCTCTTCCCCATGCATCATATTCTACCTAAATCACAGCCATCCATCTCCTTTTGATACAATCTCCACCCTCCATCTATCCAACTTTTCCTATAAATAGCCTAAGACAAGGAGGAGAAGGGGACTTCTTCTTTTGGCATTTTTCTCTCCCTCTCACATCTTTTAGTTCGCCGAGTTCGCCCTCTTCCGTCATTCTTCTCCTCTTGCTATCTTCATGAAAGTTCTTTGTTTTTACGTCCTCTACAACTTCTTCTTCTGCATCATCTTCTAATTCCTTATGATTTTTAAGGTAGTTTATATTTTTCACTATGCTATCCTGTTCATCTGCGAACTAGTGTTTCTCTCTATTCTTCCCCTTGTTTCTCACCCTTCTAGTCATTTTCTTCTCTTACGTTCTTCATAAAAGTTCTTTTCTTTTAAAATATTTTTAACTTATTCTTCTAAACCATCTTCTAATTCGTTCTGGTTTGAATGTTATTTCCTATTTTTCAACTTGCTATCCTATGATTTCACTGTTCATATGAGGCACTACACTCTGTTCTTCCTCTATTTTGAAGCTCTTACACTCTTCTTTTCTCTATGAGTTCTTCATCAAAGTTCTTCCTCTCTTGTAGATCTAGATTTTCTTCTCCTACCACTTCCTCTAGTTCTTCTCCGTTTACTAGTTATATTTATTTTCCCACTGTTTTACTCTCTCATCTTCTTTCTTTTTTCATCTCTACACAAACCCTTCCACATTCCTCTCTATATTTCTCTCCAAAGTTTATCCTCCACAACTCTCCTTTCATGGCGGCGTGCACATCAAGGCGGGTGACGTTCCAAGGCTCGTGACGTGGACGACGACGGCTTCTTCATCCACCTCTTTCTACGGCGATCTCTTTCAAGGCGGAGCGATCCTCTCCAAGGCTCGGCGAGGAGGAGACGACGGCGTCATCACCATTGTTACTACCATCTTCACACCTCAGGCTCCTCTTTTTGTTATTGCTTTAGTTTCATTTTACTTCATTGTAATCTCGTCACATCTTTATTGTAAGCTTGTCTTGCACTTCATGTACTTTTTCTTTTAAGTTAATAAAAGAAGTTATTCTTTTGATCTAGTTTTTTATCTTCTACCATCTCTACCTCCTTCTATCTCTTCTTTTTACTTCATGCAATTATTTTCTATAGCATAGGTGCATAGTCATAGGTGTTTTTAATTAAGTGTTTGGTTTGTTCATCATGTCACTATTTTCTTTAAGCAAAGAAAAATCACAAGTGTTTTCCAAAGGACTCCAAGGTTGTTAACTCTAAAAATCTCTTCTTCCCTGTGGATTCGACTCTTCTCGCCACCATATTACGTCTCTCTTTCATCTAGTGCGAGTTGGAATTTTTAAGATTGATATGCGTGTTTTAAACGACGAACTTTTGCGTTATCAATTTTTGGAACAAGGATGTGGCGAGATTACAATGAAGTAAAATGAAACTAAAATAATAAAAATAAAAGGAGCCTGAGATATGAAGATGGTAGCAGGAATGGTGATGACAGTGCCCTCCTCTCTTGGCCTTGGATCACAAACCACCTTGCCGAAGATGTCATCTACGCCGGGAGGAAGTCACCTTCGTCGTTGAAGTTGCCTTTGGAGGGTAAATAACTTTGAAATCAAGATGAATTAGGGGATACCCAAGAATAAGAAGTTGAAGAATAGGAAGAGAGGAAGAACTTTTATGAATAACTCAGAGAGAAAAGAAGAGAAGAAAGGCTTCAAAATAGAGAAATAACATAAGCTAGCATCTCGGATGAACAGTGAAATCACATGACAGTAAGTTGAAAAATGGAAAATAACTTTCAAACCCGAAAGAATTAGAAGATGATGTAGAAGAAGAAGTTGTAGAAAACTTTCAAATAAAGAACGTTTATGAAGATAGTAAGAGAAGAAAATGACTATAAGGGGGTGAAATAAGGGGAAGAACAGAGATAAATATTGGTTCACAGATGAACAGGACAGTACAGTGAAAAACATGAAATACCTTGAAAACTAGGAGGATTTAGAAGATGATGCAGAAGATGCAGTTGTAGAGAATTTAAAAACAAAGAACTTTTGTGAAGAAAGTAAGAGGAGAATCTGGACGGGGGAAGGAGAAAATAAGGAAGAACAGAGAAGAATGTAGTCTAAAAATGCACAGGATAGAACAGTAAAAAATACAAAATACCTTGCAAACCAGAAGAAATTGGAAGATGATGCAGAAGAAGAAGTTGTAGAGGACTTAAAAACAAAGAACTTTCATGAAGAGTGCACGAATATAAAATGAATGGAAGTGAGAGAACTTGGTGACCTAAGGTTGGGAGAGAAATTGCCTAAAAAAAACTCCCTTCTCCTCCCTGTCATGGGCTATTTATAGGGAAAGTTGGGTCAATGGAGGGTGAAGATTGTATCAAAAGGAGATGGATGGATGGAATTTAGATAGAAGATGGTGTATGGGGAAAAGGAAAAGGAGGTGGGCACCCCCTTTCTTGGACTTTGGATCTCCTTTTCAAACTTTGAATGTCCTTTTCCTCCTTTTCAAACTTAAACTTTGAATTCTTCCTTTTCAAACTTTGAATTCAAAATTTTGAACTTTCTTTTCTCTCTAACCAAAATATTTTGAATTCTTTATTTGACTTGGTCAAAGTGGTGATGACAGTTTTACCCCTGGCTTCCTTTACAACTACCTTCGGTGTCATGCACACACATAATTATGATTTAATCCAGAAAAATTACCATAATGTGCACATGAATCTCAATTGCTCATTTTTATGCAATGGATAATTAATGTTCATGACCCTCAACTCCATTTTATTAAATAAAATCGTCAAATTAATTAATTTGCGTGAAAGGTTCAATCTACATGCGAAGTTGAGATTAACGATAGAACATGCATAATTACCAAATTATATGCACATGAAATGGTGTACATGTGATGGATTACTATAGAAAATAGACACTTATCACACCCCCCAACTTGAACATTGCTAGTCCCTTAGTAATGTAAATAATTATAAAATTAGGACTAGCAAACACTCATGTGTCACAGATCATGGCAAGAACATTATGCATAATGATTTAGACTTTGGAGTATTACAAGTTCAAGTAGAATGTATTCGGTATAAATTTCATCAGTCCATGTGTTTAGACCTTTCCTCAGGATACACTCAAAATTAAATATCTCTTTGTGCATGAGTGATATAACTTGACTAGTGACTACCAAACAGTCTAGATGAATGAGTCCTCTACCTTTCACTTAAAGATGATTTTCAATTCTGCCCACATCTCGAATTAAGCTCTCGAATTACAGGTAGCTTCACTCTACCTGTTTATTCATTCCCTTATTTTTTTCTTTTTTTTCTCTGTCTCTCTCTTTTTTTTTTACACATGGTGTTGCACATCCCTTCGCCGTTTGACGCGAACCTTAACTCTTGCCTTAGCAGAAGCAGGTCCGGTTACTAAGTTCAGGGGCATTTTCATGTCTTTCTTTTTGACAGGTACCTTTTTTCTCACGATTACTTTCAACGAATGGACATAATATCTATCATCACCAAAGTGTCAAGCAAAATTCCCATCATCCTAATATTTATCATCCACCAATCTTGTTATTGTGTAATTGTATGCAAGTTCAATAGAATTTTCAGGTGTATTCTGAGGAAAAGGCTAAAGACATAACCAATTAATTCACCCCTTTAACTTGCTACTCTCATAAGTAAGACTCTAAGTCCTGTCATTCTAAAAAAATTTCTCATCATGAAGTATGAACATGAAGCATTTGTTAGGGATGTGATGAAAGGTTGCATGCATTTTAAGAAAATTAGAGCTCAAGCTACCCCCCAACTTATGTGACATTATCCTCAATGGCATGAGGAAGATGTAAAAATAAAGTAAAGTCATGAAAAGTAGAGGGATGGATAGATACGACCTGAGAGAGAGATGTCGTCGTTAAAGAAATATTGCTCCATGCTCCATGCCCCTTAGACAAAATAAGAAAATCAATCACAATTTTTTTTTATTTTTGAAAAGAGAAAGGGTAATTGGGTTGCCTCCCAAGAAGCGCTAAGTTTAACGTCTTCAGCTAGACGCATGCATAGAAGGTGCAAGCTTCATAACCAACATGTTGACTTGAGAATGAGCCACCATGTTATCTTATCTTCATTGAAAAACAAAGCATTATACCACAACAAGACGAGATTGAGCATGGTAGCGTAGGGACTAGAGTGGTTGTTATCACAATTAGGTTGATCATGCAATGCATGGGTTAACAACTTTACTTTTAACTGGGTGGCCTGAGATAAATACCATGATGGATCAGTTAGGCCAAAAGGATCCCACTGATTAATGATCACAAAATTTTCTTCCCACTTGTGGTCTTTGTAAGTGTTGAAAATATTAATGAAAACCTTATTATCAAGCAAAATTTCCTGTTCTCCCTCACTTTTAGAGATTTCATAAACATTAGTGAGGTGAGAAGGCATCAAAGGGAAAGGCGTTTCAAGCAAAAGATCAGTGTCAAGGAGCTTAGGAGAGTCAGTAGTGAAAGAAGCATACTCCTCAACATCATGAAACTTGGAAGGTTCAATGGAATCAGACAAATCGGCCAACATGAAAGTGTCCAACACAAAGTGAGAGTTGCCGATGTCAGGAATAGATAGCAAATCAATATCCTCCCCTTGATTTAGAGATGCCCAATTGAGATAAAAATTATTAAAGGTATCAGCCTCCTCCTTTACCCAAGAGAGATCAGTAACTGCCTTACCCAATTCATTCTCCACTCGCACATCCTCTTCTTCCTTCCCTTGGAACATGGTCTCCTCAAATTCAAGGAAGAAAGTGAATGGCATTTGATCATGGCCTAGCATATTACTTTCTTCTTCTTCGCCCCCTAACTTGAGATCATCAACTTCTTTAGAACTCTCCTTGGAAGTGTAATTTAGCTTAAGCTTCTCGAGATCATCTTTTTGATGATGATCATGACTACAACTAGCTCTCTCCAAAACTTCCTGATAAGACTCCTCCATAATTCCCCTATTATCTAAATTGAGAGTGACTTGAGTATTAAGTTCATGGGGATTCATGGGTTGATCACAAAAGCATTCAAATTGTGGAAGTTGATAATGAGAAGTTACATTGGAGTAGCTAGGCAATTGATCCTCTTCTATGCCATTGATGTTTGTAGAAAGTTGATCTAGTCGGGCTTGGATGGATTGATTTTGAGCCATGATGAATTGATAAAATTGATTAAAGTTATCCTCCTGCTTGAGATTTGAATGTGGAGGAGAGAAATATGTAGATTGAGAAGCAAGATTCGAAGGATAAGAAGTTGAATAGTGAGGTAGGGGAGATGATGTGCGTTGTTCTCCATAGTGGGCTTGATCATAAGAGTGATTTGAAGATGGAGCCCACTTTTAAAAAAAGTGATCTGGAAGATTTTGGGCCGGGCCTTGATAAGAATCCCAAGAACTATTATGTTGTCCTCCCCCATAGGAATCATAAGAAGGCCTGAAGGGTCTTTGAGTAATTTGAGCCTGTTCTTGGGGGCAAAATGAATTATAGGGCCTATAAAGGAATTGAGTGGACTTAACATGATCCTGATTGAAGGAATGAAGTTGGGCCCTCATGGGTGATGGGCTTTCATTGTAAGTCGGCCAAGAGTGTGAACTATCGTAATGGGCCAGGCCAGGTTGGGTGAAAGGTAGAGGTTGAGTGTGACTATTGTTAACATAATGGGCCGGCTTGGCCCACATGTCATTATGATCATGATAATGAGGTGAAATGAAAGAATTTAAATTCATGGCCCAAAGAATAGATCAAGAAACATGGGCCAACAAGTCCACCTCATCGAATTTATTAGCCTACTCAAAGATTGGAATTTTCTCACCCATTTTTTTTTAAAATTTACTTTTTAATATTTTTTCTATTTTTTTAAATGATGCAAATGTAATGAATTAATCACTATATGAATGCAAAATGATAATTTTTTATGATTGTTTTTGTTTTGACACAAACTAGGAGAAATATAGAGAAGAGAAGGTTTTTATTTATTTATTTTTTGTTTTGATTTTTTATGCAAACACAAACAAGTTGTCACACAAATTACCTAATGACCTATGTGTGGCCTAGACCTACAAATTAGGTTTCACAAAATGGCTAAAGTGCAACTTGAGTTCACCCTCAATATTTCCACCGGTCAGGTAAGAGGTGGGGCAGTGGGAGGCTCCCCTTGCTTTCGCAAGGTCCTAATTAAAAATCACTAGCCCGCTTAAGACGTTTGCCGTCCGACCGTCTTGCCTTAGGCACCGGTTTTCACAAGAGGGTAAGCCCAAATAACACAAGAACCACAATGTGAACCTAGGGCCAATGTCTACTAGATTTTATTTAAGGTCTAGGTGATGCAAAGATGCGGGGGAATTGTGGTTTGTGGGCTAAGGAAGGGTGATGAAATCCCTACCTTATCTTGCTTATGGGTATTGCCCTTAAGATACTTTGAAATGATATGCAACAAACTAAGTTCAAACAAGGGGTTCTATGCAAGCATGGAAATGCATGAGCATGCTTTTAGAAAAGTTAGAGTACTCACCTTACCTCCCGCAATCTTCAACAATGTAATTAACAACAATTAAACAATAAGAAAAAATAAATACTATCCAAAATGATGCATGACCTAAAACATACAAGTGTGATTTCTACTCTTGAAATGAAGACTTTTATTAAGTTCAAGTGAAGCGTTTTTTTTATTTTGTGAACCTATCTAACCACAATATGCAAGAATCATTAAGAAAATGACACAAAATGAGAGGAATAGGTTTAAAGACTTACTTGATGCGCAATCCCTCGTTCTTTTTTTTGAAATAGTCAATTCAAAAACTTAAGAAAGGAAGGAGAACTTACCTCTGAATTTTTTTGAATTTTTCCTGAAAAAAATAAGAAAAGAGAACTTTATTATTGCACTATAAACACAAGGAAAACAAAGTTCTTAAGTTAAAAATCATCATTCTTCCCCGGCAACAGTGCCAAAAAATTGATAGCCACAAATCCGTCATTGAAAATCCGTGCCACAATTTCAAAATATTCGCATTCACTCACTTTTAAAGATTGGAAAATCAAGTATAGTGATAAGTGGAGTTGATCCCACGAGGAGGAAATAACATTTTGGAATAAGTTGGAAAATATGTTTATGCTTTGAAAAGTCGAGTTTTGAGTGAGATTAATCTAAGGAAAAATAAATTGCATGAAAATAAACCCACTAAAGAAGATGAGAGGGATAAAGAAAAGAACATAGAAGAGATAGAAAGAGAAACTAAGACAACCACAATTTACAAGGATGCACTTTTATAAAGATGGAAGTGAAAAGTATACTGTATGAAAATAAAAATTACAACTCATAAAATAAAGAAAAGGGGAAAGAATATGGCCAAGATGAAGATGAAGATCGCCGCCTAATCGCCGTGTCGAGCCTTGGAGTGGATCGCCCCGCCGTGAAGATGGACGCCGCCAAGAGGACCAATAGGAGAGAATCTCCGCCTTGGGATGTTTGGATGAAAATAGAGGAGGGAGAGATAGATAGAAAAGGAAGGGAGCTAAAAAATAATAAAATAGAAATAATAGAAACGGAGTAAGATTAGAAGTGAAATAACTTTGAAATCATAGAGATTTAGAAGAAGTGGTAGAAATAAAAGTTGAAGATCAGGAAGAGAATAAAAAGTTTTATGAAGAGTGTCGAGAGAGTAGAAGATCAGAAGATGGTGAAAACTAGGGAAGAACAAAAGTGTGTTGCATGGATGAACAGTAATCCATAGTCCGAGACAGACATTTCTAGCCAGGGGACTTCATCCTGAGAAAGGCCGAAGCCTCTCGACCACTGGAAGTAGCGAGGAAGCTAGCCCCTAACTGGGAAGAGCCCTACCGAGTGTTCGAGACGCTCGGGAAAGGAGCGTATCGATTGTCCACCATGGAAGGAGCACTCGTCCCTCGGACATGGAACGCGACAACACTTCAAAAGTTCTACTTTTGAACGTCTGACAAGCATGCACATGTAAGTAAAATAGATTAAACGCCATCCTTCTCTTTTCATTAAACTCTGGTGTATATCAAGTAGGCCACAGCCAATACAATATACAGTTCAGCAAAAAGAAAAATTACATCCACTGGTACTATGGCACGAGCAGAGTGCTCCGCTGACTCGGTAGGCACTCCTACGTCCAGCCACTGACTCTGCCTAGTGCGGAAACTGGCTCGGATAAAGGATAGCCTTCCCCGTTGGTTCGAGAAGCTCGGAGGAAAGGTGCCGGAGGGATTGGAAGGACAAAAAATAAAAAGAGGGGGCAAGCCGACCCAAGACAAATGAAGAGGAAGCTTGAGAGAGCTCCCCTTTTAGGCAATGGGATCGACGAGCTCCCCCTCCCATCAGGATGGCGTCGACGGGTCAGGGACAGGAAGGTGACATGCTCCAGCATGTCGAACCCTCTCCCAAACTGACCTCCGACTGTCGAACCCTTTTCCAAACTGGAGTAGCAGGAGCTTCTCTCCTACTGTCGTCCGCCTCATCATCTTCTGAAGCGCTTTCCATGCTCCGCCGAGATCGATAGCACAACGCACTTCGCGGAAAGGGAAGAAGGAGAAACCGTCAGGGATGGCCTTAAGCGATGAAAGGAAGAGGAGACGCCCCTTGGACCTTTTATAGGCCGAAAGGGGAGCTGATCACCTTAAATGACTCTCCCCTTAAAAATACGCTAAAGGAGCCTTCTTTCAGACAGTTGCCTCATTTCCCAACATCCCCCCCAACGGGACGCGCGAAGCGGCAAGTCATTTAGGGCAGCATGGAAAAGCAGAAAGGTGCCAGTGCCATGCCAGTTATCTGACAGATCGGCACACGCGATATCTGTAGATAAAATCGACGCCTTCCCCAACTACTATAGATACGGTAGTTAAATCATGCCAAAAGCGGTAAGGAATAGTCAATTCAGCACTTAATATTGCCGCTATTATACTTTCCAAAAAAGATTTTCTCACAACTACATAAGGGAAAAGAAAAAGAAAGAAAGAGCTTGTACATCAGGCCTCGGGCCCATCCCGAGGCTCAATAAACGAGGGCCCCTCAACACCAGACGATCTGCCCCCGATACTCTTGGCGACGGCCAACCCAGGCACTAACCCCACCTACATGGGAACTATCTCGGTCGTGTGCCCTCCCGAGGCTGTTGGAGTTGGCGATCGCTCGGGCGAGGTCGAGGCCGCCCGACCCTCCTCTTCGCTCGACGTATAATGGGAGGAGTCGGTAGAACCCCAGTCCGAGTCATAGCATTGCCCGAAAGGAAAAAAGAGCCCAGAAGCCTGGGCCTCAGCCTCTATGATGGCCCGATTGAAGCCTTGGGAGAAGCCCTTCCGAAGGCCCCGACGGTAGCCCGACTCATAGTAGGGGAAGGCAGTCATATGAATAGCTACGTGGTAAGCTTCTGAGTATTTATAATGCTCGAGCGCTTCCACCCCGGCCAACTCCGCCTTCCCCTCAAGCTCGGCTATCCTCTGTTCTGACTCGGACAGCCTCCTCTCGGCCTCGGCCCATGCATCCTCTGCCCCCCGGACTCGATCCTCGAGCCCCTCTCGCTCAGCCTTCCATTGCTCGTCGCGCTCAACCAGAACTCGGCGCTCTGCTTCCAGGAGCTCATTCTTCAGATCGACCATACGACAGGCCTAGGCCAGCTGCTCAACCAGTGATCGAGCCTCCGCCTGGCTCAACTGCACCTGTGCCCGGAGCGGGGCCACTTCTCGACGAAGATCCCCAAGATCGAGGGTCAAACGCTTGATCTTCCGATCAAGCGCACCGCGGGCCCATGAGAGAGCCTCACGCTCAAAATCTGCATGAGCGTACGCGTCCATTGCCTTGGCCCTGAGCTGGGCCAAGACCAGACCACCCTCCATAATCCGCTCGAGAAGTGCGGAGGGGGGATCTTTCCTGAGCTCTCCTCGCACGGCTCCTGAAGCTATAGAGTGGTGAAGTCCCGCAATCAATGACACCCAAGAAGGGGGTGAATTGGGTGATAATAAATTTTAACGAAACTTTTGACTTTTTACAAAATCTGTGATAAACAATAATTAGCAATGTGAAAACTAATAAACCAATTCTCTCAATCTCTCCGTTCCCACATGACAATACAACAAACACAATCAAACCACACAATAACACACAATGCACAACGATTTTTAAGGTGGTTCGGATGCAACGATGGTAATCCTACGTCCACCCCTCACCAAACTCGGTGAGGCTTCACTCGGGGATAAATCCCCAAACGGAGACGACGCTCCAAACACACACGCAGGACGACGCCTGCACACACACACGGGGATGCGCCCCAATACACACACACACACGGAGGTGAAGTCTCCAACACGATCCAACAGGCGGATCAACAAAACACACACACACTGCGACAAGTGCAGCACTCCACACACAAATACTATGATCTGAATAAAACCACACACACATGTAGATCTAGGAAGACCTACGCACACATGAATGGAACACCACGACAACCACACACAACCACGGATCCAGAACGATCCACACACACACACAAGTTTTCACAGTTTGTACAACACACGAATATGAGCTTGAAACACAATAAGGCACAGTTTAGAAATCCCCTGATTTGGCTCCCTTGAATGTATGCTGATGATCTTTGAGTGATGTTTGCTTCTTCAGTTTATTGGAAGTTGATGGCTTCAGATGGGCCTTGAATCTTTAGCTCTTGGATGAAGAGTTGATCCACGGATCACTATTCACGGCTACAGTAACAGCTCCTTCTTGCTTGCACAACTTTCTTGATCTCCTTGATCCTTGCTTGCTTCTTCTCTTCCTTTGAGGTTGTTGGATTCAAAATGGAGCTTGCATACCTTCATATGGATGAAGAGATTCCTTCTTCCTTGTAGCAGCCTTCTTCTTCTTCCATTGATAGACTCCTTGGTTGATGGGCTCTCCTTTGATCTCTTCTGGTTGGATGCTTGCTTCTTCACTTCATGGGAGGATGAAGGCTTCAGATCTAGGCTTGAATCACTTGGAATGGATGAAGAACTTGAGCTCGAAGCACTGTTCACGGAGGTGCTACAGTACCCGTGAATCTCCTCCTCTAGCCTCCCTTGATCTCTCTTGATCCCCTTGAAGCATTAGGGTTTCTCACCCTTCTTGTGGAAGTTTTATAACCTTTGAATGGTCCTTGGACATCCTCCAGACCAGATCCACATTTTGTGGATGATTGGGTGTCATAAGGATTAAAGAAATACAAGGAGAATGGCTCTTCTCGAAGTGGAGAACAAAGTCAACTTTTCTTGGCTCGGAGCTGGCGGTCGACTTGTGGAAGCTGGCGGTCGACCGCTATTGAGAAACCCTGTAGAAATTTGATCCCTGGAATTTTCGGTCGACCTGGGGCGGTCGACCGCTACTGTCGGTCGACCTAGGGCGGTCGACCTAAAGTTACAGTAAATTTCAGACTTTTTAGGTTTCACCCCCGAACTCCATTGCAACCCATTTAAGTCTGAGGCTTCAAGCTCCTTTGATCTTGGGGAATATATGTTGAGTGTTTTGACCTACAAAATCATAGAAAAAAGGATTAGAACTTTGATCAATAATTCATGTGGTAATTGCATGAAGTACATGTATGAAACCCCTTTGGCCATTTGGCAGTTTCAATCAATTAACAAGAGCTTATTGTAAACCGTTTGAGCAAGATATAAGTACCATTATTCCAATTTTCAAGCAAGTTTCTCATGAGTTGTTTCAACATAATGCAAGCTCAAAATGATATGTGAAATATGTATTAGAGTTTAAGAAGTGATTTACATTGAGACCCAATTTCACATATAAGATTGGAACACTTGTTGCTTTGACAAATGCATGTATGGTATGCGTAAAAATCAACCAAACAAGTTTCAAACTATTTGATCAGGATTTGAACAAAAGTGTTCATCAGTCCATATGTTCAAACATATAAAGGCTTGAAACCTCTTGTAGAACCAACATATGCAAACCAAGCATTAAGACCATGTAACCGTTGCCATTTTCTATCTCAAACATACATAGATAACAGGAGCATGAACAATCAACCACAAGTTTAGTTATCATCACTTAATCACACATTAAGTTTAGTTATCATCAAAACCATAACTTAACAATCACAACAATCATCAAAATCATAACTCAACAATCTCCCCCTTTTTGATGATGACAAACTTATTGATGATGATAAACTTAATGAGAAATTTATTAGTGATGATACACCAGAGTGGATACAAAAGAATGGCACATATGTTCTTAGTGATGATACACCAGAGTGGATACAAAAGAATGGCACATATGTTCTTCTCCGCTTGTCATACACAATCATCAATTTTTCTCCCCCCCTTGACATAATCAAAAAGCGGGATAATGCAAATCTTTCTCCTCCTGTGACATTATCAACAATAACAACAAGCTAGAAGAAGCCAAACAAGGAAGAACATGCTTAACTCCCTTGTTGCATCCCTACGGTTTTGATGATGTCTCACACTATAAATCAATCGGTTTCTATCAATAGATTAATTCATGCTTCATGTAGGACAGTGCAGTTCATGTGGTTGTCATATAGACATGCATTACTTGTTCAAGTCCATACTCTGTCAGCATAGTCTGGACAGTAGTGGGTCGACCCCCCTTCCAGATGGGTCGACCCCCCAGATTCGCAAGTCAATTCATTGGCGTTGGGCATCCAAGTCTATACATTGATTCACTGTTCATGCCTTCCTTCAAAGTCTGTACAGCCATTCCTTGAGATCAAGTCTATACATCGGTCTGTTTGATCAAGTATGTACAGCGGTTGCATTCATTAGAAGTCTATACATTCCCAGCCTTTACCACAGTTGGACCCCAAGTCTGTACATCGCTTGCATCTTCAAAGTCCATACATCCATAGCAAGTCTGTACACTGACACTTTACCTACGTTCAGAACTTCAAGTCTATATAGTGGTAAACTCTGCACATTGTGCTTTAAAGATCACCAAGTCTATACATTGCTCACAGCACACACGTTCAAAGCTTGAAGTCTGTACAGCCTTGACATATGCTCCTAAGTCTATACATCACAAAGTCTGCACATCGCAGTGTTCAAGCCTTTCAAGTCTATACACTAGTTCAGGGTTCCCAAGTCTATACATCGGTCCTCAAGCGTTACAAGTTTGTACAGCCTGCTTCATCGTTCAGAGTCTGTACATTCCTCAAAGGCCAAGTGTATACATTGTCCACGTGTTCACATTTACAAAGTCTATACATCGTGGGGCTTCGAATCTTCAAGTCTGTACATCCTTCAAGGGCCAAGTCTATACACTGTCTCGCTCACATCTTCAAGGGGTAAGTCTATACATCGTTCGCTCAACTTCAGCTTTTGCATTAAAGTCTATACAGTGGATTGAGCATCGTGAAGTCTATACAGTGATTGAGCATCGTCAAGTCTATACAGTGGCTGAGCATCGTGAAGTCTATACAGTGGCTGAGCATCGTAAAGTCTATACATTGGTTAGGCTCGTTCATGCAGCGTTCATCTCAAGTTTGTACACTACCTTTCACATGCACTCATTCATCAAGTCTGTACAGTCTCTTGGTTGCAAGTCTATACACTCGATTGCTTCATGCATTACCAGAAGTCTACACATCCCCCTCTGCTATGTAATGCATCAGTTTTCAAGTCTATACACTGAGGACGCTGAAGGCCCTCAAGTGTATACATTATCACATTGTACACACTTATTCATTTGCTGCTTCTAAAGTATATACACTCGTTGTTATAAGCCTGAACTAACTAATTCAATTCTTTTCTTTTGTCTCTGCCTGTAGATGACTCAGGTTAATGATTGGGCAAGTGAACCGAGGATGATGCCTGGCACGTGATCCGAGGATGCTCTGGAAAAGGAGGGAACGAGACCCACTCGTGTGAAGTCTTGGAATTCAGGTCGGATGCCATATAAAAGGTGTCTTTTTCGAACAGGAGAAGTGAACGAAAAAAAGGGAAGGCTGAAGTGAAGAATCCCTGAGCAGAAGAAGAAAAGAGAGAGCCTCCACGTTCCAGAGAAAAGACAGAGAGAAGAATTTGAGAGATATGAACTGAGAGAAAAGTCCTTGAGAGATAGAAGAAATCGTGCTGTGAAGATTTGCTTCTTCGGAAGCTACATTTGTTTTTGGTTTTCAGAAATGATTGTCGTTCATCGTTGGTCTTGTTTTCCTTTCTATTTTTCATTTCTTCATTTCTGATTTCGAATTGTTACCCTCTAGTGTTTGGAAGAAGGGAGAGTTACTCCAGTTCCCCTCTAGGCTGCAGAGGAAGAGAGATATGTGATCTCTGGTTTTGCCAGTGACGGGCTGTCACTAGCAGGTTCCCTCCGGGTTGGAGGAAGGGAGAGCCATCTCCGGTTCTGGTCTTGCTGGTTGCAGGTCCAGGTGTCAAGCTCTGTGGGTAGCAGAGTTTGGTTGAGGGATTTGTTTCCCTTGGTTGTTCAAGCTGCGTGGCAGCATCTTGTTCGCAGACTGAGTCTGCAGTTTTCTAGCAGTGGCTAGTGGAATCCTCACTCTAGTTGGAGTGAGGGGTGGATGTAGATTGTGGACTACAATCGAACCACCTTAAAATTTCTTGTCTCCTCTGTGGTTTGCTGTTATCGGTTGTGCTCTCCATCTGCTTGGCATTGTGTTTGACCGTGGACAGCCTTTTTCAATCGCACCTTCTTATTCTGTCTTAGTTATTCACTGCGTTAGCTATATTGTTTTGCTGTATCTGAAGGGTCAAAATTCGAAGTAGTGATTTTCCGCTGAAGTTTTCTAAATCGGGAGTGATCTATTCATCCCCCCCTTCTATATCACTCTTCGCTGCGCTAACATTTGGTATCAGAGCAGGTTTGCATCATGTGGATGAACGGTCAGTGAAATGCTAATGGTCCTAGAAGCTTCATGCCTGAAGGTCAATCCATTAGTCGCCCTCTATTTTTTGATGGTAATAACTATCTCTTTTGGAAGAACAGGATGGAAGTGTTTATCGGGGCACAGAGCCACAAGCTGTGGAGGGTAATTACTGTTGGGCCGTATGATCTGCCACCGAACGAGGACGCGTGGACAGATGATCATGTCAAGCTATCTTCACTCAACTAGACGGCGTTGAACATCATCCAGTGTGCTGTTCACCCAGAGGAATATGCCCGCATATCTGCCTACAGGACTGCCAAGCGAATGTGGGATGAGCTGCAATTAATCTACGAAGGTACAGCTCAAGTGAAAGCCTCGAAGGTAAATCTCTACACCTCTAAGTATGAATTGTTTAGGATGAATGCAGAGGAGAATATTACTGAAATGTATGCCAGGTTATCCTTGATCACAAATACTCTTAAGGGGCTAGGGAAGGATCTAGCTGAGGCAGATATAGTCAGGAAAATTCTTAGATCTTTATCCCCAGCATGGCACACTAAGGCCATAGTGATAGAGGAGTCAAAAGATCTGACGACCTTAACAGTGAATGAACTCATAGGATCCCTCATGACCTATGAGATGAATTTCAAAGGAGGTGGTGAAGGAAGTGACAGGAAGGGTAAGAATGTAGCTCTCAAGGCATCCCGCAACAAGAGTAGCAGTAGCAGCAGTAGCGGTGAGTCCGATGGTTTTTTCGATCTCGACCAGAAGGAGCAGGCAATGCTCACTCGACAGTTCAGTAAATTTTTAAGGAGAAAGGGGAAGACCTTTAGGAGGAAGAAGCCATACTCCTTTAACAAGAATGTTGAATCTACCAATCATAAGGACAGAAATTCTAAGAGACTGTCTTGTTTTCATTGTAACAAACAGGGACACATGAAAGGCGAATGCCCAGATCTCCAAAAGAAGGGTCCCTACTTTCAGAAGAAGAGCTCAAAGGTGCAGAAAAAGAAGAAGCCACAGGCGATGGTCTGCACGTGGAGCGAGGAGGAAGAAGATCCTGAAGAGACTTCCTCAGAGGAGTATGAAGAAGGAATTTGCCTTATGGCAAATAGCGAAGAGGAGGTAATAAATGTCTTTGCAAATTTCTCTATTGATGACTGGGAAGATGCTTATGGTGAATTGTTAGACAAGTTTAATTCTCTCAGTAAAGAGCATAGGGTCCTCAAAAGAAAATTTAATACTAATGTTGAAGAATAAACCCAGGTCTGTGAGGAAAATCAGAAACTAAAAGAGCAACTAGAAGAAATGACCTCACTAAGAAAAGAAAATGATAAGCTCAAGGGAGAAAACCTGGAGAGTCACACCCAGCTCAATGAACTGAAAACTAAAATTGAAGAAAGCCTGAATGAAATTAGAGTGAACTCAGAGAAATATGAAGCTGTTAAGATAGTGAATGCTGAACTGTTAAAAAATTCTGAGTCACTGCAAAAAGAGCTGGAAGACAAACAAAAGGTTTTGGAAAGATTTGTTCAGGGAAAAACTAGTCTGGATGCTATTCTAGGGACAAGGGTTAACTTCAATAAGGAGGGTCTAGGCTATGACCCAACTAACAAGAGACCCCTACAATTCAAGACCATCACCTTCTGCCCAGAGAAGGGAAAAGAGAAGCTGGACACACCATCCAGCTCAAACAGCAGTAAAGGAGCTCAATGTCCGAAAGAAACTTTAAAGAACAGTGCTGGTCAACCATTTAAAATGGGAATGAATTTTGTGAAGAACTTCACTAAGCCCACTCATCAGAACATAAATGGTAAATGGACCAAGCAAGTGGATCAGAAGAAAAGCTGGAATTACTACAATCAGAAGGGTCCAAACAGGACCAACTGGAGAAATAATTATCATCTTCAAAAATCTGTTAATCAACAAGCTCACAGGAGATTTCCTAGGAATGGGAAGCCTAATGAATGGAATAGAGCTTACTTCTCCAGACCAGCTGGACTTAATTTCAATAAACCAGAAGTAAAGGTGCCAGAGAAAACCATGCTGAAGCAAATCTGGATACCTAAACATTTGATTAGAGATTTGAACAATGTCTTTGGACCCAACTCATCTTGGGTTCCAAATCACTTTGCTTGATTTTGTTTGTGTAGGTCGGCCTGGCAGCTGAAGACAACAAGTGGTACCTCGACAGTGGCTACTCCAGGCACATGACAGGAGACCGATCCAAGTTCAGCAAGATAGAGATGAAGGTAGGGGGTCTGGTCAAGTTTGGAGGAAAGAACAAAGGTAAGATAATTGGAGTTGGCACAGTAGGTAAGACTTCCACAAACTCCATTGAAAAAGTTCTACTTGTGGAAGGTCTTCAACACAACCTGATTAGCATTAGTCAGTTATGTGACAAGGGTCACAGGGTTGTGTTTGATGATAATTCATGCAAAATCTTTGAAATAAATTCTGATGTGGTTAAATTTGTAGCCAACAGGATTAATAATGTTTACATGGTAGACTTAGATGAGGAATCTGAATCTAATATTTGTTTATCTGCCAATTCTGAAAATGATGCCTTTGAATGGCATAGACGTTTAGGCCATGCTAGCTTTACTACTTTAAATAAATTGGTCAAGCATGATTTAGTTAGAGGCATGCCTAGAATTAAATTCAATTCTATTTCAAAATCATGTGATACATGTGCTCTAGGTAAACAGACCAGGAATTCTTTCAAGCTAAGATCTGAGCCATTGTCCTCTAGACCAATGGAACTTCTCCATATGGACCTTTTCGGTCCTACTAGAACTCAGAGTCTTAATGGGAACATGTTTGGCTATGTCATCATAGATGACTTCTCTAGATATTCATGGATCTTTTTCTTAGCAAATAAAAGTGATGCGTTTCAAAAGTTTAATCAGTTTTTTAATAAGGTCAAACAAGAAGGAAAACACAAGATCTGTTCTATTCAATCTGACCATAGAGGTGAGTTTGAAAACTCCATATTTTCTGATCTTTGTGAAAGAGAGGGACTAACACACAGATTTTCTTCTCCCAGGACACCTGAACAGAATGGAATTGTGGAGAGAAGAAATAGAACTGTTGTGGAGATGGCCCAAACCATGCTAATTGAAAGTCAATTACCAAGGAGATTTTGGGCAGAGGCGGCCAATACAGCAACTTATATAATCAATAGGGCCATGGTAAGACCCATTCACAAGAAAACACCCTATGAGCTTCTAAAAGGTAAGAAACCAAACTTGTTTCATTTCAGAATTTTTGGAGCTAAATGCTTTATTCATAACAATGACAAGAAAGATTTAGATAAGTTTGAAGCTAAAAGCTCCCCTGGAATATTTTTAGGATACTCTGAAGTGTCTAGGGCATATAGGGTCTTTAACATATCAGACCAGAAAGTTGAAGAGTCTCCACACATCATTTTTAGTGAAAAGAAAGGTGTCACTAACATTGACAATGTTGACAGGGATTCCAATCATGATAGGGAATTCCTAGAAGACCAAGAAGAAGAGAAGACTCAGCCGAGTGGAACAGCAAGTCCTCCCAACCAGGAAGAGCCAAGAGAAACAGGTGAGTCTTCAATAAATGTTAGATTTCTTAAAGATCATCCGATAGATAATGTCATAGGCAATCCTGAAGATCCTCTTCGGACTAGGTCTCATTTTAGGAATGTGAATAATGAAGACTTAATTGCTTTAGTCTCACAAATTGAACCCAAATCAGTAGAAGAGGCCTTAGCTGATCAAGCTTGGGTCAATGCTATGTGTGAGGAATTGGGCCAGTTCGAAAGAAATAATGTCTGGGAACTTGTTCCAAGATCAGATAATGTTAATATCATAGGAACTAAGTGGGTGTTCAAAAATAAAATGAATGAAGATGGAATCATTTCTAGGAATAAGGCCAGATTAGTAGCCAAGGACTACTGTCAGGAATTTGGTGTAGATTTCGATGAATCCTATGCACCTGTTGCTAGGATGGAAGCTATAAGATTGTTGCTTACTTTTGCATGTTCAAAGAATATAAAACTCCAACAAATGGATGTTAAAAGTGCCTTTTTAAATGGAGTCATTAAAGAAGAGGTTTTTGTTGAACAACCCCCCGGATTTCAATTCTCTCCTCAACCTAACCAAGTTTTCAGGTTAAACAAAGCCTTGTATGGTCTAAAGCAGGCTCCTCGAGCATGGTATGAAAGATTGACTGAATTTCTGATCAGCAAGGGCTACAAAAGAGGTAAAGTTGATCAAACCTTATTTACCAAGGGTACAAATAAAGATCTCATCATAGTTCAGGTATATGTAGATGATATTGTATTTGGATCAACTAAGCATGAACTATGTGATGAATTCTCTAAAATGATGTCTGCTGAATTTGAGATGAGTTTGGTTGGTGAACTAAAGTACTTTCTTGACTTGCAGGTACAACAGTCAGAGGATGGATGCTTCATCAACCAGACCAAATACATAATGAAACTATTCAAGAGGTTTGGTATGGAAAACCTGAAGCACATTACAACACCCATGGGTACCAATACCTCACTGGATACAGATGAGACAGGTAAAGAAGTAAATGCCAAGCTCTATCGAGGTATGATTGGATCTCTTCTTTACTTGATAGCTTCTAGACCTGATATACAGTTCAGTGTAGGAATGTGTGCAAGGTATCAGTCTAGACCTACTGAATTACATTTAGCTGCAGTGAAAAGAATTTTCAGATATTTGTCAGCTACTCATTCTTTTGGTTTATGGTTTCCTGCATCACACATTTAACTTAGTTGCATACACAGATGCTGATTATGCAGGATGTAAACTAGACAGGAAAAGCACTAGTGGTCATTGTGAATTTTTGGGTAGGTGTTTAGTGTCTTGTGGCTCCAAGAAACAACATTCTGTGGCCCTCTCCACTACAGAAGCTGAATATGTGGCTGCAGGGAGTTATGGTACACAAGTCATTTGGATTAAACACCAGCTTCAGGACTACCAAGTAGACCTGGGGTGCACACCTATCTATTATGATAATACCAGTGCCATTAATCTTGCCAAAAATCCTGTTTTGCACTCACGCACCAAACACTTAGAGATAAGGCATCATTTCATAAGAGATGAGGTTTCTAAAAATAACTTTGAACTGATTCATGTAGGCACTGATAATCAGATTGCTGACATTTTCACTAAACCTCTGGATAATGAAAAATTCACATCACTGAGAAGAGAATTAGGCTTATACAAATTGTCTTAAATGTGAAGTCTGTTCTTTTTGTGAGGGGGAGTTCTGTATGTATGTTGGTTAGCTTTCAGGAATGCTTTGAGTGAGGGGGAGCTGGTTGAGCTGTTAGAGGAAGAGTTCTTTGACAGATTCAAAAAGATTGACCAGATGTATGTCATTGCTGGTTTTCATGACAGATCTAGTGTGGTTCTCTCAGACAGTAGAATGTCACTTATTTCTTAAGTCTATAAGTCAGTGATACTAAAGTCCAGTTAGAATCTTTCCTCTGGTATTCCTTCAGAGATCTGGATTAATTGTATAAAGTATATCTTCCTACATTGTCAATGATTATGGTTCAGGCCAAAACCTGTATGTCTTGATATCTGACCCAATCAGCTTGAAATCTAGACTTCAAGATTCACTTCAAGAAATAGTCCTTCTGGTATTGTTTTCAATCATTCCATCTCCTCAACACAAGGGCTTAACTGAACAAACATGTCTTGTTTTGGTCACTGAGAAACTGGGAGCTTCATCAATGAAATGAAGTTTTCTCCTATGTCATGAGGTGTCAAATGCTTAAAATGAATGAAAAGTCATGACAGAGCAATGGTGGCTAGCTAGTGAGTAACTGGGGACTCTGGCCTCTAATCAAGGTGTTTCCTCATGTCAAAAGCCACAGTTACTAACTCTGTTCCTTTAATAAAAAAAAAAGGGAGGAAGTAATGAGGTACTCACACTTAGTAACTGGGGATTCAGGCCTCTAATCAAGGTGTCTCCCTAATGTCAAAAGAGTGAATTACCAACTTACTCATTGATCTTCTTGAAAATCATCTCAAAAAATTCCTTGTTGTTATGCAACTAATGGATTGCTTGTCCTCAATACCTTGATAACACCTCTCTGACTTTGTCTCTTGTTGTCATGTGGGATAGTTGACTGTTCAGCTATATCTGGCCACACTTGTTAACTCCTGCTCTAAATCATACATTATGTATGCTGGTAAACTTTTCTATCATTCTTTTTCTCTATTGTTTATTGGAGTTCAAGAACCTTCACTTGCGTTTAGCACCTCACTTATTCTCTTAAGACTTGCTCGTGCCTTTCTGCACTAAGAAGTTACTGTACTTCTTCTTCATGTCTCCAGCACTGTCATATATTCTGCATTTCCTTTTGCTGATGTCAAAGGGGGAGAGAGGTTCTGCAATATCTGTAAGTCATGAATTGTCATGAGCTTTGGGGGAGTTTTGTTTATGAGCTATGGGGGAGAATTCATGTCATGGAAATTTTTGAGAATGAGTTGTGAGGGAGCTGAGAGTGTGTTGTAGGGAGTGTTTAAATCGTCTGCATGAGCATGCCTTGAATTTGCTTTGATTGTTGAAACTGCAGTTAATTTCCTGTTAAGCTTTGATATTGCTTGATTCATAGTGTTGCCATCATCAAAAAGGGGGAGATTGTTGCATCCCTACGGTTTTGATGATGTCTCACACTATAAATCAATCGGTTTCTATCAATAGATTAATTCATGCATCATGTAGGACAGTGCAGTTCATGTGGTTGTCATATAGACATGCATTACTTGTTCAAGTCCATACTCTGTCAGCATAGTCTGGACAGTAGTGGGTCGACCCCCCAGATTCGCAAGTCAGTTCATTGGCGTTGGGCATCCAAGTCTATACATTGATTCACTGTTCATGCCTTCCTTCAAAGTCTGTACAGTCATTCCTTGAGATCAAGTCTATACATCGGTCTGTTTGATCAAGTCTATACAGCAGTTGCATTCATTGGAAGTCTATACATTCCCAGCCTTTACCACAGTTGGACCCCAAGTCTGTACATCGCTTGCATCTTCAAAGTCCATACATCCATAGCAAGTCTGTACACTGACACTTTACCTACATTCAGAACTTCAAGGCTATACAGTGGTAAACTCTGCACATTGTGCTTTAAAGATCACCAAGTCTATACATTGCTCACAGCACACACGTTCAAAGCCTGAAGTCTGTACAGCCTTGACATATGCTCCTAAGTCTATACATCACAAAGTCTGCACATCGCAGTGTTCAAGCCTTTCAAGTCTATACACTGGTTCAGGGTTCCCAAGTCTATACATTGGTCCTCAAGCGTTACAAGTCTATACAGCCTGCTTCATCGTTCAGAGTCTGTACATTCCTCAAGGGCCAAGTGCATACATTGTCCACGTGTTCACATTTACAAAGTCTATACATCGTGGGGCTTCAAATCTTCAAGTCTGTACATCCTTCAAGGGCCAAGTCTATACACTGTCTCGCTCACATCTTCAAGGGGTAAGTCTATACATCGTTCGCTCAACTTTAGCTTTTGCATTAAAGTCTATACAGTGGATTGAGCATCGTGAAGTCTATACAGTGATTGAGCATCGTCAAGTCTATACAGTGGCTGAGCATCGTGAAGTCTATACAGTGGCTGAGCATCGTAAAGTCTATACATTGGTTAGGCTCGTTCATGCAATGTTCATCTCAAGTCTGTACACTGCCTTTCACATGCACTCATTCATCAAGTCTGTACAGTCCCTTGGTTGCAAGTCTATACACTCGATTTCTTCATGCATTACCAGAAGTCTACACATCCCCCTCTGCTATGTAATGCATCAGTTTTCAAGTCTATACACTGAGGACGCTGAAGGCCCTCAAGTGTATACATTATCACATTGTACACACTTATTCATTTGCTGCTTCTAAAGTATATACACTCGTTGTTATAAGCCTGAACTAACTAATTCGATTCATTTCTTTTGTCTCTGCCTGCAGATGACTCAGGTTAATGATTGGGCACGTGAACCGAGGATGATGCCTGGCACGTGATCCGAGGATGCTTTGGAAAAGGAGGGAACGAGACCCACTCGTGTGAAGTCCTGGAATTCAGGTCGGATGCCATATAAAAGGTGTCTTCTGCGAACAGGAGAAGTGAACGAACAAAAGGGAAGGCTGAAGTGAAGAATCCCTGAGCAGAAGAAGAAAAGAGAGAGCCTCCACGCTCCAGAGAAAAGATAGAGAGAAGAATTTGAGAGATATGAACTGAGAGAAAAGTCCTTGAGAGATAGAAGAAATCGTGCTGTGAAGATTTGCTTCTTCGTAAGCTACATTTGTTTTTGGTTTTCAGAAACAATTGTCGTTCATCGTTGGTCTTGTTTTCCTTTCTGTTTTTCATTTCTTCATTTCTGATTCCGAATTGTTACCCTCTAGTGTTTGGAGGAAGGGAGAGTTACTCCAGTTCCCCTCTGGGCTACAGAGGAAGAGAGATATGTGATCTCTGGTTTTGCCAGTGACGGGCTGTCACTAGCAGGTTCCCTCCGGGTTGGAGGAAGGGAGAGCCATCTCCGGTTCTGGTCTTGCTGGTTGCAGGTCCAGGTGTCAAGCTCTGTGGGTAGCAGAGTTTGGTTGAGGGATTTATTTCCCTTGGTTGTTCAAGCTGTGTGGCAGCATCTTGTTCGCAGACTGAGTCTGCAGTTTTCTAGCAGTGGCTAGTGGAATCCTCACTCTAGTTGGAGTGAGGGGTGGATGTAGATTGTGGACTACAATCGAACCACCTTAAAATTTCTTGTCTCCTCTGTGGTTTGCTGTTATCGGTTGTGCTCTCCATCTGCTTGGCATTGTGTTTGACCGTGGACAGCCTTTTTCAATCGCACCTTCTTATTCTGTCTTAGTTATTCACTGCGTTAGCTATATTGTTTTGCTGTATCTGAAGGGTCAAAATTCGAAGTAGTGATTTTCCGCTGAAGTTTTCTAAATCGGGAGTGATCTATTCATCCCCCCCCCCTTCTATATCACTCTTCGTTGCGCTAACATCCCTGTGAAACAGCAATAGCCCATCTTATCAAATCAGAAGAAGCAAGGATAAATCATGGACGAACAAAGCAATATGAATCTAATCAGAAGAAACCAATTGGTGATTATTCTCACAAATCAATATGATACCATCCAAAATAAATACAGTCAAACATGTATTGATACCAATTGAAGGTGGTGATTGGCCTCAAGGATATGAACCAGTGGAGCAAGATGTTCACAAGATGAGGTGTTCAGTAAGATAGCTTTCAAAATCTAGAACCATGTCAGATTTTCACAACAAGCAAGAGTAGGAGGGCATATCAAAAGAATTTTCTTTGATTTTCAAATTTTTTAATTTTTATATTTTGGTTTGAAATGCAACACATGCAAATGGTGACTCATGAAGTGCACACAATGCAACCAAACAGTTACATATAAACATACAGGCAATCTCTCCCGTACATATGGAAGAGGGGAATGGCTATAAGAAAGATGCAAGAGAGTTATGCTAACCGGAATGCACATGTGTAGCACATGGGAGATTGTGCAATCATATAGGAGATTCATGCAATTGCTAAAGAAGTCAATCAACTTTCTGAATGCATATTAAATCAAATTTCTAGATGTGTAAGTGAGTAGCATGAAAAATGATAGTTGTAATATAGATATTCAGATTTTCAGATCAACACAAGGAGACATTTTACAGACTGCACTTTAATTTTCGTATTGGAGGCTACGCTCTACCACAATGAATTTTCACCATCATTTTTCAACTCAACCAATATCACATGATAATCAGAATTTTTCAAGAGTGATCAGGTTCAAATAATCCCTTTTTGCGCGAGTAGACGCATGGAGCTCATGCCAGAATCTCCGGTTACTCAGAATACTGAACCATTTCACCTCATTTTGAACAGAGATACTAGTCAACACTTTTCAGATATGAACCACATCACGTCTCAGGTGACATGTGCCCAGTTTACTCAGTGAGACCGTGCATTGCCCTATCTTTCATTTTTATTTCAAATTTTTCAACAAGAATGGGTAGGCAGCTTTTTCCTCAACTGTCTCGTCAACATACATGCAGCAAGTTTAACATCTCGAGAGTATTGAAAAGAAATTCATATATCCTTATCTTTAACACTCATTTTCACATTTTGTGCATGAAGTGTGCGAATTTGATTCAGCATGTATACCGAAAATATCATGAACACAAAACAAGGCAGCTCCCCCTAAATAGATGCACTTATGAAATAAGAAGTCCCCCAGAGTGTACGACATGAGGCACTCCAATAATGACTCAAATGCAGCATTATTTATCAAGAAGACATAAGGTCGTAGAAGTTTCAAGGATGGGACTAAGTAACATATAATAGCAAGCAAGCACACAGAGGGAATGTATGCAACATGCAATACAAATATGCAACTGATACTAAGCAAATGGATACCAATTGAATGAAGTGAATGCAGCTAATGCATGAGCTCTAATGCAATGCAACCTTTGATTATATAGTAATGAAATGCAACATGCCAAGATAAAATGTAATGTGGTGCAAAACTTCTGATGCCAAATGAATGAACTAACTTCAGCTAATGTATGAATTGTAATGCATGCAATCTATGCCTAGATGAGCATGTGATGCAAGATGCAAATGTAGCATAGGAGGGCTTGATCTTCAAATCATGAGGCAGAATCCATATTGGAGCATTCACATTATATTAATGTGTCAACAAACATTTTCATGGCATGGCCTTTATAAATAATGGTGCATAAAAGATCAAAATTAAGCAATGCAACCCAATTTTCAGAATTGTTCAAACTCATATTTTCAAAGGCCATACACAGGTGTTGAAATGAGAATTCATCAAAAAGATAAATGTATGAATCATTTAATCACAAACATATTTTCAATTTACATAGCTCAGCTCAATGATTCATTCACAAATCAACCAATCATAATTTTCAAGATCTGATACGAGGCGGAGATTTTAGTCTGAAGACCCAACTCAACGCATAGGGAATGCTTCCAAGTGGACATAGTCCACTCTTCCACAGATGCTATTTGATATATCAGATGTGCAGTTCAATTTAAATGTGATCATGCAATTCAAACTGGGAAATATTCAATATGGAATCACTTCACACACAACTCTCAGGATTTTCAATTTGATTCAACCAATTTTGACAAGTCCATCACAACAGGGTAGTAGATGACATATCAAGTTTGTAGAGTCAATACCTGTCATCTAAAGGTGTCACCAAGTGACAAAAGGCCATTGCATGAATTGACAAGGTTGAGTTACCTTAGTTCAAGAGACAAGATTGGAAGCCTTCAATCACTAAGATCATCAACCTCACGAGGGTTGATATTTCAGATTTTGCTTTCTTACCTTTACCTTGAGAATCCATTTTCTTCCAAGCCTTCCACCTGATTTGCCTTGTGAGAGGTGGTTGATCAACCTTACCTATTGAACCCATTCTTGGTTAAAAGAGATGTGTGCATTTCATACCATGTCTTAGGTACTTACTTCAACACGTACAAGACTTTCACCACCTTGTACTTGAGTCGATCCTGGAAGTTGTTCTACACAAAGTAGCCCTTCTTCTTGTAGCAACTTGAGAGGGTTCTCATCATTTTCATCCTTGCAAGGTATTCTTCCAGTTGATTCAAGCTTGGTCATGACTAGCCCATCATTATTTAGATTTTGGGAGTATAATCTGCATCCAAAGACAGAAAGATTTGATTTGTCAATTTCAATTCAAATTTATTAATAATGACACGAAAAATAATTTTAACAACCAACATCCCCTAGACAGCTCTAGATGTAATGCATGACTCATGTGTGAACCTAAACATTAAGCCCATATGACGAATGTGGTTGCTCCCCCTTAGTGTATGCATGAATGCAAGATGTTCAGTAACAATCCAATGCCATATGCAGTCTTAAAAGTAAATGACTCATAGTACCAGGCAGAGAACTTAGATCCAAAGATCACCTCACGCGTAGTGATAGTTTTCAGACAGGCTTAACCTGCCCTTCCACATGTCACCATTTGATATACTATGTAATCATGGATGATGAAGGTAGGAGGATTGCTATATATTATGACATGAATTCACAATGTTCAACTTTTGCATGATAGAGTATGAAAGTATATGCAAACTCAATATATGTAGTGAAATCATGCTTTGATGAATCTTCAAGCTTTTCTTTACACGAAGATGCTATATGACAAGTGATATATGCACAAATATGCAAACAACTATGAATGAAATGTATGTATAGACATATGCAAGATTACATGACTATATGACACAAAGTAAGTTAAAATATGACACAATCACTATAGAAGGTAGGAGGGATATTGTAGCAGACCTAGGGTCACGTGATTAGTCCCACATCGGATGTTGAGAAGGCAACCGAGTGCTTATAAAGAAGGTCTTCACCTCTTAACCCAAGAGGGCCCTTTTACAAGGACAAAACCCTAGCCGCCCTCCGGCATGGCGGGGACAATACCTCTTGGGGGCACCAAAAAAGGTTCATCTCACATCTACAAAGTGGCGCCGTCTGTGGGAACCCTGAGCTCTCGCGCACTCGCTTTCCTTCTCAAGGGGGGGCTTGTGTAGCGGACCTAGGGTCACGTGATTAGTCCCACATCGGATGTTGAGAAGGCAACCGAGTGCTTATAAAGAAGGTCTTCACCTCTTAACCCAAGAGGGCCCTTTTACAAGGATAAAACCCTAGCCGCCCTCCGGCGTGGCGGGGACAATACCTCTTGGGGGTACCAAAAAAGGTTCATCTCACATCTACAGATATCACCTGACCTTCAAGTTCAATTTTTGATTTTTCTTCCAACCTGACTTATGCCACTTGACCCGTGTGCCTTACCTTCTTGATGAAAACAAATTTCATGCTTTACATTCCCAAGGCACACCTGTAAAACAGATTTCTCATTTGGCCTTCTTAGGTACCCAAATCCTTTTGGGTCCTTGTGGGTTAGCAGCAACATAGGCATGTGATTTCCAACTTTTGACAACATTCAAATCATCATTTTTCTTTAGAAAATAATCATGCTTAACATTCCCAGATTTGCCAAAGTGATGATAGAAGTCACGTGACATTATATTCTTTCTTCTCATTGGTTCTACTGATTTGTGTATGTGAGCATGATGTGTTGAGTAGGAGTTCTTTCTTTTCAACAATAACCAGCAATGTGAGCTTGTATGACTCCTTTTACCACAGTGATTGCAATGCATGGAAGATTTTGTGGTTAAAGCACTATTTGTATTTTTTAAAATAGCTTGGTTTCTACAAGCTCTCAAATCATCATTCTTCATAGTGAAACAATCATGCATGACATGTTCATATTTTCTACAGTAAAAGCATGCGAGTATCTTTCTAGTTGGTTGTGTGTGTGTGGCAGAAGTATGTTTAACATGCATGGAAGTGCTAGCAGCATTTTTAGATTTTTGATCCAAGTTGATTTTCGTTGTAGATGCATGTGTGTGTGCAACATGATTTTTCTTTTTCAGATTTTCATTTGATGTGTTGGCTATGTTTGAACTGTGCACAAAAGATGTATAAACTTTATTTTCAAAGTTCTTTTTGTTCACAGGTTTATAGCCCAACCCTTCCCTTTGAAAATTCACTTTCATCCCCAATAATTTATTCAAGTTTTCTTGACCATTTACAAATCTAGATAGCGAATCATTCAAGTCAAGAATTTTAGATTGAAGAGATGAAATTTGCAATTTAGAATTGGCAAGTTCTTCTTCACAAGTGGAAAGACTAACATTCAACATGGAATTGGTAGTCTTAAGGCATTCTACTTCTTGCCTAAGTTCATCCACATTTTCACCTTCTCTAACAACCACAGATTTTTCTTTTTCAACAGTCAACAATCTTTCAGAAATGGTCTTGTTCAATTCCTTCACTTTCTCATTTTCTTTAACAAGCTTCTCATCATGAATCAGTTCATTTATCAAGGTTTGATCATCGGCCATTGAATCTAGCTTGCCTTTCAACTCTTTATTCTCATTTCTTAAGGAGTTGATTTGATTTTTATGAAATTCAATGTCGAATACATGAGCCTCAATCATTTCCTCTAGATGCAAGCATTTTTTACAAGAGGAATTACACTTATTTTGTTCGGCATCCTTTTTCAATTTTTTGTTTTTAGATTTCAACTTCTTATATTTTTCAGCAAGATCATCATATGCAATCAACAAATCTTCATAGCTAACTTCATCTTCATTATCAGAATCAGAATTTACCTTTGAGCTTGATTCCGTTTGCTGATCACTCCCTTGATCACTTGTGCCTGCCATAAGACATTCGTCTTCATGCTCTTCCCGGACTTTGGTTAAGCCATCCAAAATGTCCTTCACGGACCTACAATGGGAGGCAAAAGGAAACTTATTAGAATTGATTGCAGCCGTAAATAACTTCGATCCAAGACTAAATAATTTTGATCATGTTTAAACTTTTGATTTTCAGTCCAGACATTTTTGTCCTTAGACAACTCATAAGGACCATATGAAACAAGCTGCCATAGCCTAGGGTCATATGAGTTGACAAGACTGCACATTCTTCCTAACCACAAATCAAAATTGCAACCATTACACACCGGTGGAGAGTTCAAGGTGTACATCATGGTAGTCATTGATCTGGATCTCTCTAGATCGTTAGATCTATGTAATTAGAGCCTTAGCTATGATACCAATTGAAGTCCCGCGATCAATGACACCCAAGAAGGGGGTGAATTGGGTGATAACAAATTTTAACGAAACTTTTGACTTTTTACAAAATATGTGATAAACAATAATTAGCAATGTGAAAACTAATAAACCAATTCTCTCAATCTCTCCGTTCCCACATGACCATACAACGAACACAATCAAACCACACAATAACACACAATGCACAGTGATTTTTAAGGTGGTTCGGATGCAACGACGGCAATCCTACGTCCACCCCTCACCAAACCCGGTGAGGCTTCACTCGGGGATAAATCCCCAAACGGACACAACGCTCCAAACACACACGCAGGACGACGCCTACACACACACACGGGGATGCGCCCCAATACACACACACACACATGGAGACGAAGTCTCCAACACGATCCAACAGGCGGATCACCAAAACACACACACGCTGCGACAAGTGCAGCACTCCACACACAAACACTATGATCTGAATAAAACTACACACACACGTAGATCTAGGAAGACCTATGCACACATGAATGGAACACCACGACAACCACACACAACCACGGATCCAGAACGATCCACACACACACACAAGTTTTCACAGTTTGTACAACACACGAATATGAGCTTGAAACACAATAAGACAGTTTAGAAATCCCCTGATTTGGCTCCCCTGAATGTATGTTGATGATCTTTGAGTGATGCTTGCTTCTTCAGTTTATTGGAAGTTGATGGCTTCAGATGGACCTTGAATCTTTAGCTCTTGGATGAAGAGTTGATCCACGGATCACTATTCACGGCTACAGTAACAGTTCCTTCTTGCTTGCACAACTTTCTTGATCTCCTTGATCCTTGCTTGCTTCTTCTCTTCCTTTGAGGTTGTTGGATTCAAAATGGAGCTTGCATACCTTCAGATGGATGAAGAGATTCCTTCTTCCTTGTAGCAGCCTTCTTCTTCTTCCATTGATAGACTCCTTGGTTGATGGGCTCTCCTTCGATCTCTTCTGGTTGGATGCTTGTTTCTTCACTTCATGGGAGGATGAAGGCTTCAGATCTAGGCTTGAATCACTTGGAATGGATGAAGAACTTGAGCTCGAAACACTGTTCACGGAGGTGCTACAGTACCCGTGAATCTCCTCCTCTAGCCTCCCTTGATCTCTCTTGATCCCCTTGAAGCATTAGGGTTTCTAACCCTTCTTGTGGAAGTTTTATAACCTTTGAATGGTCCTTGGACATCCTCCAGACCAGATCCACATTTTGTGGATGATTGGGTGTCATAAGGATTAAAGAAATACAAGGAGAATGGCTCTTCTCGAAGTGGAGAACAAAGTCAACTTTTGTTGGCTCTGGGCTGGCGGTCGACTTGTGGAAGTTGGCGGTCGACCGCTACTGAGAAACCCTGTAGAAATTTGATCCCTGAGATTTTTGGTCAACCTGGGGTGGTCGACCGCTACTGTCGGTTGACCTAGGGCGATCGACCTAAAGCTACAATAAATTTCAGACTTTTTAGGTTTCACCCCCGAACTCCATTGCAACCCATTTAAGTCTGAGGCTTCAAGATCCTTTGATCTTGGGGAATATATGTTGAGTGTTTTGACCTACAAAACCATAGAAAAAAGGATTATAACTTTGATCAATAATTCATGTTGTAATTGCGTGAAGTACATGTATGAAACCCCTTTGGCCATTTAGCAGTTTCAATCAATTAACAAGAGCTTATTGGAAACTGTTTGAGCAAGATATAAGTACCATTATTCCAATTTTCAAGCAAGTTTCTCATGAGTTATTTCAACATAATGCAAGCTCAAAATGATATGTGAAATATGTATTAGAGTTCAAGAAGTGACTTACATTGAGACCCAATTTCACATATAAGATTGGAACACTTGTTGCTTTGACAAATGCATGTATGGTATGCGTAAAAATCAACCAAACAAGTTTCAAACTATTTGATCAGGATTTGAACAAAAGTGTTCATCAGTCCATATGTTCAAACATATAAAGGCTTGAAACCTCTTGTAGAACCAACATATGCAAACCAAGCATTAAGACCATGTAACAGTTGCCATTTGCCATCTCAAACATACATAGATAACAGGAGCATGAGCAATCAACCACAAGTTTAGTTATCATCACTTAATCACACATTAAGTTTAGTTATCATCAAAACCATAACTTAACAACCACAACAATCATCAAAACCATAACTCAACAAGTGGCACCTCTGGTATAAAGGAGCCCGGACGCTGAAGGTACTGGTCGAGGGAGGAGAGACCCTCTCCAGGGCTACCGGGACGGGGACACATCCCTCGAGCCACCTTGCCTCGAGGGCCCCACCAATTGGCTCGGGCTGGGCTGCCTCACCGCGTACCTCCCCGGCCTCGATCGGTTGCGACTGAGTCGCTTCATTCTGCGACCTTCCAACCTCGACCAGCTCAGACAGGACTCCTCCCTCTGGCGCCCCCTCTATTCTGCCCGGTGCCCCGACATCAGCCACAGTCCCTTCGACATCTGCTCCCTCTTGCTCCAGAGAGAGAGAAGGTGTAGCACCCCTGATAAAGCAATTGAGAAAATTTTAAAACTTCTTCCTAAAGAATTCTACTTGAATGCCTTATATAAAGAACCATATGTTGTGAGGACTAGTATGTAAATTTACAAACCAACATCACTTTATGCCATCATGGGTATTACGTAGAGAACTTCTTCTTAAAAGAATCATATATGGAGGCCTTGTATAAAGAACTAAACCATAGGAGGACTAGTATATAAATGTACAAGACAACTTTAACACATGGGCACATGGGTAGTACGTAAGTGGGTCTCCACCTTTTTCCAAACCAAGGGAATGGGCGCCCCTTACCAGGGCGCCATTCACCAAATTGAAGCCCCTTTGGAGAGGCGCCATTCATCTCCTGGAGGGCCACCATCCCACTTATTAATGCATATACACACATATACGTAAATGTTGCAGCTTTTATCTAAAGCTAAAAGGAATGAGCGACCCTATACAAGGGCGTCATTTCCAAAATTCTTCTAGAAAGAGTTAACAATAACAACCTGGGTTTGCTGGCAATGGACCCATGAGGGAACATTCACAGTAGGCTTTCGGATCTGGTTTCCCTTGGACCCTTACTATTTCCCTATAAATAAATCCCTCCATCAACCGTAGAAGACCCTTACTGTCTTTCTGCCACTAAAGAGAAGGTTATTCTACCACTTCCCTATCTCCACCTGCAGAAGAGAAATCTAATGTTTCTCGTCATGTGCAGGACACGTATCCCCATTCTGCGTGCTGCACGTCCTGCTGCAGAAGCTTACTTGGAGCTTTACTGGGTGTGGAGGGCTTGGCATGGCTCGGATCCTTATTCTTTCTCAACTGTTATACCTCGTAAAGTACTCCAAAAAGGTAGGTGTTCTCAAGATCTTGCCCAACTAGTAGCTAAATAGGTTACGTAACATGCATGCTTAGAGTTAGATTAACTCATCTTCCATGCTATATTACCCTGCCTTACCGTGATCAAAAATGACCAAGTATACAGCATGTTACACAGATTTTAAATAGCCTGTTACACCTGTCATATATGATTTTTTACACCATCTGTTACCATGATTTTTATGAGTTTTGAACATATCTTGTAACACTAGTTTTACAGCCTTAAATAATCATGTTTTAACCTAGTATATAACCTCTGATTACATGAGATACAGACCTGTTTCTGAAAACCCCCGGAAGCCCAGCCTTCAGGTGAATAGCGCCCCCAGCCAAGGCGCCATTCACTGAAGGGGAGCCCCCAGCTAGGGCGCCAATTAAATGAAGACGACGTGAAGTGTCGTCAATTCTATTTATGGAATTTCCATTAATTATTAAATCAACGCATTCAAAAATCCATAACTATTGAACTAAATGAAAGTTTTACATGAATATAGTTATGTGATCCTGTTATTTTTCTCTACCGGTCCATGTATTCTATTCCTGATTCTGAGAAACTTTGGAAAAATGAATAGTAACTTGTATCTCAGATTGTACCTCTCGGATACAAAGCATGACTCGCTTGAAAAATAACTCAATTGGTGACTCTACGCAGTGTCGTCAATTAGTTGAACCTGTATATCAATTAGTGACACCCGAGGGGTCTTCAATTAAATGAAGACTACTTAGAGGGGCGCCAATTCTATTTTTGAGAAATTAAAAGTACAACATTAGAAAATGCATATCTGTGAAATGAAAACCCAACAATTATACATGAACATATTTTTAAACTCCCGAGAATTTTCACTACCCGTTCATGTCCTTACTTTCTATTTTCGAGAAACTTTTTCAAATGAATAGTATTTTTGAGTCACCGACGTACCTACTGGGTGAAAATCACCCAATGAAATTGGCGCCCCAAGCCAGGGCGCCAATTCATTGAATAGCGGCAGCCAAGTCGTCACTAATTAATTGAAGACTGTGTGCATGGGCGCCAGTTCCTTATATATATATATATAATCACCCAATGAAATTGGCGTCCCAAGCCAGGGCGCCAATTCCCTAAATAGTGGCGGCCATGTCGTCTTCAATTAATTGAAGAATTTCTGAGCAGGCACCATTTTCCTTATGTATACACATTTTCTGAAAAATTGAAAATTTTGAAAGAAGGGTCATCCCCAAGGCGCCAATTCTCTGAAAGGAGGTTAGTAGCCCAGGTGCCATTCACATAAAAGCACCCCCTGACCCAAGGCGCCAATTTAGTGAAAGAACCCCTGTACCCCAGGCGCCAATTCAGTATTTGCATCTTATGATTCTAATCTATCTCGTGATTTGTACCGACACAACCCTAATCCATTTTTATGCATATTATGAGTTCTTGAACTCCAATCAATGAAAATCTACCTTGTGTATATCCTACATGGTTAAACCTTGAACCTCAAAAAACTACCATTTGGGAGTGTTGGAGCTAAGTGCCATGCGGGGCAAAGTGCTACGTTGTGGGAGCCACCTCTTGAGGCCGTACGGCACAAAGTGCTACATGACGGGAGCCACCTCTTGAGCCTATAGGGGCCACCTCTAGAGTCCTCCATAACCAAATGACTAGTTAATCTTGGTTAGTAATACTACATTTCTTAATTTTCTTAAAATTCCATATTGGCTATAAATGAGAGTGGATGTCAAAAGTAATACATGAAATGATATGCGTATAGGGCCCGATCTGGTCCTGGGAGGAGCACCCGAAGGTACTTGTGCCCATGGGAGTTTATTAACCACGGTGTTTAGCATTGCACCGGAGTACTTGCTTGACTTGAGACACTCCACACTTACTCTCTTTACTTGCTTCACTTGACTTGCGTGGCCCGGAACGGGTAATACTTGACTTGTGGCCCGAGAAAGGGAAGATTACTTGCTTGATTGAAATAGCCAATTCTATTGACACATACTTGATATTACTTGCTTGAACATGAATTTTACTTGCTCGTACAAATTTACTTGTACCTGAGTTCATACTTGTACATGAGTCCCTGCTTGCCCAAAAGTGGCATCTACAACTATAAGATCTTGAAATACTGCTTGTCAATTACTTGAATTCATGTGATACTCTCTTTATACAGTTCTTGATCTCTTATTGTTCATCATGCATAGATTTACCTATATAACTAATTTTTCTCACTCATACATCATGCATAGCTATACTGGCAATACATGTAACTTGTAAATCACTTAAAGATTGCTCGGACTTGAGATGTAATTCCTACTGAGCAATTCGCTCATCCAGTTACTTCCTAACATTTTTAGGTGATTCGGATAGCGACGTCCACAAGAATGGGTTTGAGACCGAGTGAAGAGTGCTAGAACACCAATCGCCTATCATTAGCTAGTCGCATCCTTTGAATTTATTGAGTCTTACCTTGTATTTCCCGTATGTCAGTTTAGTTGTGTAAACCGTGTTAAGGCATGTAGTCTAGTGTTGGATTTTAAATTTTGAATTGTCATGGACTATCTTTATTCTCTTTGGTTAAGTAGGTGGTTATCACTTCGGACTATTAGGGTTATTAAATATTATTAGTCTTTTGTGCACTCCGTAATTATGTATGTCAAAAATTTCATCGTCTAATGACATGATCTATATAGACGCGTCGCGCCTCCGGGTATCTTCCGCGCTCGGGGCATGACAGTCTTCGTGGTATCATAGACTGGTTTTTAGTTCCTAGGTAAAACCCGAGTCCAAGGATAGTTGTACCTTACCCGGTGAGATGGATAGAGCCATGGGTTAAGTTCTATAATGACTTTTGACCTTATAAATAGACCCGATCTTTATTATCCTTCAACACTTTTTGTAGAATCATGGCCGCTGAATGAGCACAATGGCCCGAGATGTAGCGCACCGTGCAAGGCCTTACACAGGTGCTACAGCAAGTGGCGCAAGGCGGTGTTAACCGTGGGACTGGTGATCTCCACAGGAGTTTTCGTAACATGAACCCACCAAGGTTCACGGGTTTATCTGTGATGTGAAACCACCTTGGGGTGATAATCACACGACCGAAGACCCCTCAGACCTAGCAAGCAAGCGATGTAACGGACCGACAACTTCACTCGAGTGGACTCACCCGCTTGGCGCACACTAGGGCCCGTAGGCAAACCGGTGATGGTGAAGAGGGTCCGAAGTGGGACCTCACCTTTCCGGGGAATTGGCTAGCTTGAGATGGACTTCTAAAGGCCTGGGATGTCCAATTCCGTGGGCGGCTAGCACGCCAAGGGCATTGGTTGTAGGGTCGCTCTCTCAACTCACTCCGCAGTGGTCGCTCAATTATAAGCAAATTCGGGATCGGGCACTCTCTTACCGCTGACGGAGCAACCAAAAACAATACTAAACTAAGCAATTAAGGGCCATCAATGAGAAGTGTTCCAAAGCTCACCTGATCTGCGTGAATACACCGATCCCGGTCGGAGACGTGGGCGACCGGGGAAGCGTGGGCTATCCGCACGCCGCGTCGATGACGCTTCAGCCGATCACCTGCTAGTACAAGCACTACGCCCTTGCAGAGGGGGGATCTCGGGGTGGGGGTTAAGAGATTTACAATCAAACACTACCTCCACGTATGGAGGGGCTGTAAGCCGGCCAGGCGGGGAGTGGGAGTGAAGCTAGAAAACCGTTGTGCCGAGCTCCGTTGGTGCTGCCAGCTTCTGGAACCGCCGGATAGATAGTCGAAGATGGTGCCGCCACGATCACTACCAAACTCCGAATAGGATGCAACCAGTGCCAAAATTTTCTGACTTGACCTAGGAAGACGCCTGAATTTTCTTGGAATTGCGTGACGATGCCGCTGGCCGGGGTAGAGCCTGGAATAGGGCTGGCCTACGCTTGTTCTGGTTGCTCTCAAGGTGTTATTGCTGGAAGACGGGGGCGCCACGAACAGTCCCGTGCTTTGTTAGAGGCGAGGCTGGTACCGATGTGATCGTGGACGAGTCTTCTTTCCGTCGGGACCAACGGCGCTGTCGGAAGATGCCGGAGCTGATCGGGAAGGCCGGAACAACAGGGATGTGTTGGTTCTGGCTCAGGAAAACTGACCTGACGCACTTAGAATTGAAAATTTGGAACTTTTGATGTCGAGGTCCAAAATTAGTTCTGCTTCTTGGGAATGGAGAGGACTTGAAGGAGAAGCCCTCATCCAAGTTTTGCTCCCAGATCTGCAAGGGAGTGGCCGTGGTCGAACTTGATCTGGAGCTCTGGTTCTCTGCCTGAGTGGTTCTGCATAGTCGAGGAAGAATCACTCTCACGGGTAGCTCGGTGTTTGGACGATGATGAAACCACCTCGCCTGGAAAGCTCTCTGGATGACCTTTCCAGAGGTATATGACTTGACACTAGAAAGATCGAGGAAGGGCCAGAGACGATGCTGCTTCCAGGACCCTAGCTTGCTGCCTGTGAACTGCTGCTGGAGTTGCAACCTGCCGATGGGAAATGGAGTAGGACGAGGGGCGAAATGGGGGTGGATGAGTGTTGGGCGAACCCTGGCTGTGAGGGGGTCTGGGAGGGGGTGATCCAAGGTGAGGGAGTGGCAAAATGGGGGCTGGAAGGAGGTCTAGCAGGTGGAGGGAGGGGAAGCTGCGAATTTGGTGTTGGGAGGGGATATGGAAGGAGTATTTGAAAATGGGTTTAAGGGTGGGATTAATTTCTGGTCTTGGGGGTGGGAAGAGGTGTGTGGGGAAGGGAAAAGGATCCTTGGGGAGTGTAGAATTCTCCCTTGGGAGATGAGAGAGGTGCTTGGGGAAGGGGAGTGGGTGGTTGGTGGTTGGAGGGTGGAGTGGGGATAGGTGGAGGCTACCTTGGGGATGGGGTGGAGTAAAGAGAGGGGTTGTGGGGAGTTGGAGTGGCTTTAATGGAGGGGGAAGGGAGAGAGAAAGTGGTCGGGAGGGTAGGAGAGAGAAAGGGGCGCCCCCTCTTGGAGAGAGAGAGAGAGGGGGGGAATCCACCCCTTAGAGAGAGAGGGAGAATCCACTCTAATTGCACTAGAACACTCAATTTTTTTGATTGACCAAAAGATTACCAATGAGGGGGTGAAGGGGGGTATTTATAGGGACTGGACTTTTCACATGACCATACTGACCCAAGACAATTGACACAATGACCAGACAGACTAGGGAGGGGCGCCCTTGGGCCTAGCCCATTAGTTGGGCCCATTAGACTACTTAATTAACCACATGACTCGAGACTTAGGTAAATGACCATTATACCTAGGTACCGAACTCAAATAAAGGGAAAATTACATAGTTTATGACTCAAATAAAATATGAAAATTACATGGATTGACTCAAAAAAATGTGGAGAATACAATGGCGCAAACTGACGATCCATCATAGCTTCACAAAATGTGGAGGGGTAAGTGATGCCCCCATCATACCCCCGGGGTGGGGAGAACTCGATCCCATTGAGTATGGGTCCACCGGAGAAGTGGTACACCAAATGCAGCTCCGGGCGAGCCACGATCTCCAAACTCAACCCCGCGTCCATGGCCGGGGGATGGCACTTCAGCTTCACAAAGTGGCACAGACACACCCTCATGCTGGCAATGATACCTTGCTTGCCTAGTATTGCCTCCGTGTGCACACGTCGGGCTCTCAGGCTGATTTATGGTGGCTCTCTGGGGGTGTCCCTCTTAAAGGAAGGTATAGGCTCAAAGCACTCACTAGGATACACCGCGGTGCCCATATAGGGTGCCGGATCCGCCACGTGGGAAATGGGGTCGATCCCAAACCCATCGGTAAGTCCAACCCGTAAGCTGGGTTGGCAAAGCCACTCAAAACTTGGCAAGGTTCAAGTCCTCATGCCCTCAAATTGGAGATGACCCTAGGGTATGCCACTCCAAAGTCATCATCGCCAAGTTGCCAACTTGGAATTCCAAGTGGTGCTCACGACCATTTGCCCGCTTCTTGTCATTCTCACCGCTCGTTGCTTGATGCTTGCTTAGATGCATATGCCATGCACTATGATGCAGTGTGAGTGGAAAATGTGTGGTATGCAAAGGTGGCCCATGACAACCACATATAGACCTATCGTGCATTGATGTTATGAAGACTTTGAATGATTTGGGAGGACCGGGGCATCCATAGGTGTCCCTCTTATGCGTGGGTGTGATGAATATTGTAGACACGTTAAATTTTACATTAGCATTAGTAAATCTCATGTTACCATGCAATGCCCCAAGTGGATTCCATCTTAGGGTTGAGTGGGGTGTATACTTCTATTTTCAGGTTGATTTGCTGGAATGGCATCCTTCCTGGGGCACGCTATTTGTTTTTGGCGCATTCACATACGAACGCTCATTCTTGGGACATTTATCTATTTATGGACAATCTTTAATAAATAGCGGCCTCCGAGACAGGCGCTAATTATTTTTAATCTGGAAAATTGCTATATTTTGATAAAAAATTAGCGATATCCATGAGGGACGCTATTTAATTAAACGCCTGCTATGGTGGACGCCATTTGTTTTGGAAAGTTTGATATTACTAAATTTTCCCCAAGAATTTGTGTTCTCCTATGTGGACGCCATTCCAATTAGCGCCCACTTATGAGGGCGCCATTTCTCATTCCATTTCTTTCGACCGAGGATTTTCTTCCCCGGATTGGCTGCTGCCTTCTTTGATCAATTGCCATTCTTTGTCGTTCCTTGCATCTTTCTATTTCTCCTTAAAAGGGAACTCTTGCCATTTCCCATTCCCTTCCCTTGTTTCAGAAGGAAACGTTGCCTTAATTGGCGTCATTTTCGATCCCTATAAATACCCTCTCTTTTGAGCGCTCGCGAGAGGGAGACAAGAAGAGGAGCAGAAAAAAAAAGGGGGGGGGGAATATACAAAGATACGAGAGGGGCAAACAGAGAGATAGTAGAAGGACAGCTGATAGCCTACGTTGGTTGTGATTTCCTCTACTTCTCCTTGCTAGAAGCTTTCTTCCCCTCTCTCTGCAGCACAGTCCGGTGGAGGGAGATCACCCTCATTTCTCTCCTCTGTCACTCACTTTGATGTTTTAGTCTTTGCATGGTCACATCATCTCATCATCCGTAATCATCACTACACATTACCTCTGGTCACACCAGATCACCTAGGCTTCACTTTTCATTGCACGCATTCCCCATCCCTTAACACTTAAGGGGTTTAAAAACCACCACCCAGGTGTGTTCCGGCCCATGATTGCACATTTCTATTTCTTGTTCGAGCATATACTACATTGTTCACTCAACTAATCCGGTGTTCCATTTACTTATTCTCTCTTTGCATTCAGGGTAATCAAAGTGGAAGGAGCCCTCTTGGTCGGCTGGCCGATTCGAGAGGAAGTGAAGGACCCACGCTTCTCCCATTCACAGGTACCGCGATCTTTTATTTTATTGTTCTTATTTATTTGAGGAGCCTCCCTCCTCTAGTGATCACGATCCTATAGAGCACCACGTGCTCCCTTTCATCTCTTCGAGCACCACGTGCTCATTTCGAGCCATATTTTAGTGTCACACTTGACACACTTTTTATTCACCCCATCGTCTCCGAGTGACGGTGTTCACAGATTGGCGATCACGGTGGGACACTTGGTGTTCCTTATTTTGATTACCCTTCCATTGGCACCCACGTGTGCCGCTCCTCATTTGCCCCACGTGCCAGTTTTTATAATTCCTTTTGTGCACCACGTGCATCTCATCTTGGTTATCTGATATGTGAAAATTTTCACTTGATTGATTGTCTGGTGAATTGACGTTCCACATTGCGGACGCTCATTCATTTCAGCGTCTTCTTCAGTAGGCGCTATTTCATTTATCATCCATCGGTATTAAGAATTTGCATTATCTACGTCTTCTTAAGAGGGCGCTAATTCTTTTGATACTCTGATATTTTCTGTTAACTGTTGAAGCAGCGCCTGTCGGGACAGGCTCTATTTTATTTGGCGTTCCTCCCCTTGGACACCATTTTCCTGTTCATCCGTCACTCACTGTGGCACCTCCAGTTCACTGTCTGGTCGCTTTTGATACCCGTGATTGGCTATTGGGATCTTGTCTGTTGTTCCTGCTCCCCCTTTTATTGTTACGTCTGACATCTGTTGGTGCTTCATCACTGTTTACTGTTATCATCTTATCGCTTTGATGTTTGTTGATTTGAGCTGTTGAGGCCCTTGCTACTGCCATTACCATTGTCTTACTATTACTGCCATCATATTTACTACCATTGACTTGTTGTTGCTTGATTATCGCCATATTAGCACTGCTGATTGTGACTGTGGACACCAAAAATTGCACACCCAGATATCCTGTTCGGCCCGGCATCAACAACAGAGCCGAATGAAGAAGCCCCGGAGAGACTGGTCATCCGGATTCCCCGAACATGCACACACTACCGTGAGGCTGTCTCCGGAGTCACGACAGTGAAAAGAAATCAACCGCCAAGAGCCCCAGAATCCATGGACCTCGGAGAAAATCAAAGGGGCCACAACTCGCACTCACAACGGGCTCAGAACCGCCCATTTAGCCCTTCAGCGGCACGCCCCCAATGGCCTTCAGTGGCACGCCCTTGGGGCTTCAGCGGCACACCCTCTGCCATGTTCAACGGCACGCCCCTTGCCCTGCTCAGCGGCACACCCTTCAGCGGCACGCCCATTTGGGGCTCCAGCGACACGCCCCTTTTGGCCCTCAGCGGCACGCCTTTTGCCCCCTTCAACGGCACGCTTGGGCAGCCCTTTAGCGGCACGGCCTTTGGCCCACCCAGCGGCACACTTCTTGAGCCCGCCAGCGGCACAACGTTAAGGCATTTCAACGGCCGAACGACGTGATGCCCATGCCCTACGGATCTTCGGCACGCAGTGAGCTGTCCGAGGTGTCAACCGGAGGTTGGGCCACGCAGGCTACTCCCCTGACACCTAGGACGGGGGAAGTCAAACCCCATGATGGCCCAGCACTTCCCACCTCCGACTGCCGTGCTCGAGGGCTCCCGCTGTTGGGGGTATAAAACCACTCCCATCCCGGCGAAGAAGAGACACACCCCATACAGGAAGAGAGGCCCATACACAGAGAAGAGGCACACAGGGAGAAGAGACGAAGAGACACAAAGCCACCTACGAGAAGAAGGAGAAGAGAGAAGAGAAGGGAGAGGACTCCGGTGTGGAGTCTTCCGACAACCACCAGGCAAAGAGAAGAGAGTAAGAGAGAGAGAGGGCTTGATGTAGCAGGGGAAGGTGGGGGAAAGAGCAGTGGACGGTCGTCCTTCCCTCGATCCCCAACACCTCATCTTCTTTTGTTCTTTGTTTTTCTCCTTCTCCGTTCTTTTGTTCTTTGGTTTTCTTTCTTGCCCGTAGCTTTAGCTCGGGCGTGTTTTGTAATGCATGCGGACGGCTACGGCCCTTTGCTCCCCCATGAATGAAGATCGTCCCCCTCAGTGTGTTCTCTCTTTGTCTCGTTGGTTTTGAGCCACAGTGCGTTTGATCGTCTTTCCCTTTACTTTTCGGTGTTTGTGTTCATCCCTCATGCCGACGGTTTCCTCCGGATGTGGCATCATCTTGAATGGTTTGAGGTCACGAACCTCCCCCTGTAAAGCCCAGTGCCTTCACCTATGTCTGCCCCTTTGAACCTTTTTTCCTCTTGCCGGAAGTCCCTGTGGGTTTGATCGGTCTAACACCCCGCCCCGTTAGCAGACCAACCCTTTTGGAGCCCTGTCCGGTGCACTTGCACTTTTCCCCAGTGGCACACCCTTCCGGTGTCTTGGCCGACACACCTATAGTAGCCCCCCAGCGGTACACTCCCCCTTGGTGCCCCAGCGGCACACCTGGCCTCTCCCTAGCCCGGTACACCCCTCAAGCACCCTGTGCTCGTCCTTGGCCGGCACGCCTTGGCTAACCCCCCATACACCCTGTCCAGTCTTAGAGGTCTTCGGCTCATTGTTTTCCCCGTGTTTTCCGAGGTTTTATTAAGGTGTTGCCACCCTCGGGCATCCACCTCCAGTTGTCGGGTTTCGCCACTCCATGTGGGCGCGTTCCCTTTATCTCCCTTACGCTCGGGTCAAGGGGAGATGCTGCCGAATTTTTGTTAGAAAATAATAAGATGTTAAAAGGCAAAAGGATGCAACAAACAAATGGGATAATAAATACACACCAAAAGACAACAAAAGCAACAAATAAATAGAGCAACAACATATTCCAAGAAGAAGGAGAAAAGATTTGTATAAAACTACGCAAAAAATCAAAGAGAAGAAGAAAAGAAAAGCCTTAAAAACAAGTAACAGAGGAGTGGGCCTTCATCGGCACGTCTGTCCCAGCCTTCGCCGGTACGCCCTCCACCCTCGTTGGCCGGTACACCTCTAACCTTCCTTCAGCGGTACGCTCTAACAACCCTTCAACGACACACCTTCTCGGCCCTTCAGCGGCACACTCCTCTCACCCTCCAAAGTGGAACACAATGTATAGACTTGGCAGATTGATGCGTGAACACAGAAACAAGCAATGTATAGACTTTGAGCTGCAGCCAATGGACAACGTACAGACTTTGAGCTGGCCAACGTATAGACTTTGAGTTGCAGCCAATGGACAATGTACAGACTTTGAGCTGGCCAACGTATAGACTTTGAACTACAGCCAATGGATAATGTATAGACTTTGAGCTGGCCAACGTATAGACTTTGGGTTGCATCAAATGGACAATGTACAGACTTTGAGCTGGCCAATGTATAGACTTTGAGTTGCAGCCAATGGACAACGTACATACTTTGAGCTGGCCAACGTATAGACTTTGAGCTGCATCAAATGGACAACGTACAGACTTTGAGCTGGCCAACGTATAGACTTTGAGCTGTAGCAAATGGACAACGTACAGACTTTGAGCTGGCCAACGCATAGACTTTGAGCTGTAGCCAATGGACAATGTATAGACTTTGAGCTGGTCAACGTATAGACTTTGGGTTGCATCAAATGGACAATGTACAGACTTTGAGCTGGCCAACGTATAGACTTTGAGCTGCAGCCAATGGACAATGTACAGACTTTGAGCTGGCCAACGCATAGACTTTGAGCTCCAGCCAATGGACAATGTATAGACTTTGAGCTGGCCAATGTATAGACTTTGAGTTGCATCAAATGGATAATGTATAGACTTTGAGCTGGCCAACGTATAGACTTTGGGTTGCATCAAATGGATAATGTACAGACTTTGAGCTGGCCAACGTATAGACCTTGGGTTGCATCAAATGGACAATGTACAGACTTTGAGCCAACCAATGTATAGACTTTGAGCTGATGAATGCAGCCAATGTATAGACTTTGGGCTGATGAATGTATAGACTTTGGGCTGCAGTGACCAGCCAATGTATAGACTTTGAGCCGATAAACCAGCCAATGTATAGACTTTGAGTTGATGAATGTACAGGCTTTGCGTGCCGCAACCAGCCGAGGTACAGACTTCGTGTCGCAGCGTCCAACCAATGTATAGACTTTGGGCTGAGGGATGTACAGACTTCGTGTGTGCTAGCAGCCAGTGTACAGACTTTGAGTTGCAGTACATGGACAACGTACATACTCTGCGTGTGTGCTAGCAGCCAATGCACAGACTTTGAGTTGTAGCCAATAGACAATGTGCAGACTCTAGCAGGCGATGTACAGACTTTGAGTTCGCCCAGCACACCCTGATGAGGGAATCACTCACGATTCCCTCTGGCTCGGGACCTCCCTCCCCTCCGACGAGATCCAGTCCTGAGCTCCATCACTTCACCGCTCGCTGCAGCACCTTGAGGATCATCTTTGTGCACTTGTTACCTTTATTTTGAGTCATTATGATGTAATTTGCTTTTATTTGAGTCCAGTATCTAGGTTACGTGTTTATTTCCCTATGTATAGTAGTCTTCATGTGGGTTCTAGACCCGAATCCTTGGGCTTGGCCCACTTCCTCTTTTCCTTCCCCTAGTCTTGTGTCAGTTATCTATTTTGCAAGGACTTATTGTAAATTGGGGATTCCCTATAAATAGGGCCCCAAACCCTCCATTTGGAGCTAATGAGATATTGAAGAAAAGTTACCACTTGAGTGCCTCTCTCTCTCCCTCACTAGCTCTCTCTCTTCCTCTCTCTCTAGGGGGCGAACCCCACTCTCTCTCTTCTCCCCTCCCTTGGGCGAACCTGGCCCTTCACCTCCCCTCCCCCTTGCCACCTCAGCTGCCACCTCAACCCTCCACCCCTTCATCTTCCCAAGGCCCATAACTCCCTTCAATACCTCCCCCACCCTAGGCAACCCTTCCCATTCCCCATACAACTTCTCAACCTCCAAGGCAACCTTCCCTCTTCCCCAAGCAACCATTCCACTCCCCCACACATCCATTCATATCCCCAGGGCCATCAAACCCCTATCCCACCACAACTTGCGCACCAACCCTCCCCATCTACTCACCCCCCTTGCCTTGGCCGACCCCTCCATCCCCCTCTCATAGCTGCGACCCTCACCCCTCCCCTCCACCCTCTTGGAACTCCACATCCCCTGCTCCACCCCACTCATCATCCCCAAACATCCCACCCCCATCTACCATCACCACCAGCCTTCCCACCATTTCTAAATCTCCATTCCCTTTAGCCTAGCTCCACCACCATCCCTTTCATTTGGCCAAGTCTGCAGGTGGCAGAAGAAAATTCGACTTGCAGAAGCCACCCCGGATTCATACGGCGACATCTGAAGGCGTACCATACCAATCTGGAAAGTTCGTCCAGTTAGCTTTGCAGGCGAGGTGACCTCATCCCATTCCGAGTTTGGGGCCGTCCGGGAGAGCCATTCTCCTCTGACTGCGTAGGACCCCCGCTGAAGAGTACCTGAATTGGCTTTGAAGCTGTACCCCGACGAACCACGGAAGAATTCGGCCTCAAGTCCTTCTACAAAGTTCTTCGTCCTCCAGTCTTCGGTTAGGATCAAGAAGCAGAACTGCATTCGGCACCCGGAGGCCAAAGTTCCATTTTTTTCTCCCTCGACTGGTCAGGTCTGCCTCCCACAGCCTGCAGCGACCGACCTTCACTCTTCTGAATCTCCCCGTCTCCTCTGACGTCAGAGAGCTGCCCCGTCAGTTTTTATGCATAGAGGGTTCATCCACGGACCCAGAAACTCTGGCGGTTCATGATTTGGAGTCCGGGAGCCATCGGGACAACTTCTGCATCCTGCTGCATCAGATTAGTAGCTGCCATTCCCAGATCCTGCTGCCCTGTTCGAACCCCCGCCGCGGCCAGTGACGACATCAGAAGAAATCAGTACAATTCTGGGAAGTCAAGGTTCATTGTCCGAAGAGAACCCCCCTGGTCTCGCCATCGGCAAAATTCCTGATCGGAATCTACGGCCACGACACCGACTGACTGTCATCTTCCACAGCAAGCCGGGTTATCCGACAGCGGCCTCCTCTCGGACTTATCGGCGACTCTCCCTTCCCCGCCGGGCTGGCTTAATGCCCCTCCCTGTGTGGAGGTAGTAATTGATTGTAACAGCAAAGCCCCCACCCCAAGTTCACCCTCCTGTGTGAGGCGTAGTGGATGTAACCGATAAACAGGTCAAGCTTCATCGGCGCAGTGTGCGGGGAATCCACACTTCCCCGCTCGCCCTCGTCTCCGAACGGGGTTGGTTTCCTCAAACCAACCAGGTGAGCCTCTGCCCTTGCTCCATTACTCTTGTTCATTTCATATCTGAAAAATTTATCCGCTGGTCGGTGAGAGAGTGCCCGATCCCGGAGCCACCAACCCTTGTGTGGTCACCGTGGGTGATAGTGAGCGAGTGACCTAGTGCCCCCAAGGCACCCGGCCGCCCTTGTTTGTGGGCTTCCTATCCGCGGGAGGGACAACCTTAGCGGTGCTGGTCCTCTAGCCAGCCAGGGGCTTTCTCCACTACCTCTACTCGGCATCCCCGAGTCACCACGGGAAACGGGTGTGCGCGGTGTGACGGCGACTTTCAAGTTGCTCCCAACCTTGTTGTTGTGATTGCGAATAAAGTCCAAGGATCATTTCACTTGCTGCATATTTGTGTCACATCAAGTGCTATCAGAGCAAGTTTTAGACTTGTCTCTACAAGCCTAGGTCCTAGGGCAATTGCATTACCATCCTGTGTCGGTCACCTTGTCTTTGTGCATGTCCACCCGTAGGGGTACTATATACCGGACCGATCCTTCTACTTCCGATCCACCCATGGATTCCAATTTCCAAGGCAACCAAAACATCCCTAGGAAAATTCCCAAGCTCCTACGGATCAACTTGAGGCTGCCATTCAAGCCCTCACGGAGCAAATGAATGGTTTTTCCACCCGATTAGAGAGATTAGAAGAAGCTAGGGCCCCACCTAGGAATCATGTCCACAGGGCTCCTCCTCCGCGGGTTGAACATCAGAGGGAAGACCTAGAGAATGAGTGGTATCGTGAGCAAGAGAGAGCCCCACAACCTCGGTACCAAGAGAGGCGCCCACGAGAGGATCCGGATGACTTCCTCTTAAGGATGATCAAGGTAGATGCTCCGAATTTTGATGGGTCCCATAACCCAAGTGCCTATGAAGAATGGGAGCATGGCATGGACCAATACTTTGATTGGTACCCCATGTCCGAGGAGAGAAAGGTTAGGTTGGCCAAGATGCACCTTCTCAAACTAGCCAAGACATATTGGTTAAAGGTAGAGAGTCAAAGGAGGATTAGGCGGGAGGAACCCATTGACACTTGGCTTGACATGAAAACCCAACTCAGAAGCAAATACCTTCCCAATTCCTATAGCCAACTCCTCCTTGACGAGTGGCAAAGCTTTACCCAAGAAGGAAAGACCGTGGAAGAGTATATAGAAAAAATTGACTCATACCTCTTAAGGTGTGGTGTCGTCGAAGAGCCAGCCGTCACTTTATCCCAGTTTAGGAATGGTCTCCTTCCCCACATCAAACGGGAACTTTTCATGAGGGAAGCTCATAGCCTTGAGGTCGCCTATCAAATAGCCTGGGATGTAGAAAGGTTTTCTAGGAACCCAAGGTTTGCCCCCCCCAAGGGCCCGGGGCCCCGACCCAACCTCTCTCCCCTATTGAGAACACCTCCTCCCAGTGGGGGAACCCCCACTCGGCCCTACCCCCAGCCAACCAATCCTACCCCCACAAAGGCCACTCCATCCAACCCTCCTCCCCGAAGGGAGGAAGCCTCCAAAGGGAAGACCCCAGGGAGTAGTACGGTTAAGTGTTTTCAGTGCCATGGTTATGGCCACATAGCCTCCCAATGCCCTTCCAAGGGGTTGTCGAGCCTTGTTATTGAGGGCGGACCTACCACATCTCAAGAAACCCATGAGAATACTATTGAAGAACACGAGGCTGCTTTAGGGTGGGAAGAGGAATACGATGAGCAATTCTTTGAGGAAGGTGTAGAAGATGACCCCCACTCCACCCACCTAGGGGTGATAAGGTGCACCCTTACCCAACCTCAAGAGGACGACTGGCGGAGGACTTCCATTTTTCACACCTTCATCAAAATCGGGAACCATGTTAGGAAGGTCATCCTAGACAACGGAAGTTGTGTCAACGCCATGTCCCCGGACACCGTCAAGCTCCTAGGGCTTACCCCAACACCCCACCCCAAACCATATCGGGTATCATGGATAAACAACCATTCCCTACCCGTCAACACATGTTGTCTTATCCCCATCACCTTTTCATCCTACCAAGGGCAAATATGGTGTGACATCATACCTATGGCTGTAGGAAGCATCCTACTAGGGAGACCTTGGATATATGATGTTAATGCTACCATCTATGGGAAAACGAACACATGCACCTTTGAACACAAGGGGAAGACCATTCGCCTCAACCCTTCCCCACCCCGAAAGGAACCACCCTCCAAGGGAATTCTCCCTACACCACCTCAAAGCCCAGGGGTCTCATCACCCCCAACTCAACCAACAAGTTAACCGTCCACCCATGAGAGCCCCACCAAGAGCCTACACCTCATCACTAGACAAGAACTCGTGGAAGAGGTAGCTCTCGGAACACCCGTATACGCTATAGTCATATGCCTCAGGGAACCCACCCCCTCCAACCCTCATCCCATGGAAATCCACCCTCTCCTAGAAGAATTCAAGGATGTGTTCCCCGAAGAGCTCCCTGATCAACTGCCACCCATGAGGGATGTCCAACATGCTATTGACCTTGTCCTAGGGGCCACCCTCCCAAACCTCCCCCACTATCACCTCAACCCCACTGAGCATGCTGAATTGAGGAGGCAAGTGGAGGAACTCATTAGAAAAGGCTTCCTCCGTCTCAACAAAAGTCCTTGTGCTGTCCCAGCCCTCCTTACACCTAAGAAAGATGGGACATGGCGAATGTGTGTCGATAGCAGGGCCATCACCAAGATTACCGTCAAATATAGGTTCCCCATACCTAGACTTGACGATATGCTAGACATGTTAGCTGGAGCCACCATTTTTTCAAAAATAGACCTTAAGAGTGGCTACCACCAAGTGAGGATAAGGCCCGGGGATGAATGGAAAACTGCCTTTAAAACCAAAGATGGGCTCTATGAATGGTTAGTAATGCCTTTCGGGCTTTCAAATGCCCCGAGTACCTTCATGCGTCTCATGACGGAAGTCCTTAGACCTTACATAGGAGTCTTCCTAGTGGTCTATTTCGATGACATCCTTATTTACAGTCAGACTAGGGAGGCCCACTTCAACCACCTCAGGCAAGTCTGCACTGTCCTTAGGAAAGAGAGTCTCTATGCCAACCCAGGAAAGTGCCACTTTCTGACAGAGTCCATTACTTTCCTTGGGTATATGGTTTCCACTAAGGGAGTATCCATGGACCCCGAGAAGGTCCGGGCTATCATTGACTGGCTGGAGCCCCTCACCCTCCATGAGGTCAGAAGTTTCCATGGATTGGCCACCTTTTACCGGAGATTCATCCGTGGATTTAGCACAGTCACAGCCCCTATCATCGACTGCCTTAAGAAGGGGACCTTTGTTTGGACCAAGTCGGCCTCTAGGGCTTTCCAAGAACTCAAATAGAGGATGACCCAAGCCCCTGTATTGTGCCTCCCTGACTTCTCCAAAGTCTTTGAGGTGACTTGTGATGCCTCCGGGGTAGGAATTGGCGGGATCCTCAGCCAAGAGGGACACCTAGTGGCCTACTTTAGTGAGAAGTTGTGTGATGCCAGGATGAAATACTCTACCTATGACAAGGAATTTTATGCGATGGTGCAATCCCTCCGCCATTGGAGGCACTACCACCTGCCCAAGGAATTTGTCATATTCTCCGACCATGAGGCCCTAAAATACCTCAACTCCCAGCAGAAACTGAATGCCCGGCATGCCCGATGGGTCGAGTACATCCAGGCCTACACATTTGTGATCAAACAGAAGGCCGGAAGTGAAAACCGTGCTGCTGATGCACTTAGTAGGAGGATCTCCCTGCTAGCTACCATTCGGGTAGAAGTAATAGGGTTCGATCGGGTTAAGGAGGAATACCCAAACTGTCCCGATTTTGGACATGTCCATGCCGACCTAATCACCCACTCACCCCAAGAACACCAGGGTTTTATCCTAGAGGACGGATTCATCTTCAAAGGGCATAGACTTTGCATACCTAGAACTTCACTGCGGGATTTATTAGTCTGGTAATTACATGCAGGAGGCCTGGCTGGGCACTTTGGGGTTCACAAAACCATTGCCTTGGTTGAAGGACAGTTCTATTGGCCCAGCCTCAAAAGGGATGTGGCCAAAATTGTGGGGCAATGTCGTACATGTGCGACTGCTAAACAAGTCAAACAGAACACAGGCCTCTACACCCCTCTACCCGTCCCGGATCGGCCATGGCAGGACCTGAGCATGGACTTCGTGTTAGGACTACCTCGGACCCAGAGGAAACATGACTCCATCTATGTCGTAGTGGACAGATTCTTAAAAATGGCCCACTTCATTCCCTGTTCTAAAACCTCTGACGCCTCCCATGTGGCCCGTCTGTTCTTTGATGAGGTGGTCCGCCTCCATGGCTTGCCCAAAACCATCATTTCAGATAGGGACGTCAAATTCACCAGCTACTTTTGGAAGACCCTCTGGCATCTAATGGGGACCCTGCTTAAATTTTCCACGGCCTATCACCCTCAAATCGATGGCCAGACCGAAGTTGTCAATCGGAGCCTAGGGAATCTCCTGCGGTGCCTTGTTGAGGACCGCCCTGGAAATTGGGATCTCATTCTGCCTCAAGCCGAGTTTGCATACAATAATTCCACCAATAGGTCCATAGGCATGAGTCCCTTCGAAGCTGTGCATGGCTACAAGCCCAGGAAACCAACAGATCTCATTCCCCTACCCCCTCATGCTAGGGTATCCATCACTGCTGAGTCTTTTGCACAACACCTTAGAGAGTTACATGAGAATATTCGCAAAAACATCAACAAGAGCAATGAGATTTACAAGAAGTCAGCTGATTCCCACCGCCACCACCAAGAGTTCCAAACTGGTGATTTTGTGATGGTGAGAACTGAGAGGCTATTCCCTGGGAATACCTCAAAGTTGAGGTCTCGTGGAGCCGGCCCCTTCCAGGTACTGAGACGACTTGGCACCAATGCTTATGTGTTGGACCTCCCTGAAGAATACGGAGTAAGTCCCACATTCAATGTGGCTGACCTGGTACCCTACAAGGGCCCCACGGTGACACCCAGTGAGGAGATCCAGCCTACTCCACCCCTTGAGAGCGCCCACACACCTCACAGAGCTCCACCCAACTTGAGAAACCAGCGTGATCAAGTGGAGCGGATATTAGATGAACAGGTCACCAATACACGGAGCAAGGCGTATGAGCGATACCTGGTCAGGTGGAAGGGACGGCCCCCTTCGGATGACGCCTAGGTGAGACGGGAGGACCTCCAGCGGTTGGACCCCGACCTCTTGGAGCAGTATCACAGCAGGGAGGACCTCTTCGAGCTCCTCGCGGCCCGGGGGAATTGATGAGGGCATCACTCACGATTCCCTCTGGCTCGGGACCTCCCTCCCCTCCGATGAGATCCAGTCCTGAGCTCCATCACTTCACCGCTCGCTGCAGCACCTTGAGGATCATCTTTGTGCACTTGTTACCTTTATTTTGAGTCATTATGATGTAATTTGCTTTTATTTGAGTCCAGTATCTAGGTTACGTGTTTATTTCCTTATGTTTAGTAGTCTTCATGTGGGTTCTGGGCCCGAATCCTTGGGCTTGGCCCACTTCCTCTTTTCCTTCCCCTAGTCTTGTGTCAGTTATCTATTTTGTAAGGACTTATTGTAAATTGGGGATTCCCTAGAATAGGGCCCCAAACCCTCCATTTGGAGCTAATGAGATATTGAAGAAAATTTGCCACTTGAGTGCCTCTCTCTCTCCCTCACTAGCTCTCTCTCTTCCTCTCTCTCTAGGGGGCGAACCCCACTCTCTCTTCTCCCCTCCCTTGGGCGAACCTGGCCCTTCACCTCCCCTCCCCCTTGCCACCTCAGCTGCCACCTCAACCCTCCACCCCTTCATCTTCCTAAGGCCCATAACTCCCTTCAATACCTCCCCCACCCTAGGCAACCCTTCCCATTCCCCATACAACTTCTCAACCTCCAAGGCAACCTTCCCTCTTCCCCAAGCAACCATTCCACTCCCCCACACATCCATTCATATCCCCAGGGCCATCAAACCCTATCCCACCACAACTTGCGCACCAACCCTCCCCATCTACTCACCCCCCTTGCCTTGGCCGACCCCTCCATCCCCCTCTCATAGCTGCGACCCTCACCCCTCCCCTCCACCCTCTTGGAACTCCACATCCCCTGCTCCACCCCACTCATCATCCCCAAACATCCCACCCCCATCTACCATCACCACCAGCCTTCCCACCATTGCTAAATCTCCATTCCCTTTAGCCTAGCTCCACCACCATCCCTTTCATTTGGCCAAGTCTGCAGGTGGCAGAAGAAAATTCGACTTGCAGAAGCCACCCCGGATTCATACGGCGACATCTGAAGGCGTACCATACCAATCTGGAAAGGTCGTCCAGTTAGCTTTGCAGGCGAGGTGACCTCATCCCATTCCGAGTTTGGGGCCGTCCGGGAGAGCCATTCTCCTCTGACTGCGTAGGACCCCCGCTGAAGAGTACCTGAATTGGCTTTGAAGCTGTACCCCGACGAACCACGGAAGAATTCGGCCTCAAGTCCTTCTACAAAGTTCTTCGTCCTCCAGTCTTCGGTCAGGATCAAGAAGCAGAACTGCATTCGGCACCCGGAGGCCAAAGTTCCATTTTTTTCTCCCTCGACTGGTCAGGTCTGCCTCCCACAGCCTGCAGCAACCGACCTTCACTCTTCTGAATCTCCCCGTCTCCTCCGACGTCAGACGGCTGCCCCATCAGTTTTACTGCATAGAGGGTTCGTCAACGGACCCAGAAACTCTGGCGGAAAGTGATTCGGAGTCTGGGAGCCATCGGGACAACTTCTGCATCCTGCTACATCAGATTAGTAGCTGCCAGTCCCAGATCCTGCCGCCCTGTTCGAACCCCCGCCGCGGCCAGTGACGACATCAGAAGAAATCAGTAAAATTCTGGGAAGTCCAGGTTCATTGTCCGAAGAGAACCCCCCTGGTCTTGTCATCGGCAAAATTCCTGATCGGAATCTACGGCCGTGACACCGACTGACTGTCATCTTCCACAGAAAGCCGGGTTATCCGACAGCGGCCTCCTCTCGGACTTATCGGCGACTCTCCCTTCCCCGCCGGGCTGGCTTAACGCCCCTCCCTGTGTGGAGGTAGTAATTGATTGTAACAGCAAAGCCCCCACCCCAAGTTCACCCTCCTGTGTGAGGCGTAGTGGATGTAACCGATAAACAGGTCAAGCTTCATCGGCGCAGTGTGCGGGGAATCCACACTTCCCCGCTCGCCCTCGTCTCCGAACGGGGTTGGTTTCCTCAAACCAACCAGGTGAGCCTCTGCCCTTGCTCCATTACTCTTGTTCATTTCATATCTGAAAAATTTATCCGCTGGTCGGTGAGAGAGTGCCCGATCCCAGAGCCACCAACCCTTGTGTGGTCACCGTGGGTGATAGTGAGCGAGTGACCTAGTGCCCCCAAGGCACCCGACCGCCCTTGTTTGTGGGCTTCCTATCCGCGGGAGGGACAACCTTAGCGGTGCTGGTCCTCTAGCCAGCCAGGGGCTTTCTCCACTACCTCGACTCGGCATCCCCGAGTCACCACGGGAAACGGGTGTGCGCGGTGTGACGGCGACTTTCAAGTTGCTCCCAACCTTGTTGTTGTGATTGCGAATAAAGTCCAAGGATCATTTCACTTGATGCATATTTGTGTCACATCACACCCTCTTCTACCTTCGCCGGCACACTCTCCTTGGTGCCTTCCCCGGCGCACCCTCTTCTACCTTCGCCGGCACACTCTACTTGGTGCCTTTCCCGGTGCACCCTCTTCTACATTCACCGGCACACTCTCCTTGGTGCCTTCCCCGGTGCATCCTCTTCTCCCTTCACCGGTACACCTTGGGACGCCCTCATCGGCACGCCCCCCCATACCCCTTGCCGGTACACTCTCCAGCGGCCCTCTCTCTCACTGGGAAACATATACGCGAGGGCCTCAAAGTATATAAACAATAATAATATGGAGGGATCGCGAATATAAATACCTCAAATGCGGGGAGATTGTGAGTGCTCCTTTCTCTTCCGATCGGCCGGCCGATGAAGAGAGTTTCTCTTTATTGATTACCCTTGCAAAATTCACACACACCAATAAAGAATATGGATTAGAACCAAGGTGAGTGTAGCATCAAATTCATAATAAATATGAGCATGGAAATTATGTATAAGAACACACCTTGTTGGGTGTTGGCCCTTAAACCCCTATGCAAAAGGGTATGGGAGGTATGATGAATGCAAAATATATGTATAAAGTAAAAGGAGTGCAAGTGTTGCACTGTGGAAATACGGCAAAGCAAGTGCAAGTGTTGCACTGTAAGGAAAGACTCAACGTGGTTGAGTAGTGTGATTAAGCAGGGGATGAACACACATGCATATGAACTAATGTATAAATAAAGAAAAAAAAGAAAAGAAAAAAGAAAACTGAGAAGCCTGTGATATGAAGGACTGCTCTCTGCGTATGACTTTGTTAAGCGTTCGGGAGAGAGGCCCTTCCAATAGGATGAAGCAGTGGACGCAGGGAGCTCCCTCCTGTGCCAAGCAGCAGCAGCATTATCCTGTAAAGAAAATCTCCCCCTTTCAATCGAATTCGGCCTCCTCCTGTTGATTAAAAAATTTCTCGATAGAGCCACAGGAAGCTCTATTTATAGGGAAGATTGAAGTTTAAATCCTAATACAATTAGGATAGCCCGATTTTAGCAAGAGATAATTATTGGAGGGAGTTCCTCCAGTCATGGAAAGCCATCGGGATCCTTTCCGAAGTGAAAAGGGGCTCAAAATGAGGAAAGAAGAGGTTTCTGGGAAAATCGGATTGGAACAAAAAATGACGCCTTGGAGACGGTCGATTCTTAAAATGACGCCCGCGGAGGAAACGTCAATTTCAGAATTGACGACTTGCAGAGGGGCGTTATTTTTAATTCAACACGAATTTCGATCGGATCCAGACTCTCAAAATACAGCAATGAAAATGACGACCGACACAGGGGCGTTAATTGAAAAAGACGCCTTGCACAGGGGCGTTAATCAAGATGATAAACAGTCAAAAAGAATGGACGACCGTGGTGTCGGGCGTCAATTTAATTGACGTCCGATTCAAGGTCGTTAATTCAAAAAATTCAAATCAGGGCCATTTCTCATTTCTCAATATTATTTTCCCATTTTTTAGGTGGAGGTGCATCTCAATGTGCTGATTCCAATTACTATTTTTTCGTATTTTTCTGACACCCGGAAGGCCACCAAATCACCTCTGGAAGAGGGTTTAAAAATAATATTAAAATATTCAAATTGAAAATGACGCCCTTGCATATGTCGTTAATTCATTTTTTAATTTTTATTTCATTTAAAATCAAAATAACGTCCCCTGTTAAGTCGTTAATTCCAAAAAAAATTTGAAAAAATCCCAGAAAAATCCGGAAAAATTGGAAAATGAGTGGAATTGACGCCTAATGGAAGTGGCGTCATTTTTCTTAATTATTTTCTTAAATTTTATTAAAATAAAATGACGCGCCCCCTCATGCCGTTAATTCGGAAAAATTCATAAAAATAGAGAAAAATACCCAGAAAAACTAAAAAAATAGGAAAAAATAAGAAAAGGGAGGGAAAAGGGAGAAATCCAAGAAAAGTGAGAAAAACCACTCAAACAAAGTTAATTTGAGGGTCAAATTGGGGTATTATAAGGTAATATGAGATGCACTCACATTAACGTCAATTTTGGCGTGTCTACAGCTGCCCCGCCTTGGCGTCTACTTTGCAAGGGAGCAGAGCGAACTGAAAAGTAGATGCCAAGGTGTGATGTGACACGCAATCAACATCACTTGATGAGAATTAAATCAAAAGCTCGAGATGAAGTAATCTCGAGAAATTCAATGAAATCAACGATGTTTGGATAAAAGAGGGAGTGTGCACGCGGGCACGAAGGAGAATGATCAACTTCCAGCGCAGTGGAAGTACCCCAGGTCACAGACCTGTAGGTTTCACCATTGGGGAGCGGTTACCAGCCAATGTGGACGTGCTGCAGCCAAGGTGGATCAAGGGAAAGGACTGAAATAAGATGATAGAAATCCAAACAAGGAGCTTTCGAGAAAATGACCCAAAACAGCGACAAAACGAACTGAGTATTCCATTCAACAATGAATATCTCATATCTTGAAAGATTAAGATCAATTTGACTCTCCAAATCAGCTTATCAGAATGATTTTTCAATATTGATTCAAAGTCCTATATGAATGCATGCTGGGTTTAAAGGAAAAAGTAAAACAAATGAAAATATAAGATAATCAAGGATAATATTGTTAAGCTGTCCAGACTGGGTCAAGAAACTGATTTCGCGAGCTGATACTAAGCCGAAGCCCGTTTATCCGTGCACCAACTCGTAAAAAGGGAACCATCATCCCCAGTCTTGGACGGCTCAACGGCCTATCCGTATGACTAAGACTCCTCTGGAATCATCATTATTTTTGATGGAGGGGAACTCAAATTCCAGATTTACCAAAGCCACAAGGTCCTTGATATAATCTAATAGCGTATGTAACATATAGTAAGAATGCATACAGGAAGATGGTGATAGTAATAAGCATATGGGAACTGGGAGATGAGATGCAAACACCGTGGGACTTCGATGATGATGCCCAACCGGTGGGACCAAGAGCTTCTTATCCTGCGCTCAAATTTTCATTAGCCAAGATATAAGGAAGATAACAAGCAATGGATAAGGCATTTAAGCATAGCAAGCATAGCATGAATCAAAGCATGAAAGTAATCACAATATAGACATCAAAGCACTCAAAGCTTGGTGTGGATAGCATTCAAACATGTATTAGCAAGGCGAAGCATGAATTAAATCATAGCATTGCAAAGCATCCTTGTTTGTTGTTTGCCATGAGGATGACAATCTTGGCATGTGAGATTGAGATTGGATAATCAGATCAAGTAATGCCCAGTGGTAGAGTGATCAAGTGAAATCGGCAAGAGTTTACTAAAAGATTTGGAGATGAACGATCAGTTAATGCCCAGTATAGAGAGATGGTAATCAGGAGTATCCATAGTGATGAATCATGATGATATTGGGAAGAATCAAGAGATTGATAGCGGTGAATGGAGAGGACTCATCCCGTGCTCTTGGTCCTTACAAAATTATCGTTCCTGTAAAAATACCATCAGAAAATACAATGCAATTTTTTTGGATTTTGAAATATGCATATTTTTATGGGTTTTTTTAAAAAAAGATATTCAAATTTTTATGGATTTTAGATAATATTTGAATTTTTTTTTGATGATTTTAGAAAATATTCATTTTTTTGGATTTTGATCAGGAAATATTCAATTTTTTTAGATTTTGATCAGGAAATATTCAATTTTTTGGATTTTGATTTAGACTTTGTTAATGCAGCATCAAAGGGTGTTTAAACCACTGGCTAGGGGTCCTTGTTCCTTCCATTTTCGCTAAAAACTGCCCAAAGCTGGGTGTGCATTGAAGGGTGGCGCCCTATAACCGACTACCATTGTATAACGATGCCCCTACCAAGGCCATACCCGAGAAACATTCGGTCTTAGAGGGAGAAGAGAAGAATAATTGAGGATAAGCTTTATGCAGGATGGGAGATGTCGGGACTTAAATTCCTTCCAAGGTTTTTTCCCTCAAAGAGGTAGTCTGTTGTGCCGGAGCTTTGTGTCTTTGATTTTTAGACCCTTGACATGCATACGACCAGGGTTTTCCCTGCGGGGACTTTGCCACTCTTGTCATGCCATAATTCATACTTTTGAATTTTTTTCTTTTTTCAAAATTTTGACTTGATTTTCATAATAGTCCTTTTGGCGAGATGTAGATCATGAAATTCATATGAAAACTCATATTGATTTTGGGTCAAGACTGTCCCTATTTGAGACTCCTCTCGTATTGGAGATTACCTAAGTTGGTCATCTCGTCCGTCAACCTCTTGCCCCTGCATGCGGCTGAGTAAAGAAGAGAAAAGACTTTTAGATATACTCATAGCAATGGTGTTTAACCAAAGGAGCCGGCTAAGGACGCCGTGAAGTGTGTGCGGTGCCCAGCCAAGGGTTGCTCTTAACAAGCTGGGAGAGAATGTTGAATCCCCAGCGCGGGGTTCTTTTATCCAAAGTGCTGCATAGCAAGCCTAAAGACTCTTTTTGACAATGATTTAGTAAAGATAAAGATATGACCTAGGATAAAGGTCTTAACTACCACTCTTAATCTTGTTAAGAAGCACTTCATTTTGAAAATCAGGCGTGAAGTAATGAGGTAATGATATCATAAAAGTATTTACTTACGTCAACATATTACCTTGCAACCTTTGTTGAAGCAGCTATCAGAGGCGAGGTTGATCATCGTGGGATAGTCCTCTTTTGGCGAATAAAAGGAGTGGAAACAAAGGATTTGAAAGTGGCTTAACAAGAAGGAGTGGTGCTCAGACAAGACTCAGACGAATAAGGAGAAAAGGAAGAGAGGCGAGGGCTAGAACTCCCTCACTAAGGCGCAGAGACCCTGATCACATAGAATAGTCTACAGAAGAAGTGAAATATCAAGAAGAGAGGTGAGGACTAAAGCCTCGGAAGCAGTGGGAGAAAGGGCAGATGCCCAAAGCAGTGGACGTGGAAGAAGTTGGGTCGGACCCGTGATTAGGAGGAATTAGAAGAAGAAATTGGTAGATGGAAAGAGGTGGATCCGGAGGGTCCGGAGGCAGAGGAGGAGAATCATGGGGGGAAGAAGAATCCGAAGGCTCCGAAGGAGAAGAATCTCGAGGGACGCGATGCCCTGGGAAGAAATATGCAAAAAGATGATGAAAAAGGAAGAAGAGGACCAAGGACGTGATATCCTGGAGGAGCAGAAAGATGAGACGGAGGAAAGATGGAGGGTCCGAAGGTTTCGGAAGAATGGAATTAGAAGGGTCGGGATGCCCCGAAAGAAGATAGAAAGAATAAGATGGAGAATCCGGAGGTTCCGGAGGGGGAAGATGCCATGGGACGTGATGCCCAAGGAGAAGAGATAAGAAATCCAGAAGATCCGGACGTGAGGGTGTGTAGGGGCGCGATGCCCAAAGAGCAAGATCCGGAGGTTCCGGAGGGGGAAGATACCATGGGACGCAATGCCCAAGGAGAAGAGAAAGATCCGGAGGTTCCGGAGGAATGAGATGGAAAGGGGCGCGATGCCCAAGGGATAAAGAGAGTGGTGAAGGATCCGGAGGTTCCGGAGGAAGCAAATACCGAGGGACGCGATGCCCTGGGAGAATCAGCAAGAAGCCCAGAAGATCCGGACTTGAGAGTGTGTAGGGGCACGATGCCCAAAGAGCAAGATCCGGAGGTTCCAGAGGGGGAAGATACCATGGGACGCGATGCCCAAGGAGGACGGGAGAGAAATCCGGAGAGTGCGGATGCAAGAGTTGGAAAGGGGCGCGATGCCCTGAGGGAAGATTGGAGGGGGCACAATGCCCGGTGAGTGTAAGGGGACCTGGAGATCCCGAAGATAGAGGCGGAAGATATAGGAAACGTGGGGGATTCGGAGGTTCCGGAAGGCGGGAAAGATACGGGTTTGGAAACTCGAGAAAGAAGAAGTGCATGTGGATGCAATTGAATGGATGCGATGAATGCATGGATGCAACAGAATGCATGAGATGCAAAGAATACGAAGAACATGAAGGGCGAGAGAATGAGATCCTCCTCCTTACCCCTGGAGTGGCCCATGAAGAAAATGTGATAGACAAGAATGTGGATGGCGTTGAATGGAAGGTGGGTAGAATAGTGGAAAGCTCTTTGGCACCAAGATAACCGCCCCTCCATGGCAGTGAAAGTGTATAGCCAATCGGCCCAATGGATAAAGCAAGAGCCCATGATAAAGCTTCAACAATGAATGACCACTCCCTTGGAGAGTGAAAAACAATAGTGTGAGAGAGTTGGAAAGTTGGGATAGGAAGCATCATGTTGCCCAGGGGTTGTGGCGTATAGAGAGTGTTGAACAAAATGGTCATTCGCCCCTTGTATGGAAGAATGGGTTCAAGATTTGAAAGTTGGAACAAGGGGTGCCCTGCCCGGCCCTTCGGCACAAACTTACACGGCATCAAGGTTTGACATTCTTTCTTAGTGAGCAGTGGCGGGGACTTGGCCTCTTCGACCATGCTTGGCACAACAACCCGGATTGGTATCCGACAAATAAACTCTTGCATCTTGAACAGCACGGCCGTGGCCAAATCTTTCTTTTCCGGCTCTTGATCATCTTCAGCACAAGTACTTACAGAAGGACACCCGTTCCGAGTAGTAAAGGGGGGTGAAGTGGAGGCGGAAGGTTCCATGGATGGTGGAGGTATAATGGAAGGTGTTGGAGAAAGGATGAGTGGAAATGGAGGTTCAAACACGTCGAGCTTCCCCCTTTGCTCGGAAGCAGTCGGGGTTGGCTTGAGTGCAAAAAGGGGTGGATCCTGCTCAGGATTAGCCATGGGTGAGGGTGAAGGGTTAAGTAGTAGAATAGGAGTGGCTAGGTCAGGGGTTAAAGGTATAATGGAGGGCCGAAGTGGCGGTAATGGGAGGTTAATTGAGGAAGGTTCGGTGGTGGGTTTGCTGGAGGCCGGTGTTGTGGAGGTTGATGGCATAGTGGGAGGTATAAAAGAAGGGGGTTTAGTGCGGAGGAAACGCCGCATGTGGCGAACGGCGTTAGGGATAGAAGGTGACTCATGATGTGTTGGTGTGGGTGATTGAAGTATCGACCCATCATCGTAACACCAGTAAGTCTTAGAAACGGGGGTTGGATTGGGGATGGTGGCTTCGTCCTAAGCAAGGGGTTCATCAAGTGGTAGCGAAGGGAGAGGGAAGCGAAGGAAACTCGGAAGGGATGCCTGCAAAGCTTCATCATCATGCGCCGTCTTGAATTCTTCAATTGCCGGTTCTTCATTATCGGGTTCAAGTGGACACCGTAGTGAAGGCGTGTATGTGGGTGGTGGAATGTAATGGTATTGTGTATGTGGAGGTGGAGAGTCACATGCGTGAATTGGGTGAATGGGTGGAGGATGGACGGCATCCACTTGAACGTTGAAACCCGCCGGCTCTTGCTTACTCGCACTGTCGATGCCGTAGTCGTCTCTCCTATCCTTCCAAGCTTTCTCCCTCTTTGTAATGTCATTCAGAGCGGCGTGGAGGGGATTGACTGGAGTAGAAGGAGCGGGCCGTGGGCTCGTAACCCTCTTAAATTGTTCCTCCAACGAAGTGACTTTGTCGAGAAGCGTTTGTTGGAGGGGTGTGACCTGAGTAACAGAGGGTTGGCAGGGCCTTGAAGGAGGGGCCGCATAAAAAGGCCGTGAAAGGGGGTTAATGGGATGACCCATAGAAGTACCCGGATGGGCCGGGTTGCAAGGAATAAATGGGCCTTGGGGCAGTGGTGGAGGAGGAATAGGAGGAGGCGGGTACTGGACCACCCGAGGAGAAGGGTGAATAGGAGGAGATGGGTGATGGGCTACCCGAGTAGGAATGTGAAAAGAAGAGGGAAGTGGGTGATGGGCCACCCGCGTAGGATTGGAAGGAGGATGAGAGGAATGAGATGCACCCTCAACAACGGCCTTAAGGGCTTGGATTTGTTGAGGGGTGAGATGATCTAATGCATGCAAGATCTGGGAGACCTTCTCATCGTCGGGAGGAGACGGTCCCGTAGGAGTAATGGCTCGCGATTGAATCGAGGGGCCATGAGATTGGACATTGCCCATGGGTCGGGCAACACCATAAGAATGAGGGCGTGGTCCCTTGAAAATATGATGAGAATTATGATGTTGAGATTGAGGAGTATAGGATGTGCTAGGTTGTGCATCCTCATTAAGATTAAACATGTTATTTTGTCTATCAAGGTAAGCCATTATGCAATCAAAGTTCAAGCAAAACAATTTGCAAAGAAGCACCCAAGTTGGAATGGTTACCGTTGATTTTTTTATTTATTTGAACCTTGGTGAATTAATGATTTTTAACAAATTGACGTGATCACTCAAGAGATGAACCTAGTTTCAAATGTGGTTTTCTCCGGTGCCAACTAGGAACACTCTCTCATCATGCGTAGGCGAACTAAACCCGGGATTTCAAAGGTACAACCTGCCCGGCGTCCGTGAGGGAATCCACGGGTGCGGGGACTTACGGAGGCTTGGTTTAGAAATTTTCCATCCAATGAGATGGAATGCTCAATGGAGGGTCCTTCCTTCACCAAGAGGGGTGTAAGATCTCCTAACAATGTGGGGAGAGGAGGTCTCCCAAACCAATGCAAATGGATGAATGCAGCAGGCAGTATCAAGCAGATAACAACACAGAACAAAATGACGACCTGGGAAAGGTCGCTATATCAAGAAGTAGCGTCTGAGCGTCAGTCGCTAGTCACTGCGAAAAGTGCAAACAGAGGAAAATAGCGCCTTAGGATGAGGCGCTATATATAGAATGGACGCCCGGGAGTTGGGGCGTCAATTATCAGTAATCCAGATGAATAATCAATGAAAATCAAAATAACGCCTTCCAGTAAGGCGCTGTACGAGTGAAAGACGCCTCTGACAGGGGTGTCCAAAGAAAATGATGCCTTGGTGTGAGGCGTTATTTTGGAAAATGACGCCTCAATGAGGGGCGTTAATTCCTAGAAATAGTCCAACGGCCAGAAATCTCAAACAGTGATAGAAATACCAATAGGAAGGAATGACACTCTCAATCACAATATAAGAGTCATGGCAATCAATAAACATATGAACTAGGATATAGCATGCTCATCATTTTTTTAAGAGATGGATAAATGGAATTTCTAAAAATCTATCAAACTAACCAATCACATAGGAAAAGTGCTACGTGGAGCACAAAAGGAGGCACACCGTGGGTGCAAAAGGGGAGATGGCACACGTGGGTGCCCAAGGGGAAGGGTAATCAAAAGAAAAATAAAAGGGGTCCCACCGTGATCGCCAATTTGTAGATTCTAAGAAAATCCACTTAGAACAATTAAAAAATAAAAAGAATTAAAGCATGCACGTGGTGCTAAAGGGAAGTGTGATCGCCAGAGACGCGAGGGCCTCAAAGGATATAAACAATAATAATATGGAGGGATCGCGAATATAAATACCTCAAATGCGGGGAGATTGTGAGTGCTCCTTTCTCTTCCGATCGGCCGGCCGATGAAGAGAGTTTCTCTTTGTTGATTACCCTTGTAAAATTCACACACACCAATAAAGAATATGGATTAGAACCAAGGTGAGTGTAGCATCAAATTCATAATAAAGATGAGCATGGAAATTATGTATAAGAACACACCTTGTTGGGTGTTGGCCCTTAAACCCCTATGCAAAAGGGTATGGGAGGTATGATGAATGCAAAATATATGTATAAAGCAAAAGGAGTGCAAGTGTTGCACTATGGAAATACGGCAAAGTAAGTGAAAGTGTTGCACTATAAGGAAAGACTCAACGTGGTTGAGTAGTGTGATTAAGCAGGGGATGAACACACATGCATATGAACTAATGTATAAATAAAGAAAAAAAAGAAAAGAAAAAAGAAAACTGAGAAGCCTGTGATATGAAGGACTGCTCTCTGCGTATGGCTTTGTTAAGCGTTCGGGAGAGAGGCCCTTCCAATAGGATGAAGCAGTGGACGCAGGGAGCTCCCTCCTGTGCCAAGCAGCAGCAGCATTATCCTGTAAAGAAAATCTCCCCCTTTCAATCGAATTCGGACTCCTCCTGTTGATTAAAAAATTTCTCGATAGAGCCACAGGAAGCTCTATTTATAGGGCAGATTGAAGTTTAAATCCTAATACAATTAGGATAGCCCGATTTTAGCAAGAGATAATTATTGGAGGGAGTTCCTCCAGTCATGGAAAGCCATCGGGATCCTTTCTGAAGTGAAAAGGGGCTCAAAATGAGGAAAGAATAGGTTTCTGGGAAAATCGGATTGGAACAAAAAATGACGCCTTGGAGACGGTCGTCTCTTAAAATGACGCCCGCGGAGGAAACGTCAATTTCAGAATTGACGACTTGCAGAGGGGCGTTATTTTTAATTCAACACGAATTTCGGTCGGATCCAGACTCTCAAAATACAGCAATGAAAATGACGACCGACACAGGGGCGTTAATTGAAAAGGATGCCTTGCACAGGGGCGTTAATCAAGATGATAAACAGCCAAAAAGAATGGACGACCGTGGTGTCGGGCGTCAATTTAATTGACGTCCGATTCAAGGTCGTTAATTCAAAAAATTCAAATCAGGGCCATTTCTCATTTCTCAATATTATTTTCCCATTTTTTAGGTGGAGGTGCATCTCAATGTGTTGATTCCAATTACTATTTTTTCGTATTTTTCTGACACCCGGAAGGCCACCAAATCATCTCTAGAAGAGGGTTTAAAAATAATATTAAAATATTCAAATTGAAAATGACGCCCTTGCATATGTCGTTAATTCATTTTTTTAATTTTTATTTTATTTAAAATCAAAATAACGTCCCCTGTTAAGTCGTTAATTCCAAAAAAAATTCTGAAAAATTCTCAAAAAAATCCGAAAAATTTAAAAAATGAGTGGAATTGACGCCTAATGGAAGTGGCGTCAATTTTATTAATTATTTTCTTAAATTTTCTCAAAATAAAATGACGCCCCCCCTCATGCTGTTAATTCAGAAAAATTCATAAAAATAGAGAAAAATGCCCAGAAAATCTAGAAAAATAGGAAAAAATAAGAAAAGGGAGGGAAAAGGGAGAAATCCAAGAAAAGTGAGAAAAACCACTCAAACAAAGTTAATTTGAGGGTCAAATTGGGGTATTATAAGGTAATATGAGATGCACTCACAGTAACGTCAATTTTGGCGTGTCTACACCAATATTCGTTCAATGCGCTCACGCTGGGCTCTCTTGGCTGGTGGACTCTCCTCACGGGTGGGTGCTCTCTCAACGGAGGGAATAGGCTCAATATCCTCACTAGGTACCACCGTGGGTCCCTTGTATGACACTAGGTCGGCGACACTGAATGTGGGACTTACCCCATATTCCTCGGGGAGATCTAACTCATAGGCATTTGCACCAATGCGCCTCAGGGCCTGGAAGGGACCAGCCCCACGTGGCCTCAATTTGGAGATGGCTCTCGGGGAGAGCCTCTACGTCCTTACCATCACAAAGTCACCCTCATGGAATTCTTGGTGACGTCGATGAGAGTCGGCTCGCCTTTTATAAGTCACATTCTTCTTGCTAATGTGCTTGCGGATCTCTTTATACAATGTTGTGAATGCAGACATTCTAGGGGTGATGGGTGGACCTGGGCAACCAAAAGTAGACCTATCGTGTAATGATGCAGTGTAGACTTTGGTTAGCCTAGGTGGGTCGGGGCACCCGTAGGTGGCCCTATCATGCAAATTGGTGATAAATATTGGGGGACCCGGACATCCGTAGATGCCTTTGACATGCTTAAGACCCATGATGAATGAAGGTGGACCATGACATCCGAATATGGATCACTCATACTTTCTACTTGACATGTGGGTGATATGAATGAATGGACCCAACATAGTGTTCATGCCAAGGGGTATGGTAAGCCTAGACACATGCATGCTTTTCCCAAAGGTGACTTCCATGTGTATAGGTGTGGGATAATATTTGAACTCCCATTGGAAAGGATCGAATGGATCTAAGAAGGTGGTCATCATGGGGTGGGGCACAACTTTATTACCTGGGGATATGTGGCCCAAGGTCATGGCTCCCAAGGTGTAACCCGGGTCTAGGATGGGGTGGATTGGATCAAACATGGTGGGTTGGGATAGGGAAAGGTGGGTGGTGGATAAGGTGGTTGGGCCCCATGGGTTCTTTGACCCCCATTGGAAGGGATCAAAGAGATCATAAAAAGGGTTATCGAGGGGGAGGGGCCCTATGTCCTCAAGATCCTCAAGTGGTGGTGGGTCATCCTCCTCTAATGAGACAATTGGGCCGAAGTTCTTTGTGAGTGGGTCGACCATGAGGGAAGGGCTTGACTTTCCACCCGATATAAGAAGCTCCAAATTTAGGAGGAGGTCGGGCTCCTCGGGTATGGGGAGGAATAGAAGGAGGTCACTAGTGTAGCATCCAATGGTGCAAACCGAGGTGATAGACCCGACACAAAGGTGTAGGAGGTCAAGGCTCCTAGATTGGTGGGCCATGGGGGTCAACAAGCTGGTCAACTCATATTGCCAAGCTAAGCCCTTGAGAAGGTCCTCTAAGGTTTCCACTTGGTAGGATGTTTGGATTATGGTGTGATAGGAGGAGATGTGCACTATGGGAAGGTTTTCCTTTATGGGAAGGCAATCGTGGGCCGTGATCTCTCTTATTGGGCTCTTCTTTAGCCAACTAATAAGGGGTTCCTCTAAGATGAGTTTGGCCCTAATTAGAGAGGGTGGTGTAAGGTGAAGGTCACCATGTGATGCTTCTTCTTCTTCTTGGTCATGGGTTTCCTTCATGGTAGGGAGTGAGTTTGGGGTGTTCACCACTATTGGATCGGGTATGGGTTCTTTCTCTAAGGTGGTGAGAGGGTCTTTTGGTGGTATGGTGATGAGGGTTGGTGTATGGCGCACCCGGGGTGGAAGGTAAAGGGAAACTTGGTTTGGGAAAGGGAGGGGAAGTAGTGGGGGACTAGGACATGGGAGTTTTGGGGGAGGGAGTGGGAGATGGGTTGGTTGGGGTGGCTTGGGTTGGCCGGTCTTGGGGGGAGTGTCCCTTATAGAGAAAAATGGAGGGGTATGTGTGGTCCTTATTGGGAAAACTTGGTCAGTTAGGGGTCTCTTCCCCTTAGGATCGGCCAGTTGTGGGGTGGTGGAGGTGGGGGCCAATTGGGTTTGGATAGTGAGATTTGTGGAAGGAGGTTTTGGTTGGGATGTGGGGATCCTCATGGGATTTAGTGGAGAGGTGGTTGCTTGGTTTATTTGGGTCTTAAGAGAGAGGACTTGGTCGCGAAGTGTAGCTATGATGGTTGATAGGTGATTTGTTGGGAGTGGTGGGGGTGGAGACCAAAGGGCGGTCTCAAGTTGTCCGGGTGAGGATGGAGGAGTGGTAGTGCTCCTCGGGTTAGGGGTGCTTGAGTAGGAGGGGTGGGAATGTTTGGGGGTGTAGATCTTTCTAAGTTCTAACTTCATCTCTTCCCATGAGTGAATAGGTTCTTGGCTTCCAACCCTCCTTAAGCCCTCTATGTGTTCCCACTTACTCTTGGCGTGACCCCGAAGTCGTCCCTTGGCCTTTCGGACTCTCGCCGGTCCATATACCCAAGTCTTTTCGAAGTACTTTTCTATGGTAGCCTCCCACCTAAGATAGTCACTAGAATGTGATCCGTCAAAGGTAATATCCCTATCTAGGATGAAGTCCATGGGTGGCGAGTAGGCTAAGTAGGAGGTGGCCATGATGATCGGGGGATAAATGCAAGGGTCGGACAGATGAAGACTACAATGCAAACGTGCCCTAGGACTTGACTTGATAGAGACAAGTTAATGACTTACTCTGATACCAATTGATGTGACACAACCTAGGACTCAACAAGCAAGCACAATTAAGCATTCAAAACGGACCTGATAATGGCAACCGCTCACCCGATGCTCACTAAGACCCGGGGTAACTTGGCAATGCCAAGGGGAGGTTGTGTGGGCTGGGCCCTTGCTGGTAGAGGGCCAGCAAGGCCAAGGTTTGATTCCCCAAGGGTATGGCTGCCCAAATCAATGGTCCGACGAAGTGCCAAAGGGCACGGGTTCCACTCTCTTCCCACGATGATCACTTATAGCAAATGAGCTTAAGGATCGGGCTCTCGTCACGGCCAGCGGAGTTTATGAACTAATATTGAAAGAATAAGCATGAATTAGAGCAAAGTTTTGGAGCACTCACTCGACCGGTTTGAAGAAACCGGTCCCGCTCGAAGACGAGGGCGAGCGGGGAAGCGTGGGTTCCCCACACGCCGCGCCGGGGTAGCTTGACCTGTTTAAGCTATTACAACACTACACCCCATGCAAGGGGGGGATCGTGGGGAAGTGAAGATGATAGTTACATCCAAACACTACCTCCACACAGGGAGGAACCTTCAGCCGGCCAAGCGGGGAGGGGAATTTGAGAAGGGAACACCGAAAATGGGAGGTTGCCGATTCTGCCAAGTTCTATGGGTGCTGATAGGAGACTGATGAATTAACTGCTGCAACTGCTACCGAATTTTGTTGGGGACGAAACCACCTAAAAAATCTTCGTAGTAGGCCGGGGAAGTCGTCAAAATTTTATTAATTTCTTCTGTCATTGATTCTGGTCTGGGTGGAGGTCCGAACAGGGAGGCAGAGTCTCGGACTGGCAGCTCCTGTTTTCTAACAGCAGGTTACAGAGGTTGCCCTGAGAGCTTCCGAACTCAGAATCGAGCACCGTCAGAGTTGTTGGAACCGTGGACGAGTCCTCTTCGCATAAAAACTGACGGGGAAGCAAAACAATGCCGGAGAAGACCAGGGGACTCTGAACAATGACGATAGGTCGATGCAGACTGTGGGAAGCAGAACCGCGTGGCTGAGGGAGAAAATTGATAACTCTTGCTACAGGATGCCGAACAGAGTTCCGCTTCTTGATTCGGAAAGTAGACAGAAGGAGGAAAAACTTTGCAGAAGGCTCTTGTCTTGATTCACGCTGGATTTGTCTTGGCAGAGCTTCCAATCACGTTCAGGTGCTCTGTCAGGTGAGCTTCACGCAGTCGAGGGAGAACGGCTCTCCCGGGCAGCACAGTGCTCGAACGACAACAAAACCACTTCCGTTGTGAAGAAGACAGGCAGACGCTTCCGACGATAGCTCTTGGACCTCCAGGGACACCAGGGGGAAGACGGGGTCGCTGCTGCACTCCACTGGTTCTCTGCAGGCTCTCAGCCAAGGTGGAGGAAGGGTGATGGGGTGGCTGCTCTTGGTAGAGTGGAGTGGAGGGAAGGGGATGGGGGTGGCCTACTCAATGGGGAAAGGAGTTGGGCGACTTTGGGCTATGGAGAGAAGGGGATATTCAAATTCAAATGGTCTTGGGAGGTGGAGGGTTGCATGGGGGAGAGGGAAGGGTGCTTGGGAAAGGGATGAGGTGGTTGGAGGGTGGCTTAGTGATTGGGGATGCTCCCTTGGGACTAGGGGGTGGAGTAATGGGATGTGTGGGGAAGGGGAGTGGCCTTTAATGGGGGTAGGTGGGAGAGTGGTGGTTGGGAAGGGAGGAGAGAGAAAAATTTCAAAATTGGGTGTGGAGGAGAGAGAAAGGGGAGTGAAAGAGAGAGATTAAGAGAGGGATGGGTGGGATTCTCTCCCTAAGGCTTCTCACCTCACTAATGGATTCACTCCACCATAAACATAAAGATAGAACTCACAAAATGGCAATTTTTCATTGATTGATTCATTAAGTTGAAATGGGGGGGAATGGGGTCCTATATATAGGAAACCCACATTTCTACAAAAGTCCCTGACAATTGACTCAATGACAAATAACCGAGGGGGTAGGGGAGAGCCCTTGGGCCAAGCCCAATGAATTGGGCCCAATAGCTAACTAGACAACCTAATGACACTCAAACTTAGGGAAATGAACACAAGACCTAGGAACATGACTCAAATAAAAGGGAAAATACATCAAATGACTCAAATAAAAATTACATAGGACTCAAAATTAAATGACTAGACCATGCCGGATGCAACCGGGGCGAGGAGACGAGCTGTGAACGTGGGCATGGGAGGTGATGTCCCCATCAAAACAAAAATGTGGAACAGTGATGATAAAAAAAATAATAATAATAAACAAAAGGGGGGGAGGAAATCATTCGGAATAAATGCATAAAGAAGACATGAACAGCAAAAGGAAAGAGAGGAACACATAATTAAAATCTCAGATAAGAAAAAATGCTAGGGTCCACATTGCAGCCCCATCTCTCTCCGTGACCCGACGCAGAAGGAACAATAATGCCGCCCTCTCAGGCCGGGCCCGAGTCTTGGGAATCATCCTTACGTAGCCAGGCCCCGACCTAGTCTTGGGCCGACATTCCAATCAGACCGGATTCGTTTCTCGCCCTGGATCCCTTCCGAGCCGTTATTAAAATTACCGTGCATTCGGCAGACATTTGAACGGGTCCACCCCGGTTTCCATCGCGTTTCTATCACGGACCCGTGTCCGAATTTGAAAAGGTCCACGAGTGGCCGACATGGCCAATGGCTCGTATCCTGATGCAGACTTTAGTGTGATTTATTCCTGTCCCTTTCTCGCACAGTTAGTATTATTTCTTTCGGCCGCAGGGCCCCTAATTTCGGTAATTAATCAAGGGTGTTCCCTCGTATGGGGGATGTAAATGACGTCATGACATTTATGGCATGGCGGGATCTGGTCCCGACACGAACCACACAATCGTCAGACGAAGTCAGATCGAGCGCACCATGGGCCTTTCGGAGCCCGAACAAATAGTCACTTCGGTGACTGGCACGCCCACGCACTTAATAGACGAATCGACCACGCCCGAATAACCAAAACGGCAGCGCCACGAGCATGTCGAAAAGTGCGTCCACAAGTCTGGGATGCCCGGTGGGACCAATCCACCCTTCATCTCTTTGCTGGAATTAGGGGCCCTGCGGCCCCCTTCTTGTAACACTAATTGCGTTATTTTCTCAAATGCAGGAGAATCGCATCACAGTGCCGACAATGGCTGTCACTTGCGGCCCTCAAGTCGTCGGGAACCATGTTCGAGGTGGCTACTTGGCGGTCCACCTCAACTTCGGGAGTTTCCCTCCCACCGTGGGCTTCCCCAACTTCTTGGGGGTGGCCTTTGTCAACATCCTCGACGTGAAAGCACCTGACGAGCCCCAGACCAACGCTCCCACTCCGGGGGCCACTGAAGCTGTTATCGGCCAAGCTGTGTCCAGGAACAACAACGGCGTCCCGACAACAACGCTGAGCTGCAATGTGCACCATGTGCACCAAACCGCCGGCCCGTCCCACCAAGGGTCGGCATCTCACCGGAGGAGGCTCCAGAGGAACAACACTGGCACCGTCTCGGGGCGCCGCATGTCTAACTCTGAAAAATCTATGACTGTCGGGACCCTCCGAGTCCGCCTGGATGGGCAAAGGTCCCAGGTGACATCGGACCGCGTCGTCCCGACTATCCCGGTCCGAAACTCTTTCCAGGGGCTGGAGAAGCTGAAGGAGAAGGTGACGCCCGCTGTTCTGGCCGCATCACCAAAGACTGCACCGGCTCACAGGCCGGCCAAGTTAAAGCAAACCTGGGTCCCCAAGGAGGCCCGGTCCACTGCACCTGCCCAGGCGGGGCCTAGCACTTTCTGCCCGAGGAGGGCCCGAAGAGATGAGAGGGTCGAGGTGACAACCCCGACTCGCCAACCGGCACCCGTCATGCCGGTGCCGCCCGAGAATGTCCGCCGACATCGCCGTGGGCGCCAACATAATGCTGCCCGCCCGGCACCCAGGGTTTACTTCCCTCCTGTTCCCTCCATCGATGCACAGCCATCGACTGCTCTCCCCGACCAGGAGTGGGAAGGGATCGAGAAGGCCATGAGAAACTACCTCCGGGGCCCAGGTAGCACTCCCTTGGGTTGCCAGAGACTGCTGGGGGCAGTAGCCTCCACTTTCCATGAAGAAGGAGCCCGACCCGCACCCAGTGCAGAGTCGAGGAATCGCTCAGAGGAACAGCGCCAGTCCCCTATCCGAGAGGAAGCGCCGCTCCGACGATCGGTCTTCGACAGGCTGGTGTTCCCGGGGAGATCATCCAGGAGGGCGACGAAGAGAAACAGGAGCTGGAGAACCTTCACCAGCAATATGGCATGAGTTCGCGGTCGGTATGGGGCCTTACCTACCGACCCTAAAGAAATGGCCAGACTCGCCGCCAAGCCGGGGCCTCTCACCAGAAGGGGAAGAGCGGCAGGCAGCGCGGCACAGACAGGCGCCGAAGGGACCTTCCTTGAGGAACCCCTTGTGGCCCTCACGGCCAATGTGGTCACCACCGGTGACACGAGCGGCAGACCCTCTACATCAACCGAGGACGCCCCGGCCGAAGAGACAGGGAGCATGCCCAATCCCCCCACAGCCGACCCGGCAATGTTGCTCATTATACAACGATTCCAGCAAGAGATTGAGTCACTAAAGAAGCAACTGAATGAGAGGAACACACAACCCCCGATGTCCTGGCAGACGAGGTTCTACCCGAAGCACCTAGGGACAGTGGGCAATCTTCAGAAGCAGCTCTGCAAACTGCAGCTCTTCCAGCAACCCTCAACCCTCTCGGGGGCACGCCCCCACAGCAAGCACATTACACGTCACCGACCCCACCACAGGCTCTACTTCCCCAAGGGTCCCCCATGGCCCCCCAGGTGACTGTGTTGGTTACCCCGAGTGCGCAGCCCGCTCATTTCTATCCAAGCCCGGTCGACCAAGCAGTAGTTAGCCGGTTGATGCTTGAACAAATGATAGACATGAAACTGGCCGAGAGAGGCGACGGGGATCAGACACCGTTTGACGTCTACCGGGTGCCCTACCCGGCCCACTATGCCGCAAGGAAGCTGCCGGTTGGCGTCACCAAGCCACCGAAGTTCGAAAAGTTCAATGGGCAAGGGTCTCCCAAGGAGCACATTGCCTATTATGTGAATGTCATAGGGGATCTGGCTGCTGATGAGGCCTACCTCCTGAAGTTTTTCGGCTCGACACTTACCGGGCTTGCCTTTGAGTGGTACTCCAGCTTGCCACCCGGGTCTGTGGCTGACTGGCCAGACATGCAAAAGAAGTTCAAAGAAAGATTCTACGTTGCTAAACGGAAAGTCACTGTGGCAGAACTTTACGCCACAAGGCAGAAGAATGATGAGTCGGCCCTCGACTACATCAAAAGATGGAGGAACCTCAGCATGAGGTGCAGGCGTCCCCCGCACCAGGAGGATGCGGTGCAGATCTGCAAGCAGAATCTGAAGAAAGAAATCCTAGAAAGGATGATCGGCACCGAAGTCAAGACATTTGACCGCCTGAACAATGTGGTAGCAGAGATCGAGGCGTTTCTTGCCTGATATTCTTCCACCCCAGCCGCATCAAGCCAGAGAGCTAGACAGGCCAAGAAGAAACCAGCTCCCCCTGAGGTGCACACACTAGATTTCCAGGCCTTTGAAAAATAGAAGGAGAAAGCCAATGAGGTTGCCAACCTTCCCCCGCCCAGAACCACAGAACGGCGGGAGGGCCCCTCACTGAGGGAGAAGATGAGAAACAAGCTATATTCCTTCTCCCGAGACAAGTCAAAGCTCCTGTTTGAGTGGGCAACCAGTTACAATAAAATCACACTGCCAGAGCCGAAGAGGCCCGGTGACCTGAAGAAAAAAGATGACCCGCGCTTCTGCTTGTACCACTGGATGCTCGGGCATACCATTGAGGACTGCTATGTCTTCAAAGACGTTATTGAGTCCTTAATCAGGAACGGGGAGCTGGACATGGGGGAGCATAAGGTAGACCCCCCGCAACCGCATGAGTTGTCCAGCATAACCTCCACCGTCAATATGGTCTCGTTGTACCAAGAGTTGCCTGAGGAGTGGGCGGAGGCCAGCACCTGCGCCACTTATGAAACTTTTATCATGGCCCCAGCTCAAGACCAAGGGGGTTGGCAGACTGTATCCAGGAAGAATAGAAGAGCATGAGTCCCTCGGCCCACCCCAGGAGTTCATCTGAGGGGTGTGACACCCCTGCCTGCACCACCCCCGGTGAGCCCAATCTGGTACGACACGGCCCCTCGACTGGTGATGAGGCGGCCCACTCACAACAAAAGGAGCTATGCCCCACTGCAGATGCATAAGAAGACCAGCCCGGCGGTTGAAAGACTCCAGGCTATTATCGATGGGCTTGAAGATTATGAACAGCCCGAAATCCAGCCCGTGGAGCTAAAGGAGTATGTCCCCTGGGAGGAGTTCGAATCACTCGAACTGGCCCCAAGAACAGAAGCTGAAGCAGAGAAAGAGCCTCCCCTATGGGGTGAACTTCCCCAAGAGCAGCTGCTGGCTACAGCAGGAAAGAAGAAGAAGAAGAGAAGACCCAGGAGCAAGAAGAAAAAGGAGGTCATCATCGCCTACAACACCCTCGCGGCGCTGTTCGACACTGCCCTCTCCCTGGAAGGAAAAGAAGAAGAGCTACCCCATGAGCCGACGGAGGTGAGCCAGGCTGAAGCGTCCACTTCCCAACATGCCACCAGGTCGGGGAGGAAGTGGGGGCGCCCTCCTCAGGACAACCTCAACATCATGTTCAAGGGAGAGCAGCCATACCGAGTCCCCGAACCCGAGGTTCGGGGCACCGAGATCCCTCCCCCGTCGGGTCTCTATCCCGGAGGGTCCAGGAGCAAGGCACCCCTTCATTCGCCGAGTTCCTGTCAGCCCGAGCAGGGGGGGGCACGCTCCCAAGGGTCTCATTCGGCCAGAAAAGCAAGCAGTCCCCGAGATCCACCGGCGGCGGCTCCTCCTCAACCAGAAGAAGAATTTAACGGCATCACAAACCTTGCCGAATTCATGCAAGAAACGGAGGAAGCCCAGCAGGCCCCACGGGCTCAACAGGCTGCAACAGAACCCACAAAGCAGGCATCCCCTGATCTGACACCATAGCCTCAAGGTGGGGACAGGCGCGGCAAGGCCGAAGAGATGAAATTACTCAAGGTGCAGGCTGCCGACCGAATAGTCAGACACCTCAAGAAGATCCCGACCCGATTCACCGTATGGGAGATGCTGTCTTTGGACGAAGAAACACGACAAGCCATCATTACCGCACTCCAGACGCCAGCACACCGTGAAGCCTGTCTGGCGGAGATATGACCTGAAGTGGCTGTGGCTTTCACAGAAGATGACATGCTCCTGCCCACCTACAGTCATAACAGACCCCTCTACATGAAAGGGCAGCTGAACGGCCAGCCTATCAACAGGGTCCTGATCGACCCAGGGGCGATAGTGAATATACTCCCCTACCGGGTGTACCAAAAGCACTACTTTGACGTGCACCTGGTTGAGGTCAAGAATGTCAAGATTGCAGGTTTTAATCAGAAATGTGAGGTGCCCATGGGGGTTGCAGAATTCAACTTGACTTTTGATGATTTCACCACCAAGGTCCAGTTCCACGTCATCAACTCCAACACTTCCTACAAGGCATTGCTTGGACGGCCCTGGTTACACCAGAATAGAGTGGTGCCCTCCACCCTGCACCAATGCATTAAATACCCCTGCGAGGGGAAGGAAGTCAGAATCTTCGCCGACCTCCACCCGTTCGAGGTGTTCGAGTGTCATTTGTCAGACGCCAATCTATACTTAGAAAAGGCGAAGCAAGCTCCCCAGGCTGCCCAAGGCAAGGGAAAGAAGATGATGTGACATGACCTCGGACCTAATGCAAGCAAGCACAATCGCATTCAAAACGGGCCAAATTGGGCCACCGCTCTATCGTCACTCACCCAAGCCCGGGGTGACTTGGCAATGCCGAGGGGAGGATGTGGGGTTGGGCCCTTGCTGGTAGAGGGCGAGCAAGGCCAAGACTTGATTCCCAAAGGGTGGGGATGCCCAAATCAAGGGGGCCGACAAAGTGCCAAAGGCACCGGTTGCAATATTCCCACGGTGATCACTCAAGTTTATGGGGCTTGAGGATCGGGCTCTCACTCGCATAACCAGCGGAATTAGAACTAATATTGAAAGACAAGCACTAAGTGGAGTGAAGGTTTGAGCACTTACTCGATCGGATTGAAGAAACCGGTCCCGGTCGGAGACGAGGGCGAGCGGGGAGGCGAGTGGATCCCCACACGCCGCGGCGGTGTCGCTTGACCTGCCCAAACAGGGAGGGACCTTCATCCGGTCAAGCGGGGTGGGGAAACTAAAGCAAAGAACGAGGAATAAGGGTGGACGCCGAATCTGCTTGCTATCTGCGAGCCGGGACAGAGAGTCGGTGTTGCTGCTGTAGATCTTGATCAAGAATTTTTTTGATGACGAAACCAAAGGGAAAACCTTCATAGCTGGAAGGGGAATGCCTCAGAATTTTCTTAATTTCTTCTGGAGTCGCTGCTGGTCGGGGCTGGAGCTTGAACAGGGCCTCTATTTCTCGGACTAGCAGGGGCAGGTCACCAACAGTAAGATGCAGAGGCTGTCCTGGCCGCTCCCGAACTCAAAATTTGATGCCGTCAGCGCCGTTAGAACCGTGGGTAAGTCCTCTTTGCAGCAAAAGAAACGGGGACACCAGAAGAGGTCGGAGACAATCTGTGGAAGCAGAAGCGTGAGGAGGGGTCGGTGCAAACTGTAGAAGGCAGAACCGCGCATTCGGGGGAGAAAATTGGTAACTTCTGCTCCCGGATGCTGAATGAACTTCCGCTTCTTGAATCTGAAACTAGATAGGCCAAAGAGGAACTTTGAAGAAGAATTTGAAGACTGATTCCATCAGGGTCCGTCGTGGCAGAGCTTCTAATCTGGTTCAGGTCCTTAGCCAAGGCAGAACCGCGCAGCTGTGGAAGAATGGACCTCCAGGATGGCTCGGAGATCGGAAGAAGACGAAACCACTTCGGTTGCGAAGGCGACTGGCAGACGCTTCCGACGATGGCTCTTGGGTCTTAAAACTCATACGGAGGTGATTGTGGTGGCCGCTGCAAGCTGCTGCTCTGCTGTAGATCTTCAGTTGAGAGCTGTAGGTTGATGATGATGGGGGGAAATGGGGTATATGGGAGGGGAAATGGGGGTGGATGAGTGTGGGGAAAGCCCGGGCTGTGAGGGGGTCTAGGAGGGGGTGTTCTAAGGTGGGGGAAGGGAAGAATGGGGTCTGGAAGGGGGTCTAACAGGTGGTGGGAGGAGGAGCTACGAATTTGGGAGGGTGGGTGAGAGGAGAAGGTGAGGGGGGGCACAAGTGAGTGGAGGGAAGGGTGGATTTCAAATTCAAATATGCTTTGGAAGTTGTGGGGTTGTGTGGGGAAGGGGTTGATTGTGTTGGAATGGGGAAAGTGGTGTTGGAATGTGGAGGATGGTGTTGGAATGGTGAGGGATCTCCTTGGGACTAGGGGGGTGGAGTAATGGAGGCCATGGGGAAGTGGAGGGCTTTAATGATGGTAGGTGGGGGTTGAGGTGGTTGGGAAAGGAGGAGAGAGAAGAAAATTCGAAATTGGGTGTTGAGGAGAGAGAAAGTGGAGTGAAAAAGAGGGATTAGGAGAGGGAAGGGTGGGGAATCTCTCCCCTAGGGTTTCTCACCCAAAAAATGTTGGAATCACTCCACTAAACTAAGCTTTGGATACTCAAATGGCATTTTTCATTGATTCATTCATTAAGTTGAAATGGGGAGAATGTGGTCCTATATATCGAAAACCCACATTTCTACAAAAGTCCCTTACAAAAGACTCAATAACAAATAACCGAAGGGGTAGGGGGGGCTCATGGGCCAAGCTCGAAGAATTGGGCCCAATAGCACATTACACAATCTAATGACACTCAAACTTAGGAAAATAAATGCAAGACCTAGGAACATGACTCAAATAAAAGGGAAAATACATCAAATGACTCAAATAAAATTACATAGGACTCAAAATTAATTGACTAAACCATCCTGGATGCAACCGGGGTGAGGAGACGAACGGTAAACGTGGGCATGGGAGGTGATGTCCCCATCATACTCCCGGGGTGCGGAGAACTCGACTCTGTCGAGTAAGTGTCCTTCCCTCCTTGGAGGGTGTAGAAGTGGTACCGCCCTCAAGTCTCCCGAACGAGACCGATCCATCCACCTGCCGAGATAGCGCTCATATACCTTGCTCCGAGTGGTAGTGACTTGTTCATCCAATATTTATTCAATTTGTTCACACTGGGCTCTCTTGGCTGGTGGTTTATCATCATGGGTGGGTGCTCTCTCAAGGGAAGAAGTAGGCTCAATCTCCTCACTAGGTACCACCGTGGGTCCCTTATATGGCACTAGGTCGGCAAGATTGAATGTGGGACTTATTCCATACTCCTCATGGAGATCTAACTCGTTGGCATTTGCACCTATGCGCCTCAAGACCTGGAAGGGACCAGCCCCACGTGGCCTCAGTTTAGAGTTGGCTCCCGGGGAGAGCCTCTCCATCCTTACCATCACAAGGTCACCCACTTGGAATTCTTGGTGATGCCGATGAGAGTCGGCCAGCCTTTTATAAGCCTCATTCTTTTTGCTGATGTGCTTGCAAAGGTTTTCATGCAATTTTGTAAATGCTATCCTTTTAGTGGTTATGGGTGGACCTGGACAACCATAGATGGACCTATCCTGCCATGATGCCAGATGGACCATGATGAACCTTGGTGGGCCCGTGCAACCATTTGTGGACTTATCATGCAATGTTGTCATGTAGACTTTGGTGGGCCTAGGTGGGCCGGGGCAACCGCAGGTGAACCTATCATGTAAAGTGGTGATGAATGTGGGGGGGCCCGGACATCCGTAGATGCTTTTGACATGCTTAAGATCCATGATGAATGAAAGAGGACCATGACATCCGAATGTGGCCCACTCAAGCTTTCTACTTGATATGTGAGTGATATGAATGAATGGACCCAACATAGTGTTCATGCCAAGGGGTGTGGAAAGCCTAGACACATGCATGCTTTTCTCAAAAGTGACTTCCATGTGTATAGGTGTGGGACAACCTTTGAACTCCCATTAGAAAGGATCGAATGGATCTAAGAAGGTGGTCATCATGGGGTGGGGCACCACCTTATTCCCTAAGGATATATGGTCCAAGGTTATGGCTCCCAAGGTGCAGCCCGGGTCATGGATGAGGTGGGTTTGGTCCAATATGGTGGGTGAGGGTAGGCAAGGGTGGGTGGTTGGTAAGATGGTTGGGTCATATGAGTTCCTTGACTCCCATTAGAAGGGATCATATGGATCATAAAATAGGTCACTTAGGGGGAGGAACTCCATGTCCTCAAGATCCTTAAAAGGTGCTAAGTCATCCTTCCCTATGATAGTTGGGCCAATGTTCTTGACAAGTGGGTCGGCCATGAGTGGAGGGCTTGGCTTTCTACCCGAGATAAGAAGCTCTAAATCGAGGAGAAGGTTGGGCTCATCCGGTGTAGGGAGGAATAGAAGGAGGTCGCTAGTGTAGCAACCACTGGTGCAAACCGAGGTGATAGACCCAATGCATAGGTGTAGGAGGCTAAGGCTCCTAGGTTATTCGGCCATAGGAGTCAACATGCTAGTGAACTCAATTTGCCATGCTAAGCCCCTAAGAAAATCCTCTAAGGTCTCCACTTGATAGGATGCTTGGATTGTGGTGTGATAGGAGAAGATGGGCACTAGGGGAAAATTTTGTTCTATGGGAGGGCAAACATGGGTCGAGGTCTCTCTAATTAGGCTCTTCCTTAGCCACCTAACAAGGGACTCTTCTAAGATGAATTCGGCCTTATCTAGAGGGGGTGGTGTAGGGTGAAGATCCTTGTGCGAGGCTTCCTCTTCAATTGGGACATGGGAGCTCTCTATGGAGGGGATAGGTTCCCGAGGGATATTTGTCTTCATGTGGCAAAGCGGGTGGACTACTTCTTCCAAAACTAATGGAGTGGGAAGGTTCTTTGATGGTGGGGTGATGATGGCCGGAGTATGGTGCACCCAGGGTGGTGAACGAGGGTGGGATTCCCGCGGGTGGGAGAATAAAAGGTTGTTGAATTTAAAGGTTCCCGAAAGGTGTGGCGGACGCACAAGGCAAGTCCGACGTGTTGGGTCGATGTTGGCATTCCTTTCATCTAACCATTTCTTACCTAGGATTATACATGGACTTGCCAATGTTCCTTTTTGACACCAAGCCCCATCCAAATACTTAATCTTCCCGAACCATTTATGGAATTCAATAAAGACTTGGTCTCCATTGTGCACAATTTGTCCGGTCCTAAGGTAACGATATCGGGGGACACCCAATTTTCAGATTCTAGGTCAATGAAATCAATTTCTACGGGCTTTCCATTAGGTAAGCATGCATGGGATATGATTGGGAGAGGAGCCATGTGACCCAAGACTCAATGTTAACAATGATGGGTTGACAATGCACGGTTCGGACAAGAATGCAAGCATGCCCTAGGACTTGACTTCTAGAGACAAGTCAAAGACTTGCTCTGATACCACTTGATGTGACACGACCTCGGACCTAATGCAAGCAAGCACAATCGCATTCAAAACGGGCCAAATTGGGCCACCGCTCTATCGTCACTCACCCAAGCCCGGGGTGACTTGGCAATGCCAAGGGGAGGATGTGGGGTTGGGCCCTTGCTGGTAGAGGGCGAGCAAGGCCAAGACTTGATTCCCAAAGGGTGGGGATGCCCAAATAAAGGGGGCCGACAAAGTGCCAAAGGCACCGGTTGCAATATTCCCACGGTGATCACTCAAGTTTATGGGGCTTGAGGATCGGGCTCTCACTCGCATAACCAGCGGAATTAGAACTAATATTGAAAGACAAGCACTAAGTGGAGTGAAGGTTTGAGCACTTACTCGACCGGATTGAAGAAACCGGTCCCGGTCGGAGACGAGGGCGAGCGGGGAGGCGAGTGGATCCCCACACGCCGCGGCGGTGTCGCTTGACCTGCCCAAACAAGTTACAACACTACACCTCACGTAGGAGGGGGATCTTGGGGTGGGGGTTAATAGAAATTACAATCAATACTACCTCCACACAGGGACGGACCTTCAGCCGGTCAAGCGGGGTGGGAAAACTAAAGCAAAGAACGAGGAATAAGGGTGGATGCCGAATCTGCTTGCTGTCTGCGAGCCGGGACAGAGAGTCGGTGTTGCTGCTGTAGATCTTGATCAGGAATTTTGTTGATGACGAAACCAAAGGGAAAACCTTCGTATCTGGAAGGGGAATGCTTTAGAATTTTCTTAATTTCTTCTGGAGTCGCTTCTGGTCGGCGCAGGAGCTTGAACGGGGCCTCTGTTTCTCGGACTAGCAGGGGTAGGTCACCAACAGTAGGATGCAGAGGCTGTCCTGGCCGCTCCCGAACTCAAAATTTGATGCCGTCAGCGCCGTTAGAACCGTGGGTAAGTCCTCTTTGCAGCAAAAGAAACAGGGACACCAGAAGAGGTCGGAGACAATCTGTGGAAGCAGAAGCGTGAGGAGGGGTCGGTGCAAACTGTAGAAGGCAGAACCGCGCATTCGGGGGAGAAAATTGGTAACTTCTGCTCCCGGATGCTGAATGAACTTCCGCTTCTTGAATCTGAAACTAGATAGGCCAAAGAGGAACTTTGAAGAAGAATTTGAAGACTGATTCCATCAGGGTCCGTCGTGGCAGAGCTTCTAAACTGGTTCAGGTCCTTAGCCAAGGCAGAACCGCGCAGCTGTGGAAGAATGGACCTCCAGGATGGCTCGGAGATCGGAAGAAGACGAAACCACTTCGGTTGCGAAGGCGACTGGCAGACGCTTCCGACGATGGCTACTTGGGTCTTAAAACTCATCCGGAGGTGATCGTGGTGGCCGCTGCAAGCTGCTGCTCTGCTGTAGATCTTCAGTTGAGAGCTGTAGGTTGATGATGATGGGGGGAAATGGGGTATATGGGAGGGGAAATGGGGGTGGATGAGTGTGGGGAAAGCCCGGGCTGTGAGGGGGTCTAGGAGGGGGTGTTCTAAGGTGGGGGAAGGGAAGAATGGGGTCTGGAAGGGGGTCTAACAGGTGGTGGGAGGAGGAGCTACGAATTTGGGAGGGTGGGTGAGAGGAGAAGGTGAGGGGGGGCACAAGTGAGTGGAGGGAAGGGTGGATTTCAAATTCAAATATGCTTTGGAAGTTGTGGGGTTGTGTGGGGAAGGGGTTGATTGTGTTGGAATGGGGAAAGTGGTGTTGGAATGTGGAGGATGGTGTTGGAATGGTGAGGGATCTCCTTGGGACTAGGGGGGTGGAGTAATGGAGGCCATGGGGAAGTGGAGGGCTTTAATGATGGTAGGTGGGGGTTGAGGTGGTTGGGAAAGGAGGAGAGAGAAGAAAATTCGAAATTGGGTGTTGAGGAGAGAGAAAGTGGAGTGAAAAAGAGGGATTAGGAGAGGGAAGGGTGGGGAATCTCTCCCCTAGGGTTTCTCACCCAAAAAATGTTGGAATCACTCCACTAAACTAAGCTTTGGATACTCAAATGGCATTTTTCATTGATTCATTCATTAAGTTGAAATGGGGGGAATGTGGTCCTATATATAGGAAACCCACATTTCTACAAAAGTCCCTTACAAAAGACTCCATAACAAATAACCGAAGGGGTAGGGGGGGCTCATGGGCCAAGCCCGAAGAATTGGGCCCAATAGCACATTACACAATCTAATGACACTCAAACTTAGGAAAATAAATGCAAGACCTAGGAACATGACTCAAATAAAAGGGAAAATACATCAAATGACTCAAATAAAATTACATAGGACTCAAAATTAAATGACTAAACCATGCCGGATGCAACCGGGGTGAGGAGACGAACGGTAAACGTGGGCATGGGAGGAGATGTCCCCATCAGAAGAAGGTCGAGGAAGGCGGCTGGTTTCCTCCACCACCCCCAGGCTATGTGGCTCCCCCACATGTACCATTCATTGCACAAGAAGGAGGGGTATTCAAGGCAGCTCCTCTCGCCATCTATCCTACACCGGGGACGCCTTGCCTCGAAGACCTGCTAGAGGATGTCAGAGTCCCGCTAGGGATCGTCAAGCCTATAGCAGGATTTGAATGTCAAGCAACTGAGAACTTTTGAGGTGCCTAACCCTGAGGGGCCACCCACCATCTTTTATGTTGCCGGGGAAAAGCTAGTCAGGGAAGACGATGATTGCCGATTCCCTGACGAGTTGCATGACCCACACGTCCCCATCACGGGGCTTCCCCACATGACTGACCGGGCAGCCAGAGTGGTCAGAGAGCAAAAAATCCCTCCCTATCAACCCTCTAGCCGGAAGGAAATGTTTGAAAGAATGTGGAACCCACCAAACCTGGATCAGCGGCTGCTACAAATCACCAAGCACCCCGGTATGGGCTTCTCACTAGAAGATTATTACGAAACTGATGTTATATCGGTTTCGGCTCTGTCCGGCGATGACCCCGCGGAAGCTGCAGACTTGCGGGAGGCCCACCAAGATGTATATTTCACGCCTCTGACTCAGGAGGCGCAAGACGAAGAAGTGTTCCTTTGGAACCCTCTCCACCGCCGCTGTGTGGGGAAGACCTCCTCCTTCTTTGAGGGACTAACCTCGAAGGGTCGTACCGCCGAGGCACTTTCACTTCGGCCTGCTGGCGAAGCAAGAAGTAGCAGTATGGGCCATGCTCTGGACTCTCCTCGATACGACCCTGAAGAGGAGCCTATACAGTATCTATCCCGTGCCGGGCCCCTGAAGATGCGGCTGCCCCCGCCGGAGTTGTCTATGATGAGTATACAGAAGACCCCGAGGTGGCCTTGTGCCCTTCTGCACCAGCGGACCCCGCGGACCCGGCGGCTATGCTCCAGGAGGAGTGCACGGTGAATGCAGCCTCCACGCCCAGTCACGAGGAACAAGAAGAGGGGGATGGCGTCCTCGAGCCCGAGGACAACGAAGACCAAGACTTTGTCGATTTGTCGCCAGCCCCGCCGGGAATTGAAAATGGCGGCCGGGCCACCATCGACGAATTGATTGAGATCAACCTCGGCACGGAAGGCGACCCCAGGCCGACCTTTCTGAGTGCTCTTATGCCCCCACAGGAGAGGGAACAATACACGAAGCTTCTGCAAGAATTTCGGGATTGCTTTGCCTGGAACTACAAAGAAATGCACGGGCTCAGCCCCAAAGTAACTCAGCACATTTTTGCCATTGATCCCAAGGTGGAGCCAGTGAAGCAGCCTCCCCGGCGTATGAGGCCGAAATTGATCAGCCAGATCTGCAAGGAGGTCGACAAGCTCATAGACGTCGACTTCGTGGCGGAAAACCAGTACACTACTTGGTTGGCCAACATCGTACCGGTGAAGAAGAAGAATGGACAGATCAGGATTTACGTGGATTTCCGCGACCTGAATAAAGCCTGCCCAAAAGATGATTTCCCGGTGCCTATCACCGAAGTGATGATTGATGCAACCACTGGCCATGAGGCCCTCTCTTTTATGGACGGATCGTCTGGCTATAACCAAATTTGGATAGCCGATCACGACCGGATTCACACGGCCTTCAGATCGCCCAAGGGGATATTCCACTACAAGAAAATGCCCTTCGGCCTCAAAAATGCCGGCGCCACATATCAGCGGGCGATGACCAAGATCTTCGACGAGCTGCTGTATAGCAAGGTCGAATGCTACATTGACGATCCGGTTGTCAAGACTAAGAAGAGAGATGAGCATCTGAATGACCTTAGGGTCGTCTTCCAAAGGCTCCGGCTGTACAGGCTGAAAATGAACCCCATGAAGTGTGCCTTCGGCGTGTCCAGCAGAAAGTTCCTCGGCTTTATTGTCCGGCACGGAGGGATCGAGATTGACCCCTTCAAGATAAAAGCCATCCAGGAGTTGCCCCCTCCGAAGAGTCTGGGAGAGCTGAGGTCCCTACAGGGCCATTTAGTACATCCGTAGGTTCATTTCCAACCTGTCGGGGCGTTGCCAACCTTTTCATAGATTGATAATGAAGAATACACCCTTCAGCTGGGGTCACGAATGCCAGCACGCATTCGACCAGCTAAAAGAGGACCTGAAGACCCCGCCAGTCCTGGGGGCACCTGTCAAAGGCAGACCGCTTATTCTCTATATAGCGGCCACCGAATATTCACTGGGGGCAATGCTTGCCCAGAATAATGATGAGGGAAAGGAGTAGGCTCTCTACTACCTTAGCCGGAGATTGGTAGGAGCGGAGGCCAAGTACACCCCGATTGAGAAGGTCTGCCTTGCCTTGGTCTTTGCAGTCAAGAAGTTGAGGCACTACATGCTGTCCCATGAAGTAAGTTTAATATCCAGAGCTGACCCCATTCAATTCCTGCCTCTTAATGGAAAGCACTTGAGACTGTACCACGCTCCGGTGCCCCCATTCAATCAATAATATTATTCTCCGCCCTATTTGGGGCAGATTCGCGTGATTGATGCCCGAACGACTTGATCGCTATCCATGTTTTCAAATAAGAGAAGAGAAGAAAGAAGGAAGAAGAGAAAAAAAAGAAAGAAAATAGAAGAGGAAAGTTAAAAAAAAAGAAGAGAAAAAGAAAAAAAAGATGAGTTGAAAAAGAAAGAAAGAAGAAAGAAAAAAAAAGTAGAGGAGAAAAAGAAAAAAAAGAAGAAGAGAAAAGAAAAAAAAAAGAGAAAAAAGGAAGAAGAGGAAAAGAAAGAAAGAAGAAGAGAAAAGAGCAAGGGAAGAGTAAAAGCTAAGAAGAGGGGGGAACGCCCCCCCCCCCCCCCCCATTTCTAGTCATTGCCCCGTATCAGCGGAAATACTAAAAATTAAACAAACTCTCCTCTCCGTCCTCCCCGGTCGGTGAGTACCCCTTTGGCTTGGACCTCCTGTCCAGGCCATTGACTAAACAAACTCTTCTCTCCGTCCTCCCCGGGCGGTGAGTACCCCTTTGGCTGGGACCTCCCCTCCAGGCCATTGACTAAACAAACTCTTCTCCCCGTCCTCCCCGGGCGATGAGTACCCCTTTGGCTTGGACCTCCCGTCCAGGCCATTGACTAAAAAAACTCTTCTCTCCGTCCCCTCCGAGTGACGAGAAACCCGGTCTCTAACGAGGGCTCCCCGCCTGAGACCAGTGTGCGGTTCCAACATTATGGCAAGGCCGGTGAGTCACCCATTTGGTACGGTGGAGTGGTTCCCTCGTCCTTCCCCTGGGAGGGCGAGCACTCTCCCGTGCCCTGACATGGGTTCCTGCCTGGCTCTCCCAGAGCGAATCGCCGCGAAGATTTACACCCTGCCGATGTGTTTTGGCACAGCAAAAAGGAGGAAAGAGGAAGAAGAAGACAATATACACAGAACAGAAGGTAGGAGAAAAGAGATCCCCCCTGGGGTGAACGCACACCAAAAGTACATGTGAAACAATAAGTGTTCTGTTCTATTTGAAAAAGGATTAAGCCACATATGCTTCGAGGCATACCCCTGTGTTACATTTCAAAAGAAGAAGGAAAAAGAGAACTAAGGGGGTGGCAACGCTCAATCAACACCCCTGAAGATGTCTTCAAGAGGGAGGATTCCGACGCAAGGAAAGTTTGTCATGTCGCGCAATCGGCCCCTCTGATCTTCGAGTCGAGCGAGCTCGGTCTCCATGGACGCCATCTCAGCATGGGCAACGGCAAGCGCCTCGCCCTCTTTCTCGACTGTCTCCTCAGCTCGGGCAAGGTCGGACCTGGCAGCGGCAAGGTAGCCCTCCAACTTCGCGATTTGAGTCCTGAGGGAGTAAACGTCACCCTGGCCTCCCTCCATGGCCTTCCCGTGCTGCTCTACGTCATCGCGCCGTGCCTCCAGAATTTGCAAATATTCGTCTGCCTTGGCATCGAGAGCGGCACGCTCGCCGGGGGCTTAACTCTCAAGGAACTCACGACGCTTAATATACTTCAGCAACAGCAGAACCCACCGCGACCATTCCTCGAGTGGGCAGCCCAACACTTGCAGTGCCCCAGTCAGCTGCGTCACTATACTGTGCACCTCCCGATATGATAGGGTAAGATGGGCAAAGAGCATCGTCCGCAATGTTACCAACATCTGTTGGACCGGTGCGCCTGATGAGGTGTGACTAACCGAGGGTACCCTCGGGGGAACAAAATCCACAGAGCTGTCCACCTCGGCCCACAAATCAGCGTCCGCCGCGGCCGAGGAAGATGGAAGAGCGAGAGTTAGGTCCTCTGGCCGGCATAGCTCAACAGAAGATCCCTGGCCGGCCACCGCCAGGGGAGGGGACAAGGTCACCGCCGAGTCATCTGGTGCCGCCGCCAGCTCCCTGGACGGGGATGTAGGTGCCGCTGCTGCAGGCAAAGGCGGGGCTTCGAGCAAGGCCGGGCCCGAAGCCATCGCTGGTCGACCTCTCTCCGGCATCTGGGACCCCTCCAGGTGTGCGCGAAGCCCCGCGAATATCTGCTTCAAGAGCGGGTCCTCCATCTGGGCCGGAAGCTTCGGGAGAGGCAGAAGCAGAATTATTAAGTGGGGTATGCCTCCCGCTTGCACAAGTGCTGTGAGGCTCTCTGCCCCCGGGCCCAAGGCTAGAGCCGACCCCTCCATCGCTATCGGACCGATGCCGGTCTCCGTTTGGCGACGGCCTTCCGGACACGGCCAGATGTCTTCCCTGGCGTCGGCGTTGCCTGACCATGTGGAGAGGAGTCAGCTACTCGCTGCCTAGAATAAATCATGCGGGGGCAAGAGGCAGAAAGGGACCACAAAACTCACATGCTTACCTCGGCCACCAGATCTCTCCCTCCTTCAAAGGCTCGCCCGCCGGCCCAGGAACACTGGAAGTCTCTACAGCCGACTCCTGCTGAAGGGCCTCAAAAAAAAGGGCAAGCTTGCCCAGGCCCGCATCTGCTCCTGCAGGGTGGTCGACCGGCGCGGTTGGAGCAGCTCCCTCCACAACCTTCGGCTCGGTTGGTGCCTGAAAATCAAAGGATGACGTGAGGAAAGTCGATGGATGATCACGAGGGGGGGAGGTCCCGCGTGAACAAGCTCACACTTACAGCAGCCTTCCCCATTAGGCCTAAGGAGCTAGCAAGTAAAGGGGCCGTAAAGAGCGGCCCGGGCGGCCCAGACACTTCAAGCATGCCCTCGCCCGAGGCCACTTCGTCGGAGGAGTAGTCATAGTCTACCTCTTCGCTCGATGACGAATCAATCGATGCGAGTTCTTCCCTTGCCGACAAAGGGGCCTCCGCTTCGAGGTCAATGATTGGCGCATCCTCCCGCGGGCTGGGTGAGGCTGGTGCGCCAGACTTCAACCTCTTCCTCACATACATGTGCATCGCCGGGAGGTGTAGGCGGGGCCCTAATAGCCCAATAACTGCTGCAGCAGCGCCTGTCACATAAAAGAAAAGGCAAGTCATGTCAAAGCCAATGGGTTCCCAAAGAATGAAGGAAGTCAAGCGAGTGGACGGAGACAGCTACCCCCTTCGGCTTCTGCAACATGAGGCGGCTCGCTGATGGCCTCCTTGATGGGCGACGCTGCCTTAGGAACCGCGGCCTTGCCCTCGCCCGGGATCAGCATAGGTGCCGGCTCCTCCGTACCGCCTGCAAGAAAGAAATGCAATTGTCATATGCGCATGCAAGGCCCGCCCCGGGAGGCAAATAAATCCCAAAGGATGTCGGCAACCGGTGAACCTCACCAGCATCGTGACTCGGTTCAATCCGGGTAACTTCAAACTCCTCAAAAGATAAAATGGGAGCCACCGGAGAGACGGCCCGCCTCCGCTTTGCCGCTTGCCGCCCGGCCGCTTTGGCAGCAGCCAATGCTTTCTTAACGGGTGACTTCGCCCGGGACCTCCCCTTTGCTCGTGGTGGGCGAGTCGGAGTTGGCGCCGAAGTCGCCTCTGCTGTAGCCGCAGCTTCACCCACATCGGGGATGAGCGTAGGAACCGGCTCCTCCACGTCAGGAATAGACGTGGGTGCAGGCTCAGCAGCTGAGACAAAAGGGGGAAAGACATTCAGGCGTCAAGGCCTTGCCTCGAAGTGAAAATAAACCTTAAAAGTATGCCAAGGATTGGAGGTGCTGACCGGCGGGTTGACTCGACTCAGTCCGGGCAACCTCAAACTCCTCAAAAGATGGGATTCGTGGCACCGGAGGAGCAGCCGTCGAGGTCTTAGCAGTCTCTATTTTTCGCCGCTTCGCGTCCCGCTGCTTGGCCGCTTTGGCGGCATCCACCGCCTTCTTCACAGGCGACTTCGCCCGGGACCTCTTCGCAGCCTTGGGCAAGGGAGCCGTGGTCGGGGCTGGCAATGCGGCCTCGAAGTATGCGGGCTTCTGGACGAGCCGAAGGAGATTCCGGTACGTCGCCATTTGCACGCTGTCGGGATGGTCTGTCAAAATAGACACACGCATATGATTAGCACCCGATAACCTGCTAAGGTCGCAGCAATGAGAATAAAAGAGGTGGAAAGGTTGAATACCGTGAGGACCGGTATACAACCGAAGCGTTATCGGCCAATAGCTCAGGGACGGCTCCTTGTCCCGACGTGCTGCCTCTCGGACCAGCCAGCGTAAGTCCTCGATCTTCTGGCATCGATCAGTAAGAGCAGCCAGGTCCGCATGCTTCTTCGATGAGAAGTGGCAGAAAAGATTGAAGTGGTCCATGCCCCACCCGTCGACATAATAATAGGAGACCTACAGGCGCTATCCCATAATGACGGCCGTCTGATCCTCGATCTTCAGCCCATTCACTCGGAGGAGGATATACAGCCACGTAGTGTCCTTGTAATTTTTAGGCTTCCTCTCCTCTCGCCTCATGAATGTGCGGTATGGGCAGATTGGGTCTCTCTCTGGGCGCCAGCTCTTTGCGGGAGTGCCCTCCTCTTCCATGGGGAGCGGATAATTGATGAGCTCCAGACGGTCGCTCCCTATCCGGCAAAGGTCCCTCAGGGTCTTCTTGTAGTTATCCTTCGCCACTGGGGGTAGCTCCACTTTTGGTGTCGGCCTCGCCTCCCAAGCTTCCCGGCGGGCGGCCAGATATGCCACCACCTCCTTCTCCTGCTTGTTCTTGAGCATGAGGAGATGCTCCGGGTCAATATCGAGCACCGGTACCGGTTGCTTGCTCAGGAATTTCCTCTCTGCTCCGTCCCAATAATTGGACTTGTGCAATCGATAAAAGGCCGTCCGGGCGTTCCACCACTTTATATACTCTGGGGTCACTTGAGGAATACGACCCGGGGCTGGCACCCTGAAGGTCGCAGAGTCGACTCGGTGGAAAAAGTCCCACCAGCTTCTGGCATGCTCGGCAGTGGAACTCCCTCGGAGATTTCGGGAAGGCAATCCGAACTGTGCGTGATAGATAGGGATATGATGATCATATCCGAAATTTCGGTCGAACCAGAATGGGTAACATGGTTCTAGCAGCAAGTTTTCCCCCTTCCTGAACGCCAGCACACTCGGGCGGATGGATAACGCCCAGTCCCTGAGCTCGGGCTCTAGCAGCGGCCGGACCATAGTCTCCTGGCTGATGGGGTGGATATACTTCTCCACCTGATCATCTTTGCACTCCCTCTTGTTGTTCACCAGAGGGCTAGAATGCGCGGCCAACGTCCAAAAGTGGATGGTGCCAGCCGCATCCCGCGGAACCGTCGTCAGCCGGCCCCGAATGTCATATAGCCATAGGGAAGTAGAGCCTGGTTCTGCGCTGGCGAACTCCAACATCCTCGGCACCAGCCCCCAGTCCTGCATAGCGTGAGGGGCGAACTCCGGAAACAACGAGCAGACCCACACATTGAAGAAGTGCAGCGGGCACACATATCGGGCCTACCTCGGGAATTGGTGAGTGCTGATGTCCCCCAGCGCCTTATATATCAGGCAGAGAGTGGCCGGGCACAAGGAAAGCTTGACTCCCCATGCCAGTTGACAGGCCGGATAAATGGCGTCCGGTCGAATGACTGTCTCATCCCCGTGTGGCATGGCAAATGAGCACAGCCAATATGTCAGGTAAGCGGCGCAGTGTGTTAACGGGTCAACCCCCATCAGATTGGGGCCACTCCGGCGTCCTCTGGAGGGGATCTTCACGTCAGTTTTGGGCTTGGCGCGCTTCTTGCGGGCAACGGTGATCCCGACACATGGAAACTTTTCATACTGCTTCAGCCCATCATAGAAATATTGCAGCCACAGGGTCAAGCGCACCCTCTTCCGGTCCCCACGGGGAGGCTGCCTCCCGCCGTGCACCAACTGGTATAGCTCCCGGTATGCCTTCATAAGATACCGGTACGAGTAGCCAAGGGAATAGTAGCCGTCCCCATTGGTCTCGTCCTTGATCAGGTCGGGAAGGCATACCTCTTCATAAGGCTCCCCGTCAATGGGCAAGCCGCTGAGCTGACTGAGGCTCCACAAATCAAGTGAAGTCTCGCCCTCCGCCGTATAAAAAGTGTTGGTCTTCGCACTGAATACTGCTATCATGCCGCAGCAGAGACCCTTGGAGATAGGGTAGCCGTACCGAGAGGCGTACACGCTGTGGTAAATGCCAACCCGGACTAGCAGCGGGGCATAGTTGAACAGCACGTACTCGGTGAATTCCACTGCCCCTTCCCTGAAGGTATGAGCATCCTGGAGCTTCAGCTCCCCGAACTAGCCTAGCGCCAACTCGTACTTGAATCGGACGGCCAGGCAATCCAGCATGAAGGGCTCCTCCCTGTAGCCCCATTTCAAGGGAGCCAAGAACAAACCGAAGTGAGGCGGCTCGCCTTGTACCCGCCCAGCAGACATATCCCACTTCGCTGGGGTGAACTGAGGTGCTCGCACCAATTTATCTTCGGCCGGTAGCACTCCTTCGATCCCCAGGACGGGCTTCCATTCCCGAGCCTCCCCCACCAAATACATCAGGATGCTCCTCGGGACGCTGTACAACAAACTGTCGCGAGCCTGCAGGATCACTTGCTCAACCTCCCGCACGGCCCGCAGCTCCCTCCTCTCCTGGGAGCGGAAGTACTTCAGAAAATGGATCAGATGCTTGTCCTTCGGGAAGTCGTTCTGATATTCACCGGTCCGATCGAAGGTGAAGCGATTCTCGACCCGAGAGAGCCTGTTATAGTCCATTGTCTCGCCCTCAGAACCCGAGGACTCGGCTAGCACGGATATTTCAGCATGCTCCCTGTCCAGCTCCTCCACATTGAGCCATGTGACGGCTGGCACGGGAGGCTGGGGAACAAGGTCGGCACCGACAGCGGCAGCAGGAGCAGAAGAACCACTTGGGGAAGCCATTTATCTGCAAAGAGGTAACAAACAGAAGATCAGAATTAGCCACGGGCAAAGGGAAATGAAAACTGTAAAGGGGCTCTACTACAAGTAAAATGAATGAGACACTGTCAATTTCTGACGAAATTTCGGCAGAGTTTCCCCTAGGCCAGAGGCGTAAGGAAAAATACGGGTGCACGTCAACAAGGAGTGACGGCCCCAACAAAGTCATGGTGGGCCCCGAAAGGCAACACCAGAAGTCCTCCTTTTTTCCCCCTGCATGTATACTGCCTAAGGCCTCCTTGCTAGTACACGCCCTCAGTGCCTTCCCCGGCACACCCCAGAGCTGCCTCCGCCGGTACGCCCTCTATGGCGCTTCCCTGGCACGCCCATATAGCCTTCGCCGACACAGCCCCCTCGGTGCTTCCCCGGCACGCCCCTCTGGCGCTTCCCCGGCACGCCCCTCCGGCGCTTGCCCGACACGGCCATATAGCCTTCGCCGGCACAGCCCCCTCGGTACTTCCCCGGCACGCCCCTCCGGCGCTTCCCCGGCACGCCCCTCTGGCGCTTCCCCGACACGGCCCCAGGCAGTGCCTTCCCCGGCACACCCAGGCAGCCCTTCCCCGGTACACTCCTGGCATCCTCCCCCGGCACGCCCAGGAGGACCGCTCCTCGGTACGCCCTAAAGGGTCTTCCCCAGCACGCTTCTAGGCGCCTTGCCCGGCACAACCTTTGGAGCCCATCCCCCGACACGCCCGTGCCCCTCGCCACCGGCACGCCTGGAGCCCCCTTCGCCGACGCACTCCGGCGGCCTCTACCACGGCGGCACCAACGGTGCTCACCGCCACCATTCCATGCCAAGAAGAAGAAGAAAGGAGAGGAGAAGGGAAAGGGGGGAACGGAGAAAAAGAGAGAGAGGGAGCCTAGGGCTCCGCCCTCCCCCGAAGACGAAGAGAAGAGAAAGGAAAAAAAAGAGAGAGAAAAAGAAGAAGAAGGGGAAAAAAGGAGAAGAGGAAGAGAGAGCAGAAGAAAGGAGAAGAGGGGGAAGACCCCTCCGTCACGACCCCTCACCCCGGTGAAGACGACGCCGACGACGGCGGCGGTGGCGACGTCCGGTGAAGAGGAAGAAGAAGAGAGGAGGGGTTCGTTCGCCGAAGAGAAAGAAAGAGAAAGAGGAGAGGGAGAATTCGAAACGGGGTGACCGTTCGAACCGCCCCGCCCCTTTTATGTGAAAAGAAAAAAAAAGAAGAAAAGAAAAAAAAGGAAAAAAAAGAGAAAAGAAAATAGAGGAGAAGAGAAAAAAAAGGGAAATAAAAGGGAGACGAGAGGGACAAAAAAGGGGAGAAGAGGGAAGATGAATAAAAGAGAAGAAAAACAAAAAGTAAAAAAAAAGGGAGCAAAGAAGAAAACAAAAAGGGGGAGGAGAGGAAAAGAAAAAGGAAACAAGAAAGAAAAGAAAATTAATTACCAAATAAATATGAATATATATATACATATATATGTATATATGCATATATATACACACATCCGCTTATATATATATATATATATATATATATATATATATATATATAGGTGTGCGTAAATAAGGCACAATAATAAGATGTCTCCGAGGGAACATTCCATCCCCGCGATCCTGTGCGGACGGGTGTCCGTACAAGTGAAGACGACTTTACCCCTGCCCACTCCACCTCTGCAATGGCACCACTACCCCGCCAACAAACAAGTCCTTCCCTGGCACGTAGCCTCGTGCCTCAGCCATCTCCCATCATACAAAATCGCCATCACGGGCCTTACGCCCGGATCGGCAGAACCTCTATCCTTGCACTGGCATTCGTCCCTTGCCAGCGAATAAACCCCTTTCCGGCCCAAGGCTCCGTGCCCTAGCCATCCACTCCATATAATATTGCCATTACGGACCCTACGTCCGAATCGGCACGAATTCTCCCGTTCCGCTGGCATTTTCTTCTTGCCAACGAATGAGCCTTACCTTCCGGCGCAAGGCTTCGTGCCCTAGCCGACACCTGCATATCACTCGCTCGTCAAAAAAAAAAAGAAATGAAAATGGGGTTAAAAATAGAGATACCCCGCCGGACTTGCCCCTACTCAGGGGCAAGGGTAAAAATGGCAACAACCCAGCCGTGGCGAAAACCTGAAAGGGCGCTACGGGCAAAATCGGGCACCCCGCCACGTGAAAACCCGGGAGGGCGCGTGGGCAAAAGCAAGAGGGGGCCGGTCCCGGTGAAAACCCGAAAGGGCGCTTGCACCGGTAATGTGGTCAAAAAAAAAAGAGAAGAAAGAGAGAGAGAAAGAAAAGAAAAGAAGAGACCAACATACTGCTTCAGTTCCCGACACCCCGTCGGCACTGATGAAGAGACAAAGAGACCAACATACTGCTTCAGTTCCCGGCACCTTGTCGGCACTGACAAAGAGACAAAGAGATCAACAAACCAGGTCAGCTCCCGGCACCCTGTCGACACTGACAAAGAGACAAAGAGATCAACAAACCAGGTCAGCTCCCGGCACCCTGTCGGCACTAACGAAGAGACAAAGAGACCAACAAACCAGGTCAGCTCCCGACACCCTGTCGGCACTGACAAAGAGGCAAAGAGACCAACATATCATGTCAGCTCCCGGCACCCTGTCGGCACTGACGAAGAGACAAAGAGATTAACAAACCAGGTCAGCTCCCGGCACCCTGTCGGCACTGACGAAGAGACAAAGAGATCAACAAACCAGGTCAGCTCCCGTCACCTTGTCGGCACTGACGAAGAGACAAAGAGACCAACAAACCAGGTCAGCTCCCGACACCCTGTCGGCACTGACGAAGAGACAAAGAGATTAACAAAACAGGTCAGCTCCCGACACCCTATCGGTACTGACAAAGAGACAAAGAGATCAACAAACCAGGTCAGCTCCCGGCACCCTGTCGACACTGACGAAGAGACAAAGAGACCAACAAACTAGGTCAGCCCCCGACACCCTGTCGGCACTAACGAAGAGACAAAGAGACCAACAAACCAGGTCAGCTCCCGACACCCTGTCGGCACTGACGAAGAGACAAAGAGATGGTCAGCTCCCAACACCCTGTCGGCACTAACGAAGAGATAAAGAGATCAATAAACCGTGTTAATGCCCGACACCCCGCCGGCACTAGCGAAGAAAAGAAGAGACAAACAAGTCATGTCGGCTCCCGACACCCCGTCGGCACCGACGAAGAGAAAAAGAGACCAGTACACCCGCGGGCACCGCCCGGCTCATCCTTCGCCTGCGCTACCCGTGGGTGGGGGGCATTTGTGGACACCAAAAATTCCACACTCAGATATCCTGTTCGGCCCGGCATCAACAACAGAGCCGAGTGAAGAAGCCGCGGAGAGGCGGGTCATCCGGATTCCCCAAACATGCACACACTGCCGTGAGGCTGTCTCCGGAGTCACGACAGTGAAAAGAAATCAACCGCCAAGAGCCCCACAATCCATGGACCTCGGAGAAAATCAAAGGGGCCACAACTCGCACGCACAACGGGCTCAGAACCGCCCATTTAGCCCTTCAGCGGCACGCCCCCAATGGCCTTCAGCGGCACGCCCTTGGTGCTTCAGCGACACACCCTCTGCCCTGTTCAATGGCACGCCCCTTGCCCTGATCAGCGGCACACCCTTCAGGGGCACGCCCATTTGGGGCTCCAGTGACATGCCCCCTTTGACCCTCAGTGGCACGCCTTTTGCCCCCTTCAACGGCACGCTTGGGCAGCCCTTCAGCGGCACGGCCTTTGGCCCTCACAGCGGCACACTTCTTGAGCCCGCCAGCGGCACAGCGTTAAGCATTTCAACGGCCGAACGACGTGATGCCCATGCCCTACGGATCTTCGGCGCGCAGTGAGCTGTCCGAGGTGTCAACCGGAGGTTGGGCCACGCAGGCTACTCCCCTGACACCCAGGATGGGGGAAGTCAAACCCCATGATGGCCCAGCACTTCCCGCCTCCGACTGCCGTGCTCGAGGGCTCCCGCTGCTGGGGGTATAAAACCACTCCCATCCCGGCGAAGAAGAGACACACCCCACACAGGAAGAGAGGCCCATACACCGAGAAGAGGCACACAGGGAGAAGAGACGAAGAGACACAAAGCCACCTACGAGAAGAAGGAGAAGAGAGAAGAGAAGGGAGAGGACTCTGGCTTGGAGTCTTCCGACAACCACCAGGCAAAGAGAAGAGAGTAAGAGAGAGAGAGAGAGAGGGCTTGATGTAGCAGGGGAAGGTGGGGGAAAGAGCAGTGGACGGTCGTCCCTCCCTCGATCCCCAACACCTCCTCTTCTTTTGTTCTTTGTTTTTCTCATTCTCCGTTCTTTTGTTCTTTGGTTTTCTTTCTTGCTCGTAGCTTTAGCTCGGGCGTGTTTTGTAATGCATGCGGACGGCTACGGCCCTTTGCTCCCCCATGAATGAAGATCGTCCCCCTCAGTGGGTTGTCTCTTTGTCTCGTTGGTTTTGAGCCACAGTGCGTTTGATCGTCTTTCCCTTTACTTTTCGGTGTTTGTGTTCATCCCTCATGCCGACGGTTTCCTCCGGATGTGGCATCATCTTGAATGGTTTGAGGTCATGAACCTCCCCCTGTAAAGCCCAGTGCCTTCACCTGTGTCTGCCTCTTTGAACCTTTTTTCCTCTTGCCGGAAGTCCCTGTGGGTTTGATCGGTCTAACACCCCGCCCCGTTAGCAGACCAACCCTTTTGGAGCCCTGTCCGGTGCACTTGCACTTTTCCCCAACGGCACACCCTTCCGGTGTCTTGGCCGACACACCTATAGTAGCCCCCCAGCGGTACACTCCCCCTTGGTGCCCCAGTGGCACACCTGGCCTCTCCCTAGCCCGGTACACCCCTCAAGCACCCTGTGCTCGTCCTTGGCCGACACGCCCCCATACACCCTGTCCAGTCTTAGAGGTCTTCGGCTCGTTGTTTTCCCCGTGTTTTCTGAGATTTTATTAAGGTGTTGCCGCCCTCGGGCGCCCACCTCCAGTTGTCGGGTTCCGCCACTCCATGTGGGTGCGTTCCCTTTATCTCCCTTACGCTCGGGTCAAGGGGAGATGCTGCCGAATTTTTGTTAGAAAATAATAAGATGTTAAAAGGCAAAAGGATGCAACAAACAAATGGGATAATAAATACACACCAAAAGACAACAAAAGCAACAAATAAATAGAGCAACAACATATTCCAAGAAGAAGGAGAAAAGATTTGTATAAAACTATGCAAAAAATCAAAGAGAAGAAGAAAAGAAAAGCCTTAAAAATAAGTAACAGAGGAGTGGGCCTTCATCGGCACGTCTGTCCCAGCCTTCGCCGGTATGCCCTCCACCCTCGTTGGCCGGTACACCTCTAACCTTCCTTCAGCGGTACGCTCTAACAACCCTTCAACGACACACCTTCTCGGCCCTTCAGCGGCACACTCCTCTCACCCTCCGAAGTGGAACACAATGTATAGACTTGGCAGATTGATGCGCGAACACAGCAACAAGTAATGTATAGACTTTGAGCTGCAGCCAATGGATAACGTACAGACTTTGAGCTGGCCAACGTATAGACTTTGAGCTGCAGCCAATGGACAATGTACAGACTTTGAGCTGGCCAACGTATAGACTTTGAGCTACAGCCAATGGACAATGTATAGACTTTGAGCTGGCCAATGTATAGACTTTGGGTTGCATCAAATGGACAATGTACAGACTTTAAGCTGCCCAACGTATAGACTTTGAGCTGCAACCAATGGACAACGTACAGACTTTGAGCTAGCCAACGTATAGACTTTGAGCTGCATCAAATGGACAACGTACAGACTTTGTGCTGGCCAACGTATAGACTTTGAGCTGTAGCCAATGGACAACGTACAGACTTTGAGCTGGCCAATGCATAGACTTTGAGCTGCAGCCAATGGACAATGTATAGACTTTGAGCTGGCCAACGTATAGACTTTGGGTTGTATCAAATGGACAATGTACAGACTTTGAGCTGGCCAACGTATAGACTTTGAGCTGCAGCCAATCGACAATGTATAGACTTTGAGCTGACCAACGTATAGACCTTGGGTTGCATCAAATGGACAATGTACAGACTTTGAGCCAGCCAATGTATAGACTTTGAGCTGATGAATGCAGCCAATGTATAGACTTTGGGCTGATGAATGTACATACTTTGTGCTGCAGTGACCAGCCAATGTATAGACTTTGAGCCGATAAACCAGCCAATGTACAGACTTTGAGCAGATGAATGTACAGGCTTTGCATGCAGCAACCAGCCGAGGTACAGACTTCGTGTCGCAGCGTCCAGCCAATGTATAGACTTTGGGCTGAGGGACGTACAGACTTTGTGTGTGCTAGCAGCCAGTGTACAGACTTTGAGTTGCAGTACATGGATAACGTACAGACTCTGCGTGTGTGCTAGCAGCCAATGCACAGACTTTGAGTTGTAGCCAATAGACAATGTGCAGACTCTAGCAGGCGATGTACAGACTTTGAGTTCGCCTAGCACACCCTCTTCTACCTTCGCCGGCACACTCTCCTTGGTGCCTTCCCCGGCACACCCTCTTCTACCTTCGCCGGCACACTCTCCTTGGAGCCTTCCCCGGCGCACCCTCTTCTACCTTCGCCAGCACACTCTCCTTGGTGCCTTCCCCGGTGCACCCTCTTCTACCCGGTGCACCCTCTTCTACCTTCGCTGGCACACTCTCCTTGGTGCCTTCCCCGGCGCATCCTCTTCTCCCTTCACCGGTACACCTTGGGACGCCCTCATCGGCACGCCCCCCCATACCCCTTACCGGTACACTCTCCAGTGGCCCTCTCTCTCTCTGGGAAACATATACATATAACATATAATGATGATGATATTGGTAATAATAACAATGATAATGAATAAATTAATGGAAATTGTGATAAATAAAGAAATCCGAACATACGTAGGAAATAAACGAAAACGTGGAACAGTGATGATAAAAAAAATAATAATAATAAACAAAAGGGGGGGGGGAGGAAATCATTCGGAATAAATGCATAAAGAAGACATGAACAGCAAAAGGAAAGAGAGGAACACAAAATTAAATTCTCAGATAAGAAAAAATGCTAGGGTCCATATTGCAGCCCCATCTCTCTCCGTGACCCGACGCAGAAGGAACAATAATGCCGCCCTCTCAGGCCGGGCCCGAGTGTTGGGAATCATCCTGACGTGGCCAGGCCCCGACCTAGTCTTGGGCCGACATTTCAATCAGACCGGATTCGTTTCTCGCCCCGAATCCCTTCCGAGCCATTATTAAAATTGCCGTGCATTCGGCAGACATTTGAACGGGTCCACCCCGGTTTCCATCGCGTTTCTATCATGGTCCCATGTCCAAATATGAAAAGGTCCACGAGTGACCGACATGGCCAATGGCTCGTATCCTGATGCGGACTTTAGTGTGATTTATTCCTGTCCCTTTCTCGCGCAGTTAGTATTATTTCTTTCGGCCGTAGGGCCCCTAATTTCGGCAATTAATCAAGGGTGTTCCCTCGTATGGGGGATGTAAATGACGTCATGACCTTTCTGGCATGGCAGGATCTGGTCCCGACACGAACCACACAATCGTCCAACGAAGTCAGATCGAGCGCACCATGGGCCTTTCGGAGCCCGAACAAATCGTCACTTCGGTGACTGGCACGCCCACGCACTTAATAGACGAATCGACCACGCCCGAATAACCGAAACGGCAGCGCCACGCGAAAAGTGCGTCCACAAGTCTGGCACGCCCGGTGGGACCAATCCACCCTTCATCTCTTTGCCGGAATTCGGGGCCCTGCAGCCCCCTTCTTGTAACACTAATTGCGTTATTTTCTCAAATGCAGGAGAATCGCATCACGGTGCCGACAATGGCTGTCACTTGCGGCCCTCAGGTCGTCGAGAACCATGTTCGAGGTTGCTACTTGGCGGTCCCCCTCAACTTCGGGAGTTTCCCACCCACCGTGGGCTTCCCCAACTTCTTGGGGGTGGCCTGTGTCAACATCCTCGACGTGAAAGCACCTGACGAGCCCCAGACCAACGCTCCCGCTCCGGGGGCCACTGAAGCTGTTATCAGCCAAGCTGTGGCCAAGAACAACAACGGCGTCCCGACAACAACGCTGAGCTGCAATGTGCACCATGTGCACCAAGCCGCCGGCCCGTCCCACCAAGGGTCGGCTTCTCACCGGAGGAGGCTCTGAAGGAATAACACTGGCGCCGTCTCGGGGCGCCGCATGTCTAACTCCGGTAAATCTATGACTGTCGGGACCCTCCGAGTCCGCCTGGACGGGCAAAGGTCCCAGGTGACACCGGACCGCATCGTCCCAACTATCCCGGTCCGAAACTCTTTCCAGGGGCTGGAGAAGCTGAAGGAGAAGGTGACGCCCACTGTTCTGGCCGCATGACCAAAGACTGCACCGGCTCACATGCCGGCCAAGTTAAAGCAAACCTGGGTCCCCAAGGAGGCCCGGTCCACTACACCTGCCCAGGCGGGGCCTAGCACTTTCCGCCCGAGGAGGGCCCGAAGAGATGAGAGGGTCGATGTGACAACCCCGACTCGCCAACCGGCACCCATCATGCTGGTGCCGCCCGAGAATGCCCACCGACATCGCCGTGGGTGCCGACATAATGCTGCCCGCCCGGCACCCAGGGTTTACTCCCCTCCTGTTCCTTCCATCGGTGCACAGCCATCGACTGCTCTCCCCGACCAGGAGTGGGAAGGGATCGAGCAGGCCATGAGAAACTACCTCCGGGGCCCAGGTAGCACTCCCTTGGGTCGCCAGAGACTGCTGGGGGAAGTAGCCTCCACTTTCCAGGAAGAAGGAGCCCGACCCGCACCCAGTGCAGAGTCGAGGAATCGCTCGGAGGAACCGCGCCAGTCCCCTATCCGGGAGGAAGCGCCGCTCTGACGATCGGTCTTCGACAGGCTGGTGTTCCCGGGGATATCATCCAGGAGGGCGATGAAGAGAAACAGGAGCTGGAGAACCTTCACCTACAATATGGTAGGAGTTCGCGGTCGGTATGGGGCCTTACCTACCGACCCTGAAGAAATGGCCAGACTCGCCGCCAGGCCGGGGCCTCTCACCAGAAGGGGAAGAGCGGCAGGCAGCGCGGCACAGACAGGCGCCGAAGGGACCTTCCTTGAGGAACCCCTTGCGGCCCTCACGGCCAATGTGGTCACCACCGGCGACACGAGCGGCGGACCCTCTACATCATCCAAGGACGCCCCGGCCAAAGAGACAGGGGGCATGCCCAATCCCCCCACAGCCGACCCGGCAATGTTGCTCATGATACAATGATTCCAGCAAGAGATTGAGTCACTAAAGAAGCAACTGAATGAGCGGAACACACAACCCCCGATGTCCTGGCAGACCGAGGTTCTACCCGAAGCGCCCAGGGACAGTGGGCAATCTTCAGAAGCAGCTCTGCAAGCTGCAGCTCTTCCAGCAACCCTCAACCCTCTCGGGGGCACGCCCCCGCAGCAGGCACATTACACGTCACCGACCCCACCACAGGCTCTACTTCCCCAAGGGTCCCCCATGGCCCCCCAGGCGATTGTGTTGGTTACCCCGAGTGCGCTGCCCGCTCATTTCTATCCAAGCCCGGTCGACCCAGCAGCAGTTAGCCGGTTGATGTTTGAACAAATGATAGACATGAAACTGGCCGAGAGAGGCGATGGGGATCAGACACCGTTTGACGTCTACCGGGTGCCCTACCCGGCCCACTATGCCGCAAGGAAGCTGCCGGTTGGCGTCACCAAGCCACCGAAGTTCGAAAAGTTCAAAGGGCAAGGGTCTCCCAGGGAGCACATTGCCTATTATGTGAATGTCATGGGGGATCTGGCTGCTGATGAGGCATACCTCCTGAAGTTTTTCAGCTCGACACTTACCAGGCTTGCCTTTGAGTGGTACTCCAGCTTGCCACCCGGGTCTGTGGCTGACTGGCCCGACATGCAAAAGAAGTTCAAAGAAAGATTCTACATTGCTGAACGGGAAGTCACTGTGGTAGAACTTTACGCCACAAGGTAGAAGAATGATGAGTCGGCCCTCGACTACATCAAAAGATGGAGGAACCTCAGCATGAGGTGCAGGCGTCCCCCGCACCAGGAGGATGCGGTGCAGATCTTCAAGCAGAATCTGAAGAAAGAAATCCTGGAAAGGATGATCGGCACCGAAGTCAAGATATTTGACTGCCTGAACAATGTGGTAGCAGAGATCGAGGCATTTCTTGCCCGATATTCTTCCACCCCGGCCGCATCAAGCCAGAGAGCTAGACAGGCCGAGAAGAAACCAGCTCCCCATGAGGTGCACCCACTAGATTTCCAAGCCTTTGAAAAATAGAAGAAGAAAGCCAAGGAGTCTGCCAACCTTCCCCCGCCCAGAACCACAGAACGACGGGAGGGCCCCTCACTGAGGGAGAAGATGAGAAACAAGCTATATTCCTTCTCCCGAGACAAGTCAAAGCTCCTGTTTGAGTGGGCAACCAGTTACAATAAAATCACACTGCCAGAGCCGAAGAGGCCCGGTGACCTGAAGAAAAAAGATGACCCGCGCTTCTGCCTGTACCACCGGATGCTCGGGCATACCATTGAGGACTGCTATGTCTTCAAGGATGTTATTGAGTCCTTAATCAGGAACGGGGAGCTGGACATGGGGGAGCATAAGGTAGACCCCCCGCAACCGCATGAGTTGCCCAGCATAACCTCCACCGTCAATATGGTCTCGTTGTACCAGGAGTTGCCTGAGGAGTGGGCGGAGGCCAGCACCCGCGCCACTTATGAAACTTTTATCATGGCCCCGGATCAAGACCAAGGGGTTGGCAGACTGTATCCAGGAAGAATAGAAGAGCACGTGTCCCTCGGCCCATCCCAGGAGTTCATCTGAGGGGTGTGACACCCCTGCCTGCACCACCCCCGGTGAGCCCAGTCTGGCATGACACGGCCCCTCGACTGGTCATGAGGCGGCCCACTCACTATAAAAGGAGCTATGCCCCGCTGCAGATGCATAAGAAGACCAGCCCGGTGGTTGAAAGACTCCAGGCTATTATCGATGGGCTTGAAGATTATGAACAGCCCGAAATCCAGCCCGTGGAGCTGAAGGAGTATGTCCCCTGGGAGGAGTTCGAATCACTCGAACTGGCCCCAGGAACAGAAGCTGAAGCAGAGAAAGAGCCTCCCCTATGGGGTGAACTTCCCCAAGAGCAGCTGCTGGCTACAGCAGGAAAGAAGAAGAAGAAGAGAAGACCCAGGAGCAAGAAGAAAAAGGATGTCGTCATCGCCTGCAACACCCTCACGGCGCTGTTCGACACTGCCCTCTCCCTGGAAGGAAAAGAAGAAGAGCTACCCCATGAGCCGACGGAGGTGAGCCAGGCTGAAGCGTCCACTTCCCAACATGCCACCAGGTCGGGGAGGAAGTGGGGGCGCCCTCCTCAAGACAACCTCAACATCATGTTCAAGGGAGAGCAGCCATACCGGGTCCCCGAACCCGAGGTCCAGGGCACCGAGATCCCTGCCCCGTCGGGTCTCTATCCCGGAGGGTCCAGGAGCCAAGGCACCCCTTCATTCGCCGAGTTCCTGTCAGCCAGAGCAGGGGGGGGCACGCTCCCAAGGGTCTCCTTCGGCCAGAAAAGCAAGCAGTCCCCGAGCTCCACCGGCGGCGGCTCCTCCTCAATCAGAAGAAGAATTTAACGGCATCCCAAACCTTGCCGAATTCATGCAAGAAACGGAGGAAGCCCAGCAGGCCCCACGGGCTCAACAGGCTGCAACATAACCCACAAAGCAGGCATCCCCTGATCTGACACCCCAGCCTCAAGGTGGGGGCAGGCGCGGCAAGGCCGAAGAGATGAAATTACTCAAGGTGCGGGCTGCCGACCGAATAGTCAGACACCTCAAGAAGATCCCGGCCCGATTCACTGTATGGGAGATGCTGTCTTTGGACGAAGAAACCCGACAAGCCATCATTGCCGCACTCCAGACGCCAGCACACCTTGAAGCATGTCTGGCGGAGATATCACCTGAAGTGGCTGTGGCTTTCACAGAAGATGACATGCTCCTGCCCACCTGCAGTCATAACAGACCCCTCTACATGAAAGGGCAGCTGAACGGCCAGCCTATCAACAGGGTCCTGATCGACCCAGGGGCGACAGTGAATATACTCCCCTACCGGGTGTACCAAAAGCACTACTTTGACATGCACCTGGTTGAGGTCAAGAATGTCAAGATTGCTAGTTTTAATCAGAAATGCGAGGTGCCCATGGGGGTTGCAGAATTCAACTTGACTTTTGATGATTTCACCACCAAGGTCCAGTTCCACGTCATCAACTCCAACACTTCCTACAAGGCGTTGCTTGGACGGCCCTGGTTACACCAGAATAGAGTGGTGCCCTCCACCCTGCACCAATGCATTAAATACCCCTGCGAGGGGAAGGAAGTCAGAATCTTCGCCGACCTCCACCCGTTCGAGGTGTTCGAGTGTCATTTGTCAGACGCCAAGCTGTACTTAGAAAAGGCGAAGCAAGCTCCCCAGGCTGCCCAAGGCAAGGGAAAGAAGAAGGTCGAGGAAGGCGGCCGGTTTCCTCCACCACCCCCAGGCTATGTGGCTCCCCCACATGTACCGTTCATTGCACAAGAAGGAGGGGTATTCAAGGCAGCTCCTCTCGCCATCTATCCTACACCGGGGACGCCTTGCCTCGAAGACCTGTTAGAGGATGTCAGAGTCCCGCTAGGGATCGTCAAGCCTATAGCAAGAATTGAATGTCAAGCAGCTGAGAACTTTTGAGGTGCCTAACCCTGAGGGGCCACCCACCATCTTTTATGTTGCCGGGGAAAAGCCAGTCAGGGAAGACGATGATTGTCGGATCCCTGACAAGTTGCATGACCCACACGTCCCCATCACGGGGCTTCCCCACATGGCTGACCGGGCAGCCAGAGTGGTCAGAGAGTAAAAAATCCCTCCCTATCAACCCTCCAGCCGGAAGGAAATGTTTGAAAGAATGTGGAACCCACCAAACCTGGATCGGCGGCTGCTGTAAATCACCAAGCACCCCGGTCTGGGCTTCTCACTAGAAGATTGTTACGAAACTGATGTTATATCAGTTTCGGCTCTGTCCGGTGATGACCCCGCGGAAGCTACAGACTTGCGGGAGGCCCACCAAGATGTATATTTCACGCCTCTGACTCAGGAGGCGCAAGACGAAGAAGTGTTCCTATGGAACCCTCTCCGCCGTCGCTGTATGGGGAAGACCTCCTCCTTCTTTGAGGGACTAATCTCGAAGGGTCGTACCGCCGAGGCACCTTCACTTCGGCCTGCTGGCGAAGCAAGAAGTAGCAGTATGGGCCATGCTCCGGACTCTCCTCGATACGACCCCGTCATGTACGCCTTGTACCACAGGCAGCAACGGGAGATCGAGATGTTAAAGGCACGGCTGGCTGAGTTGACCTCGCTAGTGACCGACCTGATCCAAGGTTCTCTCTACCCGTGGGGTGGCCATATGTCTCGGCCCTGAGACGCCAGCCCTGACGCCTCCGTCCGGTCAAGAGGGGAAACAAGAGATACGGCAAGCCCATTAACCGGGCGGCCAGCCAGGCGAGGCCTGACACTCCAAGAGAAGCTACAGAAGCCCAATTCCTTCCCAAGGGAGAAGACTCGGGGTATCTTTGACTGGGCCTGCCATTACGGCAAGGTCTCCCTCCCAGGGTCCAAGAGGCCGCAGGACACCCGAAGAAGTGGGGACCCACTATTTTATCCCTATCACTAGATACTGGGCCACACCATCGAAGACTGCTATGTCTTTAAAGACATTGCTCAAGACCTCATTGACAGGGATGAGCTCGGAATGGGAGACTATGTGGTAGCCCCGCCACGCCCCCACGTGGCGGACAGCCCCAGAAGAGGAGCCTATACAGTATCTATCCAGTACCAGGCCCCTGAAGATGCGGCTGCCCGGCCCCCACCGGAGTTATCTATGATGAGTATACAGAAGACCCAGAGGTGGCCCTGTGCCCTTCTGCACCAGCGGACCCCGCGAACCCGGCGGCTATGGTCCAGGAGGAGTGCGCGGTGAATGCAGCCTCCACGCCCAGTCACGAGGAACAAGAAGAGGGGGATGGCGTCCTCGAGCCCGAGGACAACGAAGACCAAGACTTTGTCGATTTGTCGCCAGCCCCGCCGGGAATTGAAAATGGCGGCCGGGCCACCGTCGACGAATTGATTGAGATCAACCTCGGCACGGAAGGCGACCCCAGGCCGACCTTTTTGAGTGCTCTTATGCCCCCACAGGAGAGGGAACAATACACGAAGCTGCTGCAAGAATTATGGGATTGCTTTGCCTGGAACTACAAAGAAATGCCTGGGCTTAGCCCCAAAGTAACTCAGCACATTTTGGCCATTGATCCCAAGGTGGAGCCAGTGAAGCAGCCTCCCCAGCGTATGAGGCCGGAATTGATCAGCCAGATCTGCAAGGAGGTCGACAAGCTCATAGACGTCGACTTCGTGGCAGAAAACTAGTACACTACTTGGTTGGCCAACATCGTACCGGTGAAGAAGAAGAATGGACAGATCATGATTTGCGTGGATTTTCGCGACCTGAATAAAGCCTGCCCAAAAGATGATTTCCCGGTGCCTATCACCGAAGTGATGATTGATGCAACCACTGGCCAGGAGGCCCTCTCTTTTATGGACGGATCGTCCGGCTATAACCAAATTTGGATAGCCGATCACGACCGGATTCACACGGCCTTCAGATCGCCCAAGGGGATATTCCACTACAAGAGAATGCCCTTCGGCCTCAAAAATGCCGGTGCCACATATCAGCGGGTGATGACCAAGATCTTCGACGAGCTGCTGTAAAGCAAGGTCGAATGCTACATTGACGATCTGGTTTTCAAGACTAAGAAGAGAGATGAGCATCTGAATGACCTCAGGGTCGTCTTCCAAAGGCTCCGGCTGTACAGGCTAAAAATGAACCCCATGAAGTGCGCCTTCGGCGTGTCCAGCAGAAAGTTCCTCGACTTTATTGTCCGACACAGAGGGATCGAGATTCACCCCTTCAAGATAAAAGCCATCCAGGAGTTGCCCCCTCCGAAGAGTCTGGGAGAGCTGAGGTCCCTACAGGGCCGTTTAGCTTACATCCGCAGGTTCATTTCCAACCTGTCGGGGCGTTGCCAACCTTTTCACAGATTGATGATGAAGAATGCACCCTTCAGCTGGGGTCACGAATGCCAGCACGCGTTCGACCAGCTAAAAGAGTACCTGAAAACCCCGCCAGTCCTGGGGGCACCTGTCAAAGGCAGACCGCTTATTCTCTATATAGCGGCCACCGAATATTCACTGGGGGCAATGCTTGCCCAGAATAATGATGAGGGAAAGGAGTAGGCTCTCTACTACCTTATCCGGAGATTGGTGGGAGCGGAGGCCAAGTACACCCTGATTGAGAAGGTCTGCCTTGCCTTGGTCTTTGCAGTCAAGAAGTTGAGGCACTACATGCTGTCCCATGAAGTAAGTTTAATATCCAGAGCTGACCCCATCAAGCACATTCTCTCCCAGCCAGTCCCGAAGGGGCGCCTTGGCAAGTGGGCTGTGCTGCTCATGGAGTTTGATATCACCTACGTGCCGCAAAAGGCCGTTAAGGGACAAGTCGTCGCGGATTTCTTCGCAGCACACCCTGTGCCCGAAGACTCCCCGCTGGCCACCGAGCTACCCGAAGATGAAACACTGGAGGTGGACCAAGTCCAACAAGCCATCTGGCAGTTGTATTTCGACGGGGCCTCGAGAACAAAAGTGACCCCGTCCGGATGCACCAAGGTACGGGCCGGAGCCGGCATCGTCCTCAAATCGCCAGACGGAGAAGTGCTGCACACTTCCTGCTGCATTAGCAAGCCCTGCACGAATAATGAAGCAGAGTATGAAGCTCTGATTATTGGCCTCCAGGTGGCCCTCCAAATGGAGATCAAAATGCTCCAAGTATTCGGTGACTCGCTGCTGGTCGTCAAGCAGGTCCAGGGGCAGTTCGACGTCCGAAAACCTGAGTTGCTCCCTTATCACACTAAGGCAAAGGGGCTCATGGAGCGGTTCTACCTCCTCAAGATAGGCCATGTCGCCTGAGGGGAGAATGCACAAGCCGACGCCCTGGCAAAATTGGCAAGCTCACTGGCAGTTCCTCCAGATGGATCTCTCAATATCCAAGTAATAAATCAGCGCCAAATGCCCAGTATGATAGAAGAAGAACCAGAACAAGAAGAGCTAGAAGTCACTACAGCAGAAGCCGTCGGCCTTCCTGACTGGAGAGACCCCCTGATGCAGTGGTTCAAATACCAGCAACTACCCCGACGAAGAGAAGAGAAGATTAAGCTAATCAGAACTAAGGACTCCTATGAGCTCCGAAACAAAATATTATTCCGAATTGTGGCCGACGCCAAACATAAGCTACTCCTTCGATGTCTCTCCATTGAAGAGGCCTGGAGGGTCATGAAGGAAGTCCATGCCGGGACAGCTGGTGCACATCAGGCGGGACCAAAAATGAAGATTGAAATAAAGAAGCTTGGCTATTACTGGCCGGCAATGTTCGACGACTGCTGCAAATACGCTAAGTCGTGTCAGAAGTGTCAGGAGCATGCCACCATACCCAGAAGGCCACCCCTGCAGCTGCATCCAACGGTGCCCAGTTGGCCGTTTGCCCAGTGGGGAACAGACGTCGTGGGTCCTTTACCCGCGTCATCCGCCGGCTGTAAATACATTCTGGCGGCGACCGACTACTTCTCCCGTTGGGCAGAGGCTGTAGCCTTAAGGGAGGTCACCGGAGAGATCATGGCCAGGTTTGTCCGCCGTAACATCATATTCTGGTTTGGCATGCCCGACCGGATTGTGTCAGACAACGGTAGCCATTTTCACAACCAGAAGGTCTACCGGCTGGCAGAAAAATACAAAATTGATTGGAGGATATCGACTCCTTACAATCCCCAGGCTAATGGGCTGGCCGAAGCTTTAATAAAACACTCTGCACTCTCCTGGCCAAGATTGTTAGCTCTAACAAAAGAGACTGGGAAGAGAAGATGTACGAGGCACTATGGGCGTACCGAACCGTATACAAGACCCCAACAGGCTGCTCGCCCTTTTCTCTCGTATACAGCCCGGAGGCAATCGTCCCCGTTGAATTGGGGGTACCTTCCCTCAGAGTCGCCATTCAGCACGGCCTTGTCCATGAAGGGCAGACCAACGTCGAGCGAAGGCTCGAAGAGCTCTCCAGCCTGGAAGGAAAGCGGCTTCAGACCCAACTGAACATTCAGGTCTACCAGGCCCGAATAGCGCGTGCCTTTGACAAGCTCGTCAAGGAACGCGAATTCAAGAAGGGTGACCTTGTCATGGTCAAGAAAAGAGACGTCATGGCCGCCAACCCCAAAGGCAAACTGAATAAGAACTGGCTCGGACCCTACGTAGTCCAGAAAGTCTACGAAGGCGGAGCCTATGTAATTGTCAACCACCTGCGGGGAAGTTCAATTCTCGCCTCTTAATGGAAAGCACTTGAGACTGTACCACGCTCCGGTGCCCCCATTAAATCAATAATATTATTCTCCGCCTATTTGGGGCAGATTCGCGTGATTGATGCCCGAACGACTTGATCGCTATCCATGTTTTCAAAAAAGAGAAGAGAAGAAAGAAGGAAGAAGAGAAAAAAAAGAAAGAAAATAGAAGAGGAAAGTAAAAAAAAAGAAGAGAAAAAGAAAAAAAAGCAGAGGAGAAAAAGAAAAAAAAGAAGAAGAGAAAAGAAAAAAAAAGAGAAAAAAGGAAGAAGAGGAAAAGAAAGAAAGAAGAAGAGGAAAGAGCAAGGGAAGAGTAAAAGCTAAGAAGAGGGGGGAACTCCCCCCCCATTTCCAGTCAGTGCCCCGTATCAGCGGAAATACTAAAAATTAAACAAACTCTCCTCTCTGTCCTCCCCGGGCGGTGAGTACCCCTTTGGCTTGGACCTCCCGTCTAGGCCATTGACTAAACAAACTCTTCTCTCCGTCCTCCCCGGGCGGTGAGTACCCCTTTGGCTGGGACCTCCCCTCCAGGTCATTGACTAAACAAACTCTTCTCCCCGTCCTCCCCGGGCGGTGAGTACCCCTTTGGCTTGGACCTCCCGTCCAGACCATTGACTAAACAAACTCTTCTCTCCATCCCCTCCGAGCGACGATAAACCCGGTCTCTGACCAGGGCTCCCCGCCTGAGGCCAGTGCGCGGTTCCAACATTATGGCGAGGCCGGTGAGTCACCCATTTGGTACGGTGGAGTGGTTCCCTCGTCCTTCCCCTGGGAGGGCGAGCACTCTCCCGTGCCCTGACATGGGTTCCTGCCTGGCTCTCCCAGAGTGAATCGCCGTGAAGATTTACACCCTGCCGATGTGTTTTGGCACAGCAAAAAGGAGGAAAGAGGAAGAAGAAGACAATATACACAGAACAGAAGGTAGGAGAAAAGAGATCCCCCCCTGGGGTGAACGCACACCGAAAGTACATGTGAAATAATAAGTGTTCTGTTCTATTTGAAAATGGATTAAGCCACATATGCTTCGGGGCATACCCCTGTGTTACATTTCAAAAGAAGAAGGAAAAAGAGAACTAAGGGGGTGGCAACGCTCAATCAACACCCCTGAAGATGTCTTCAAGAGGGAGGATTCCGACGCAAGGAAAGTTTGTCATGTCGCGCAATCGGCCTCTCTGTTCTTCGAGTCGAGCAAGCTCGGTCTCCACGGACGCCATCTCAGCATGGGCAACGGCAAGCGCCTCTCCCTCTTTGTCGATTGTCTCCTCAGCTCGGGCAAGGTCGGAGGAGAAAGGGAGTCTTTTCTTTTGGGCAATCTTTCACTCTCCCTCTTTCTCTCCCAACCTTAGGCCTCCGGTTTCTCCCATTTATTCACCCTCCAAAGATTGCTTCAACGACGAAGGCGACTTCCTCCCGACGTAGACGACATCTTCCACAAGGTTGTTCGTGATCCAAGGCCAAGAGAGGACGGCGCTATCATCACCATTGCTGCTACCATCTCCAAACTCCAGGCTTTTCTTGTGTTATTATTTTTGTGATATTTCACTTCACTGTAATCTCATTGTGTCATTAGTATAAACTTATTTCACATCTCATGTACTCTTTCTTTTAAGTTAATGAAAGGAGTTGCTCTCTTGATCTAGTTCTTGCTCTTCTTCCCTCTCTATCTCTTTCTTCTACATCTTCTTTCCACTTCATACAATTATTTTTTATAGCATAAGCGCATAGTCATGGTGTTTTCAATTAAGTGTTTGGTTTGTTCATCATTTCACTATTTTCTTTAAGCAAATCCAAATCACAAGTGTTTTTCAAAGGACTCTAAGGTTTTTAACTCTAAAAATCTCTTCTTCCCTGTGGATTCGACCCTTCTCGCCACCATATTACGTCTCTCTTTTATCTAGTGCGAGTTGGAATTTTTAAGATTGATACGCGTGTTTTAAACGACGAACTTTCGCGTTATCAATTTTTGGCGCCGTTGCCGGGGAATAATGATGATTTTTGACTTAAGAACTTTGTTTTCCTTGTGTTTATAGTGTACTAATAAAGTTCTTTTTTTTTTACAGGTGAAAAAAAAAGGAGAAAAAGTAACTTGAAAACTCAAAAAAATTAGAGGTAAGTTTGCCTTTCTTTCTTTCATCTTTGTGATTTAGTCATCCATTTCAAAAAAAAAAGGAACGAGGGAACGCTTTTCAAGTAAGTATCCAAACTTTTCCTCTTTCATTTCAATTTCATTTCTCTACATTTCATATCTTGTGGTTAGATAGGTTCATTAAATAAAAAAAAAAAGAAGCATCACTTGAGCTTCAATAAAAATGTTCATTGCAAGAGTAGAACCCACATTTCCATGTTTTAGGTCATGCATCATTTAGGATAGAATTTATTTTTCTTTGTTGTTTAATTATTGTTAATTACATTATTGAAGATTGCGGGAGGCAAGGTGAGTACTCTAATTTTTTCAAAAGCATGCTCATGCATTTCCATGCTTGCATAGAACCCCTTGTTTGAACTTGGTTTGTTGCATATCATTTCTAAAAAATTCTAAGGGCAACACCCTTAAACAAGATAAGGTGGGGATTTCATCACCCTTCCTTAGCCCACAAACCATGATTCCCTTGCATCTTTGCATCACCTAGACCTTAAATAAAATTTAGTAGACATTGGCCCTAGGTTCACACTGTGGTTCTTGTGTTATTTGAGCTTACCCTCTTATGAAAACCGGTGCCTAAGGCAAGACGGTCGGACGGCAAACGCCTTAAGCGGGCTAGTGGTTTGGCATAATTAGGTCCCTACGAAAGTAGGGGGAACCTCCCACTACCCCACCCCTTACCTGGCCGGTGGAAATATTGAGGGTGAACTTAAGTTTCACTTTATCCATTTTGTGAAACCCAATTTGTAGGTCTAGGTCACATCTAGGGCATTAAGTAATTTGTGTGACAACTTGTTTGTGTTCGCAAAAAAAAAAAACAAAAACAAAAAAAAACAAAAACAAAAACAAAATGTCATCTTCTCTCTCTTCGTCTTAATTTGAGTAAACAAAAAATAAAAATAAAAATCATCATAAAATTTTTTTTTCTCCCATCTCTCATCTTTAACCTTGGTTTATGTAAGGGAGAAGATCTCAACACCGTGACTTAGTTGAGCCCATTAGTGAGATTGAGCGATTCATTTTTAATCCGGCTCAAAATCAAACCCAACCTATGGCTGAACAACACCAATTAGGGGTGCCCAAACAGATGAAGGAATATTTCATTCCTTCGAATTATCAGCCATCCACTTGTATCCAACTACCTAATGTCCCTGCTTTGCACTATGAGATCAAATCTAGCACCATCCAGATGCTCCCATCCTTTTATGGGAAGACCAATGAAGATCCCTATAAACATCTAGATGAATTTCTAGAAATTTGTTCCACTGTGAAAATTCAAAATTTCACAGATGATGCTCTCCGCTTGACCTTATTCTCTTTCTCACTTAAGGACAAAGCCAAATACTGGCTAGGGACCTTAGGGAAACCTATTGGCACATGGGCAGATATGTAGCATGAGTTCCTTAAGAAGTTTTACCCCATCGGTAGAACCAACACCATGAGACGTGCAATCACAGGATTCGCGCAACTCCCAAATGAACAAATACATGAATCATGGGAGAGATTAAAGGAACTCCTCAAAAAATGCCCACATCATGGGCTTTCCAAATGGCAAATAGTGCAAGCTTTCTATGAGGGCTTAGATGATCAAGTTAGGCAGATTGTGGATGCATCATGTGGTGGAGCCTTTATGACTAAGAGTGAAGATGAGGCATATGCCTTATTTGAAATGTTGAGTGATAATTCAATCAACCATGCTTCCTTATCCTCATATGAGAGAACCATTGGGCCTTCTAAACGGGCCGGGATGTATCGGGTAGAACCTGATGCTAGAGTGGATGTGAATTTTATCCATCAAAAATTGGACAAGGTCGACATCATGGCCCAAAAGCTAGAACATGTTGATATGCTGGCCCATAAGTTAGACCAGCTCCTGGCCCAAAACAAACAAGAAACCACCATCCCAACTACGTCCAACCCATACCCGGACCCAACACATCATGAGACGTGTGCTTTATGTGCTAGCTCGGACCATCATGTGTCTGATTGCCCAACAGCAGCCCAATTGCCATCTTTTATATAGGAGCAAGTCCAAGCAGCCCAGGGGTTCTCTAAACCCAACTATGACCCATTTTCTAACACCTATAATCCGAGCTGGAGGAATCACCCCAATTTCAATTGGAGAAATCAACAAGCTCCTAATCAACCGACAATCTCCTCCGCATCTCAAGCTTACAAACCACCGATCCAACACCAATTCCAAGCTCAACCACCATTTCAAGGAAATGCTTATGGTCGAGGACCGCAAGCCCAACAACCACTTCCCCGATTCAACCAGGGTCAGGTCCCATACCAACCTCCTCAGCTTAATTACGGGCAGTCTTCCAATTCTCAACAAACCTATCAACCTCCTCTGCAACACCACCAGGACTCCCAAACTGATGATAGATTCCATCAGTTACAACAACTAATTCTGGCCCAAAATCAATCCTTCCAACAAACTATTCAAGCCCAAAGTCAATCTTTCCAACAGACCCTCCAAGCCCACCAGCAAACCATCTCTAAGTTGGAGACTCAATTGGGCCAATTGGCTGAAGCCACCATGAGAAGGGAAGTGGGCCAATTGCCAAGTCAGCCCATTGCCAACCCACGAAATAATCCTCCGGGCTTCCCACAACCAAACTTCCCCATTAACCAGCCAATTCCTCCTCTCCTCCAGCACCCATCAGGTTAAATACCACAAAAAGGCCCACAACTCGAAAATGCAAAAGCAATTTCGACCTTAAGAAGTGGTAAAGTCCTCAAAGATCCTCAAGGGTCCACTCCTAGTTCATCAGTCCAGGCCCCTGACATATCTTCTGATAGTGAGGAGGAGCCCAGCCAGGAAGAGGATGTCAAGGGAAAGAGGAAAATAGAGGAAGGCCCTAGCACTTACCAACCTACAGTGCCATTTCCCAATGCCTTAAAGTCCAAAAAGAAACAACCAGCCCATAATGAGGAGATGATGGAGCTCTTCAAACAAGTACATATCAACATCCCTCTCCTCGATGCCATCAAACATGTCCCGGCCTATGCTAGATTCTTAAAAGAAATGTGCACTCCTAGGCGGGAGCCACGAGTGACCCCGAAAAAGGTTCGGCTTCCTGAGAACGTTAGTGCCGTAGTCCTCAACCAACTTCCAAGGAAGTTAAAGGACCCTGGAGCACCCCTTATCTCTTGCAACATTGGGGGTGTGACCTTTGATAAGGCTCTCCTTGATTTAGGAGCCAGTGTGAATTTACTTCCCACCTCCATCTATGAGCAGTTTGACATCGGTGAGCTCAAGCCTACACCCATTATTCTCCAGCTCGCCGATAGATCAATCAAGACTCCAAAGGGCCTTATTGAGGATGTCATTATTAAAGTGAATGAGTGCTACTTCCCTGCCGACTTTCTTATTTTGGACATGGTTTCTCCCCAAGAAATCAAGCATACTCCTATCATTTTGGGTAGACCATTTTTAGCCACGGCTAGGGCTAATATAGATTGTGCTTCAGGAGTTATGGACATATCTTTTGGGGATCAGAAAGTCAGCATCAACATTTTCAAGGCATCTAAATTTTATGATCAAAAAGAAGATTGCTATGTTGTTGACACCATTGAGGAGTTATTGGAGATTGATGGGGACAGTAGGACCAGAATAAGAGAAGAAGTTGACATCTTGTCAACTCAACTTAGGACATGGCCCCCAGTTGAACCTTTACCTCAGCTTAAATCTGAACCAGCTCTTCCCTCTTTGCAATCCCCTCCTCAGGTTAACTAAAACCATTGCCGGCCTCCCTTAAGTATGCATTCCTAGGCCCAGACCAAACCTTGCCCGTCATCATAGCAAGTGACCTTGAACCTAAGCATGAGGAGAAACTAGTTGAGGTCCTTAAATCTCATAAGGGGGCTATAGGTTGGTCTGTCGCTGATCTTAAAGGGATTAGTCCATCCATTTGTCAGCACCATATTTATATGGAGGAGAATGCAAAACCGAGCAGAGACATGCAGAGGAGATTAAATCCACACATGAAGGAGGTGGTCAAAAATGAGGTGGTCAAGTGGTTAGATGTCGGAATCATCTACCCAATTTCTGATAGTCAGTGGGTCAGTGCAACACAAATAGTCCCCAAGAAATCAGGACTGACTGTGATCACCAATGATCAAGAGGAGTTGATACCTACTAGGTTGACCACGGGATGGAGGGTCTGCATTGATTATAGGAAGCTCAACTCTATGACAAAGAAGGACCATTTTCCCCTCCCATTCATTGACCAAATTTTGGAAAAATTAGCAGGGCAAAAATACTTCTGTTTTCTAGATGGGTATTCTGGGTACAATCAGGTGGCTATCTACCCAGAAGATCAAGAAAAAACCACATTTACATGTCCCTACGGAACATTTGCTTTTCGAAGAATGCCCTTTGGATTATGTAATGCGCCTGCCACATTTCAAAGATGCATGTTAGCAATTTTTTCTGACATGGTGGGTAACTTTTTAGAAGTTTTCATGGATGATTTCTCCATTTTTGGGGATACATTTGATTCCTGCCTTGATCACTTAGCCAAAGTAATGAAGAGATGCATTGACACTAATCTTGTCCTCAGTTGGGAAAAGAGCCATTTCATGGTTAAAGAAGGTATTGTTCTAGGGCACATAGTGTCGGCAAGAGGAATTGAAGTAGATAAAGCCAAAGTTGATCTCATTGCCAAACTGCCACCACCCACCTCAGTAAAACAAATCCGATCATTCCTGGGTCATGCCGGCTTCTATCGCCGGTTCATCCAAGACTTCTCCAAAGTCGCTAGACCTCTCACTAATCTGCTGGCTAAGGAAGTCCCATTCCATCTTGACCGATCATGTCTTGAGGCTTTCGAATCATTGAAAATGGTATTGACCAATGCCCCAATCTTACAAACTCCTAATTGGTCATTACCTTTTGAAATTATGTGTGATGCCTCGGATTATGCTTTAGGTGCTGTTTTAGGGCAAAGGGTAGACAAAAAGCCTGTGGTGATTTACTATGCGAGTCGCACACTCGCTGATGCCCAACTTAGGTACACCACAACAGAAAAGGAGTTACTTGCTGTTGTCTTTGCCCTTGAAAAGTTTCGGTCCTATCTGCTAGGGGCCAAAGTCATTGTGTTCTCTGACCACTCAGCTCTCAGACACCTGCTGTCTAAAAAAGATGCCAAACCAAGGTTGATTAGATGGATCCTTTTATTACAAGAATTTGATTTGGAAATTCGGGATAAAAAAGGAAGTGAAAATGTTGTTGCAGATCACTTGTCCCGAATTATCACATCAGACACCACACCCTTACAAGACTCATTTCCAGATGAGCACCTCCTTAGTGTATCTCACATTCCACCCCCATGGTATGCACACATTGTCAATTACTTAGCCGTGAAAAAAATTCCTGAAGGTTGGTCTAAACAAGAAAAAGACCGCTTCTTTGCTAAGCTCAAATACTTCTTTTGGGAAGACCCTGAGCTATTCCATTTAGGACCAGACCAAATCATTCGGAGGTGTGCCCCTGAAGGTGAGCAACAAAGCATTTTGACATTTTGCCACACCTTAGCTTGTGGGGGGTATTTTTCAAGTAAGAAAACGGTAGCCAAAGTTTTGCAGAGTGGGTTCTACTGGCCCACAATATTTAAAGATGCATTCGAATTTTGCAAATCTTGTGAGCGCTGTCAGGCTATGGGAAACATGTCACGCAGGGACATGATGCCTTTAAACCCTATCCTGGTTGTGGAAATTTTTGATGTATGGGGAATTGACTTCATGGGACCGTTTCCACCATCTTTTGGTCATGAGTATATTTTGGTGGCAGTGGATTACGTGTCTAAGTGGATAGAAGCTATAGCCACAAGGACTAATGATCACAAAATTGTCATGAAATTTGTTCGCAAGAACATTTTCTCTCGATTTGGATGTCCGAGGGCTATCATTAGTGATGGGGGTTCACATTTCATCCATTCTCAATTCCGGGCTTTGCTTCGGAAGTATGGGATAACACATAAGATTGCTACCCCCTATCATCCCCAGACTAGTGGCCAGGTGGAGGTTTCTAATAGGGAGATCAAGAACATTTTGCAAAAGTCTGTCCGGCCCGATAGGAAAGATTGGTCAGAAAGATTAGATGATGCTTTATGGGCCTATCGGACCGCCTACAAAACTCCCATTGGCATGTCCCCTTATAGGCTTATTTTTGGAAAGCCATGTCATTTGCCAGTCGAATTGGAACATAGGGCCTATTGGGCAATCAAACAATTCAATCTTGATTTAGCACAGGCTAGTTCCCATAGAGCCCTTCAACTGAATGAGTTAGAAGAACTTCGCAATGAAGCCTATGAGAACTCTAGGATTTATAAAGCCCAGACAAAAGCATTCCATGATAAGCACATTTCACGCAAAACTTTTCAAATCAACCAAAAGGTCTGGCTTTTTAACTCTAGGCTGCGATTATTCCCCGGCAAATTGAAATCTCGATGGGATGGACCATATGTAGTAATTAAAATATTTGACCATGGTGCAGTAACAATTCTTGATCCTAAAACTGGTCAAACTTTCACTGTCAATGGTCAACGTTTGAAACCTTACATTGAAAATCTTCCAATGCTGCAGGAGGACTCTCTCAGGCTGAGTGACCCATTGTGAGCTATATTGTGTCTGGCTGAAGACGTTAAACTTAGCGCTTCTTGGGAGGCAACCCAATTATCCTGTCTCTTTTCAAAAAAAAAAAAATTTAATTGATTTTCTTATTTTGTCTAAGGAGCATGAAGCATGGAGCAATATTTCTTTGATGACGACATCTCTCTCTCAGGTCGTATATATCCTTCCCTCTACTTTTTATGGCTTTATTTCATTTCTATATCTTACTCATGCCATTAGGGACAATGTCACCTAAGTTGGGGGTAACTTGAGCTTGAATTTCCTCAAAATAATTACAACATTTCATCACACCTCTAACAAGTGTTCATGTTCATATTTTATGATGAGAAACTTTTCTTAGAATGATATGACTTAGAGTCTTACATGTGAAAGTTGCACATTAAAGGGATGAATTAATTGGTTATGTCTTTAGCCTTTTCCTCAGAATACACCTGAAAATTCTATTGAACTTGCACACAATTGCACAATAACAAGATCGGTGGATGACAAACATTAGGATGATGGGAATTTTACTTGACACTTAGGTGGTGATGAATATTATGCCCATTCGTTGAACATAATCGTGAGGAAAAAGCTACCTGCCAAAAAAAAAAACACATGGAAAATGCCCCTGAACTTAGTAACCGGGCCTGCTTCTCCTAAGGCAAGAGTTGAGGTTCGCGTCAAACGGCGAAGGGATGTGCAGCACCGTGTGTCAAAAAAAAAAGAGAGAGAAAAAAGAAGAAGTATAAACTGGCAGAGTGAAGCTACCTGTAATTCGAGAAGTTCAATTCAAGAGGTGGGCAGAATTGAAAATCATCTTTAAGTGAAAGGTAGAAGACTCATTCATCTAGATTGTTTGGAAGTCACTAGTCAAGTTATATCACTCATACACAAAGAGATATTTAATTTTGAGTGTATCCTGAGGAAAGGTCTAAACACATGGACTGATGGCATTTATACCAAATGCATTCTACTTGAACTTATAATACTCCAAAGTCTAAATCATTATGCATAATGTTCTTGCCATGATCTGTGACACATGAGTATTTGCTAGTCCTAATTTTATAATTGTTTACATTGCTAAGGGACTAGCAATGTTCAAGTTGGGGGGTGTGATAAGTCTCCATTTCTTATGAAAATACATCGCATAAACACCATTTTATGTGCATATAATTAGGTAATTATGCATATTTCATAGTTAACCTCAACTCCACATTTAAATTGGAGCTTTCACGTAAATTGATTAATTCAATTATCTTATTTAATAATAAATTAAAGTTGAGGGCCATGATCATTAATTCTCCATTGCATAATCATGAGCATTTGAGATTTATGTGCACATTGTGGTAATTTGTATGGACTAAAGTGCAATTATGTGTGTGTAGGACACCGAAGGCAATTACAAAAGAAGTTGGGGGCAAAAGGGTCATCACCATTTTGACCAAGTCAAATAAAGAATTCAAATTATTTTGATTGGAGGGAAAGGAAAGTTCAAAATTTCGAATTCAAAGTTTGAAAAGGAGGAATCCAAACTTTAAGTTTGGAAAGGAGGAAAAGGACATCCAAAATTTGAATTAAAGGAGAGACATGATGAGCCTTGGGAAATGGGGTGCCTAAAGTCCAAGAAAGGGGGTGCCCACCTACTTTTACTCTTCCCCATGCATCATATTCCATTTGAATCTTAGCCATCCATCTCCTTTTGATATAATCTCCACCCTCTATCTACCAAACTTTCCCTATAAATAGCCCATGGTAAGGAGGAGAAGGGAGTCTTTTCTTTGGGCAATCTTTCACTCTCCCTCTTTCTCTCCCAACCTTAGGCCTCCGGTTTCTCCCATTTATTCACCCTCCAAAGATTGCTTCAACGACGAAGGCGACTTCCTCCCGGCGTAGACGACATCTTCCACAAGGTTGTTCGTGATCCAAGGCCAAGAGAGGACGGCGCTATCATCACCATTGCTGCTACCATCTCCAAACTCCAGGCTTTTCTTGTGTTATTATTTTTGTGATATTTCACTTCACTGTAATCTCATTGTGTCATTAGTATAAACTTGTTTCACATCTCATGTACTCTTTCTTTTAAGTTAATGAAAGGAGTTGCTCTCTTGATCTAGTTCTTGCTCTTCTTCCCTCTCTATCTCTTTCTTCTACATCTTCTTTCCACTTCATACAATTATTTTTTATAGCATAAGCGCATAGTCATGGTGTTTTCAATTAAGTGTTTGGTTTGTTCATCATTTCACTATTTTCTTTAAGCAAATCCAAATCACAAGTGTTTTTCAAAGGACTCTAAGGTTTTTAACTCTAAAAATCTCTTCTTCCCTGTGGATTCGACCCTTCTCGCCACCATATTACGTCTCTCTTTTATCTAGTGCGAGTTGGAATTTTTAAGATTGATACGCGTGTTTTAAACGACGAACTTTCGCGTTATCAGGTCCTCCATCTGGGCCAGAAGCTTTGGGAGAGGCGAAAGCAGAATTATTAAGTGGGGTATGCCGGAGCCGACCCCTCCACCGCTATCGGACCGATGGCCGGTCTCCGTTTGGCGACGGCCTTCCGGACACGGCCAGACGTCTTCCCTGGCGTCGGCGTTGCCTGACCATGTGGAGAGGAGTCAGCTACTCGCTGCCTGGAATAAATCATGCGGGGGCAAGAGGCAGAAAGGGACCACAAAACCCACGTGCTTACCTCGGCAACCGGAACGATGCCGCCTTCGGGTGCGATCTCTCCCTCCTCCAAAGGCTCGCCCACCGGCCCAGGAACACTGGAAGTCTCTACAGCCGACTCTTGCTGAAGGGCCTCAAACAAAAGGGCTAGCTTGCCCAGGCCCGCATCGGCTCCTGCAGGGCGATCGACCGGCGCGGTTGGAGTAGCTCCCTCCACAACCTTCGGCTTGGTTGGTGCCTGAAAATCAAAGGATGACGTGAGGAAAGTCGATGGATGATCACGAGGGGGGGAGGTCCCGCGCGAACAAGCTCACACTTACAACAGCCTTCCCCATTAGGCTTAAGGAGCTAGCAAGTAAAGGGGTCGTAAAGAGCGGCCCGGGCGGCCCAGACACTTCAAGCATGCCCTCGCCGGGGGCCACTTCGTCGGAGGAGTAGTCATAGTCTACCTCTTCGCTCGACGAAGAATCAATCGATGCGGGTTCTTCCCTTGCCGGCAAAGGGGCCTCCGCTTCAAGGTCAATGATTGGCGCATCCTCCCGCGGGCTAGGTGAGGCTGGTGCGCCAGACCTCAACCTCTTCCTCACATACATGTGCATCGCCGGGAGGTGTAGGCGGGGCCCTAATAGCCCAATAACTGCTGCAGCAGCGCTTGTCACATAAAAGAAAAGACAAGTCATGTCAAAGCCAATGGGTTCCCAAAGAATGAAGGTAGTCAAGCGAGTGGACGGAGACAGCTACCCCCTTCGGCTTTTGCAACATGAGGTGGCTCGCGGATGGACTCCTTGATGGGCGACGCTGCCTCAGGAACCGCGGCCTTGCCCTCGCCCGGGATCAGCACAGGTGCCGGCTCCTCCTTACCGCCTAAAAGAAAGAAATGCAATTGTCATATGCGCATGCAAGGCCCGCCTCGGGAGGCAAATAAATCCCAAAGGATGTCGACAACTGGTGAACCTCACCAGCATCGTGACTCGGTTCAATCCGGGTAACTTCAAACTCCTCAAAAGATAAAATGGGAGCCACCAGAGAGACGGCCCGCCTCCGCTTTGCCGCTTGCCGCCCGGCCACTTTGGCAGCAGCCAATGCTTTATTAACGGGCGACTTCGCCTGGGACCTCCCCTTGGCTCGTGGTGGGGGAGTCGGAGTTGGCGCCGAAGTCGCCTCTGCTGTAGCCGCAGCTTCACCCACATCGGGGATGGGCGTAGGAACCTGCTCCTCCATGTCATGAATAGATGTGGGGGTAGGCACTTCCACAGCAGCTGAGACAAAAGGGGGAAAGACATTCAGGCGTCAAGGCCTTGCCTCGAAGTGAAAATAAACCTTAAAATACGCCAAGGATTGGAGGTGCTGACCGGCGGGTTGACTGGACTCAGTCCTGGCGACCTCAAACTCCTCAAAAGATGGGATTCGCGGCACCGGAGGAGCAGCCGTCGAGGTCTTAGCAGTCTCTATTTTTCGTCGCTTCACGTCCCGCTGCTTGGCCGCTTTGGCGGCATCCACCGCCTTCTTCACAGGCTGGCAGTGCGGCCTCGAAGTATGCGGGCTTCTGGATGAGCCAAAGGAGATTCCAGTATGTCACCATTTGCACGCTGTCGGGATGGTCTGTCAAAATAGACACACGCATATGATTAGCACCTGATAACCTACTAAGGTCGCAGCAATGAGAATAAAAGAGGTGGAAAGGTTGAATACCGTGAAAACCAGTATACAACCGAAGCGTTATCGGCCAATAGCTCAGGGACGGCTCCTTGTCCCGACGCGCCGCCTCTCGGACCAGCCAGCATACGTCCTCGATCTTCTGGCAGCGATCACTAAGAGTAGCCAGGTCCGCATGCTTCTTCGATGAGAAGTGGCAGAAAAGATTGAAGTGGTCCATGCCCCACCCGTCGGCATAATAATAGGAGACCTGCAGGCGCTTGCCCATAATGACGGCCGTCTGATCCTCGATCTTCAGCCCATTCACTCGGAGGAGGATATACAGCCACGTGGTGTCCTTGTAATTTTCAGGCTTCCTCTCCTCCCACCTCATGAATGTGCGGTATGGGCAGATTGGGTCTCTCTCTAGGTGCCAGCTCTTTGCGGGAGTGCCCTCCTCTTCCATGGGGAGCGGATAATTGATGAGCTCCAGACGGTCGCTCCCTATCCGGCAAAGGTCCCTCAGGGTCTTCTTGTAGTTATCCTTCGCCACTGGGGGTAGCTCCACTTTTGGTGTCGGCCTCGCTTCCCGAGCTTCCCGGCGGGCGGCCAGATATGCCACCACCTCCTTCTCCTACCTGTTCTTGAGCCGGAGGAGATGCTCTGGGTCAATATCGAGCACCGGTACCGGCTGCTTGCTCAGGAATTTCCTCTCTGCTCCGTCCCAGCAATCGGTCTTGTGCAATCGATAAAAGGCCGTCCGGGCGTTCCACCACTTTATATACTCCGGGGTCACCCGAGGAATACGACCCGGGGCTGGCACCCTGAAGGTCGCAGAGTCGGCTCAGTGTAAAAAGTCCCACCAGCTTCTGGCATGCTTGGCAGTGGAACTCCCTCGGAGATTTCGAGAAGGCAAGACGAACTGTGCATGATAGACAGGGATATGCTGATCATATCCAAAATTTCGGCCGAACCGGAATGGGTAATATGGTTCCAGCAGCAAGTTTTCCCCCTTCCTGAACGCCAGCACGCTCGGGCGGATGGATAACGCCCAGTCCCTGAGCTCGGGCTCCAGCAGCAGCGGGACCACAGTCTCCTGACTGATGGGGTGGATATACTTCTCCACCTGATCATCTTTGCACTCCCTCTTGTTGTTCACCAGAGGGCTAGAATGCGCGGCCAACGTCCAAAAGTGGATGGTGCCGGCCGCGTCCCGCGGAACCGTCGTCAGTCGACCCTAAATGTCATATAGCCGCAGGGAAGTAGAGCTTGGTTCTGCGCTGGCGAACTTCAACATCCTCGGCACCAGCCCCCAGTCCTGCATAGCGCGAGGGGCGAACTCCGGAAACAACGAGCAGACCCACACATTGAAGAAGTGCAGCGGGCACACATATCGGGCCTGCCTCGGGAATTAGTGAGTGCTGATGTCCCCCAGCGCCTTATATATCAGGCAGAGAGTGGTCGGGCACAAGGAAAGCTTGACTCCCCATGCCAGTTGACAGGCCGGATAAATGGCGTCCGGTCGAATGACTGTCTCATCCCCGTGTGGCATGGCAAATGAGCACATCCAATATGTCAGGTAAGTGGCGCAGTGTGTTAACGGGTCAACCCCCATCGGATTGGGGCCACTCCGGCGTCCTCTGGAGGGGATCTTCACGTCAGTTTTGGGCTTGGCGCGCTTCTTGCAGGCAACGGCGGTCCTGACACATGGAAACTCTTCATACTGCTTCAGCCCATCATAGAAATATTGCAGCCACAGGGTCAGGCGCACCCTCTTCCTGTCCCCACGGGGAGACTGCCTCCCGCCGTGCGCCAGCTGGTATAGCTCCCGGTATGCCTTCATAAGATACCGGTACGAGTAGCCAAGAGAATAGTAGCCATCCCCATTGGTCTCGTCCTTGATCAGGTCGGGAAGGCATACCTCTTCATAAGGCTCCCCGTCAATGGGCAAGCCACTGAGCTGACTGAGGCTCCATAAATCAAGTGAAGTCTCGCCCTCCGTCGTATAAAAAGTGTTGGTCTTCGCACTGAATACTTCTATCATGCCGCAGCAGAGACCCTTGGAGATAGGGTAGCCGTACCGAGAGGCATACACGCTGTGGTAAATGCCAACCCGGACCAGCTGCGGGGCATAGTTGAACAGCACATACTCGGTGAATTCCACTGCCCCTTCCCTGAAGGTATGAGCATCCTGGAGCTTCAGCTCCCCGAACCAGCCTAGCACCAACTCGTACTTGAATCGGACGGCCAGGCAATCCAGCATGAAGGGCTCCTCCCTGTAGCCCCATTTCAAGGGAGCCAAGAACAAACCGAAGCGAGGCGGCTCGCCTTGTACCCGCCCAGCAGACATATCCCACTTCGCTGGGGTGAACTGAGGTGCTCGCACCAATTTGTCTTCGGCCGGTAGCACTCCTTCGATCCCCAGGACGGGCTTCCATTCCCGAGCCTCCCTCACCAAATACATCGGGATGCTCCTCGGGACGCTATACAACAAACTGTCGCGAGCCTGCAGGATCACCTGCTCGACCTCCCGCACGACCCGCAGCTCCCTCCTCTCCTGGGAGCGGAAGTACTTCAGAAAACGGATCAGATGCTTGTCCTTCGGGAAGTCGTTCCGATATTCACGGGTCTGATCGAAGGTGAGGCGATTCCCGACCCGAGAGAGCCTGTTATAGTCCATTGTCTCGCCCTCAGAACCCGAGGACTCGGCTAGCACGGATATTTCAGCATGCTCCCTGTCCAGCTCCTCCACGTTGAGCCATGTGACGGCTGGCACTGGAGGCTGGGAACAAGGTCAGCACCGACAGCGGCAGCAGGAGCAGAAGAACCACTTGGGGCAGCCATTTATCTACAAAGAGGTAACAAACAGAAGATCAGAATAAGCCACGGGCAAAGGGAAATGAAAACTGTAAAGGGGCTCTACTACAAGTAAAATGAATGAGACACTGCCAATTTCTGACGAAATTTCGGAAGAGTTTCCCCTAGGCCAGAGGCGTAAGGGAAAACACGGGTGCGCGTCCACAAGGAGTGACGGCCCCAACAAAGTCATGGTGGGCCCCGAAAGGCAACACCAGAAGCCCTCCTTTTTCCCCCCTGCCTGTATATTGCCTAAGGCCTCCTTGCCGGTACACGCCCTCAGTGCCTTCCCCGTCACACCCCAGAGGTGCCTCCGCCGGTACGCCCTCTGTGGCGCTTCCCCGGCACTCCCATATAGCCTTCCCCGGCACGCCCCTCTGGCGCTTCCCCGGCACGCCCCTCCGGCGCTTCCCCGGCACGCCCCTCCGGCGCTTCCCCGGCACGCCCATATAGCCTTCGCCGGCACAGCCCCCTCGGTGCTTCCCCGGCAGGCCCCTCTGGCGCTTCCCCGGCACGCCCCTCCGGCGCTTCCCCGGCACACCCCTCTGGCGCCTCCCCGGCACGCCCAGTGGGGTGCTTCCCCGGCACGCCCCTCTGGCGCTTCCCCAACACGGCCCCAGGCAGTGCCTTCCCCGGCACGCCCAGGCAGCCCTTCCCCGGTACACTCCTGGCAGCCTCCCCCGGCACGCCCAGGAGGACCGCTCCCCGGTACGCCCTAAAGGGTCTTCCCCGGCACGCTTCTAGGCGCCTTGCCCGGCACAACCTTTGGAGCCCATCCCACGGCACGCCCGTGCCCCTCGCCACCGGCACGCCTGGAGCCCCCTTCGCCGACGCACTCCGGCGGCTTCTACCACGGCGGCACCAACGGTGCTCACCGCCACCATTCCACGCCGAGAAGAAGAAGAAAGGAGAGGAGAAGGGAAAGGGGGGAACAGAGAAAAAGAGAGAGAGGGAGCCTAGGGCTCCGCCCTCCCCCGAAGATGAAGAGAAGAGAAAGGAAAAAAAAGAGAGAAAAAGAAGAAGAAGGGAAAAAAAAGGAGAAGAGGAAGAGAGAGCAGAAGAAAGGAGAAGAGGGGGAAGACCCCTCCGTCACGACCCCTCACCCCGGTGAAGACGACGCCGACGACGGCGGCGGTGGCGACGTCCGGTGAAGTGGAAGAAGAAGAGAGGGGGGGTTCGTCCGCCGAAGAGAAAGAAAGAGAAAGAGGAGAGGGAGAATTCGAAACGGGGTGACCGTTCGAACCGCCCCCGCCCCTTTTATGTGAAAAGAAAAAAAAAGAAGAAAACAAAAATAGGAAAAAAAGAAAAAAGAAAAAAGAGGAGAAGAGAAAAAAAGGGAAATAAAAGGGAGACGAGAGGGACAAAAAGGGGAGAAGAGGGAAGATGAATAAAAGAGAAGAAAAACAAAAAGGAAAAAAAAGGGGGCAAAGAAGAAAACAAAAAGGGGGAGGAGAGGAAAAGAAAAAGGAAACAAGAAAGAAAAGAAAATTAATTACCAAATAAATATGAATATATATATATATATATACATATATATGTATATATGCATATATATACACACATCCGCTTATATATATATATATATATATATATATATATATATATATATATATAGGTGTGCGTAAATAAGGCACAATAATAAGATGTCTCCGGGGGAACATTCCATCCCCGCGATCCTGTGCGGACGGGCGTCCGTACAAGTGAAGACGACTTTACCCCTGCCCACTCCACCTCTGCAATGGCACCACTACCCCGCCAACAAATAAGTCCTTCCCTGGCACGTAGCCTCGTGCCTCAGCCATCTCCCATCATACAAAATCGCCATCACGGGCCTTACGCCCGGATCGGCAGAACCTCTATCCTTGCGCTGGCATTCGTCCCTTGCCAGCGAATAAACCCCTTTCCGGCGTAAGGCTCCGTGCCCTAGCCACCCACTCCATATAATATTGCCATTACGGACCCTACGTCCGAATCGGAACGAATTCTCCCGTAGTGCTGGCATTTTCTTCTTGCCAACGAATGAGCCTTACCTTCCGGCGCAAGGCTTCGTGCCCTAGCCGACACTTGCGTATCACTCACTCGTCAACAAAAAAAGAAAAGAAAATGGGGTTCAAAATAGAGATACCCCGCCAGACTTGCCCCTACTCAGGGGCAAGGGCAAATATGGCAACAACCCAGCCGTGGTGAAAACCTGAAAGGGCGCTACAGGCAAAATCGGGTACCCCGCCACGTGAAAACCCGGGAGGGCGCGTGGGCAAAAGCAAGAGGGGGCCGGTGCCAGCGAAAACCCGAAAGGGCGCTTGCACTGGTAATGTGGTTAAAAAAAAGAGAAGAAAGAGAGAGAGAGAAAGAAAAGAAAAGAAGAGACCAACATACTGCTTCAGTTCCCGGCACCCCGTCGGCACTGATGAAGAGACAAAGAGACCAACATACTGCTTCAGTTCTCGGCACCCTGTCGGCACTGATGAAGAGACAAAGAGACCAACATACTGCTTCTGTTTCCCGGCACCCTGTCGGCACTGATGAAGAGACAAAGATACCAACATACTACTTCAGTTCCCGGCACCCTGTCGTCACTGACAAAGAGACAAAGAGATCAACAAACCAGGTCAGCTCCCGGCACCCTGTCGGCACTAACGAAGAGACAAAGAGATCAACAAACCAGGTCAGCTCCCGACACCCTGTCGGCACTGACGAAGAGGCAAAGAGACCAACATATCATGTCAGCTCTCGGCACCCTGTCGGCACTGACGAAGAGACAAAGAGATCAACAAACCAGGTCAGCTCTCGGTACCCTGTCGGCACTGACGAAGAGACAAAGAGATCAACAAACCAGGTCAGCTCCCGGCACCTTGTCGGCGCTGACGAAGAGACAAAGAGACCAACAAACCAGGTCAGCTCCCGACACCCTGTCGGCACTGACGAAGAGACAAAGAGATTAACAAACCAGGTCAGCTCCCGACACCCTGTCGGTACTGACAAAGAGACAAAGAGATCAACAAACCAGGTCAGCTCCAGGCACCCTGTCGGCACTGTTCGGCCCGGCATCAACAACAGAGCCGAGTGAAGAAGCCCCGGAGAGACGGGTCATCCAGATTCCCGGAACATGCACACACTGCCGTGAGGCTGTCTCCGGAGTCACGATAGTGAAAAGAAATCAACCGCCAAGAGCCCCACAATCCATGGACCTCGGAGAAAATCGAAGGGGCCACAACTCGCGCTCACAATGGGCTCAGAACCTCCCATTTAGCCCTTCAGCGGCACGCCCCCAATGGCCTTCAGCGGCACGCCCTTGGGGCTTCAGTGGCACACCCTCTGCCCTGTTCAACGGCACGCCCCTTGCCCTTCTCAGCGGCACACCCTTCAGCGGCATGCCCATTTGGGGCTCCACGGCACGCACCCTTTGGCCCTCAGCGACACGCCTTTTCCCCCCTTCAACGGCACGCTTGGGCAGCCCTTCAGCGGCACGGCCTTTGGCCCTCCCAGCGGCACACTTCTTGAGCCCGCCAGCGGCACAGCGTTAAGGCATTTCAACGGCCGAACGACGTGATGCCCATGCCCTACGGATCTTCGGCGCGCAGTGAGTTGTCTGAGGTGTCAACTGGAGGTTGGGCCACGCAAGCTACTCCCCTGACACCCAGGATAGGGGAAGTCAAACCCCATGATGGCCCAGCACTTCCCACCTCCGACTGCCGTGCTCGAGGGCTCCTACTGTTGGGGGTATAAAACTACTCCCATCCCGACGAAGAAGAGACACACCCCACCCAGGAAGAGAGGCCCATACACAGAGAAGAGGCACACAGGGAGAAGAGACGAAGAGACACAAAGCCACCTACGAGAAGAAGGAGAAGAGAGAAGAGAAGGGAGAGGACTCCGGCGTGGAGTCTTCCGACAACCACCAGGCAAAGAGAAGAGAGTAAGAGAGAGAGAGGGCTTGATGTAGCAGGGGAAGGTGGGGGAAAGAGCAGTGGACGGTCGTCCCTCCCCCGATCCCCAACACCTCCTCTTCTTTTGTTCTTTGTTTTTCTCCTTCTCCGTTCTTTTGTTCTTTGGTTTTCTTTCTTGCCCGTAGCTTTAGCTCGGGCGTGTTTTGTAATGCATGCGGACGGCTACGGCCCTTTGCTCCCCCATGAATGAAGATCGTCCCCCTCAGTGGGTTGTCTCTTTGTCTCGTTGGTTTTGAGCCACAGTGCATTTGATCGTCTTTCCCTTTACTTTTCGGTGTTTGTGTTCATCCCTCATGCTGACGGTTTCCTCCTGATGTGGCATCATCTTGAATGGTTTGAGGTCACGAACCTCCCCCTGTAAAGCCCAGTGCCTTCACCTGTGTCTGCCCCTTTGAACCTTTTTTCCTCTTGCCGGAAGTCCCTGTGGGTTTGATCGGTCTAACACCCCGCCCCGTTAGCAGACCAACCCTTTTGGAGCCCTGTCCGGTGCACTTGCGCTTTTCCCCAGCGGCACACCCTTCCGGTGTCTTGGCCGACACACCTATAGTAGCCCCCCAGTGGTACACTCCCCCTTGGTGCCCCAGCGGCACACCAGGCCTCTCCCTAGCCCGGTACACCCCTCAAGCACCCTGTGCTCGTCCTTGGCCGGCACGCCTTGGCTAACCCCCCATACACCCTATCCAGTCCTAGAGGTCTTTGGCTCGTTGTTTTCCCCGTGTTTTCTGAGGTTTTATTAAGGTGTTGCCGCCCTCGGGCGCCCACCTCCAGTTGTCGGGTTCCGCCACTCCATGTGGGCGTGTTCCCTTTATCTCCCTTACGCTCGGGTCAAGGGGAGATGCTGCCGAATTTTTGTTAGAAAATAATAAGACGTTAAAAGGCAAAAGGATGCAACAAACAAATGGGATAATAAATACACACCAAAAGACAACAAAAGCAACAAATAAATAGAGCAACAACAGATTGCAAGAAGAAGGAGAAAATATTTGTATAAAACTACGTAAAAAATTAAAGAGAAGAAGAAAAGAAAAGCCTTAAAAACAAGTAACAGAGGAGTGGGCCTTCATCGGCACGTCTGTCCCAGCCTTCGCCGGTACGCCCTCCACCCTCGTTGGCCGGTACACCCCTAACCTTCCTTCAGTGGTACGCTCTAACAACCCTTCAACAACACACCTTCTCGACCCTTCAGCGGCACACTCCTCTCACCCTCCGAAGTGGAACACAATGTATAGACTTGGCAGATTGATGCGTGAACACAGCAACAAGCAATGTATAGACTTTGAGCTATAGCCAATGGACAACGTACAGACTTTGAGCTGGCCAACGTATAGACTTTGAGCCGCAGCCAATGGACAATGTACAGACTTTGAGCTGGCCAACGTATAGACTTTGAGCTGCAGCCAATGGACAATGTATAGACTTTGAGCTGGCCAACGTATAGACTTTGGGTTGCATCAAATGGACAATGTACAGACTTTGAGCTGGCCAACGTATAGACTTTGAGCTGCAGCCAATGGACAACGTACAGACTTTGAGCTGGCCAATGTATAGACTTTGAGCTGCATCAAATGGACAACGTACAGACTTTGAGCTGGCCAACGTATAGACTTTGAGCTGCAGCCAATGGACAACGTACAGACTTTGAGCTAGCCAACGCATAGACTTTGAGCTGCAGCCAATGGACAATGTATAGACTTTGGGCTGGCCAACGTATAGACTTTGGGTTGCATCAAATGGACAATGTACAGACTTTGAGCTGGCCAACGTATAGACTTTGAGCTGCAACCAATGGACAACGTACAGACTTTGAGCTGGTCAACGCATAGACTTTGAGCTGCAGCCAATGGACAATATATAGACTTTGAGCTGGCCAACGTATAGACTTTGGGTTGCATCAAATGGACAATGTACAGACTTTGAGCTGGCCAACGTATAGACTTTGAGCTGCAGCCAATGGACAATGTATAGACTTTGAGCTGACCAACGTATAGACCTTGGGTTGCATCAAATGGACAATGTACAGACTTTGAGCCAGCCAATGTATAGACTTTGAGCTGATGAATGCAGCCAATGTATAGACTTTGGGCCGATGAATGTACAGACTTTGTGCTGCAGTGACCAGCCAATGTATAGACTTTGAGTCGATAAACCAGCCAATGTACAGACCTTGAGCTGATGAATGTACAGGCTTTGCGTGCAGCAACCAGCCGAGGTACAGACTTCATGTCGCAGCGTCCAGCTAATGTATAGACTTTGGGCTGAGGGACGTACAGACTTCGTGTGTGCTAGCAGCCAGTGTACAGACTTTGAGTTGCAGTACATGGACAACGTACAGACTCTGCGTGTGTGCAAGCAGCCAATGCACAGACTTTGAGTTGTAGCCAATAGACAATGTGCAGACTCTAGCAGGCGATGTACAGACTTTGAGTTCGCCCGGCACACCCTCTTCTACCTTCGCCGGCACACTCTCCTTGGTGCCTTCCCCGGCACACCCTCTTCTACCTTCACCGGCACACTCTCCTTGGTGCCTTCCCCGGTACACCCTCTTCTACCTTCACCGGCACACTCTCCTTGGTGCCTTCCCCAGTGCACCCTCTTCTACCTTCCCCGGCACACTCTCCTTGGTGCCTTCCCCGGCGCATCCTCTTCTCCCTTCACTGGTACACCTTGGGACGCCCTCATCGGCATGCCCCCCCATACCCCTTGCCGGTACACTCTCCAGCGGCCCTCTCTCTCTCTGGGAAACATATACATATAACATATAATGATGATGATATTGGTAATAATAACAATGATAATAAATAAATTAATGGAAATTGTGATAAATAAAGAAATCCGAATATACGTAGGAAACAAACGAAAACGTGGAACAGTGATGATAAAAAAAATAATAATAATAAACAAAAGGGGGGGAGGAAATCATTCGGAATAAATGCATAAAGAAGACATGAACAGCAAAAGGAAAGAGAGGAACACATAATTAAAATCTCAGATAAGAAAAAATGCTGGGGTCCACATTGCAGCCCCATCTCTCTCCGTGACCCGACGCAGAAGGAACAATAATGCCGCCCTCTTAGGCCGGGCCCGAGTCTTGGGAATCATCCTGACGTGGCCAGGCCCCGACCTAGTCATGGGCCGACATTCCAATCAGACCGGATTCGTTTTTCGCCCCGGATCCCTTCCGAGCCGTTATTAAAATTGCCGTGCATTCGGCAGACATCTGGACGGGTCCACCCCGATTTTCGTCGCGTTTCTATCACCGACCCGTGTCCGAATATGAAAAGGTCCACGAGTGACCGACATGGCCAATGGCTAGTATCCTGATGCGGACTTTAGTGTGATTTATTCCTGTCCCTTTCTCGCGCAGTTAGTATTATTTCTTTCGGCCGTAGGGCCCCTAATTTCGGCAATTAATCAAGGGTGTTCCCTCGTATGGGGGATGTAAATGACGTCATGACCTTTATGGCATGGCAGGATCTGGTCCCGACACGAACCACACAATCGTCTGATGAAGTCAGATCGAGCGCACCATGGGCCTTTCGGAGCCCCAACAAATCGTCACTTCGGTGACTGGCACGCCCACGCACTTAATAGACGAATCGACCACGCCCAAATAACCGAAACGGAAGCGCCACGAGCGTGTCGAAAAGTGCATCCACAGTGACCCATTGTGCTATACTGTTGCATCGTTGCATACGGCCGAGGGACCTCCTCCCTCCACCTTTTTAGGATCCATACCCTTCTTGGACTTATGGGCGCCCTCCATTGAGCATTCCGTCTCTTTGGATTGGCACCTATTTGTCTAAGACCTCCGTAAGCTCTCGCACCCGTGGATTCCCTCACGGAAGCTAGGCAGGTTATACCTTGGAGCACCCCGATGATTAGTTGCCCTGTTTGCGGTTGAGAGAGTGGAATTTAGGTTCCCGACGGAAAACTCAAATTGGAACATAGCTCTTCACAGTGTCAAACCCCATTGTCCATACGCAATTGAAAATATCTTTAATTGGATAAAACCTTTAAAATTTGGTCGATTAATGCATCACAACTCCTTTGTTGCATGACTTAGATCTAAACATTTGGTTGTGTCGATTCTGGGTGTTCATACTATTTGGTCTTATTTGATTGTGGTCTTTGACAAATTCTTTAAATTAAAACCTCTTTCCCACAGTCATTTTAGACATGATGCTCAGGTCAGGTAGAACCCTAGAGATGGCCAGCTTGAAGCAGTTCACAGATGAGGAGGCCAGTCAGTATGAGCAGACCGTGGACCTCTCCCAGCAGCAGTACCAGGCTGAGGGGAGCTATGTCCCTATTTATTATCCACCCTCTCCCCATCAGCAGGTCCAGTACCAGGCGGACCATACTCACACCTGTTGACACCCGTTTTATGCCGATAAGTTGAGTCGTTTCTCTTACTTCCTTTTGTTGATGCCTCGAATTTCCCATCACTCGTTAGGGCTGTTTTCAAGTATATTTTGGGCCAGTTTTATGTGTAACCTCCCTCCTTGGTGGAGTCTGTATCGATTCGGGGCTTAATGGGCCTTGGTTTTTGGTTGATTTAACATGTTTATGAAAATCAAGTGTCCAAGTGCATGTACGGTTCAACATCAACCGTTCAATACTGGGGCGGTTAGATATAGACCGTTCATACATTTTTGGTTGATTTCTGAGGATTTTCTGAATTTTCACCGACAGGACGTTGTGCGGCCCCATTAGGCCCGTTCGACTCAATGAACGGGCTGATTCCAACCGCCTATATCTCAGAGTCCTACGCTTGACAATTTTCTCAGATAATTATCCAAGTAATTGAATTATCACCGACAAGGCTAGAACAGTTTGTTGTTGGTCGCGCTACGTTTGAACGGTCTCAATAGAGCCGTGCATCTTTGAGAGTCCGACGGCGGGCGTTTCAGTCAGTTCGAGGGATAATTGGGATTATTTACTGATTATTTGAATTTCCACCGACGGGTATGGACGGTTAGTGTATAACCGCCCACCTGGTTGAGCGGTCTATCGTAAGATCGTTCATCCCGTCGATTGCTGAATTTTAACAGATTTTAATCCTTTTATCCATGGTTTTATCCCCAACTTCTTTTATCAATATCTCCGTGGATAATCAACCATTTTAGCTGCCGTTTCGACTGGATAAGAGATAATTATATTATCTACGATTTATCATCAATAATCTCGTCCCAAAAATGGCTCTAAACCCTAGTTTCGGGGTTGGCTTTCTAGGCTCTATAAATAGAAAGGCCAGACGTCGAAGGGGGGGGGGGAGATTTTTGATCGACGGCGAAGCCCTGCCGCATTCTTGAGCGACCTAGCACCAAGGAGGGAGGCTCTCTACGTCCATACGAGCCTCCGGTCCAGGGAGTAGTCCATGCTTTGAGTTGTTTGTGCTTGTCATAGTTTTCGTCGTTCTTCCTTGCATGCATTGCTTCCTCCCCACGTCCCCCTTCGTTTTCATCATCATGCACACCTCCACCCATGTTTTGTCACCCTAGGGGTTTAAAACCCCACATGTATCCCCCTTTCCATTTTTTTATGGCTATTTCTTCCCATATGAACATTTATTACACCATTCAGTCCTGATCTAGGTGTTCTTCTTGTGTCTTCACGTTGTTTTGCAGATCAGCACTTCATCAGCACGAGGCCCATCCCCTCTGGCCGGCTGGAGAGGGTGGAGGTGAACCCTTTAGCAACTTCTAGCGTGATGGACTCGAGCGGTTCTTGACTGCCCATTCAAGATGACGTGGGGCTGTATAGGAACCGCCCTTCTTCTTCCTGCGGTCTTCTTCAAGCCGTCCATCCTCCAGGAGCGCTTCCTCCCGCACGTTCTGCAGCACCCCTACACGGTCTATCGTAAGACCGCACGTCTATAGGCGGCTCTTCATCAACCGCTCATCCTCCCAGTGCTGCAGCTAGGCAAGTGTCTCCCTTTCTTTTCTAATGCACGGCGCGTTCATCACGTTCGGTGCTTTGGTGGCGATCACGGTCACTTTCATTTGCCTTGCTCCTCTTACGGTTCTTCATTTACTTATGCATCACATTGTTGATCCATTCATAGCATATCTTCCATCGAGTAAAGAGGAGAAAAATATATCTACACCCTCCTTTTGTGGCGATCACGGTGGGACACCTAGTGCCCATCACGTTATATTTTTAGTCTCTTGCATGTTGGGTCGGTGTTCATGCATGTTTGGATAGTCTTCTCCACGTTTCTCTATCATTCTGTCCATTTTCGGGTCTGTCAAGGTTGCACGGTCTATCGTAGGGCCGCCTAACACGTTAAACGGCCTCTCCAGGACCGCCCAAACCCTCTGGGTGATAAACGGTCCTCCCTGGACCGTCCAACACTTGGGCGGTCATCCAGTAGACCGCTCAAAGGGTATAAACGGTCATCCAGGGACCTTTTAACTATTCTGGCCTGACAGGATTTCTATTCACAGGGGCCTTATTCATTTAAGCATAACTTTATCTCCCGATGTCGGATTGAGCTGATTCTTGTTGCATTGTGTTGTCCTTTGTATTGTCTTTCCATCCATAGGTCATTTACATCATTTAAACATCATTTGCATATTTAAAAGTTGCCTCTATTTTTTCATTTTGTGCATCTAGTCTTAGGCAGATTTGGGATAGATTCACAGGGGCCTTGTTCATTCGGGCATAACTTTGTCTCCCGATGTCGGATTGAGCTGATTTTTGTTGCATTGTGCTGTCCTTTGTATTGTCTTTCCATACATATAGAGTTTCCATCATTTTGACATCATTTGCATATTTAAAAGTTGCCTCTATTTTTACATTTTGTGCATCTAGTCTTAGGCATATTTGGGGCAAACACAAGGGTCCGTTTTCCTTTGATGATTTTTCTTATCTTTTAGTGCCTAGTTGTCCCTATTTTAGGCCTTGCATCATTGTTATTTATATTGTTTTATATTTTTCAAGCATTTTTGTGATGTTAGCATGATTTCATGATTGTCTTGATTTGCTAGACTTAGGTTAGAAATTGCATGCACCCCGGTGCACATAGGATCATGCATATTGGCATATTGTAGTTGCATTCCCCCTCGGTAAGTGATCCTCTCGCTCCCATATTCCTTGGGCTCGACTAGGTGATCTTATCCGGGACCTCCGTAAGTCCCTGCGAGCCGTGGATTCCCACACGGACGCCGGGCCAGTTGTATCTTTCCACCCTCAGGCTTGAATTTGCATACGTTGTGAAGGAATTAACCTTAGTCAAACCAAAGTTTGGACCTTATTCCCTATAGGACACCTATCTTGAGGGAATTAATCTCAATTCAAATCATTAAAAGGCCCACCCAAAACTTTGGCAATAAAATACTTCCCATCATATTAACTTGTTTGACTTGGGTGAAATCCTTCATATTGTTTATGTTGTGTGGGCTTGTCCAAGTCCACTTGTGTTATTTTGTGTTGCATCCCCCATCATCCATATAGGTTTTGTTGTTAGGCCCATTTAGGGTAGTCCATTCTGTGTGTCCATTTGTCTAGTCTCATTGTCCTAGGTTTCTTTTTCTTTTTCTTTGCATTATTGAGTCAACCCCCCTCCTTTGAGCCCTAACTTCCCTCATTGTATTTCTCTGATTTTCCTGTATAAAGTCTCCATTTGCCCTCATGGAGCGTCATTTTTCTCCTGTATATTACCCTTCTTCCTCCCTGTCTTCTTATCCCCGTGTGGATTCCTCTTCCCATGCGGGCCCATCTCCTTATTCCTCCATTGGACCCTATTCTTCTAACGGGCCTTCTTGTCCCGCCCGTGTTGCTGCTAGTCCAATCAATCCTCATTCCCACGTGCATAGTTCTTCTAGGCCAATGCATTCCCTCATTCCTGGAATGGGCTTTCCTTCTTCTCAGGCCGAATCCCCTTATCCGGCCCATCATCATTACCCTGGTTTAAATTCATCATCCCTTGCTCAGGCTGGCTCATATCCTTCTCAGACTCTTCCTACCGAGGAGATGTTCGCTCGGGCCCAACGCCAGCTTGATGAACTGCAACGCCGAATCAATCCTCAAACTTCTTCGGATATCCCACTTACCTTTCGAGATCTTCAACTTCCACCGCGTTCACAGATTCCTGCCTATCGCCGCTATGGTGGAGTTGGTGACCCCTATACCCATTTGAAGGAGTTCTTATATGAGTCGGCCCAGTTCTAGCATGATCCACGCTTGATGGCCTATTTGTTTGGCCTATCTTTAGAGGGCTCGGCCAAGGATTGGTTCTTCACATTACCGCAGGAGCAGATGATGAATTTTCAAGCCGTCCAAGCGATGTTTATTCAGCAGTACCGAGACTAGGTGGGGCCCAGATATTCTATGGTTGATCTGGCCCAAGAGAAGATGAAGCCCGGTGAAGAATTCTCCGTGTTTACCGACCGCTGGCGTCGCCTAGCCGCGCAAGTCCCGGGGCATATTCCAGAGGGCGAGCAGATCAAGATGGTTATTTCTAATGCAACGCCCGAGCTCAGGTGCATTTTAGCCCTGAATGATATTACATCCTGGCAACAACTTTACAATAGAGCCCGCTTTGTTAACCAACAACTCCTAGTTTCCTTTGACCATCAGCCTCCTCCACCGTCACCTTCTACATACACTTTCCCTCCACCCTCCACCGTGAGTCAGCCCTCCACTACATATCCCTCCACGGGTCGGCCTTCCGCTCCCACACACCCCTATACCTCCATGTGTTACACCTTACATCCCTCCATGAGTTAGCCCTCCGCTATTTCATCTCACCACACCCCTCCACCTCCGGTCAAGGAAACACTACACCCAGAATGGGTAGATGCCGTTCATTACATTACCACTCCCTCCACGCCTCCACACCATTATAACCCTCCGCCTTTGCCTACGCAGTCCCCCTTGCCTACGCAACCCCCGCTACCATCTCCATTACCTTTTCACACCCCTCGGCATCCACCTTTCCCTAAGCGAACTTCTCACTCCCCATTGCCGGAGTCTTTTACAGACATTTTCAGGGCTTTGATGGCCACCCATGCATTACAGCTCCCTCTGGTTATGCCTTGCCGACCTGCGATCGGGAATTTGCTCCATTTCTGTGAATTCCATCGTCAACAGGGGCATTTGATTGAGAATTGCCCCGAGTTCTGAGAAATTGTTTACAGTCTAGAAGATAAGAAGATGATTGATTGGGCTAGCATGCACCAAGTTATTGCAGAACTCAGCAGCAAGCCGCGCCGCCTAGGCAACCGTCTCCACTTCAAGACCAGGGGCACCCTGGTGTTTCTCTAGTTGATAAGGTACATGCTCCGTTACCCACTTCTTCCACTATCCCATCTCCTCCACCACTTTTACCTACTTCAGCCTCCGCTCAGGCAACTTATCGTTCACCCTCCGGTTCCATCACCACACCTGTCCCCAACACCTCTCGACGTGTTGTAAAGATACGCCGAACAGCGCCACTACCCGCCACTTCCTACATTACGCCACTACCTCCTTCTCCTCCTTCTTCCCCTTCACCATCTCCATCAACCATATCACCCCCTTTGCCACCACCTTCTCCACCTCCACCTTCGCCGCCTCCATTGGCCACACCTCCATCATCACCTTCTCCATTATCCCCATTACCGTCACCACTATCTTCATCACCTACCCTTGTAATAATCCATGTTCCGTCACCTTCACCGATGCCACTTCTTTCACCATCATCCTCTGAGCCCGACCAGGCCGACCCTAAACCCATACCTCCACTTTTTCCTTTACCTCCACCCATGCCCATCAGCATCATTATTCCCCCATCACTTGCACCATCGCCACCCGCGCCCTTCAAACCTCCTCCTTCTAACCTTCCTCTACCACTTCCCACTTCGCGGAGCAGGTACACGCTACCTTTGGTGCCCCTCGGGTCTAGTCCCCAGGGAGATAAAGAGATGAATCAGGTTTTGACTGTGCATTACAAGCTTCAAGATTTTATTTGCCGCATGCCAGTCCGAGCCCTGGTCCCTGGCTATTCTAGGGACAATGAGCCCACATTTTCTATGAAGACGGTCACTAAGAAGAGTTCTCTAGCATTGGCGTCAGTTCCTTCTAAAGCGAGGCCGGTGGCAGTCTCTTTGCTCGTCGGAGAATTCACTGTTGATGTTGTTATCACCTCTCGCTTGATTACTGTTCAGTTCACTGGCCGAGAGGGGTTCTCTAATCAGATTATGATAACACATACGGCCGCCCGGAGCATGATGGATTCCCTATTCAAGGGGCAATTAGCTACATCTTCTGCACTTTCCAAGGACATTCTGCACTTGCTGTGCAACCTCCCTCAATTTATTAGCATGCCGGCCACGTCAACGCCGCGCATTGATCTCCCTCAGCTTTGTCCTACTCTTCCAGTACGGGAGTTATGCTTCAAGCCTGATTACCGAGTGGAGTTGCCGAACCTCTATGTTCTAGTGCCAAGAGACAAAACTCCGTGGCTGCATGATATTCATTCAGTTGAGAAGCTGTTTGCCCAAGAATGTCTGCATCTTGTTAGCACTGGGGGTGTAGAGGCTGCCGCTCCAATGAAGCTGCATATTCATGACTGGGCCAGGCCATCTGCCAGGTGGGCCCGCTATTTGAGAAGACATTATAGATTGAGGAGCCCGAGAAGCTGAGCCCGCGCCAGGCGGAGTTGTTTCAAGAAGATTTCGGCTAAGAAGAGGTGGCGACGTAAGTTTAAAGGCTGTCAGTTGTGCATTTGGGGGTCCCCTTCCGCCTTTCCTTCTCCCGTCCATTCGTCTTTTCTGTTACTCAGTTCCTATCCTTGGGTGGTGTACCTTCCGCCACCGGACCTTATTCCTACCATCTTCTCCTATTCTCACCATTTTAGGCCTCGGCCTATGTCCTCCTCTTTCCCTGATCCAGGGGCATCTCATAGTGTTCCTCCCCGGATACATCCGGATTCCGCTTCTCATCCTTTCCCCCCGACCCTGTTGAGGATTCCTTGCGCTCATTCCCCGACCTTGTCGGGTGGTTTTTATGACCCTTCCCCGACTTTGTCGGGTGGTTTTCACTTCTCTTCCCCAACCTGGTCGGGTGTTTATGCTTCTTCTTCCCCGCCTCCGGCGGGTGATCGCTACTCTCCTTCTCCGACCATGTCGGATGATTCTTATTCTCCTCTTTCTACTTACTCCTCTCCACCCTTTCGAGGTTCTCACCCTTTTTCTTGCTGTTTTCGAGGCTTTAGCCCACCTTGATCTCAGTTAATCCCTATTTATTCTATATCTGGTTCCTTGTTATCAGGGCCTCAGTGCCTTAACGAGGGAGTTCTAGCCCTCGTCTCTCTTTCTTTTTATCCCTTTTCGTCCAGTATGATGTCTGCCACTCCTCTATGTCGAGGAATCCAATCCTTTGCTATCCTTTCATCCTTTATCCTGACAAGTAAGGAAAATAAAGTTCGCGCTCCTCAAAGCTCGATGATCGAGATCGCTTCAGGATGTCCTTCCTCAGCTTTTGTTTGCAATGATCATATCTTTATGTGAGAAGGCTTTGCCTCACAATTATGAACCTGGCGATTTTGCTTCATTCTGATCTCGAGTTTTGATTGAAGTGCGTATTTGTTCATGTCTTTTATCCCGCCGTGTCCTTATCTCGCGTCTATGTCCCACCGTGTCGTCCCACGCTTGTTGTTTTGTTCCTCACCACGTGTTGTTAGTCGTCTCTCTATGTTCCATGTGTTGTCCCAACCATGTGGTCATCCATCATGTTTCTTATCCCAACCATGTGTTGTCCCACCACGTTGTTGTCTTGTCACACCGTGTTCATGCATGCATGTTGTCTGTTCATGCCATTGCATGCGTGCTCATTTGCCTTTGTTATGTTATGTTGTATGGTCTCCCATTTTATTTGATCGTTATGTTATCTCATGTTGTTTGTCGTTCAGTTAATCATCGTGTTATCTCTGCTATGTCTATCCTATTCATCTTATTCATGAAAAATCCATAAAAATCAGAAAAGAAAATCCAAAAAGTGCCGTTTCACCTGCATAGGTAAGTCAGGTATGGCTTTCTATCCTTATCACCCTTATTGCATTATTATATGGTATTATAATATATTATCTCGAGAACCAGTTGGTTATCTACGTGTTCCAGGGTCTGATGTTCCCCTTCAAAAAAAATGATGATGATCCAGGTTCACGTACTTAATCTCCGGATAGGCCGTTAGGTTGGGATGTCACGGGGAGGATGGTTCTATCCCGCACGCTGTGGTTGCAGACGGTATCTTGACTCTGATTTTTCCAGCTTAGCAATATTATTCTCGAGTATTTTATATTTTAATCTTTCTTTGCATTTATTTTTACGATTTCTTTTATTTTAGCCCAGCATGCATCATACGCATCTTTTGAGCTTTCATGCCCCATGGTTTGCTTAAAGAATGTCCCATCAGTGATGGTCAGCTGTGCGTTCGAATGCTTGAGTAAGAGGAACTAATTCCACTCTGAGTTGGAAGATTTTCTTTGGTCAATTCGTTTGGTTTGGTTGATTGAAAGGCCCCCGTCTGGAGTTTTAGCTTGTTTCTTTTAATTTTGACACTTGCTTTTGTGGCCTCCTCATTGGACCGCGGGATTGTGTCCCCCATGAGGTTGGTCTTGTCGGTTTATTTTCATTTAGTTCAGTTCCTCCAGACGGGCGTCGCTTTTGGTTTAATCATTCCGTACGTTTGGTTCAGAGTTTTCCCGAAGATTCCTGTCGCTTATTGGTAGAAACGGGTGCTGTTTTACCTTAACGCCCGCTTTTCCGGTCCACTCCGCTGCATTTTTGCTTCATCTCTATGTGCCATGTCACTTTCGCTTCATCTCCGCTCGCTCCCCTGCAAAGAGGACGTTAAGGAGGGGCATCTGTTGACACCCGTTTTATGCCGATAAGTTGAGTCGTTTCTCTTACTCCCTTTTGTTGATGCCTCGAATTGCCCATCACTCGTTGGGGCTGTTTTCAAGTATATTTTTGGGCCAGTTTTATGTGTAACCTCCCTCCTTGGTGGAGTCCGTATCGATTCGGGGCTTAATGGGCCTTGGTTTTTGGTTTATTTAACATGTTTATGAAAATCAAGTGTCCAAGTGCATGTACGGTTCAACATCAGCCGTTCAATACTGGGGCGGTTAGATATAGACCGTTCATACATTTTTGGTTGATTTCTAAGGATTTTTTGAATTTTCACCGACAGGATGTTGTGCGGCCCCATTAGGCCCGTTCGACTCAATGAACGGGCTGATTCCAACCGCCTATATCTCAGAGTCCTACGCTTGACAATTTTCTCAGATAATTATCCAAGTAATTGAATTATCACCGACAAGGCTAGACCGGCTTGTTGTTGGCCGCACTACGTTTGAACAGTCTCAATAGAGCCGTGCATCTTTGAGAGTCCGACGACGGGCGTTTCGGTCAGTTCGAGGGATAATTGGGATTATTTACTGATTATTTGAATTTCCACCGACGGGTATGGACGGTTAGTGTATAACCGCCCACCTGGTTGAGCGGTCTATCGTAAGACTGTTCATCCCGTCGATTGCTGAATTTTAACAGATTTTAATCCTTTTATCCATGGTTTTATCCCCAACTTCTTTTATCAATATCTCCGTGGATAATCAACCATTTTAGCTGCCATTTCGACTGGATAATAGATAATTATATTATCTACGATTTATCTTCAATAATCTCGTCCCGAAAATGGCTCTAAACCCTAGTTTCGGGGTTGGCTTTCTAGGCTCTATAAATAGACCCTAAAGGCCAGACGTCGAAGGGGGGGGAGATTTTTGATCGACGGCGAAGCCCTGCCGCATTCTTGAGCGACCTAGCACCAAGGAGGGAGGCTCTCTATGTCCATACGAGCCTCCGGTCCAGGGAGTAGTCCATGCTTTGAGTTGTTTGTGCTTGTCATAGTTTTCGTCGTTCTTCCTTGCATGCATTGCTTCCTCCCCACGTCCCCCTTCGTTTTCATCATCATGCACACCTCCACCCATGTTTTGTCACCCTAGGGGTTTAAACCCCCCAGGTATCCCTCTTTCCATTTGTTTATGGTTATTTCTTCCCATATGAATATTTATTACACCATTCAGTCCTGATCTAGGTGTTCTTCTTGTGTCTTCACGTTGTTTTGCAGGTCAGCACTTCATCAGCACGAGGCCCATCCCCTCTGGCCGGCTGGAGAGGGTGGAGGTGAACCCTTTAGCAACTTCTGGCGTGATGGACTCGAGCGGTTCTTGACTGCCCGTTCAAGACGACGTGCGGCTATCTAGGAACCGCCCTTCTTCTTCCTGTGGTCTTCTTCAAGCCGTCCATCCTCCAGGAGTGCTTCCTCCTGCACGTTCTGCAGCACCCCTACGCGGTCTATCGTAAGACTGCACGTCTATAGGCGGCTCTTCATCAACCGCTCATCCTCCCAGTGCTACAGCTAGGCGAGTGTCTCCCTTTCTTTTCCAAAGCACGGCGCGTTCATCACGTTCGGTGCTTTGGTGGCGATCACGGTTACTTTCATTTGCCTTGCTCCTCTTACGGTTCTTCATTTACTTATGCATCACATTGTTGATCCATTCATAGCATATCTTCCATCGACTAAAGAGGAGAAAAATATATCTACAACACCCACTATTTCACTCCCCAACCTCAGAACCCTCAAGTCTATGTGGTCGACACCAACCAGGTGGGAGACCCTTCTTCGTCCCAAGTCCAACCCCAATCTACTTCTGGAGGAGCCCCATCCTCCCTTAATGTCGATGATTTGATTAATGCACTTTCTCAGCTAGATGAGGCACAGCGCCAAAAGATCCAGGCTGCTTTGAAGGGAAAGTATGTTCCTTCCTCTTCCTCTAACCCCCTACAGGCCGCGGGTGGCCTCCGAATCAATTCTCCTAGGGACCAGGCGGTCCATCAAGCTAACCAGGCTATCATTTCTTCCCGTCCGACAACCCCTGCCCCTGTTCCGGTAGCTTATTCTTTTGCTAAACCCCAAAATCCACCAGCTCAATTGCTTCTGAGAAAACCCTTGCCAAATCAGTTCCCCTCTAATCCGGCCCCAATTGAGTCCAACACGAACGTCTTGCTGAAAAAGATAGCTAGTATGGAAGAACAAATCAAGAAGATGTCCATTCCGAAAGATGCTCCTGAGATTGCTGTACCAACCTTGCCAGTATTTCATTTGCTGCCGTCAGAAATGCTGACCTTCCGCCGGTATAATGGAACGGGAAGTCTGTTCATCCATTTGAAGGACTTTTTATATGAAACCTCCTTCTGGAAAAACAATAAGGCATCATTGGCCTATTTGTTCAGAAGATCTCTGGATGGCCCGGCTCTAGAATGGTTCTATTCTTTGGAACCAACCAAGGCCGGCGATTTTGACATTGTCAAGAGAAGGTTTTTGCAGAAGTACAGGGACCGTGTGGGCCCTTCTTTGTCCGTCACCGACCTAGTTGCTAAAAAGATGAAGCCGGAAGAAGATTTTGTTCAATTTGCTGATAGATGGAGGTCAATGGCTGAAAAGTTGAGGGACACGCTCTCGGAGACGAAACAGGTTAAGATGATTGTCTCAAATGCCACTCCTCAATTCCGTCACATTCTGGCAATGAACAAGATAAACACAATGGAGGAATTATATAAGAGGGCGAGATATGTTCAAACACAGATGAGAGACTTGCCTATTCTCTCTATGTTTGACTAGAAGCCGAGAGCGCCCAGGAAGGGCAATTTGGTGAAGAGCGGAGGCCCCACTACTGAGGGTGTCGTTGTAAACGAGCAGGTCAGTGCGGTCAGCCATCCCATGCAACCTCGCAACCTCACAAACCAAAGGCCACCACAACAGTTCCAGCAACCCCCTTTTGTTAACCCAACACCGCACCAACAGCCCTTCCGGCCTCAACCTCCTCCGCAAAACCCGAATCCTCCGGCTCCCCAGCAATACCATAATGTGCCCCCACCGGCCAACTATGACCCGCAACAACCTAGAAGACCGGTAGGCCCGAGAAGAGCCTAGTATCCTCCCTTGCCCGAAAGCCTCCCTGACATTTTCAATGCCCTCATGGCCGACAACTTGCTCGTTCTACCAAGAGAAAGGGTGACTTGGGCGCCGAATGTCGACACCTCTCGATATTGTGTCTACCACCGGCAGTCGGGGCATAACATAGATTACTGCTTCCAGTTTAAACATTACATTTATGACTTGAATGATCAAGGAGGCATCGACTGGGATGAAATGAGGAAAGCCGTCAGTGCCATGAAGGCAAGGAGGCCGCCACGTCAACAGTAACCAGCTCAGCAAGAGCAGCAACAGCCAGTACAGCAGGTTCCGCAGCAGCAGGCGCAAGCAGCACAGCCGGAGATGGGCATCGTCCAGAACCCAATGCCGGAGCACCAGAATCAACAGGTCAACCCTGTCACCACTTTCCATGAAGTGGAGAGAGGCCAGGGTTGGTACCAAGAGAGCGCCTCCGTCTCCTCTATTAATCACCAAGATTCTAATCAATTCCCCCGTTTGTTGAAAACCAACCAACCTCCAGTTCCACAAAACTCCAGATCACTAATCCGAACAACCAATCTGATGCGGGACGGGACCACGGACACGATAAGCTCGCGATCGTCCCTTAACGAGGGAAGCGTCGGATGTGCGCGGTTGAGAAACCGGCAATGAGCTAGGGTGGTCGGCTCTCTTTTACGCCCGGATCGGGTCATGGGACGGCTTCGCTCTCTCTCGCAGCAGTGATATTATAAATTGAAGGCGAGCTAGGTATCCCTACACATGCTCTCTAGCAGCGGCATATAAAGCATATAAAGAATTAAGCCAATGCCAAGTGTAAGGGTGAAGGCGATACCTCCACGCTCTCGGCGTGGCGAAGACGGCACCCGGCCAAAGCTCGTACTCCCGGGAACTTAGTACATTATGTTTACAGCAGTACAAATAAGCCCACTCCACGCAGGGAGGTAAAGGGCGACACAAGTGGGCCCGGGAGGACCAAGTTCGAGTTGACGGGCGGGTTCGGGCAATGCTTCGGCTTCACGCGTACTCGTGCTAGTGGGGGCCCACGTATTGACCGGAGGGGTCGTGTGGGACCTGATGACTCCTCTGTGGTGGAGACACCTGGAAAGCGTTCCCCTGGGATGGCGAGCTGCTGGAACGACCGCCGGACGCCGGGCGGCCCTCGGACGACGCTCGCGGGAACTCGGCCACGAACCTGAAAATTCTGTTTGCAGGCGCGCGACTCGGAGAAAACTGCTGCTGCGATCAGCCCCGTCGTCGGAATGTGACGAGGTTAGCGCCGTTGGAAAGCTGACTCATAATGCTTCGACGTAGGGGTCTTCAAAAAAAATAATCAGATCTGTATTTCTGATCATGTATTTTACAAGCTTGCTGGAATCTGGCCAGAACTGCAGGGGCAGGTTCTGACTTCTCTGAAGATCGACGTTGACTGGGGAGAAGAACTCTGAATCTGGCAATGATTTCTTCAGAAAAGTTGAAGATCTCTGAAAGAGGAATCCGGGAATATTTTTGGTTTCTGATTGAAGACGAAATGGATTTTCGGAGATTTCTTTACTAGACCTGGGTCGGATCTGGGAAACTGTGGGTAGACTGTTCTTGGGAACTTGGACGAAATGTGAAAAATACTTGGAGGGTGAACCAAAAATTAAAAAAATTCCTGGTGGTAGAGGGATGCGGACAGAACTCCCAATAAATTTGGGTGACCCAACAAAAATTAAAAGATGGTTCGAATGGGGTAAACTCAGAGCTGATGAACAGTAAACAGAACCAGGACAGATCTGGAACTTGGACTTGGACGAAAATCAAAAAATAGCTAAAGGATGAATTTTGACGTGATTTTTTTTGTGGGGATAAGGGTTCTAGAGGGACACCAACCCTGAAATTTTGAGCTTCAGAAGACGAAGGGAGTGATAGCAGGAATTCAGAGAAGAAGGGTCTATCCTGGGTGACAGAACACCGAAATCGTTGGCGACGACGCATCGGCGGCGAGACGATGGCGGCGGCGATCACCGGAGTTGCTTCAGATGCTGGAGGGGATCAAGGGGGAAGGGATTACACTCTAGAAAGGGGAGAGGGGGTGGAGGAACCAGGGAGAGAGAGGGGAGGGGTGCAAATCTCACTTGGGGGCAAATGCCTATTTTCTCTTCATTTTTTCATTCAATATGAAAAATACAACCTTATATAGGATGCCAACCAAACTCAACCTCAACCCTTGGATCTAGGGGTTTGGATTGAAGGGCTGGGATACAATGTGAATCACACATTTAATACATTAGTTTTAATCTAATTTGACCATACTTATTCAATCTTGGACTAGATCCATTCAAACACCACCTAACTAGCCTAATAAGGCCAAAAGAGGGGGCACCCCCTTCATGGGCCTCTCTTGGGCCTAGGCTGGTCCAAGGGCAGCCAACCCAATCCACACCCATGCTTGGTCCATGGGTTCTCCCATCTAGATAGCCCATGAGAGGGAGTGGCCCAATTGGGCCTTAAATGGCTCTTATGGTCCATAAGGGTGGCATAAGGTCCAATATGATAATCACTCCTAATGGACTCTACCTAGTAATGGACTTGACATAACAAATGGCCCATTGGCTTGATATAAGCCTTACAAGGAGCCCAAAAGAAAGAAATTACATAATTACAATCTTATACAAGCCATAACACACAAATACACTTCACCCGTGTATGGAAATCGCCTTTGATGCCCCATCAATTCTCCCCGGGTGGGAGGAACTCGACCCCGTCGAGTAGGGGTATGGCTGCTCTGGTACTCCGGCAGATCTGTCACCGTGCCAAGTAACGTGGGTATGCTCCACTCCAAATGATCGGCACCTGCTCATTCCATATATACTCGATATGCGCACTGCTATGGCTAAAGGTGGTCACTCCGAAGGGACACTCTCAAAAGGAAGGAGACAGCTCGAAGACTCACTAGGAATCACCGCTGAGTCCCTATAGGTGACTGATCCGGATATAGAAGTAAAACCGATCCTATACTCATCAAGTGAGTCCACTCGCCTCTTACTCGTAAGAGACCGACAACGAGCTTGCACAAGACACATGCAAACTCACCATGCACAGACACACGAATGCAAACCATGCAAACAATCGACTCAAAATCACCACACAAACAAACCACACAAAGAAAACACACCGACTCAACTATGACCCTAGACACACCTAATGTTAGTCCGACCCGTACATGGGTGATGGCGGACCAGGACACCCGAATGTGTGCCATGCATGCATGTTATGTAACCGGAGATGGGTGGCATGAGGTACACCTAAATGTCCAAGTATGACCCAGTCATGCATGGACGGCCCTTTGGATTTGGGAGACTTGAGAGGGCTAGGAAAGCCGGGTGTGGAAGAGCTGGGTGTAGGTGTATCGTGGACGGGCTTGGTGGGTATGGAGGACCCGGCCCGTAGGAAAGGGGTATGAAAGTGGACTTCCCCGATAAGGTATGAGGGATGTGATGGGTCACGGGGCCCACTAGAGTAGGGGTCAAATGGGTCAAAGAATGTGTGACCCCTTGTGGTGGGTTCCCACAAGTCACGGTCCCACGTGTAGAAGTTTTGAAGGTGTGGATAATCACCTTCTTGAATTGTGATGGGTGGGACGGGGACCGTAGGCAAGAAGTATGATTCCTCCCTCGGACAAAAGGGTATGAATTCAGGCTCGTCCGGTAAGGGAAGGAGTAAGAGGACCTCCGTGGTGATACAACCCACGGTGCATTCGGAGGTAATAGACCCTAAGGCCGGATGAGTGAGGCTAAGACTAATGGGTTGGTCAAAGCCTCGGGCCAAAAGGTGCGTCAACTCCCATTGTGAATCCAATCCCATGACAAGATCGTCCAATGTGTCAACATGGTGACGAGATCGAAAGGTGGTATGGAATGAGTTGACTGGCACTAAAGGTAAGGTGGGGTCCATGGACGGGAAGGGATGTGGGACCAAGCCATCCTTGAGCCATCTAAGAAGTGACTCGGCTATGTAAAGTGTTCCCGTAAGAAACACGGGTGGCTCGGGCTTTGGTAGTTCCCACTTTGATGGTTTCGAATGAAGACCGGAGGTAGATAACAATGGAGCATCCATGGGTGGTGGAGTAGCTTGTGTCCTTTCCCACCAATCCGAAATCATTTTCTTTATTTCCTCTAAGGAGCGGGTTGGAGGAGGGACCTTGGGGTGGACTAGCTCCTTAACTCTCGGCTCGGGTGTGGGCCTTGGCTCGGTTATAAGCGGGACTTCCACTCGGTTGGAGGTGCTTGAGTGGGTTGGGATGGGAGTGCCAAGGGGAGGTTGGTTGGTGGTGCATGGGCGGGCCACTAGATTGGGGTCACTTTGGTGGGCTTGGACGGCGGTGAAGGGGTGGGATTGGGTAGAGGTGTGGCCCACTTGATTGTGGGTGAGTTGGTGGGGTTGGTGAGTGGAATGTCCTCCGTGGTTGGAGGTAGGTGGGCGGGGAACGTAGGCCCTCCTAAGCACTCTTTTCATTTCCCACCATGACTCGATGGGCCTTAGATTCCTATCCTCCCTCCAATATTTGATGTCCCTCCAAGTTGCAGCGGCTTCACCAAAAAGTCGCCTTTTGGCAACATCGACTTGCATGGGCCCGTACATGATGTACACCTCGAAGTAATCATCCATAATGGCTTCCCATTCTAGATAGACACTCGGGTTATCGGACCCGTAGAAATCCCGGGTTTCGGGCCTCGTGGGGTGGTTCGGGTGGTCCTTCCATTTGAGATAGTATCGCCACCATCCGGGAGTTTGGGACTCCATGGGACACGGGAAAGCTAGTGGATGGCCATGCCGACACTCGGACCAAAACACTAGACACGACACTAAGTAATGCAAAGTTGGAATGCACTAACTAAGGACCCTAGACGTAAACCAAGACTCGGTACGGGGCGGAGACAATCGACCCGAAGGTCACTCGCACAAGTGTGCGGCCTTCCCGATAGGCGTAACCTAACGGTCGGACAACACCTTTTTATATACCGAGTAAAGGGATGTATGCGACCCAAAAACGACTCTTTTTGTTGTTTTAAAAATGTGATGATCCTAAACACGACTTAGACCGACTAATGACTACATGACACTCTTTTTTTTTTTGAATGCAAACACCCTAGACTCAAACTTGCTCTGATACCAAATTGATGCGGGACGGGACCACGGACACGATAAGCTCGCGATCGTCCCTTAACGAGGGAAGCGTCGGATGTGCGCGGTTGAGAAACCGGCAATGAGCTAGGGTGGTCGGCTCTCTTTTACGCCCGGATCGGGTCACGGGACGGCTTCGCTCTCTCTCGCAGCAGTGATATTATAAATTGAAGGCGAGCTAGGTATCCCTACACATGCTCTCTAGCAGCGGCATATAAAGCATATAAAGAATTAAGCCAATGCCAAGTGTAAGGGTGAAGGCGATACCTCCACGCTCTCGGCGTGGCGAAGACGGCACCCGGCCAAAGCTCGTACTCCCGGGAACTTAGTACATTATGTTTACAGCAGTACAAATAAGCCCACTCCACGCAGGGAGGTAAAGGGCGACACAAGTGGGCCCGGGAGGACCAAGTTCGGGTTGACGGGCGGGTTCGGGCAATGCTTCGGCTTCACGCGTACTCGTGCTAGTGGGGGCCCACGTATTGACCGGAGGGGTCGTGTGGGACCTGATGACTCCTCTATGGTGGAGACACCTGGAAAGCGTTCCCCTGGGATGGCGAGCTGCTGGAACGACCGCCGGACGCCGGGCGGCCCTCGGACGACGCTCGCGGGAACTCGGCCACGAACCTGAAAATTCTGTTTGCAGGCGCGCGACTCGGAGAAAACTGCTGCTACGATCAGCCCCGTCGTCGGAATGCGACGAGGTTAGCGCCGTTGGAAAGCTGACTCAGAATTCTTCGACGTAGGGGTCTTCAAAAAAAATAATCAGATCTGTATTTCTGATCATGTATTTTACAAGCTTGCTGGAATCTGGCCAGAACTGCAGGGGCAGGTTCTGACTTCTCTGAAGATCGACGTTGACCGGGGGAGAAGAACTCTGAATCTGGCAATGATTTCTTCAGCAAAGTTGAAGATCTCTGAGAGAGGAATCCGGGAATATTTTTGGTTTTCTGATTGAAGATGAAATGGATTTTCGGAGATTTCTTTACTAGACTTGGGTCGGATCTGGGAAACTGTGGGTAGACTGTTCTTGGGAACTTGGACGAAATTTGAAAAATACTTGGAAGGTGAACCAAAAATTAAGAAAATTCCTGGTGGTAGAGGGATGCGGACAGAACTCCCAATAAATTTGGGTGACCCAAAAAAAATTAAAAGATGGTTCGAATGGGGTAAACTCAGAGCTGATGAACAGTAAACAGAACCAGGACAGATCTGGAACTTGGACTTGGACGAAAATCAAAAAACAGCTAAAGGATGAATTTTGACGTGATTTTTTTTGTGGGGATAAGGGTTCTAGAGGGAAACCAACCCTGAAATTTTGAGCTTCAGAAGACGAAGGGAGTGATAGCAGGAATTCGGAGAAGAAGGGTCTATCCTGGGTGACAGAACACCGAAATCGTTGGCGACGACGCGTCGGCGGCGAGACGATGGCGGCGGCGATCACCGGAGTTGCTTCAGATGCTGGAGGGGATCAAGGGGGAAGGGATTACACTCTAGAAAGGGGAGAGGGGGTGGAGGAACCAGGGAGAGAGAGGGGAGGGGTGCAAATCTCACTTGGGGGCAAATGCCTATTTTCTCTTCATTTTTTCATTCAATATGAAAAATACAACCTTATATAGGATGCCAACCAAACTCAACCTCAACCCTTGGATCTAGGGGTTTGGATTGAAGGGCTGGGATACAATGTGAATCACACATTTAATACATTAGTTTTAATCTAATTTGACCATACTTATTCAATCTTGGACTAGATCCATTCAAACACCACCTAACTAGCCTAATAAGGCCAAAAGAGGGGGCACCCCCTTCATGGGCCTCTCTTGGGCCTAGGCTGGTCCAAGGGCAGCCAACCCAATCCACACCCATGCTTGGTCCATGGGTTCTCCCATCTAGATAGCCCATGAGAGGGAGTGGCCCAATTGGGCCTTAAATGGCTCTTATGGTCCATAAGGGTGGCATAAGGTCCAATATGATAATCACTCCTAATGGACTCTACCTAGTAATGGACTTGACATAACAAATGGCCCATTGGCTTGATATAAGCCTTACAAGGAGCCCAAAAGAAAGAAATTACACAATTACAATCTTATACAAGCCATAACACACAAATACACTTCACCCGTGTATGGAAATCGCCTTTGATGCCCCATCACAATCAAGCTCATTCTTATTCAACTCCTCTACCACAAAGGCCTCTACTCATTCGTCCTCTCCCTTCTTCACTCACTCCACAAGCCCTGCCTGTTTTTACCACCTCCATGCCTCCCAGGCCACTTCTTCTCTATCCCTCACCTCTATCACCTTCCACACAAAACGCCCCCACTCCAAGGCCTTTGTTAATCCGATCTCCAGCCCCTACCACCCATTTGGCACACCAGATGCCCCCATCTACACCAATTCTCGCCCCCTCTAATCCAACCCGTTTGCCAGTAACTGTTTCAGCTCCCACGTACACCCAGCCGGAAAGGCCCTTCATCAGGGTTCCCCGACCGGCTCCCCCTGTTCAAACCCCTAATTCTGATACCCCGTCTTCTTCCACCAACCCTCCAACCATCTCCAGCCCGACGGAGGCGCAGCCGTCATAGACTATGGTGCTACGCAGTGGGCGGATGTTCCATCAGGTCTTCCCTCAGCAAAGATAGCAAGAGCCCGTACAGGGGCAAGAAGAGCAGGCACAAGAGACAGAGCCCGTCCCAGGGATGGAATATGATTTATTAAAGCATTTGGACAGGACACCAGCCAGGATCTCCATATTAGAGCTGATCAGGAGATTGACCACTCACCAGCTGGCTTTACAGCAATATCTCCAAAGGGTGATGGTCAATGAGGACATCTCGGCCGAGCAAATCACTTCAGTGTTGACACCAGCAGGGGACCAGCCCGCGATTGTGTTTCATGAACATGAGCTAACACCAAAACTAGCAAGAACGTATGCCTTGTGCATCACGGTTGATATAAACAAAGTGGCTGTCAGCCAGTGTTTGGTGGACACTGGTGCATCTATTAATGTCTTGCCGCCCAGTACGTTGAAGAAATGCGGCATTCCAGAGTCAGAAGTCCGCCCGTCATCCATCACAGTGACGGCGTATGATAACACTAAGAAGCCACCGATGGGTATGGTCATATTGAAAGTAGGGTTGGGCCCTTCATCTGTCACCGTAATGTGCTTGACATGGACCTCAACTTCAATGCTATCTTGGGGCGTCCTTACATTTTGGCACTTCGATGCCGTCCCTTCTACCAACCACCAGTGTATCAAATTCCCACATAAGGGGCGCATCGTTAAGGTGACTAGTATGCCCATCCTACCCATGGCAGATATTTTCTCAGCTACTTCAGTACCTTCCATTTGGCCGTCGAACATGCCGTTACTGTCAGCTCTGGACCTTGCCGATGTCACGCCCCGACGCAAAAAATCGGAACGTAGCAGTTTATATCAATCATGTCAATCAGAGCATACATTGCCACAAGAGACTAACCACCAGGTTAATAATAAAGAAACAATTAACCTAACTTTATTGATAATAATAATAAGAGAAAGTATTCAATTACACCCAACTCCTTGTGGACTTCTATCTCATTAATGGAAAATACATCAACTCTAGATAACAACTAATCCAAACTTGACTTGAACATAAACTCTAAATGGCTCGCTCCTGGAATCACTCGTTCCCGTCCCCATCGGAACGCCCGTCCTCATCCGAGCTACCTGAAAAGGATTGGAAAGTAGGGGTGAGCAAAGCTCAGTAGGATTTTATATCTCTATCATCAGGTATAATTAAAGTGATTAACCATTTATGAATAACGTTGTAACAAAAGCGATGATAAATAAATGACAAGAGATAGATAGGGAAAAGAACATGAGCTTTCAAGTAAAGAGTAAACACAAGTATAACAAGAACTTTTCATGTCATATAATGATAAATGGAATTGGCCATATCAAGCACGCATATCATGTCACACAGGAATTTCAAGTAATTGAGTAAAGGTGGAAATGTCATAGACCAATCACGCTAGTCATATACTTCGGTGCAATGCCACACCTTGTCATTACAAACTCCCCGGGACACAAGTACTTTCGGGCGCTCCTCGCAGGACCAGAGCGGGCCCTTTATGATGCGTTGGCATTGAAGGTTTGGATTAATGATCCTAGTCTAGACATTCATCACATTAATGGCCAAGAGTTCCAAGGTTAAGCTCACGAACTTACTTCTAAGATCAAGAGAAATTCTAAAAAAATTGGAATGACATCAAGTAGAAAGACTATGAGTCTTTAGGTAACAAGGATGTAAACAAGGATTTCACATAATCTCATAGTTCAAGGCCAACCTTGATAACTACTTCATGATGATAAAACAAGAAAACCTTAATACTATCTTATCTGTGACGGTCTATAACATGGCCGTTACAGGAACGTGACGGTCGTACACAGGGCCGTTACGTTGCTGTGACGGTCCAATCTTGGGCCGTTATAGGACACAGACCAGTTTAATTTGAGCTGGTCCAAAAACACGATTCAAACCACGTTCATGGGTTCAGGTCTTTAGGGTACAACCTGCCGGCGTCCTGGTGGGAATCCCAGCCTCACGGGGTCTTACGGAGGTCTCATAATAGTGGTCCTAGTCCGACGGAAGGAATATCCGGCGGAGAGTCCCATCTATTACAAGAATTGAAGCTAATAAACACGGAAACCAAAATGGTGCGGTCAGTCAATCCCATCGAAGTGGCATGACTGTCAAACAATAAAGCTAAGATCAAATATATATCTTACATAAATCAAAATTTATACGAGTGTTAACTAAGGGTTTTTAATCAAATTCTTCATGATCATTCAACTTAGGATTTTCTAACTTATTTCAAGTAGAACAATAAAAAATTTATGTTTATGATCATAATACAATATTAACATCACGTTCTGCCTTGCTTATAGATCAAGATATCATACTAACATAGCAAGTTTCTGGTTTTAAAAAGGCATAAACTATAGTTTAAAAAAAAACACTGTCAGGAGAACGTGACGGTCTAAAGAAAGGGCGTTACAAGCATGTAACATTCTGTAGTAGGTGCGTTACGTATCAGAAAATAAATAGATTAAAATTTTAAAATTTTAAAACACAGGGGCATGTGACGGTTTATCGTGGGGCCGTCAGTCTCATGTGACGGTCTGTCGTGCAGCCGTCAGGCTGTAACGGTCTCTGGAAGATGCGTCACATGACCTGGAACCCACCGACAATGAACTTCGACATGTTAGACTAAAACTTCGATTGCTCATGATAGAATGAATAAAAATTAGGGAAAATGCTACCATTCGAAAGAGCGTAAAAATTCGTAAAAAATAGCATGCTTTGACTTAGATCTAACACAACAAGATTCAATCTTTAACTAATAATCATGAAAGTTGCCCTTTTTATACACCTCGGAGTAAAACGTGAAATTCGAACAGCATGATGAACGAAAATTGGGCAATTAGGTATCAAAAGAAAGATCTCATGGAGACACACAATACGGTATTATTAGATTTCTATTTGACCTGAGAGACACCTACCTTTGCTTGAAGGAAAGAAGGATGAAGAAGAGGGGTCGCCGAAACCCTAGGTACCGCTCCTAGAACGCCCAAATTCACCCTCTTCCGATCACGATCGGTCCCGCCGCCTGTTGCTGGTGCAAATAGGGTTCTAAGGTGTCGAAAGCCCTCTATATATAGAACCTATAGGGACTCCTAGAGATCGAATTTGGTTGAAGAGTCCTATGAAGAAATTCTGGCGAAAACTTCGGATAAGGTTCTAATCCGCCGCCGCCGCCGCCGGTAGATGCATCTAGAGTTAGGGTTTTCGAAGAGAAAGCAAAGACCTATCAATGGGCTAGGGTTTGGCTCGAATTGGAGCACAATTGGGCTAGAATTGGGCCCAAATTGCGATGGCTAAACTAGGTCTTCTAACCCACGAAAAACTGCTAAAAATGTGAAATTGGGCCTATACGAATTTTATTTTGGGCTCTTACCTGAAGACAAAGTTATTACAAATTCAATTTTACACTAGTTTCATATTTTTCCAGAATTTTAATAATTTCTTTAGAAGTTGAGCCAATAAATAATTAATTTATGTGAAAATATTATAGTAGAAAAAGACAGGGTGCTACACCCTCCCCCACTTAAGGAATTTGATCCCCAAATTCACCGAATCTGCTAACAACCAACCTTAAAACAATTCGGGATATAATTTCCTGATCGCATCCTCGGATTCCCATTTTGCTTCCTCAAGCTCCACGCCGACTCCACTAGACCTTGACCATCGAAATGGATCGATTCCTGAGTTGCTGTTGCTTGAAGTCCAATATCTTGATAGGCTTCTCTTCATAAGATAAGTCCTTCTTCAATTCCAAATCAGCATGTTGGATAATGTGCGAAGGGTCATACACATACTTTCAAAGCATAGATACATGGAACACATCGTGAATACCAGCTAACTGTGGTGGTAGGGCTAATCTATAGGCAACTTCGCGTACCCTCTCTAAGATCTCAAATGGGCCAACAAACCTTGGGCTTAACATGCCTCGAATTCTGAATCTTCTAATTCCTCTTGATGGTGACACTTTCAGAAATACATGGTCCCCAATCTGAAATTCTAGCTCCCTTCTTCTATTATCTGCATAGCTCTTTTGTCGGGACTGGGCGATGTGAGAGATGTCACGCGGTTTGAGCAACGAAAATGCGGAGCGCGCGGTCTCGTTTTGTTTGCTGCAACACAGAAATAAGAGAAAAGAGAAGGGGTCACCACGGGAGATTGCTCCGGCGGGGCGAGCGGGACAAATGCAATATAGCAAGATATGGGGGTTAAACGGCCATAGCGGGAAGTGACTCGCCGCGGCCTCGGGGGGACGGGAATGGTGCAGAAATTAAATAGCAAGAATTGAAACGGCCATTGTGGGAAGTGACTCGCCGCGGCCTCGAGAGTATAGTAGATATAGCAGCAATTCAAGATATACAAGAGAAAGGATAGAATTCAAACGGCCATTGCGGGAAGTGACTCGCTACGGCCCCGAGAATATGAGCAGATAAGAATATAACATGATATAAAGAGAATATAAATAATGGGAGTTTAAACGGCCATTGGGGAAGGGACTCGCCGCGGCCTCGAGAATATGAGCAGATAAGAATATAACAGAATATAAGGAGAATATAAAGAACGGGAATTTAAACGGCCATTGGGGAAGTGACTCGCCGCGGCCTCGAGAATATGAGCAGATAAGAATAAAATAAAATATAAAGAGAATATAAGAACGGGAATTTAAACGGCCATTGGGGAAGTGACTCGCCGCGGCCTCGAGAATATGATGTGGTCGCCAGGGGCCAAAGACCCCAAAATAAGGAAATGATCGCGCCTACCTCACTAGCAGGAAGTGGCGGGTTGCTTCTTCCTCCCCCTTCGACCGGCCGACGGAGAGGGCTTTCCTTAGTTACCCTTACAAAATAACAGACAGTAGGTAAACAGAATTAGAAAATGGTGGTGTAGTATGAATCCCTTGCGAAGAAAATAACGAAATCGTGACAGAACACACACCTAGTTGGTGTGGTTTTAAACCCCTCTCGGACTCGAGTAGGAGGAAAGTGCGATGATGAATGCAAGAAGTATATAAGAGAAGGCGCCCTTACGAAGGGAGATAGAGGATGCGAAATGATGAATGCAAAGAACTACGGAGAAGAAGGGGGAGAGAATTGGCTTATTGGATGTGCCGATGGCGAGATCCGGCGGAGCTTCGGCAGCGTAGGGACGACGTGGAAGCGCGGTGGACGAAGACGACCTTCCTCTCGCGAGCGCGGGCACCCGAGAAGTCGGCAGAACCTCCCCCTACAAAAGACCCCACGGATTAGAAATGACTCCGGCAGCCTCTAGGCTCCGGCAGCCTATCGGACCTCTTAGAAGCTCTCCTCGGACTGAGGGGGGGTCTCTATTTATAGGGCTCCGGAGGATGGAGGCATCCAGGACCCTGGACGCCTTCATCAGGGTAAAAATTATATTTTATTCTAATTTTATTTATTTATTTTGAATATTTTCAAGGAGGCGTCCAGGCAACTGGACGCCTCCATAAAAGCCCACCGAACCCCCGCCGAAAGCCGCACGCGGTTTGGCATAACGCGTGGTTTTGATCGGCACCCGTGATTCATGAGTGGGCGCGTCTAGTTGGCAGGACATCTTCACAATTTGGATTTTTCCTCACACGACAAACCGATTGGCGGTCGGGGGGGGGCCCCGTGGGCAAGTTGATGGAGGCGTCCAGGGGACTGGACGCCTCCATAAATATATTATTTTATTTTATTTTTTGTTTTTTATCATTATTAATATTATTTATTTTTTATTATTTTATTTTTTATGGAGGCGTCCAGGGGCCTGGACGCCTCTATTAATTTATTATATTTTTATGTGTTTTTTGTCTTTTTATATATATTAAAGTAATGGAGGCGTCCAAGGGCCTGGACGCCTCCATAAAGACCCCCTCGGGTCCCCTGAAAAGGAGTCGGCAGCCGCCTGCCAGACATTCTTCCTGGTTTCGAAACCTTTCGGTGCGTCCGATTGGTGTTGATGCCGTCCGAATGCCGCAACGAGACGATTTCCGGATGCCGAAAAGGCGGAAGAAGACTCAAGAATAGGAAGCACTCAGGCGATTCAAAATGCGAAAGCCACTGCGGGGCGTCGTATAATAATATAAGATTTTCTCAGGAGACGTCTGAAATAGCGTGTCTACAGTTGCCCCGCCTTGGCGTCTGCTTTGCAAGGGAGTGACACGTAATCGAAGTGGAGTGAAAATGGAGTGGGAACGGACTGATAAGTTGATGCCAAGGTGTGATGAGACACGCTTTTGAAATTACTGTTTGGAATCTTTCCTGTAGTTTCAATGAGGCGACCTTGGAGAAGGTCTTTCAAATTTTGACGATTGCTTGGACGGATATCAAATAAGGGAGGGTGAGATGTGCGCTCAGGCACGAAAATAAAGGAGACCAACTTCTCGGTGTGGAAGTACCTGGGTCATAAACCTGCAGGTTTCACCTTTGGGGAGCAGTTACCAGCCAATGTGGAAGTGATGCGGCCAAGGTGGGTCAAACAAGGTAAAAAGTAAAGGAATATCTGAGGGTTTGTCCAAACAAGGGTCTCCTTTGGAAGAGTAGCGTAGGGCCGTTTCAAGGAAACTCAGTATTTCATTCGGAGTGGAATATCGCATATTTATAAGAATTGAAGCACAAACGGCTTTCATAATCGAATCACTTGAATGATCTTTCGTAATAAACTCAAAGTCATATATGAATGCATGCTAGGTTTAAAGAAAAATTTAAAACAAACTAAAATAGAAAATAGCCAAGGATAATATTGTCAACTTGTTAAGAATGGGTCAGGATACCGATCCGGTGAGCTGATACTGAGCTGGGGCCCGTTTATCCACGCACCAACTCACTGAATGGAACTGTCGTCCCCATGCTACCACAAATTAACGGCCTATCCGTACAACCCAAATTCTTCTGGAATCATCACCGTTTTTGTTGAAGGGGAACTCAAACCCCAGATTCGTTCGGGTCGCAAGGTCCTTGACACGTTCTAGTAGCGTAGGTATCATATAATATGATGCATGACACGGGGGGACCAAACACCGAAGGACGGTACACAAGATAGGATAAAGACGTCCGTTAGTAAAACCTGCACAGACCAACATAGATTAAATACATCAGAAAGCAGCAGAATCGCAACAGAATCGCACCACAGTACAAGGAGATCTAGACAAAATCCTGACGACTGACTACTGATGTGACGTGTTTCGTCCGGTAGCGCCTCTCTTTTCCTATAAGTACCTCCCTTAGGCTAGTTCATCCAAATGCACCAAGGAGAGTTTTGAAAGCTCAGGAGGAGAAGGAGAGGAGAATCTAGGGATTTCAAGATGGAAGGGGAGTCTTCCCGCGTTATGAAGAGGGGCAGGCCTAGCAGTGAGATCAGGCGACTCTCCGACCTCGAGGGTCATCTGAGTGGGACGATCCAGTCGCATATGGTAAGCTGATTCATTTCAAATTCTCCGCGTGCACCCTTTTTCACCTCTTTTCCTTTCTCTCCTTCTTTCCAGCCATATCCACTCTTCCCAGGCCCGAGGAAGTTTTCCAAACTGCCATGGCTTTCAAAGTTAACTTCCAACATCTCTATTGGCATGAGGGCCATACTCTCGAGGTGGCATCTTCAGGGCCTCCTTATTCATGCCAAGCACTATGAAAAGATTCGCATGGACTGGGCGGCTATGGGCGCACTAGTGGAGATCTGGCATCCCCAGACCCACACTTTCATTTTCTCGACCTCTGAGGCTACCATCCTCCTCGAGGAGGTGGAACTTCTGCTCGGACTGAAGAAATTCAAGAGTGACGGGAAGGTAAAGGCTATGCGGATGCTGACAAGGGGGACTTCTGAGAGCGTCCTTGGAAGCTTCATGCCGCCCGACGCAGCCAGAAAGGTCCGCACTCAAAAGGGAATTGATTTGCAAAGACTCGCGGAATGGGTTATGGATGCCCTGAGAGGGTCACCAGATGATGACCACTTGGAAGGAATTATGAAAGGGTTCACCATTTGTCTGGCGGGTGCCCTCTTGTTTCCTTATACCGACAACATAGTGGAGGAGGACCAACTGAGTGCCATCCGCGGGATTTGGAGTGGAAAGAGGGTGGGACCCGCCGTCCTTGCCTACCTTTACAGCGGCCTTACTGCCTCGAGCATGGGTAAGCCTCCTTTCGGTTGCGCACTTGTTCTGAATTGCTGGTTTGATTTGCACTTCAAATTTGACCACCGTGAGGGAATGCCAACTGCTTCGAAGCTCATCCAACAAAGCCCCCTTCATCACATAGCCGATGTGTTAGGCTTCGGTGGCACTGTAGCGAACCGTGTTCCGGTGCTGAAGAAACGTGATGACTGGCGGTCTTACTTCAGAACCATGACGCAAAGCTTCTTCACTTGTGCACCGGCGTGTCTACTCTCACTGGAACTCCTCATGAGGTCTTCTCCCGAAGTTGAACTCCAACTGATCGGCGCAACTGAGTTTGTCCTTTACAAAGCGCATCGGTGCTGCCTCCAGATCGGCATTCCACGCCACTCGTTCCCACTGTTAACCGGCATCGTTCCTTTGAAAAAGAGGGAGTTGGGCACGGAATCAGATGCGAAGGAAGCGAAGGCCATTAAAGCACCCTGGAAGATAAATGTTGCGGGAAAGGCCTTAGCGCATGTTGGGGAAGAATGCGATCTATGGAGGGGTTACGTAACCGAATTGGGGAAGTTAAGGCCTAAAGCGCCTAAGCCCTTGATGTAGCTCACTCTGTTTTTCTGATGGAATAAAATCTGGAATTTGACATCTTGGATCATTGTTCCCCTTGTTACCATTTTTATGATATTTATTTTTCTCCTTTTTTTTCTTTTTCCTTATTTATTATGATCATATATATATATATATATATATATATATATATATATTTATGTATATACTTTTTTTTTAAATGGGGGCGTCCAGGGGCCTGGACGCCCCAATTTTTTTGATTTTTTTATTTTTTAAAAATTTTTATGGGGGAGTCCACGGGCCTGGACGCCCCAATGTTTTGAATATTTTTTATTTTTAAAAATGTTTATGGGGGCGTCTAGGGGCCTGGACGCCCCTATGTTTTCCTTTTTATTTTTTTAGTTTTTAATTGTGGGGGCGTCCAGGGGACTGGACGCCCCTATGTTTTCTTTTTTATTTTTGTTCATTTTTTTATGTGGGGGCGTCCAGGCGCCTGGACACCCCTATATTTTTTGAATTTTTAATAAAATAAAATGTGGGGGCGTCCAGGCGCCTGGACGCCCCAAAGCTTGGTGGTTTTCTATATAAAGGGGGCCTCACCCCCTGTTCTCTTCTACTGTTCATTCTGACGACCCATTCTCAATTCCCAATGGAGCCAGGAGGCCCGAGCCAGGGTGGAGAGAAGCGAAAACGACGGGCTTGTCGTCCGAGGAGGTCAAGGGTTCATGCCGAGGAGGCTGCCGTGGGAGAGGAGATTGCCGCGGGAGAGGAGGCGCCTCCTTTGGCTGTGGAGGGTCCTGTGGGCGCAGGCGACGCGGGAGAGGATGAGCACGACCCGGTAAGCTCCTTAGACTTCCATTCTGTTGGTTTATTAGGCTAAACAGGCGGGCGAGAGACGGTGTGGAGAAGGCTGGGGAGTGAGGGAAGGAGGCGTCCAAGGGCCTGGACGCCTCCATCCTTTCTTTTTTATTTTGTTTTGTTTTTATTATTTTGTTGGGTTATTACGTAATTAATTAAATAAAATCAAAAATGAGGAGGCGTCCACAGAGTTGGACGCCTTCATGATATGATATATTATTTTTATTTTATTATTTTTTTGTTTTGTGGTTTTGTTAAAATAAAATAAAGAAAATAAAAAGAAAGCGTCCATGGGGGGTGGACGCCTTTAAATATATATATATATATATATATATATATATATATATATATATATAATATTATGTACAGTGTTGTTGTTTATCAGTATCCATGATGCTGATGTGTTCCTTTTTGTTTGTTTTTGTGGTGTGCAGGGCGTGATGAAGAGCCGGATCAGCTGGTCCCTGGTGGTGGCAGCGTATCGTGGGCTGCCGGACTTTCAGAGGGCGTGGGTGGACGCCATGGGTTTTGGAGCTTTCCTCAGGATTGAGCCATTCCAGCTTGACCTTCCTCTCATCCAGGCGTTGAGGGAGCGGTGGCACGCGCCGAGCCGGGCGTTTCTGATGCCCTGGGGGCACATGGTGCCGACACTGGAGGACGTAGCTCGGATCACCGAGCTACGAGTTGACGGAGAGGCAGTCAGTGGGGTCACTTACCCCGATTACCGAGAGAGTGCGTTGGACCTGCTGTGGCTAGAGACGAGCGCGACTGACAGAGACAGCAGGGTAGTCGGCCGAGTGGAGATTATGGAGGCGCTCAGATTTGGTGACCCGCGCCAGCGGGTCAGCGAGACTGGAGCTGAGTTTTTGGCACGACTAGAGGGAGACGCTCGGGCAGCTTCACCCAGGACCTGAGCGAGCGAGAGCTGGTGGATCTAGACCTCCGGTGGTTCATTTTCTTTTTCCTGGGCCGCCTTCTGCTGGGGACGAAGGGGGACGGCATCCACTGCCGCTTCCTTGGGATCCTGGCGGACCTTGACAGAGTGGGGAACTATGCGTGGGGAGCGACTCTGCTTGCCCATTTGATCGCCAATCTCTCCCAGACTTCAGAGAGGGAGACGACAGTCAGCGGCTTTGCACCTTTTCTCCAGGTAAACATTTTATTTATGCATTTTACCGTAGTTAAATATGCAATTGTTCGTGCTAATGATGTATGATGGATGCAGGTGTGGAGCTACTACTACTTCCCGATGGGAAGAGCCAGACAGGGGAACAGGAGAGTCGTGCCTCTAGCGCGACGGTGGAGGCCGGTCATGGTCACGGCACCCCACGGCTACCAGCTGGCGTCGCTTCGTCGGGAGCTGAGCGAGTACCCCGAGGCTATGGTATGATGCGTATGATTTTTTTGGTATTTTTATGCATGTGACTTAATGGCAACTAACATGATGCATGTATGGTGATGCAGGTGGTGTGGAGGCCCTACCTGGGCATGGCCGATGCCGGCCAGCCTTGGGTGATAGCGGGTCATCCTCGTTTCGGGCGGGACATGTGGGTCCATTGCCTGAATGAGATCGAGCCGTTGTGGCTCAGGCTGGTTATGAGGACGTTGGGGTTAGCCCAGGAGTGGGTCGACGTAGACGAGCCGGTCCGCGTCGGGCGGAAGACCAAGGGGAAGGCAAAGATCATGGACTGGCGTACGCGCTTCCCTGCACAGTACCAGGACTGGCAGGAGGGCGGGGTCCCAGCGGTGTCCCATGTACCGGACAGCACCGACTACCTGAGACAGTATCGAGCCAGGTACGGGGAGCGTCTCTTCCTTGGTGGTGCGGCAGGGGTAAGCGTGAAATGAAAAATGTTTCCCTTTTCTATATGTATATGCATGTGACACTAATTTATATGCAATGTAGGATGCTCGTGATAACATGATTGCCGACCTTCGGGCCCAGCTGGCAGACGCCAGGCAACAATTGGTGGCCATCCGACAGGAGTTGGAGATCCTGGTGAGTCTATGCAATGCATTTTTTTTGTTTTGTGACATGGATTTCGATGCTTAGCCTCTGACTATCGTTTGTTCCATGTTTCTGCGGGCCCATCAGGCAGCGGCAGCCGGGATGGCTGGTGGAGCGGGTTCCAGTTTATGGGGCCCTCCTCCGGAGGTTTCTGCCCTTCAGGAGCAGCTGGCGTACGCGGTGGCCCAGGCTGAGGAGGCCGAGCGTGACCGCGAGGCTCGAGTGAGTGTCTGCCTGACCCCGACTCTCTTTCCAGTTGCTCTTCTTCCTTCAATGTTCTCTTATGGGTCATGTGTGCTTTGACAGGTGGCCGAGATTCGGGAGGCCCTGGCCCGTGTTGTTCGTGCCAAGCAGGAGCACGATGCTTGGGCGGCAGAGCGTGACGCCCGGATTGCGGAGCTGGAGGAGGAGCGGTGACGGGAGGCTGAGGAGCTCCCTCGCGACGTGCTGGATCTGCGGATCACCCTCGAGCTATCGAGGAGAGAGGCGATGAGAGAGAGAGAGGAGAGGGAGAGGGAGAACAGGGAGAGAAAGAGAGAGGACAGGGAGAGGGAGAGAGAGAGAGAGAGAGAGAGAGAGAGAGGACAGAGAGAGAGAGAGGGAGGACAGGAGGGCGGAGCGACTGCGAGACTGGGACAAGAGGAGGGCTCTGGAGGCCCAGTTGATGGAGCTCTGATTGAGTCTCGGCACGGCGGAGGGGAGGCTTCGGGGGAGCGAGGAGCGGTATCAGAGGGCGAAGGAGCGCAGGGCGCGACTTCGTCAGTCTGGTTCTTTCTCCATGGGCAGCTTTCTAGTTTCTTCGGCAGAGGAGCGTCGCCGCACCTTCGAGGCTGGCGTGCCACCACAGGGCGAGGCAAGCACCGCATCTCAGAGTTCGCGGAGGCCCCCTAGGGATCCCCGTCAGAGGAGGGAGGAGAGAGATGATCAGGAGGGTGGTAGCGAGAGTTAGAGAGTTGCTTGTACACCCCACCTTCCTCACTTTATGATGTATAACTGACTATTTACTTATGTGCAATGAAATGGTTCCTTTTGTCTTATGCACTTTCCCTTTTCCACGCTTCTTCTCTTGCACCGAGTTGTTTCGAGGCACGCTTCACGAGACCTTACCTTGAAAAGAAGGGAACTACACCTTGCACGGAGGGGTCCTCTTTTTTTTTCTTTTTTCTTCTTTTCTCCTTTTGGGCGCGTCTAGGCGCGGGGACGCATCTTAACTTTCAAATTCAAATTTAAAACGTCAGGCAGCCCTTCTTCTTCCGTGCCTTGCTCGCAAACGAGCCCGCCTCCCGTCGAGATTTACTCATCTATCTTCGTCTTCTTCCACTCTCAATCGATGGAGTTCGGTGGGCCAGACCATGGTGAAGGTGGAGAGGGACGAGGGACTCCTCGCCCGAGGAGGGACCCGCAAGAGCACGGAGAGGCGTCCATGGAAGAGGAAGGGCCGCTTCGGGCACCCGAGAGACCCGATGGCGCGGAGGGAGGTGAACACGGTCTGGTAGGTTCTTCGATCTCCTCCTCTTTGATTCATTTTGAGTTTTGAAGTGAGTCATGCGAGGGGGAAAAGGGTTCGGCGAGTGTTGCACTCAAATGATGGACGCGTCCTAGACAGGAGACGCGTTCTCGTTATGACGTAAGACTCCCCTTTCTTGATGCAGGACATGGCAAAGGCCCCGGGTTTGGCCGAGGAATGGGCGAGCATGGATGAGCCGAGCCATGTCAGGAAGGAGAGTCGCGGCAAGGCGAAGCTCGAGGACTGGCATATACGTCTCCCTGGACAGCAAGGGAGCGTATTGGTGCAGGACAGTGCCGACTTCCTGCGGTAGCAGAGAGAGAGTTATGTGAGACTTCCCCAAGCCGGGGATGCGCGCGACATCAACGGCTTGCGTGCCCAACTGGCAGAGGCCAGGCGGCAGCTGGCCGTCACTCAACAGGAACTGTCGATCCTGGTAAGTTAAGTACTGCATTCCTTTTTTTTAAATTTGGCGCTTAGCTGACGGCCGTTGTTTGTTTGTTCCAGCGTGCCCAGCAGACAGCGATGGTGGGAATGGCCGGCGATGCATCTTCCAACTCGTCGGCCCCTTTTCTTGAGATTGCCTCCTCCGGGAGCAACTCGCCGGTGCGGTGGCCCGTGCGGCCCGGGCGGAAGAGGAACGTAATGCCTGGGTAGCGACTGTAGCGGAGCTGTGGCGTCGTGGTGAGGAGAGGCCTTCTCCAGATATCCTGGAGTTAAGGGTCCTTCTCCAGGTGACGAGGAGAGAGGCAGAGAGAGAGAGAGAGAGAGGAGAGAAGGGTAGAGCGACAACGAGATCAGGCCAAGAGGAAGGCCTTGGAGGCCCAGGTGAGGGAGCTCCATCTAGGCCTTCAGGTCATGGTGCATAGGCTAGGAGCGATGGAGATGCGCTACGAGAGAGCGCGAGAGTTCGGGGAGCGACTCCGCCAGTCTGGCCGCTTTTCTGTTGGTGGTTTCTTCACCACGCCAGGGGAGGAGTAGCGAGCCATTGCCGTAGAGCAGGTGCCATGAGGCGAGGCAGATGCTACTGCACGAGGATCCAGAAGGCTTCTGAGGGACCCTCACCTCAGGGGAGAGGAGAGGGACACCTAGAGGGATGAGCATGACGATAATGGCGAGAGTTGGCGAGCCAGTGGACCCACCTCCTCTCTATGATTGTGGTGTCTATGACAGCTCATGTAGAATTATGAATGGAGTGATTTGATTTTCTGCTGCTTGTTTGTTCTCTTGTGCGTTCCTTCTTCCCACACTTCTTCTCATTTGCACTGTTCCCATGTGATGTGTCTGCCGAGACCCTGTACGAAACGGGGAATCGTATCTTGCTCTGATCGTCTTCCATGCGGAAATCAGTCACGGAAGTCAACAATGACAGCCCTAGCCCCTCTTTCCCGGGCGATCTTTCAACCTTTGCGGACGACCTCTACATCGTAACAGGGCATCACTAACGGTATAGGGAGGGTGTTGTCCAATCAATCACCCTGCGTGAGTGGTGAAGTGACACATGGGACCGCAGGGCAGGCGTCTTATCGCGAGGGCTGTCGTTAAAGGTGATGGAGGCAATCTTGACCCGCACTTCTCCCATTTCTATAAATACCTGTCTCTTTCGTCATCGAAGGGACATCGAGAGCCAACTTAGAGAGTACAAATTTTCACGAAAGAGAAGGAACTCAGAGTTCTAAGATCGGGATGGAGGACGAATCTTCCCATTCCACGAAGAGAAGCAGGTCCAGCGGTAGCAGTTCCAGGAAGCTCTCGGACCTCGAAGGGCACTTCAGTGAAAGGACCCAATCGCAACTCGTAAGCTGAGCTTTCCCGCCCTTTTCTCATTCTTTCTTCCGTCCTTTATTTCCTCCTTTCTTTTGACAACACCCTTCTCCATACCTTATGCACGCACAGAGTGTGATGAAATCACACATTTCATGGGAGTTAGTAGCGGCAGCATACAGGGGTCTCCCGGATTTTCAGAAGGCCAGGCTAGACGTGATGGGATTTGGTGCCTTCCTGCGAATCGAGCCGATCAAGCTCGACCTAGTCCTGATCCAAGCCTTGCGTGAAAGATGGGACCCAGTGAGTCGGGCATTCTTGATGCCCTGGGGGCACATAGTGCCCAGCCTGGAAGATGTAGCCCGAATCACGAGCCTCAAGGTGGATGGGGAGGTAGTGACCGGAGTCACTTACGCGGACTACCGAGAAGGTGCCCGGAAGCTACTGGGTTTGGATCTAGATGGACGGAAGAACAGGTCAGTAGCCAGGATATCTATCATGGAGGGATTAGGGCTCACTGATACTCGTCGACGGGACGATGAGTCCTCAGAAGAATTTGTGGACAAGATGGAAAGAGGATGTCGTGCTGTGTACTGCACAGATTTTGGCAATTGGGAAAGATCCAACATGGATTTGAGGAGATTTCTCCTCTTCTTGCTGGAAAGATTGATACTGAGCTCGAAAGGAGACGGTATCCATTGTCGTTTCCTGGAGTTGCTATCAGACCTCGAAAGAGTAGGGCACTACGCCTGGGGAGCTGCCATGCTGGCGCATTTGGTTACAGGTCTGTCCCAAGAGGCAGACCGTGAGATGACTGCGAGTGGTTTCACACCATTTATCCAGGTATTTTTGATTTTGTCTTGTTTGTTTTTTTTGTTTTTTTTTTTATTTTGTAATAGTCCACTTAAGGTACTGATGACATGTGCTAAAGCAGCTGTGGAGCTATTATTACCTCCCGATGGGGAGAGCTCGACATTGGCGACCAGTGATGGTGCCGTTAGCCAGGCGGTGGCAACCCATCATGAGTGCAGCGCCTCTAACCTACCAGCTGATGGTGCTAAGGCGCGAGCTACAGGAATTCCCTGCAGCGATGGTGGGATTTTTTTTTTACTTTTCATTTTTATTTTGTTATTTTTGTTTTTAGTTTTGACTAGCTAAACGGGTATGTACAACCTAACCTAGGTAAACTGGAGACCCTACTCAGGCATGGTCGATGTCGACCAACCATGGGTTCTAACAAGTCGTGCCTGGTTCGGACGGGAACTGTGGATGCACTGCCTGAATGAAATCGAGCCGCTTCGGCTATGATTGGTTATGAGGACTTTAGTACTGGCTCAGGAATGGGTGGATACGACTGCCCACCTCGCGTCGGGAGAAAGACACGAGGACCGGCAACCTGCATTGATTGGCGTGTGCGATTCCCTGAACAGTATGAAGATTGGCAACGGGGTGGCACAATCGTGGAATCACATGCACAGGATAGTGGAGACTACATGCGTCTGTATAAGACAATGTACGCAGAGCGGCTCCAACCCTGGGGACTTGTGGAGGTAGGTCTCCCCTTCTCTCTTGCTTTGATTTTTGTGGGAATGCTGACTTCTATGGCATGGGTGCAGGATGTCCGTGACACTATGATAGCGAGCTTGCGATCTCACCTGGCAGAGACGGAGCAACAATTGGGTGACACACGTGAAGCCTTGAGTGCCTCGGTAGGTGTACAGTGCACACTCCTAATCAAGACCCTAGATCCATGGTGTTTGGCCACTAACTATCACATGTGTGGCCATAGCGCGCCCAGATTGACGCGGCCTCCTCAGCGATGGGAGTGGGTGGCGTCTCTAGCTTATGGGTCCCCACCTCAGAACTTGATTTGCTTCACGAGCAACTCGCTCGTGCTACACAGCGTGCCACGGAGGCAGAAGGGATGCTCTCTATACAGGTAAGAGTCTCAGTGTTGAGTTCTCCTTGTTTATGCCTTGCCGCATATCTAAGATGGTATATCTGGCAGGAAAAGGAGACGCAAGAGTCACTTGCCCAAGCTGCGCAGAGGGAGGCTAGAATAGTAGAGCTGGAGGAGGAACATCGACGTCGTCCAGATGATGACTCTTCTAGGGATGCCATAGAGTTTAGGATCACTCTCCAGTTGGAGAGGGAAGACCGTGAGAGAGAAAGAGACAGGGAGAGAGAAAGAGCCGACAGATTGGCTGAAAGGGAGGAACAAAGGGCCATGGAGGCCCAGCTGTTCGAACTCCGAACCAGCCTTGGTCTTGCTGAACAATGGCTGAGAGATGGTGAGGAGCGCTACCGAAGAGCACGAGAGCGTGGCTTTCGTGTTAGTAGCTTTTTTGCTCCCCCCACGGATCAACGTCGGGGTGTGGGAATAGGAAGAGGAGTACAGAGCGGTAGGAGTACCGCTTTTCGTAGTTGGGTAGCACCCTTGAGAGCGTTTTGTCCGGAGAGTAGCGGGACGAGTAATGCAGAGAGAGAGGTGGAACTTGATGTAAATTTTTTTATTTTAGAAAGGAATAAAATGTTTGATTCTTGGATTCTTACCTCTTTCTTGCTTTCTCAAATTCCTACATACATCACTTAAACAAACAAGTTAGAATATCTGCTCTGACTTGGCCCCTTGCCCAATATGCGAGGTTTGTTTTGATCTGTCCTTGATAACGGGTCAAGGGGCCAAGCTTTTATTAACGAAGGCAAGGGAAAGATGTGGTGATGATGAATGCGACAGACAAGCACACGAATGCAAGCGAGATTAAAAAGTGAAATGCGGCATACAAATGTAATCATGCAAAATTGATTTGATTTTCTTTTTATATTTAGCATTTTTTGTTGTTTTGTTATATTCAATTTTTTTGTTTGCAAATATGTACATTTTCTCTTTTCTTTTCTTTTTTTTTTTTTTTATCATTTCATTTTTTTTTACTAACGCCTGGCAAGCATTCAAATGGCACCTAACCTACATGAGAACAGGGGTTTCTTACTAACCTCCCAGGAATCCTAAGTGCACATCTAGGTTGATTTGGGCCTCTGGACCCCTCGAATGATAGTCCCGCCGGCTAAGACTTACCCTGATGACAATACCGTCATGCCATGCTTAGGCTCCCAGTCGCTTCCGACCACAGGGATTCACCCAAAAGGTTTTCGAGGTAAATGATTTGCCCGACCCGGGTCTATTTCCTCACAACTCTAGACGGTATATGATGGAACACCCTGGAACCCTAACGACCAACTGCGCGACGCTGACCCGGAATCAGACGCCGTCGCACCCATAGGTGACGCGCTTGCATTGGCTTAAGCCCAAGGTTAAATAAGAAGACATCAAGGTGGTAAACAGGGGTTTTGACCGGCCAGAAACACAGAGACTCCTTCGCAGCGATAGCTTTTGCTTTTCAAAGTAGGCAACCATACGTGTGTATTAAAATAAGGTCGCAGACCTTGGCGGGTTTTACCCTTCAGAAACTCCTTCTAGCTTTCATCTTCAAAGGAAGAAGGAAGAGTGTATGGGGTAAACCTCCTGAGAGGACCGGCAGAACCATTAACCCGGTAAGCCAATAAGGGCCCATTAACTTTCCTCTTTCGGACAACTTCGGACCAAATCTCGAGCATTTACATTCCATAACTCCTTTTGTGGATTTAGACTTTTTGCCTTGAGGGATTTCATTTATCGCATCAGGCACGGTCACGACCAGGCTTTTCTCTTGATTTTGATTTTGTGTTTCTTTTTGCGAGGGAGATATAGTTTGACGTTGTGGGCTCCCTTTTGTATGCCTACGGGGACACTGCCCTCTTCTCGTGCTCTGATCGATGCTCGAGGAAATGGATCCTACTCTTGCCTTAAGGGGCTTGAGTTTTGGTTTCTCATGCTCAGCGTTTTAAGGGCGCTGACTGTCTCATTTGGTCGAAGAGAAAAGAATAAAGATTACAGCTTCCGGAGATCTTCTGGGTGAGGCCCCACTGTCAGTGATGCTACCAACTTTTTTGGATAAAATACGTGAGTACATGTTGCTTCCTTTGAGCGTGCATTGGCCGATGTGGCCGGACAGGGATCTCCACGATTCTTGCAAACCAAGACCCGATGCCTACCAAGCCTTAATGAGCCCTATCCTAACATGGAGGTTGGATGCAGCGACTTAACTACATGGTGACCACCAGGCATCGGCATTTTAGATTATATATTTTTTTAGTGATTTTCAATATTTGTTTTTGATGTTTTTGTCTTTCATCATTTTTTTTTGACGTTTTGGCACTACGCTAGGGTAGTACTTTTTAAGATAAAGCTCATTCCAAGGGTGGGATAACTCAGTCCCTTCGGCGTTGACTAGCTTGTAGGCGTTGCCAGGGTACACGGCTTGAATTACAAATGGTCCTTCCCAATTGGGTTGGAGCTTAGAACGCGGCCCTCCAGGTTTGACAAAAATTCTTTTCACGACCATCTCACTGACTTTAAATTTTCTCTCAACGACTTTCTTTTGGTAAAAGCGAGCGAGTCTATTTTGATACACACGCGCATGCTCGGCAGCGGCCAGCCGCTTCTCGCCTAAGAGTTCCAACTGGGTAAGGAGTGAATTGTGACGTTCGTCGAGGGAAAATTCATCATCCAATTGTACTCTGAGAGAAGGGATCAGAGTCTCATACAGGACTACCGCTTCCGTCCCATAAGTAAGGGCAAACGGAGTCTACCCGGTGGGGGTATGGATTGAAGTGCGATAGGCCCATAGAGCTTCGATAAGCTTTTCTGGCCAGTCTGAAAACTTACTGGACTCGCAGGTTTTCTTGATGATTTTGATCAATGTTTTATTGGTGGCCTCCGTTTGGCCATTACCTTGTGGGTAATAAGGTGATGAATGATGCAATGCAATTGCGTACCTTTTGCAGAGGTCCTGAAGGTCCTAAGAAATGAACTGTAGCCCATTGTCTGTGACGATTGTGCTTGGGACGCCGAACCTGGCGAGGATGTTCTTCATGATGAACTTGCAGACTGTTGACGCCTTGATTTTCGCGTAAGCTTCGGCTTCGGCCCATTTGGTGAAGTATTCCGTCGCAGTAAGGATGAAAGATTTCTACTTGGTGAGGGAATTGGGATCACCTAGGGGACCGATGATGTCGAATGCCCACATGGAGAAAGGCCATGGGGAGGATATTGGGTGAAGTGAGGAAGAGGGTGAATGTATTTTATCGGCGTGAAGTTGACACTTGACACACCTACGGACATACATGGCACAATCCTCTTCCATAGTGGGCCAGTAAAAGTCTTGCCTAATGATCTTCTTGGCGAGCACTTGGTTATTCACGTGGCCACCGCACACACCCGAGTGTGCTTCCTCTACGCATTTCCAAACCTCATTGTCGTCAAGACACCTTAACAGAACGCCAGTAAGGCTCCTCCTATAGAGTAGACGTCCAACCAATGTGTATTTCTGAGCCACCCTTCTTATGGCTTTCTTATCTTCTGTGGTGGCTCCTTCAGGATAAGACTGATCTTTACAGTATTTGACAATTTCATAGAACCATGGTTTCTCCTCGTCGGCCAGCTCTTCTTTGACTTCTGCCAGCATGATCTCCCTCTTCTCAAGGATTTCTCCCTTCTGGATCTTCTGTAGGACTCGTTCCTTGATCTTTAAGAGGTAAGGGTCCTGAACGGCAGGGACAAGACGCTTGTAGAGAATGACGGATCTAAACCATGCACCTAAAGGGAATTTGAAGGATGACGCCAAGGAGGCGAGGGCATCGGCCAGAATGTTCTGTTCACGAGGAACATGGACAAAGATCAGCTTGGTGAATAATTTGGCATAGGCAGAGACCAGCTCCTGATAGGGTTTGAGCTTGGGATCGAGGGTGCGATATTTGGTAAGCACCTGGCGGAGAACAAGTTGACTATCACCCACGACTCGCAACTCAGTGATATAGAAAGAACGGGCTAATTCCAGGCCAGCTAGAAGAGCCTCGTATTCAGTGATGTTGTTGGTGACTGGGAACGCGAGCTGAAATGCCTCTGGGATGGTAACGCCTTCAGGCGTTAGAAGGACAATGCCGATACCCTTCCCTTGAGAATTTAGAGCTCCATCAAAATATAATGTCCACATTGGCTTGTCAGACTGAGTGACGGACATTAGTTCCTCATCTGGAAACTCTGATTGGACAGGATCGAACTTGGGAAGAGGATGGTGGGCGAGATGCTCGGCTATGGCATAGCCTTTAATCACCTTTTACTGGATATAAGTGATGTCAAATTGAGAGAGGAAACTCTGTCAGCGTGCTAGCCTATCAGTAAGGACGGATTTCTCCAGAAGAAACTTGATAGGGTTCATGCGAGCAATCAAGTGGACCTCATGAGCCTAGAAGTAGTGCTTCAATTTCTACACTACCCAAACGAGGGCAGCACAGGTTTACTCCATGACTGTGTACTTCTGCTCACAGGGATTGAGAAGTTTGGACAAGTAATAGGTTGCCCGTTCCTTGCCTTCTTCATCAGCTTGTGCGAGGACAGCTCCCACGGAGTCGTCCAAGACTGAGATGTAGAGGATCAGAGGTTTTTCTGATTTGGGTGGAATGAGAACGAGTGGACTAGTCAGATATTCCTTTAACCCTTCAAAAGCTTTTTGGCATTTAGAATCCCAGTGAAATTCTACTCCTGGCTTGGTCAACTCATAGAAAGGTCTACACCTTTGTGAGTGCTGAGACACAAACCGACGAATAAACTGTAACCTCCCGATTAAACCTCGGACTTCTCTCAAATTCTTGGGAGGCAGCATATCCCTGCTGGCCTTAGCTTTGTCGGGATCTATCTCGATCCCTCTTTTACTCACAATGAAGCCCAGTAATTTGCCCGATGATACACCAAACACACACTTCTTCAGGTTCATTTTCAATTGGAACTCCCTTGATCTCTGCAAGACCTTAGCCAAAACCCTTGGATGTTCCATCCTAGTCCTTGATTTCACCAATAGATCATCCACATACACCTCCAGATATATGTGCATCATGTCGTGAAATATGGCCATCATAGCTCTTTGGTAAGTAGCTCCAGCATTCTTTAACCCAAACGACATGACCACGTAACAATATATTCCCCAAGGTGTAGTGAATGATGTCTTCTCTTGATCCTCTTCTGCCAAACGAATTTGATTATATCCTGAAAATCCATCCATAAATGAGAGAGTTTCATAGCCTGATGTGTTGTTGATTAACACATCAATGTGAGGCAAGGGAAAATCATCCTTTGGACATGCGCGGTTAAGGTCCCGGAAGTCGATGCAAATCCTGACTTTCCCATCTTTCTTCATGACCGGGATAATGTTTGCCACCCACTGAGGATAAAGGACGACTCTAATAAACCTGGCTTTATGGAGCTTGTCGACTTCTTCTTTTATTTTCAAAGCCATTTGAGGGTGGAAACGTCTTAACCTTTATTTTACCGAGACGGACCCTGGTTTTAGGGTTAAACGGTGTTCGACCAGGGTTGAATCCAGCCCTGGCATATCCTCGTAGCTCCATGCAAACGTGTCCTTATATTCCTTGAGAACTTTAATTAATGCCTCTTCTTCAGAGGGTGGTAGATTATCACTTATGAGGATGATCCTAGAGTCTTCCTCAGTTCCCAAGTTGACTTCTTTGGTGGACTCTTCTACGGCGATTGACGGCTCGTCGAATCTCCTTATTCCACTAGCATATGCGCCAGCCGCATCCTCATGTTCTTCACCCTCATCTTCGGTAGGGTATTCTTCATCCGTGATCTCGTAGACTCCATACCCCTCATCAATTGCACAGTTGCCCTCACATTCTATTTCCGGTAGCTGGATGGGATTTTCTAGCAACTGAGGGATGGCAAGAAGGGCTTGACACCTGGCGGCTAAATCCAGAAGAAATCGACGAGGGATCTGCCTACCCTTGGATTTCTTCCTAGGTACTACCTTTGACTTATTATTCCTAGATTGACTGACATTATTTATAGAAGAAGAGAAAGATGAAGAGGATGGTGAAGAATGTACAGGGAAAGACCCCTCAGAGGAGGGGTAGAAAAGGTCGCTCATCGGACCTTGGACGGGTGGTCCGCAGGGCGGGACGCACCCGTGGGAGATGTAGGAGGTTTCCTCAACGAGGATGTGTTGTTGAGGAGTTTGGAAATTGACGTTTTTTTTTTCGTTTTCATTTTTGATGACAAAACAGTGAAAAGAGATCAGAGGAGAGAGAAAAGTGGTTATGGCTAGAGGATTGGGAGGCTCGTAGAGCAGATCATGATTGAAGACCTGGCGCGGGTTGAGAAACCCGCGCAGGTATGTAAGTAGAGAGGGGGATCTGGGAAGGTCATCAGACAATCGTCTGGCCCAGGAAGATGACAGCAACAAAGGCTGTGACGAGTGAATGGAGAAGATGACGGCTAATGAGTCGTCGGTGGTGATGGTGATGGCGGATGAAGATCCGCTGGTGACAGGGTCCTTCTGGCGAGGACGAGGATAGTTTGGAACCTTGGCAACAGTAATGATATTTTCTGGCATTCTGGAGATCAATGGCGGTCCTTCAATCCGTGGAGGCGAGAACATCCTTTCCAATGCAACGGAAACATTCCGTATATCAAACCACTTGTCCCATTCACATGCTGGATCTTTGATCTTGCCTCTTTTGGTGACCCTCGGATATTTTTCAGCCGAATATACAGCATGTGGTCCCCCATGTGCTTCTTGCGGGTAATCTCCCATCTGAACAATGGGCCCTTTGTTGAAGTGGTTTGATAGGGTCCATGTGAGGGGCTTCCAATCCGCCTTGAATGGTCCTTTGAAGCCTAGGCCAAACCTGCGGTTCGGCCTAATCTCCTTTGGTGGTTTCAACCTACCTTGCAGCTGTGCGCCCAGACCTTTGTCCTGTTGATAGCCGATGTTCCTCATAATCTCCCAACCTTTGGAGTGAAAAGGGAGATATGGCGTTGTTGCCTTGATCGGCTTCTTTGATGCTAGCGGAATGTGAGATGAATCACATACGTCCAGCAATGACAATATGGGCCGATGAGACGGCCAAACAGAGGGCAGAGAGGTGTTGATAGCATCCACCGTGTGAAGGACAGGTGTGCTGACCACTTTAATAATTCTTCCATTGTAAGGAAACTTCAAGCACTGATGGTTGATGGAAGGCACAGCATCTATGGCTTCAATGTAAGGGTGACCCAGTATGGCCTTGAATGTGGGGTCCATGTCGAGGACAAGGAATTCCGTGGGGACTGACATAGGACCTAGCTCTACCCTCAGAATAATCATCCCTTGCGGCGGCCTTTTGCTATTGTCATAAGCCGTGACCGTGATTGAAGAAGGTCTTATCTGTTCCTGTTCGACCCCACACAACTGAAGGGTGCTCATGGAGATCACATTTATGGACGCACCCGTGTCTACAAGGCATGGGTTTATGGATACCCCATTAATTTTTATTGAAAAACACAATGCATATTTCTGAGCTTCCTTGGGAGTGAGCTCGTAGTTGTGGAACATGATGGCCGGTTGCGCGTCCGTTGGGGTCAGGACGGCAGAAATCTTTTCTACAGGGAGGTCCTCATTCACCATGACCTTTTGAAGATACTCCATTAAGGCTTCCTGATGGGATGTGGATCTCTGAAGCAGCTCCAAGATGGAGATCCGAGCAGGCGTCTTGTCCAAGTGTTTCAACAGATCATACTGTGTTCCAGGGATAGATCTTTCCGGTTGTTCTCCATCGTCCCTCTCCAGCTGAGACTGCTCGGGATTCGGACTGTTCTGGGGGAAAACCCTGTGGAAAATCCTTCCACTCCGGAGCACCATTGCCTGCGGCTTTTGTACCTCTATAGGGGTAGCAGTGGATTTTAACAGAGGTTTGAGGGGTAGTGGTGGAGGGATGGTTGATGAAGCAGGGGTGATGATGGGAGCATGGATTCTGATGAGGGATTTGTTAAGTGGAGGCATGGTGGAGGTAGAGGGGATATCGCACGGGTTATGAAGGATAAGGGGTCTGGAAGGTGGAGGTGGAGGCAAAGTGGAAGTGGGTAGGGTTTGAAGCGGGTAATGGTTTTGAGATGGATGGTGGGTGATGAGTGGTTTTGAAGGCATTGGCGGTGGTATGGTGGAGACAGGCGGGGTTACGTACGGTGGACGGGTGATAAGGGGCTTAGAAGGCATAGGGGAAAATGCAGTAGAGGCGGATGGTAAAGTGGGGGAGTGAGAGAAGATGAGAGGGTGTGAGGGCGTAATGAATGGTGTTGGCTGATAGGTCATTGGGGTGCGAATAAGAGGGCGTGATGGCAGTGGAAATGGTGAAGGCGGTACTGATGCAGGTTGATGAGAGAGAGGTGCTACCCGGGCAAGGCGAGGGGGTTGCATGACGATAGAGTTGGCGGTAGAAAGAATAGAGGTACTTTCTGGGTGCCACACCTGCTCTCTCCCGACTTCCGGGAAGGAGGAGATGGGGTTGACCTGATGATTGGGCTGTTGGTGCTCCGGTAATGGATTCTGGATTATGCCCATGTTGGGCTGTTGTGGTTGGGCCTGCTGAGGCTGCTGTTGTTGTTGTGGTTGTTACTGTGGCTGCTGTTGTAACTGCTGCTGTTGTTGCTGGAACTGTGGCCTAGGAGGAGGTCTCCAAGCCTTGAGAGTGGTGACGTATCGCTTCATTTCATCCCAGTCAATTCCACCTTCATCATTCGTGTCGTGGATGTAATCTTTGAACTGGAAGCAGTTGTCTACTGTGTGTCCTGGCTGCCTGTGATAGATGCAGTATCTGGAGGTATCAACATTCGGGGGCCACACGGGCCTTTCCCTGGGTAGGACGAGAGTGTTTGAGGTCATGAGGGCGTTGAAAATATCCGCCAGAGTTTTTGGCAATGGTGGGTAATAGGCTCTCTTGGGACCAATCGGCCTCCTTTGTTGCTGTGGGGGACCGTAATTTCCTGGGGGTGGAACTTGGTTGTACTGAAGTGGTGGTTGTTGTTGCTGGGGTCGAGGTTGTTGCTAGGGTTGAAGTAGTTGAGGCATGTTGTTCTGAGGTGGATCGTTTTTGGGTGGAGGACGAGAGGGGAAAGGACCTGGTTGGAGGGGAAGTTGAGGCATTTGTGGAACCTTGGGCTGGCTGCATAGTTGGCGTTGTTGACCGCACTCACTTGCTCATTTGTTACGACCCCTTCTGTTGCTCCACCTGGGACACCAGTGCCTGTCTTTCTGACCACCTTGGGCTTCGGCGGCTCAAACATGTTCATAATGGGGGAGTCTTTTAACTGGGTCTGGATGTACCGGGCTCTCTCATAGAGCTCTTCCATGGTGGTGAGCTTGTTCATGGCCAAGACATGCCTGAACTGTGGGGTGGCATTGGACACAATCATCTTCACTTATTCAGGTTCCGAGAGGGTATCTCTTATCCTTTCTGCCAGAGACCTCCATCTATCAGCATAGCGGACAAAATCTTCGTCGGGCTTCATTTTCTCGGCAACTAGGTCGGTGATGGAAAGAGAGGGACCGACCCTATCCCGATACTTTTGCAAGAACCTTCTCTGGATTGTTTCAAAATTCTCGGCCTCGCGGGGCTCCAAAGAATAGAACCACTCTAGCGCAGGACCGTCCAATGATCTCCGAAAGAGGTATGCCAAGGATCTCTGGTCGTTTTGCCAATAGGAGGACTCATACATGAAATCCTTGAGGTGAATGAAGGGGTTGCCAGTGCCATTGTACCTGCGGTATGTGGGCATTTCGGAGGGAGGAAGATGGATGACCGGAAGGATTGGCAAAGCAACCTCTGGAGTGGCTTTCACGTCCACCATTTTCTTCAAATTTTGAAACTATTCGTCCATTCTATTGAACTGGTTGAGGAGCGATTGGGCGAGCTCCTCGGGAGGTGAAGGTGGCACTTGCCACTGGGGAGGAAAATGTCTCCCGGAGACTTGAGGGGGGAACCCCGAATGACAGGGAGCTGCCGGGCCGCCGACAGTTGGCCCCGGCTGAAGCGGTATGTGGGGAACAACGGGGGTTTGAGATTGCGAAGGGAACTGGAACGAGGGTGGTTATTGGCTCGCTTGCCCTTGAAGCGAGGGAGATTGGATGGCTTGCGCCAGTGAAGGAGATGGAATGGCCTGCACCGATTCTTGGAGAGGTGCGATGGCCGGAGTTGATTCCTGGGGGGCGGGAAAAACAGATTTCCCCTTCAGAATGGCCTGCAGGGCCCAGAGCTATTCAGAGGTAAGCTCCGTGTTGGCGAGGACACCCAGCAAATAGGAGATGTCCTGTGGTGGGGACATGTCCCCTGCAATAACCTGCACCTCATGTGAGGGCTCATAAGAAGGACCTGCGTCCATAGCATGGACTCGCGGCTCGACTGACTCACCACGACTAGGGTGGTTTTCCTCAAAAGACTCGTGAGCCATGCTCACAGTTTTCCCGAAACGTAAAAATATACACTAGCAAGCAAATAGCAGAGATTATCAAACAAGTGGATGCCTTTACGCCCTTTTTTGTGTTTTGATTTTGATGATTTTTTTTGTGTTTTTAACCAGATCTGAAGTTCACACAAAATAGGGACCCTAGTTCGTTTTTGTTTCACCGCTGTGTCAGCTAGGGGCTCTCGTCTCACCACGAATGGGTCGACTAACTCTGAGGAACTTCAAAGGTACAACCAGCCCAGTGAACGAAGAGGAGATTCTTCGATGTCCGGGACTTACAGAGGTCCCAGTGGAGGAGATTCTAGTCCGTCGAGAGAAATTCCCGAATGGAGAGTCCTTCCTTCACCGAGAGGGGGTGATCCTTAGAAAAAATGAAAAAGAATAAAAAAGTGGGATGGATGTATGCAATGAAATGTTGACAGATATATGGAGCACAACAGAACAATGAAACAATCAAGATATAACAACACACAAGAGATAGTAAAGCAAATCACAAGAAATTGCAAGGGTAACTGAAAGAAAGCAACAGAAGTCCCACCGTGATCGCCAATCTGTGAGCGACGTCACGCGGTTTGAGAAATGAAAATGCGGAGCGCGCGGGCTCGTTTTGTTTGCTGCAACACAGAAATAAGAGAAAAGAGAAGGGGCCACCACGGGAGATTGCTCCGGCGGGGCGAGCGGGACAAATGCAATATAGCAAGATGTGGGGGTTAAACGGCCATAGCGGGAAGTGACTCGCCGCGGCCTCGGGGGGACGGGAATGGTGCAGAAATCAAATAGCAAGAATTGAAACGGCCATTGCGGGAAGTGACTCGCCGCGGCCTCGAGAGTATAGCAGATATAGCAGCAATTCAATATATACAAGAGAAAGGACAGAATTCAAACGGCCATTGCGGGAAGTGACTCGCCGCGGCCCCGAGAATATGAGCAGATAAGAATATAACATGATATCAAGAGAATATAAAGAACGGGAGTTTAAACGGCCATTGGGGAAGTGACTCGCCGTGGTCTCGAGAATATGAGCAGATAAGAATATAACAGAATATAAGGATAATATAAAGAACGGGAATTTAAACGGCCATTGGGGAAGTGACTCGCCGCGGCCTCGAGAATATGAGCAGATAAGAATATAACAAAATATAAAGAGAATATAAGAATGGGAATTTAAAAGGCCATTGGGGAAGTGACTCGCCGCGACCTCGAGAATATGATGTGATCGCCAGGGGCCAAAGACCCCAAAATAAGGAAATGATAGCGCCTACCTCACTAGCAGGAAGTGGCGGGTTGCTTCTTCCTCCCCCTTCGGCCGGCCGACGGAGAGGGCTTTCCTTAGTTACCCTTGCAAAATAACAGACAGTGGGTAAACAGAATTAGAAAATGACGGTGTAGTATCAATCCCTTGCGAAGAAAATAACAAAATCGTGACAGAACACACACCTGGTTGGTGTGGTTTTAAACCCCTCTCGGACTCGAGTAGGAGAAAAGTGCGATGATGAATGCAAGAAGTATATAAGAGAAGGTGCCCTTATGAAGGGAGATAGAGGATGTGAAATGATGAATGTAAAGAACTACGGAGAAGAAGGGGGAGAGAATTGGCTTATTGGATGTGCCGATGGTGAGATCCGGCGGAGCTTCGGCAGCATAGGGACGACGTGGAAGCGCGGTGGACGAAGATGACCTTCCTCTCGCGAGCGCGGGCACCCGAGAAGCTGGTAGAACCTCCCCCTACAAAAGACCCCACGGATTAGAAATGACTCCGGTAGCCTCTAGGCTCCGGCAGTCTATCGGACCTCTTAGAAGCTCTCCTCGGACTGAGGGGGGGTCTCTATTTATAGGGCTCCGGAGGATGGAGGCGTCCAGGACCCTGGACGCCTTCATCAGAGCAAAAATTATATTTTATTCTAATTTTATTTATTTATTTTGAATATTTTCAAGGAGGCGTCCAGGCAACTGGACGCCTCCATAAAAGCCCACCAAACCCCCGCCGAAAGCCGTGTTGAGTTATGGTTTTGATGACTGTTGTGTTTGTCAAGTTATGGTTTTGATGATAACTAAACTTAATGTGTGCTTTAATGATGATAACTAAACATGTGGTTGATTACACATGTTCTTGATGATTGTGTTCATTCATCCTGTTGTTTATGTTGGGTTTGCAAGAGGCAAGAGGTTTCATAACCTCTTTAATATGAACAAGTATGGTATTAACCCTGACTATTTTACTTGCAAGATTAAACTCATGGTAGTCACCTGGTAAACCAAACGTGTGAATAAGCACCCTGCTCCTCTGTAATTCAAAACAGGTGACATATATCATTTACTGTCAAGAGACTTTGGTAAGATACTCACCTTTTTGAAGCTTCATGTTTTAAACCATCAATTTCACCCCATGTCAAATTTGTGTTAATGAATCCTTCCATGTGTTAATTCGAGTATAAACCAACTTGTAATTAACTATAACACAAGCCCATTTCAATCATCAAACAAATGGATAGCTTCAAGTGAGCTAACACTTGACTTTTGCAGGATTGGAGATTGGCGGTCGACCTGTGGACCCTTGGCGGTCGACCTAAAATAACAGAACTGAAATCTAGGAATCTGTAAACCTGGCGGTCGACCGCCAGAAGCTAGCGGTCGACCTATTTTCCCAACAGCCAAATGGCTACAGGACGGCCCCTGGCGGTCGACCGCTGGACTCTGCAGGTCGACCGCCAGCCCCGAGCTGCCAACAATTGTTGACTTTTTATCATTTCGAGAAAAGCCATTTCTCTTGGATTTCTTTAATCCAAAAGGCACCAAACCTGCCACAAATTGTGGATCTGGTCTGGGAGTGTCCAAGGACCATTCCAAGTATTATAAAACATACACAAGAGGGGTTAGAAACCCTCATGCTCCAAGGGGGATCAAGGGAGAACAAGTGTGGCTGAAGGAGGAGATCCACGGGTACTGTAGCACCTGCGTGAATAGTGCTTCGAGCCAGATTTCTTCATCCATCAAAGGTGTTTCAAGGTTAGATCTGAAGCTATCTACCTCCAAGAAGGTGGAGAAATAATCAAGGTTCAAGTTGCATCCATCATCCCCTTCATCAACTCAAAGAGGATTCAAGGAAGGTGATTCAAGGGGCTGAAGATTCAAGGTCCATTTGAAGCCATCAACTTCCAATGAATTGAAGGAGCAAGCAACCAACAAAGAGAGATCAAGGGGAGACCATCAAGCACCATTTGAAGCCAAGGAACTTCCAATCAAGAGGAGAAGCAAGCAAGCAAGTAAGACATCCAAGGGGATTCAAGTGGAGATCAAGAGGAGGTGTTCAAGTGAAGATTGAAGAGATGTTCAAGATCCGTAACATGCATTCAAGGGGAACCCAAAAAAGGAGTTTTCTAAACTAAGCCTCATCATATTTATGTTTTGGGTATTGTATTTGTGTTCATCATAAACTGAAGAATCTGTGTGTGTGTGTGTGGATCGTGTTGGATCCGTGGTCGTGTGTGTGTGTTGTTTTTGATTCTTGTGTGGGTATGTCTTCTTAGATCTACGTGTGTTGTGTGGTTTTATTCAGATCATAGTATTTGTGTGTGGATAGCTGCTTTTGTCGCAGCGTTTGTTGTGATCCGGTTGTCAGATCGTGTTGGAGACATTGTCTCCGTGTGTGTGTGTATTGGGGCGCGTCCCCGTGTGTGTGTGCAGGTGTCGTCCTACGTGTGTGGTTGGACCGTCATCTCCGTTTGGGGATTTATCCCCGAGTGAAGCCTCACCGGGTTTGGTGAGGGGTGGACGTAGGATTGCCGTCGTTGCATCCGAACCACCTTAAAAACTATTGTGCATTGTGTGTTTTTGTATGGTTTGTTTGTTTTCATTGTTTGGTCGTGTGGGATCGGTGAGTTTGAGAGAATTGTTTAACAACTTTCAACTTCCTAATTATCGTTTATCACATATTTTGTAAAAAGCTAATAGTTTTCTTTAAAATTGGTAAACACCCAATTCACCCCCCCCCCTCTTGGGTGTCATTGATCGCGGGACTTCAAGCCGCACGCGGTTTGGCATAACGCGTGATTTTGATCGGCGCCCGTGATTCATGAGTGGGCGCATCTAGTTGGCAGGACGTCTTCACAATTTGGATTTTTCCTCACACGACAAACCGACTGGCGGTCGGGGGGGCCCCGTGGGCAAGTTGATGGAGGCGTCCAGGGGACTGGACGCCTCCATAAATATATTATTTTGTTTTGTTTTTTTATCATTATTAATATTATTTATTTTTTATTATTTTGTTTTTTATGGAGGCGTCCAGGGGCCTGGACGCCTCCATTAATTTATTATATTTTTATGTATTTTTTGTCTTTTTATATATATTAAAGTCATGGAGGCGTCCAAGGGCCTGGACGCCTCCATAAAGACCCCCCCGGGTCCCCTGAAAAGGCGTCGGCAGCCACCTGCCAGACATTCTTCCTGGTTTCGAAACCTTCCGATGCATCCGATTGGTGTTGATGCCGTCCGAATGCCGCAACGAGATGATTTTCGGATGCCGAAAAGGCGGAAGAAGACTCAAGAATAGGAAGCACTCAGACGATTCAAAATGCAAAAGCCGATGCGGGGCGTCGTATAGTAATATAAGATTTTCTCAGGAGACGTCAGGAATAGCGTGTCTACAGGCGACCTTCAAACGGTCTCTGATAACATGCATGTTCTTTGACGATTCTGAGATAAGATCTGGTTCGAGCCATTGCTTCTCACCAATTTCTTCCCAACAAAGAGGAGATCTACAACTCCTGCCATATAAGGCCTCAAATGGTGCCATCTGAATGCTGGATTGGTAACTATTATTGTATGCAAATTCAATCAAAGGTAAATGTTCATGCCAATTGCCTCCAAAATCAATTATACATGCTTTCAACATGTCTTCAACAATCTGGTTTGCTCTCTCAGTCTGTCCATCAGTCTGAGGGTGAAAAGCTGTATTGAAGTTCAAACAAGTGCCTAATGATGATTGCAGTCCTTTCCAAAAGTGAGATGTAAACCTGGGGTCTCTGTCAGATATGATGGACACATGCACTCCATGCAATCTTATTACTTCCTTTATATACAGAGCAGCCAAAATATCCACGGTCCACCTTGACTTAATAGGTAAAAAGTGTGCAGACTTTGTCAGTCGATCAATGATCACCCAAATTCCATCAAGGCCTCCTCGTGTTCGGGGTAAACCCATAATAAAATCCATACCAACACTTTTCCACTTCCATTGTGGTATTTCGAGAGGTTTTAACTTCCCAGCAGGTCTAAAATGCTCTGCTTTAACTTGTTGACATACTAAACACCTGCTCACAAAATCGGCCACTTCCCTCTTCATGTTCGGCCACCAGAAAGTCCTCTTCAAATCTCTGTACATCTTTGTAGCTCCTGGGTGTATAGTATACTTAGATCTGTGCGCTTCTTCAAGAATCTTTTTCTTTATTTCCATGGAATCAAGGACACATGTTCTCCCTCGAAACAACAATCTCCCATCATTAGCTAACATAAAATCTGGTCGATTAGCCATCTGTTCTTTAATTCCAATGAGCACATGGTCATTATCCTGCAACTGCTTAATTTCTGCTAACAATTCTGAACGAAGCTGGACATGAGCCACCAAGATCCGATCTTCCTTTTCTGTAATATCTAAATTGGAAAACTATTCTAACAACTTCCCCTCTTGAATCATCAAACTGGCTAGCCTAGCTGTTAGCTTCCTGCTTAAAGCATCTGCTACAACATTCCCCTTTCCGGGATGATATTCAATGGAGAAGTCAAAATCCTTTAAGTACTCTAACCACCTTCTCTGTCTCATATTCAACTCCTTCTGAGAAAATAAGTATTTTAAGCTCTTATGGTCTGAGTACACGGTGAAAGTTTCTCCATAAAGATAATGCCTCCATATCTTAAGAGCAAACACAACCGCTGCTAACTCCAGATCATGCATAGGGTAATTCCCTTCATGTTTTCTCAACTGCCTGGAGGAAGAAGCTATCACCTTCCATCATTGCATCAATACGCAACCTAAACTGATTCCTGAAGCATCGGTATAAACTTCAAAACCTCCTTCTCCTAAGGGTAAGGCCAAAACTGGGGCAGTGGTCAAACACTCCTTCAAAGTCTGAAAACTCTTTTCACAATCATCCGTCCATTCAAAACAATTCTCCTTACGAGTTAACCTTGTCAAGGGCACTGCAATCTTGGAAAAATTCTTGATGAACCTTCGATAATAGCCTGCCAAGCTTAAGAAGCTTCTGATCTCAGTTACATTCACAGGTCTTTCCCAATTACGTACAGCCTCAACTTTAGAAGGGTCTACTGCGATTCCCTCTTTAGAAATAATGTGGCCCAGAAAAGATACCTCTTGCAACCAGAACTCACATTTACTAAACTTGGCGTATAGCTGATGCTCTTTTAATATTTGCAACGCCATTCTTAAGTGTTGTTCATGCTCCTCCTTGCTCCTTGAATATATCAGAAAATCATCGATAAATACCACGACCCACTGATCCAAGTAGGGCCGAAACACACTATTCATTAGCTGCATAAAAGTTACAGGAGCATTTGTTAGTCCAAACGGTATCACCACAAATTCAAAATGCCCATACCTGCTACGGAATGTCGTCTTAAAAATATCTTCATCTTTTATCCTCAACTGATGATACCCAGATCTGAGATCGATCTTTGAGAAATACTGGGCTCCTGATATCTGATCAAATAATTCATCGATCCTTGGTAATGGGTACTTTTTCTTCACGGTGAGCTGATTCAACTGACGATAATCGATACACAGCCTTAAAGAACCATCTTTCTATCTTACAAAAAGAACAGGAGCACCCCACGGGGAAGTACTCGGATGAATGAACCCTCTTTCTAGCAAGTCTAACAACTGCACCTTCAGTTCTCTTAACTCAGCCGGGGACATACGGTAGGGAGCTCTCGAAATAGGCGAGGCGCCAGGAATCAGGTCAATAGAGAAAACCACCTCCCTTTCAGGGAGAAGACCTGGCAATTCATCTGGAAATACCTCCGGAAAATCTTGAATAACAGGGATATCCTTCAACTCCACTTCCTTCTTATCAATTAAAGAAATTAAAGCCAAGAATGCTGGACACCCCTTTCTTAACAACTTATCTGCTCGAAGTGCCGAAATGAGTGGCACGGTCTTGGATAGCCTAGAGCCAGAGAAAGAAAGCGCCGGACGTCCGGGGAAAGAAACTACTCCTAACTTACAATGAACACTAGCACCATGCTTAGATAACCAATCAGCCCCTAAGATTACATCATAATCTTTCATCTTCATGCATACTAGATCAGTAGATAAATTACAACCATTGATCAAAACTTCACTAGAAGGATAATAATATTTAATCTCAGATCCTAAACCAATAGGGGTCAAAACTTCACTAAAAGGATAATAATATTTAATCTCGGATCCCAAACCAATAGATATTTAATCTCGGATCCCGAACCAATAGGGGTGGATATCATAAGGTGTGAATCCAACAACACCGGTTCCATAGATAAAGTATTAGCAAATTTCAGAGATATAAAAGAATGAGTGGCTCCAATGTCGAAAAGTACGAATGCTGGCTTGGAAAGAATAGTAAGAGTACCTTCGACAATACCTCCTTCCGCGATAGTCCGGTTCTCGGTCTCTGCCTCCTGGAGGGCTTGGAGCCTGCCTTGCCGCTTGTAACTTCCTTGCGACTTATCAGATGCTGCCGGTTCATTAATAAGGGGACATTCTGGAATTCGGTGGTCCCTACTACCACACCTTAAGGAAGTACCTAACTTGCGCCAACACTCTTCTATCTTGTGACCTGGACGGTCACAGTACTTGCAAACTGCCTTAGACGGCACAACTGGTCCAACCTTCTTCTCGCCTTCCTTGGGTTTCTTGTTTTTAGAAAAACTCGGCCCACCATTGGGCCTCTTCTGACCATTACCGGTTCTGAAGTTCCCGGAACTTGTAGTCTATTCCTTCTTCTTATCCCGACCTCTGATCCGGTCAGTCATTTCCATCGTATCCTCCAAAACTTGTGCTTTCCTTACTATCTCAGCATAGATATGGATTTCCAAGGGTGCCAATTGATTGATGTACTGAAGCTTCAAACCATTCAAAAATCTTTTAGCCTTCATTTTCTCAGTGGACACCAAGTGTGGGGCATACTTACATAATCTGGAAAACTGCGCTTCATATTCCGTAACCAACAAGTTTCTTTGTTTCAAAGTAGCAAACTCAGCCGCCTTCTTCTCCTGCACCCGATCTGAGAAGTACTTGCTATTGAAAAACTCCTTGAACTCATCCCACGTGGCACACCTATTCCCAAGTGTGGCTTCCACGGCTTCCCACCAAGCACGAGCATCACGTTCTAATTGGAAAGTCGCTAGTAAGACGCAATCCTGATCTCCACATTACATAACCCTGAAGATTCTTTCCGTCTCCTTCAGCCAGTTCTCAGCCTCATCCGGGTCTGAAGATCCACTGAAACGCAGGGGATTCAAGCCCTGAAAGTTTTGATGTAGATTGCCTGCTCCGTGCTGTCCGTCACCTTGGGCTACTTATTGTAAGGCCTGGGTCAGGCCCTGCACTGTACGTTGCATGTCTCGCCATTGAGCGCGTTCTGCCACCATCACAAAAATTTCTACAACATAAAAGAAGTAATTAAGAATGTTATATTGGATCTATCCTCTTATAGCAAGTTAATTAATTAACTAATCTTAGCCCAAGTCTCTACCCAACTCACTAGGTCAGATTCTGACTTTACTAAGGTTTAAAGGTTCTATAACACTACTAGCAACCTAGGGTCAAAAGAAAACCTAGGCTCTGATACCACAAAAACTGTCACGCCCCGACGCGGAAAATCGGAACATAGCAGTTTATATCAATCATGTCAATCAGAGCATACATTGCCACAAGAGACTAACCACCAAGCTAATAATAAAGAAATAATTAACCCAACTGTATTGATAATAATAATAAGAGAAAGTATTCAATTACACCCAACTCCTTGTGGACTTCTATCTCATTAATGGAAAATACATCAACTCTAGATAACAACTAATCCAAACTTGACTTGAACATAAACTCTAAATGGCTCGCTCCTGGAATCACTCGTTCCCGTCCCCATCGGAACGCCCGTCCTCATCCGAGCTACCTGAAAAGGATTCGAAAGTAGGGGCGAGCAAAGCTCAGTAGGATTTTATATCTCTATCATCAGGCATAATTAAAGTGATTAACCATTTATGAATAACGTTGTAACAAAAGCGATGATAAATAAATGACAAGAGATAGATAGGGAAAAGAACATGAGCTTTCAAGTAAAGAGTAAACACAAGTATAACAAGAACTTTTCATGTCATGAAATGATAAATGGAATTGGCCATATCAAGCACGCATATCATGTCACACAGGAATTTCAAGTAATTGAGTAAAAGTGGAAATGTCATAGACCAATCACGTTAGTCATGCACTTCGGTGCAATGTCACACCTTGTCATTACAAACTCCCCGGGACACAAGTACTTTCGGGCACTCCTCCCAGGACCAGACCGGGCCCTTTATGATGCGTTGGCATTGAAGGTTTGGATCAATGATCCTAGTCTAGACATTCATCACATTAATGGCCAAGAGCTCCAAGGTTAAGCTCACTAACTTACTTCTAAGATCCTGAGAAATTCCAACAAAATTGGAATGACATCAAGTAGAAAGACTATGAATCTTTAGGTAACAAGGATGTAAACAAGGATTTCACATAATCTCACAGTTCAAGGCCAACCTTGATAACTGCTTCATGATGATAAAACAAGAAAACCTTATTACTATCTTATCTATGACGGTCTATAACAGGGCGTTATAGGAACATGATGGTGGTACACAGGGCCGTTACGTTGCTGTGACGGTCCAATCTTGGGCCGTTACAGGACACAGACCAGTTTAATTTGAGCTGATCCAAAAACACGATTCAAACCACGTTCATGGGTTCAGGTCTTTAGGGTACAACCTGCCCGGTGTCCTGGTGGGAATCCCAGGCTCACGGGGTCTTACGGAGGTCTCATAATAGTGGTCCTAGTCCGACGGAAGGAATATCCGGCGGAGAGTCCCATCTATTACAAGAATTGAGGCTTATAAACATGGAAACCAAAACAGTGCGGTCAGTCAATCCCACCGGAGTGGCATGACTGTCAAACAATAAAGCTAAGATCAAATATACATCGTACATAAATCAAAATTTATACAAGTGTTAAATAAGGGTTTTTATCAAATTCTTCATGATCATTCAACTTAGGATTTTCTAACATCTTTCATGTAGAACAATGAAAAATTTGTGTTTATGATCATAATACAATATTAACATCACGTTCTGCCTTGCTTATAGATCAAGATATCATACTAACATAGCAAGTTTCGGATTTTAAAAATGCATAAACAATAGTTTTAAAAAAAACACTGTCAGGAGAACGTGACGGTCTAAAGAAGGGGCGTTACAAGCATGTAACGCTCTATAGTAGGTGCGTTACGTACCAGAAAATAAATAGATTAAAATTTTAAAATTTTAAAAAATAGGGGCATGTGACGGTTTGTCGTGGGGCCGTCAGGCTCATGTGACGGTCTGTCGTGCGGCCGTCAGGCTGTAACAGCCTCTGGAAGATGCGTCACATGACCTGGAACCCGCCGACGATGAACTTCGACATGTTAGACTAAAACTTCGATTGCTCATGATAGAATGAATAAAAATTAGGGAAAATGCTACCATTCGAAAGAGAATAAAAATTCGTATAAAATAGCATGCTTTGATTTAGATCTAACACAACAAGATTCAATCTTTAACTAATAATCATGAAAGTTGCCCTTTTTATACACCTCGGAGTAAAATGTGAAATTCGAACAGCATGATGAACGAAAATTGGGCAATTAGGTATCAAAAGAAAGAGCTCATGGAGACACACAATACGGTATTATTAGATTTCTGTTTGACCTGAGAGACACCTACCTTTGCTTGAAGGAAAGAAGGATGAAGAAGAGGGGTCGCCGGAACCCTAGGTACCGCTCCTAGAACGCCCAAATTCGCCCTCGTCCGATCACGATCAGTCCCGCCGCCTGTTGCTGGTGCAAATAGGGTTCAAAGGTGTTGAAAGCCCTCTATAAATAGAACCTATAGGGACTCCTAGAGATCGAATTTGGTTGAAGAGTCCTATGAAGAAATCCCGGCGAAAACTTCGGATAAGGTTCCAATCCACCGCCACCGCTGCCGCCGCCGGTAGAAGCATCTAGAGTTAGGGTTTTCGAAGAGAAAGCAAAGACCTATCAATGGGCTACGGTTTGGCTCGAATTGGAGCACAATTGGGCTAGAATTGGGCCCAAATTACGATGGCTAAACTAGGTCTTCTAACCCACGAAAAATTGCTAAAAACGTGAAATTAGGCCTGAAGAGGCGTGATCTCGCGTTGGTCCTGAGCGGATGGTGGATCACCAGATAGTGAACTGCAAGACATGGAAACGGATCAGGGGGCCCAGGGGGAAACCCTGGGGAAAACCCTCCGATGCTTAAGTTAGTGGAGCTATGGCAGGAGCAATAAAGGGAGGTGAGAGCTTATGCGCGAGATCCCTCTCCACCAAAAGGGGTGAAGTGGTTCTTGCTTAGGAGCTTTGAGCGTATGATTGCCCTTACCTTTCACCGGAGGGTATCCCTGGTTTAAATAGTGCACCGTCTTCAGGAGTCCCGTAAGTTGAGGGGTTTTAGGCGAGCGTTACGTCCTCGACGTGGGTCTTTATCGCCTCGTCGTGGGAGCGTTATCGCCTTGGAGAGCTGGAGTCCCTTGCCTTCATGACTTCCTGCTCACAGAGGACTCTTAACGGCTGCCTGGATAAGCAATCGCCGGCCGTTCCGAGCTCAAAGGGGCCAGCCCTCTCCGGGCGATAGGCTTAGCTCGGCGGAAGATGGGTCGGATCGGTCAGCATGTGCCTTCTTCTCCCGGGCGGAGAGATGGCTCGGGCATGGACCTTTCCTGTGACCTGACCGACGCTCGGGCCTTCCGAGCCTAGAGGCCGCCTAGGAAGGTTATGTCCCCGAGTGGTTTTTTTATTATTATTGGGCTTTCTGTCCTAAGTGGGCCCTGTGGGCTATCACTTGGACGAGCATGGCCTCGTTGGGTCCTGATGGACCTTGTTTGGCTGCTCTTTGGATGGGCTGTAGAAATCCCCCTCTCCACTTGTCCCCCTCCTACTCCCGAGCCAAAAGAGGCTCGGGTGAGTAGCCTTTGAGGGTTGCGGACCGGCGTGGCTCAGGTGGGTGGAGAGCTGCTGGTGTTATAAAGCCACATGCCATGGTCACCAAGGCCTGTAATAATTGTGATCCTGACGGATTTGAAACGAAGGGGCCCCCTTTTTTCGGAGGTCGGAACGACGCGCCGCCTCCCACGTGGGTTTATAGGCGTTGGGCGCCTGTTGTCATCCCATACTCTTTCCGTTGCTAGGGTTTTGGCTTTCCTTCGCTTCTTGGTTTTTGGGACTCCTTGATGCGCCGTGAGTACACAGTGGAGGAGCAGAAAATTGCAGCGGCGTTCGAGGAGTTGGCGAGGATAACTGTGGAGGCGGTCCGGCAGCTTCCTCCTCCTCCGGAATCTTCGAGGTCCTCTGAGAGCACTTCTTCCAATTCTTCCTCGGAACCCTTGGTGGATCAGCGTTTGGACGCCGAAGGATGGGGTGATGAACCGGTGGTAAGGGTGCCGGTCCCCAATCGCAGCGAGTTGGGAGAAACCGAGGTAAAGAGGCTGGAGTATCAGTTTCGGTTGCCTCATAAGTATAGATTTGCCGCTGCTGCCCCATATGAGACGAGCCTGGACGATCGCACTGGCCACATCTGCACCTTTCTTCTGGCATGGAAGAGCGGGTTTCGCCTCCCCTTCGAGCCCTTCGTCCTTACGCTCCTTAATTTTTTCCAGTTGGCGCCTATCCAATTGGTGGCCAACTCATACCTCCTCCTCTCTGCCTTTCGAATCCTCTGCCGTCAGTGCGGGGTTCCTCCTTCCTTGGATCTTTTCCACTTTTTCTTCGAGCTGAAGGCACATCCTTCGACGGGGAAAGGGTTTTACTTCATCCAGGCGAGGAGGAACAGGAGCTGCATCTCGCTGGCGGCGAAGGACTCCTCGCATAAGGGGTGGAAGGCCCAGTTTTTCTGGGTGAAGATGGATTCGGTGGAGGACACCAGGAGGTCTCAGGTGATGCCCAACTTCCACCCGAATATCCCCCCCCTGGCAGGAGGAGTTCCCTTCAGATGTGGAGGAGTATGCCACTCGCTTGTTGAAGAATCGTCAGTCTACCGAGGAGCTAGTGACGCCGGAGAATATCGAGCGGTGTCTTCTTACGCGGCTGAAGCCGTCAGGTACCACCACTTAGATCCTCCTCAGGATGTGCAGGTTGTCCTTCTCTTCTTGATTGCGCCTTCTTCTTTGTTGCAAACACCAGGCGGGAGCCTCTGGAGGAGGCCGCTGAGGTCATTGACCATGGCGATGACTCAGCGACGGATGAGCCGGGAGTCCCTGTGGGTCGCTCCCAAGCCTGGGACAAGGGCAAGGGGGTGGCTCCCGAGGGGACTTCACAGTCGGGCTAGCTTTGAATGCGATCGAGCCGTCTGGAGGTCGAAGCGCTGACCGAGCAGCTAGCCAAGGCCCGGGAATCGCTCGAGAGAAAAAACAAACTCCTTGAGGAGGAGCACCTTCAACATCTCGAGCTGGACGGCCGTTGGGAGGCGGAGCGCGCCGAGCTGGTGGACCGGGCGGAGGCAGCGGAGCGCCCTCACTTGGAGGCCGAGGCCGACCGAGCTAAGGCGGAGGAGCGATCGGTCGAGGCCGAGGCATGGGCGGCTGGGGCCGAGCAAAGGTCGGCCGAGGCGGAGAAACGATCGGCGGCGGCCGAGGGGCGCGCGGTCGAGGCGGAGCGGAAGTTGACCGAGCTTGCTGAGAGGATGGGGCCGGTCGGAGCAGAGGCGATTGAGCAATACAGGGGCTCGGAGGCCTACCAGGCTGAAATGCAGGAAGCTGCCCTCCCCTACTACGAGGCGGCCCTCCGCTGAGGCATCCGCAAGGGGTTCAAGCAGGGTTATCGTCGGGCAGTTGCTTACGCCAACGAACAAGACTCCGGGGTCAACTTCCCCCTTGGCCAGTGCTATGACTCGGACGAGTCATCTTCTAGCTCCTCTGCGTCGGGCGGGGAAGATCCAGAGAGCTCTTCTCCGGTGGGGTCACCAACTCCGGCTGTCTCGGGAGGGCTCGCGGCCGAGGCAGTTCCCACGCAGGCGGGGTCAGTGCCAGGGCCGGCCATCACCGAGGGTGCCGGGGGTGAAACACCCGTGCCTTCCGTTCTCGAGCTTCAAAGTGGGCCCAAGGCCTGATGTATCGCTCTATTTTGCCTCTTTCTTTGTTTGTCTCTTTCCCTTTACTGAAAAAGAAAGCTTTTCTTTTTGCAAGGTAATAAATGACTTACTTGCTTCTTGCCTTCCTTGTCGTGGTTCGATTAGCGTATCTGCAGTAGTTGGAAATTACCGATACGCCCTGCGTGATTTTCGCATGCTGGTTGGACGGGCCCCTGACAGGGTGTCTTTCCGTTTCCTCACGCTTTGAATGCCTGGCCGCTTCGTGTATCCCGCTGAGGCGGGAAACGAGGGGTTTAAGGTGACCATTCAGAGGGGAAAATTCCTTTGGCGTGTTTTCGAGGGGGGAGTCATTTAAGGCAAGTAGCCTCCCTTAGCCTATAAAAAGACTGAAGGGCGTCCTTTCCTCTCCACCGCTTAGGATTTTCCCTAACAGTCTTTCCTCGCCCCTTCTTCACGTTGCGTTGTGCTGTTGCATTCGGAGCATGGAGGAAGACGATGCTGCCGATGATGGAGAGCAGAGAGTTTTTGGCTATTTCGGGCTGTTGAGAAGGTCCGACGGTCGTCGCGCGGGTTCGAGACGGGTCCGACGGTCGTCGCGCGGATCTGGAGAGGATTTTGACGTGCGGAGGCACGCCGTTTATCCTTTATCAGTTGCGGCGACGGTCCCGGGGGGGCGAGATGGAGGACAGATGGGAGTATCCGTGATGCCCATCCCCTCCAGGCCTTCCCCTACCTCCTCATCCAGCTCTGCTGGTTTCTTTTTCTTTCTGGCAGCCTCTTTTTCCCTCTTCTGCTTTTCTTTTTTTTTTTATTCTTCGGAGGGTGCTTGCTCTCTGTTCGCTCCAAAGAGTTGGTAGGTTGGAAGAGAGGAGGCCTTCACAGGCGTTCCTTCTCCCTGGCTTCTATCAACTTGGAAGGTAGCCTTCCTCTTCTCAGTTCCCTCTGTCACCTTTGTCATGGGCCACCCGAGCCAACTGGATCGATCGCCTCTTGTCCGAGCCAGTTTCTACACGAGGCAGAGTCAGTGGCTGGACGCGAGGAGATCAAGACCGAGTCGGCCAATCGATGGCCTCTTGCATTAGTGCTAGATGGATTTTTTACTCTTTGCTGTGTAATGTATTGGCTTTTTGCCTCTCTGATGTATCAACAATCATTTGAATGAAAATAAGAGAATTTTATTTCCCTCAAATTATTTGCACATCTTTAAAAGTAGAACTTGCGTAGTGCGGCTGCGTTCCACGTCCGAGGGATGGGTTCCCCTTCCAGTGTAGATAGCCGGTATGCTCCTTTCCCGAGTGTCTTGACCACTCGGTAGGGGCCTTCCCAGTTAGGGGATAACTTACCCACTGTCTCTAGTGGTCGAGAGGCTTCGGCTTTCCTAAGGACGAAGTCTCCCGGCTGGAAGTGCCTGTCTCGGACTTTGGCGTTGTAGTATCGAGTGAGGCTGCGCTGGTATTCCGTTGCTCGGATGCTGGCGATCTCTCGGAGCTCATTTGCTAGGTCGAGATTCTCGAGTAACTTTTGCTCGTTTACCTCGGGCGAGAAGCGGATGACTCGGAGAGAAGGGTTGGCAACCTCTAAAGGAATAACGGCCTCAGTGCCATACACCAGCTGGAAAGGACTCTCACCGGTTGCCGTTCTAGGAGTCGTTCTGTGTGACCAAAGTACGCTAGGCAATTCCTCAAGCCAGCTACCCTTGGCCTTGCCGAGTCTGATCTTTATGCCTTTTAAGATAGTCTTATTGGCATTTTCGACCAGCCCATTGGCCTGAGGGTGGGCGACCGAAGTGAAGTGGTTGCGAATGCCTAGGTCGGCGCATCTATCTCAAAAATAACGAGAGTCAAATTTTCGGCCGTTGTCGCTCACTATCACTCGGGGGATGCCGAAGCGACAAATGATCGATTTCCAGACGAAGCTCCAGACGACTATCTCGGTGATCCTTGCCGTGGCTTCGGCCTCGATCCACTTGGTGAAGTAGTCGATGGCTACGATAATAAACTTCTTCTGGGCCTGAGCTATAGGGAACGGCCCAAGGATGTCGATCCCCCACCGAGCGAAGGGATATGGCTCGATCAGGGTGACGAGCTCCGTAGCCGGCTGATGGACTAAGTGGTCGAATCACTGGCATCGGTCGCACTGTTGCACGTGGGCCGTGCAGTCGCGTTGCAGAGTGGGCCACCAGTAACCTTGCCGTAGCAGGATCCTGGCGAGCGACCTTCCTCCTGCATGCGCTCCGCATAGGCCTTCATGGATATCTCGGACAGCTTGGATGGCTTCGTCGGGGGCGAGGCACTTCAGGAGGGGACCAGAGAAGGACCTCCGATAGAGAGTGTCATCCAGGATGACGAAGCACCGAGCTTGGTACTTCAATCTGTGAGCCTCTCGAGGGTCGGAAGGCTCTTGGGAGTCCCGAAGCCACGACAGGTAGGGGGTACGCCAGTCGCTGAGAATGGTCGAGTCAACAGCGAGGAGCTCCGAGTCAATGCTCGGGCACTCTAGCTCTTCAAGGAGGACCGATCGGGTGCCTTCAGGATCTAGAGAAGAGGCCAACCGAGAGAGGGCGTCCGCCCGGGAGTTTTCCTCGCGAGCTATTCGGACTACCTCAAATCCATCGAACTGTTGGGCCAGGTCTCTGACCAATTGGAGGTATTTGATCATTGGTACCTCTCGAGCTTCGTACTCGTCGTTGATTTGGCTAGCGACCAGCTGGGAGTCAGTGTGGATTTTGACTCTCTCAGCCCCCAGCCGTCGGGCCATGCATGCTCCCGAGATAAGGGCCTCGTACTTGGAAGCGTTGTTGGATGCCGGGAAGTTGAACTTCAAGGTGTGCTGTAGCTCTTCTCCTTCGGGGGACTTCAGGAGGATTCCGGCACCACTACCGACCGAATTGGAAGATCCGTCGACGAACAACTCCCAGGTTGGCCCGGGCGCGGACGGAGATCTTTCTTCAGTCGGGACGGTGTTCTCGGCGATGAAGTCGGCGAGCGCTTGGCCTTTCACAGCTGAGCACGGCCGATAGGATATATCGTAGGCCCCGAGCATGATGGCCCATTTGACGAGTCACCCCGAAGCTTCGGGGTGGGACAGAATCTTCTTCAATGGTTCACCGATCAGCACGGTGATGGGGTGGCCCTGGAAATAGGGTCGGAGGCGCTTGGCGGAGGTAACCAACGCTAGCACGAGTTTCTCGGTTGTGGGGTACCTTCTCTCAGCCTCGTTGAGCACCTTACTGGTGTAGTAGACCGACCTCTCGACTCTCGAGTCATTTCTGACTAGGACCGAGCTGACTGTAGATGGTGTTGCTGAGAGATAGTGCAGCAAGACTTCACCCGGAACGGGCTTGGAGAGCACCGGGGGCGAGGCCAAGAACTCCTTAAGCTCGGTGAACGCTCTCTAGCATTCCTCATCCCATGTGAACGTAGCAGATGCCAACTTAGGCCCCCTCAATAGCTTGAAGAAGGGCAGGCATCGTTCGGCCGCACGGGACAGGAAGCGACTGAGAGCGGCGACACGCCCAGTTAGGTGCTGGACGTCCTTGATGCTGGTGGGCGGACGCATGTCCAGGATGGTCTGGACCTTGTCGGGGTTGGCTTTGATCCCACGTTGAGTGACCAAGAAACCCAAGAACTTCCCAGATCTCACTCTGAAGGCGCACTTGCCAGGATTGAGCTTCATGTTGTACTTCAGGAGGGTGCCGAAGGTTTTCGCGAGGTCGGTGAAGTGGTCTTGGGCCTTGGGGGTCTTGACGAGCATGTCGTCAATGTAGGCTTCGACGTTCCGACCTAGTTGCTCCTTGAACATGTGATTGACCAGCCTTTGATACGTAGCTCCAGCGTTCTTCAACCCGAAAGGCATCCGGGTGTAGCAGTATACGCCGTAGTCGGTGATGAAGGCGGTCTTCTCGACATCTTCTGGGTCCATCCTGATCTGATGGTAACCTGAATAGGCATCTAGGAAGCTGAGTATCTCATTGCCCGAGGTTGAGTCAACCAATTGGTCGATGCTCGGTAACGGATAACAGTCCTTAGGAGTGGCCTTGTTCAGATCGGTGAAGTCCACGCACATCCGCCATTTGCCCGAGGCTTTAGGCACCAAGACGACGTTGGCTAGCCACATCGGGTACATGACCGGTCTGAAGAGGCCAGTCTCTTGTCCCTTGGCGACCTGCGCCTTGATGATCGCCTGCTTTTCGGGTGCATGCTTCCTTCTGCGTTGCTGAACGGACTTCACGGCGGAGTCGAGGTTGAGCTTGTGCATTACAGTCTCCTCTGGTATCCCAGGGAGTTGATCATCGAACCAAGCAAAAACTCGGATGTACTCAGAAAGGAATTTCTTATATTGCTGTTGAACCTTGGGCGGTAGGTCGGCTCCGATCCTTACTCCTGGTCGGGTCATCGTTTAGGAAAACCGTCAGTAATTCGCCACCAGGTTTGGTGGTTGCGGTTTTATCCTCGACTCCCCGGGGGCCCTTGTCCTTCCTGTCCGGCCTTGTGGCCTCTACCGAGATATTGTAGCACCTTCTGGCCGTGGCTTGGTTACCTCGAACTTCCCCCAACCCATTTTTGGTGGGAAACTTCATTTTTGATGATAGGTAGATGGTACGGCCTTTATTCGGCTGAGGATCCCCCGGCCGAAGATGGCATTGTATGCTATCATATCTTTAATCACTATGAAGGCCACCATGACCGTAACGGTTTTGGGTGGGGTGCCGAGGGTAACCGGCAGGCTTAGGGCTCCCTCGGGATAGGTGGCCAGGCCATTAAACCCGCAGAGGGGGGTTCGAACCGGGCGGAGTTTGGATGGATCCTCCCCCATCTTAAGGAAATAATCATAAGATAGTACATCAGGGGCACTCCCATTGTCAACCAGAATCCTATCTACGTTACAATGGTTTATCATAGCAGAGATCAAGAGGGCATCGTCATGCAGGGTGCTCAGCCCTTCCAGGTCTCGGTCAGAGAAGACTATGACCTGGGGCTCACTCGGCGGGGCCTTGGGGGGCTCTACGGCTCGGCTCGCCCGCTCGGCATGACGCTTTCTCCCTCGGCTGTTGTCGCCTCCTGATGCTGTCCCTCCGGAGATGACGTTGATGTGGACCCCTCGGGGGGCGTTGTCAATCTTCTCTGCGGTGCCTCGATCTTCTTTACGCTCGGCAGCGAACCGAGCTAGGTGACCCAGACGGATGAGGCGCTCGATCTCATTCTGGAGTTGGTGGCAGTCACTGGTGTGGTGCCCGTGATCGCCGTGGAATAAGCAATGCTTGTCGCGGCTGTGGTTCTTCGACCTCATCGGCTCGGGTTGGCGGAGAAGTCCCGAGTCTTTGATGTCTTCATATATCTCATAGACCGGTGCGGCTAGTGGGGTGTACCGCTCGTACTTCCGCTTGCGCTCCCCATCACGGTCTCTCTTCTTCCCCGAACCTGAGTTTGGCTCGGAAGCCCGCTTCTTGTCCCCCTCCCGACCCGAGCCGGTTGCGTCTCGGCAAGCGTTGAGCACCTCTTCACACTCGGCGTGGCGCAATGCCAGAGTCACTAGCTCGGCAAGGGTCGAGGGAGGGTGGAGGATAAGTTCACGGTGGAGATTCTCGTCCCGGGTGCCCCCAGTCAGTGCGGTTATGGCTGAGGCCACGTCCAGGCGGGGGATTCTTAGGGCTTCCGATTTAAATCGATGAATATAAGCCCAGAGTCTTTCCCCTTGCGCCTATTTGAGGGCCAGGAGCCCCGCTACCAACCTTGGGGGGGCACTTCCTGCGAAACTCTCTTTGAAGACTCGCCCAAATTGCTTGAAGTCTCGGATGGACCCTGGGGCGAGGGCCCGGAATCATGCTTGAGCGCCTTGGACTAGGGTGGTCACGAAGGCTCGGCACTTGATGGCGTCGTACGCTCCGTGCATGGTCATCAGAGCGTCGAAGCTGTCGTAATGATCGGCCGGGTCGTCCTGGCCGTCGTAGGGCTTGAAGGTGGGGATGGAGGTTCTGGGAGATACCTCTGCCTTCAAGATGTACTCGGAGAACGGGGATTTCTCCTCATCCTCTGGGAAAGAGGTCTTCTGTAGGGCGCGGAGGGCGCGCTGCTATTCTGCGAATCGCCTCTCGAAATCTCGTAGTCGGAGGGATAACACCGGCTGCTGCCGCGTAGTGGGGCTAGGGGGAGCGTCTTGGCGATCTCCGGGAACGTCAGTCTCCAGGTTCGGATGGCGCGCCCCCAGTTTTCCTCTCCTCGGCGTGGAAGAAGCCTCTTACTCCGGAGGCGGAGCATGTGAGGGGCCTCCAATCCGGTTGCGGATGATCTGCTGGCCGCGAAGGGTGAAGCGGCCTCCAGCGGTGTGGTGGGAGATACTCCCGCGGGGAGGGCTTCCTGATGGGGTGCGGGACCTCCCATCCCTAGCCGCCTGGGCCCTCATGAGTTCCACGAGGACATCCAGTTTCCCGTTGAGGGCCTGGAAGGCTTCGGCGCCACCGTTGGGTGGTAGCCCTACCACCGCAGGAGGGGGTGGTGGATCGTCGGCGGGGGCGCTGGCGTTGGAGGGAGGGTTCTGTGAGGCCCGAGAAGGGCCATCCCCTGCCGCTACCATGGCCTTTCCCATGTCGCCGGCGGACCTCCTCCCTGATCTCCTTCGCACCATACTGGCTCTTTGTACGTTTCCCACAGACGGCGCCAGATAAAGAGGCGTGATCTCGCGCTGGTCCTGAGCGGATAGTGGATCACCAGATAGTGAACTGCAAGACAGGGAAACGGATCAGGGGGCCCAGGGGGAAACCCTGGGGAAAATCCTCTGATGCTTAAGTCAGTGGAGCTATGGCGGGAGCAATAAAGGGAGGTGAGAGCTTGTGCGCGAGATCCCTCTCCACCAAAAGGGGTGAAGTGGTTCTTGCTCAGGAGCTTTGAGCGTATGATTGCCCTTATCTTTCGCCGGAGGGTATCCCTGGTTTAAATAGTGCACCATCTTCAGGAGTCCCGTAAGCTGAGGGGTTTTAGGCGAGCGTTACGTCCTTGACGTGGGTCTTTATCGCCTCGTCGTGGGAGCGTTATCGCCTTGGGGAGCTGGAGTCCCTTGCCTTCATGACTTCCTGCTCACAAAGGACTCTTAACGGCTGCCTGGATAAGCAATCGTCGGCCGTTCCGAGCTCAAAGGGGCCAGTCCTCTCCGGGCGATAGGCTTAGCTCGGCGGAAGATGGGTCGGATCGTTCAGCATGCGCCTTCTTCTCTCGGGCGGAGAGATGGCTCGGGCATGGACCTTTCCTGTGACCTGACCGACGCTCGGGCCTTCTGAGCCTAGAGGCCGCCTAGGAAGGTTATGTCCCCGAGTGGGTTTTTTATTATTATTGGGCTTTCTGTCCTAAGTGGGCCCGGTGGGCTATCACTTGGACAAGCATGGCCTCGTTGGGTCCTGATGGACCTTGTTTGGCTGCTCTTTGGATGGGCTGTAGAAATCCCCCTCTCCAAGACCTATACGAATTTTATTTTGGGCTCTTACCTGAAAACAAAGTTATTACAAATTCAATTTTACACTAGTTTCATATTTTTCCAGAATTTTATTAATTTCTTTAGAAGTTGAGCCAATAAATAATTAATTTATGTGGAAATAGTATAGTAGAAAAAGACAGGGTGCTACACCCGACCAGCGGCATGATGTCTTGAAGCCACAAGCTGCAGCATGCACATCAGCATCGAATCCAAAGAAGAAGAAACGCTTGTTAACTACCCCAAGATGGAACATTATGATGAAAATGGGGTACAGGTCCGGCAAGGGCCTTGGAGTCAAATTACAAGGTAGAACCAAGGCCGTAAGGAACCAGAAGCTTATCCCCCGAGGCGGCCTTGGTTACAAAGGGCAATACAAGAAAGAGCCAGCTGAAACTGAGGAAGTGTTGTGGACCGCCATGCCGTCCACATTTAAACCAAACAGACGGCCTCTTACGTGGTCTCTTTATACGCATTTTGTGAAGGGACCTACTGAGCAGATAGGAGAACAGGCCACGATTCTCACTTCCGTTCTGGATTGCCAAGATGTGCATGCCAGATAGTTTGCCAGGCATGTGGCCCCGCTGGTGTCATATAAAGCACTGGAGGCCCTGAGGCCCTACAAAAGAAGAAAGATGGACGATCCAGAGTGCGAATGGTATATATGGTTCGACATGGATGACATTGCTGTATCTCTGAGTCGACTGTTTATGCCAACAGATCCAGAATGGCCGCCGCTAGTGCATGACGTAATTGAGAAGTCGGCTGCAATTACAGATAAAAGATAGTTGCTGAGTAACTATACAGACACAGGTGAGCCAGATGTGCCCTATGAGGAGGGCTTCACTGTGGATAGGCTGTGGGCCGGCCTTTTCTCCCTCCATTCCATTCATCCATCGTTGATCCGCTCTGCTTATTCCAGGATCTTTAATAACATTCCCAGACCGCCCGCGGTCAAGATTTCAATTTCTTTAAATGCTTCCCAGATTTCATTTGCCATTCCACTGCTCAATGAACAGTTTTCTCATCTCACTATCTCGCCCCTGCGTGGGCAGTTGATTGATTCTGATTTGATCCAACAACTCTCTAATCTTTCCCTTTTCTCAATGACATCTTCCTCTTCTTCTTCTGACCACTGCCTTGCCATTCTTGAAAATGAAAAAAAAATGCCAATTTTACAACTCCCTAATCCACCTCCCGCATCTTCATTGAGAAAACCTCCTATCTTCTCTCCGAGTGCGCCACAATCCAAGGGCCACCTGTTCAAGGCCCCCTAGTGGACCTTTTCTCCTCCTCTGGCAAGGGGTCCTCCTATGTACCTCCCTCTGTATCCGGTTCTTTCCCTCCTTCCTCCTCTTCGTCAGAGTCTAGGAGTCAGGCTAGTTGTTCTTCTGCTTCTAGTACTAAGAGTCCAGGGGTAGTCACTAGGAAGTCTAAGGGTAAGCAGATTCCCCGCCGTTTCTTAAGGGAGCTGGCCAGGAGGTGCCAGGCGATTTTAGCCATCTCTGAATTTCTTGAGGATCCAATCATCTTTCCAGAAGTAGAATATGAGGGTACAGGTGTCTTCGATGAAAGTTTCGGTGTCTATGAGATTATGAATGAAGAAGACCCTGTTGAAGAGGGAGACGAGGAATATGAAGAATATGAGGACGAGGCTGACGCTTTTGCAAGTGGCATGAGGAGATTTGACGAGCCGTCAGCCTCAGTAGAAGAACCAACCAAAGAAATTAATCTGGGTACTGAGGAAGACCCTAGGATTGTTCTCATCAGTGAAAATTTGCCGCCTTCGGATGAAGAGGCGCTCATTTTAGTTCTCCAAGAGTATAAAGACACGTTCGCATGGAGTTATGAGGATATGCCGGGATTGGACCCTGCGCTTGTAGAACATCGACTCACACTTAAGTTAGGGTCCATTCCGGTCAAGCAGCGGTTGAGGCATTTTCACCCAAACATGGCATTGAAAATGAAAGAAGAGGTCGATAAGCTTCATAAGGCTAGATTTGTTAGAGTCATCCTCTATCCCAACTGGGTGGCTAACATTGTTCCGGTCATGAAGAAGGATGGTAAGGTCAGGATTTGCATTGATTTCTGGGACCTCAACCGTGCGTGTCCTAAGGATGATTTCCCCCTCCCTCATATTGATGTCCTGATTGATAATACAGCAGGGTATGAGACCCTTTCTTTTATGGATGGCTTCTCAGGGTACAATCAGATCTGCTTGGCTGAAGAAGATCAGGAGAAGACCTCTTTCACTACACCTTCGGGCACATATTATTATGTGGTCATGCCCTTTGGGCTTAAGAATGCCGGAGCTACGTACCAGAGGGCTATGATGGTGATTTTTCATGACATGATCCATATCTACATTGAGGTGTATGTTGATGACCTGGATGTGAAATCGATGACGAGGATCGAGCATCCTGGGGTTCTGGCCAAGGTCTTATAGAGATCACGAGAATATAAATTGAAGATGAACCCCAAGAAGTGCGTATTTGGCGTTTCATCGGGGAAGTTGTTAGGATTTATCGTTAGTAAGAGGGGTATTGAGATTGACCCCAACAAGGCGAAGGCTATAAGAGAAATGCCTCCTCCCAAGAATTTGAAGGAAGTTCAAGGTTTGATCGGAAGGTTGCATTTTATACGCCGATTTATCTCCCAGCATTCGTAAAGGTGTAGGCCGTTCTATGAGCTTACTAAACCGGGAGTTAAATTTAGTTGGGATGACAAGTGTCAGGCGGCTTTTGACGGACTAAAAGACTATCTATCCAGTCCTCCTGTCCTAAGGCCGCCAGTTCCAGGCAAACCATTAGTTCTTTATATTTTGGTCCTGGATGACTCAGTAGGTGCTGTCTTTGCGCAGGTTGATGAAGAAGGTAAAGAGAGGGCAGCCTACTACTTGTCAAAGCTTCTCAACCCCTGTGAGCAGAAGTATACGGCTATGGAGAAGACCTGCGCAGCTTTAGTCTGGGTAGTTCATAAACTTAAGCATTATTTCTTAGCTCACGAGGTTCACTTGATTGCGCGCATGAATCCTATCAAATTCCTTCTTGAAAAATCTATCCTCACTGATCGATTAGCGCGATGGCAAAGTTTCCTCTCTCAGTTTGACATCATTTACATTTAGCAAAAGGTGATTAAAGGTTATGCCATTGCAGAACATCTGGCTCATCATCCCATTCCCCGTTTTGATCCTGTTCAATCAGAGTTCCCAGATGAAGAATTAATGTCCATCAATCAACCTTCTGACCCCATATGGACGTTACATTTTGATGGGGCTTTTAATTCTCTCGGTAGGGGTGTCAGCATGGTCCTTCTAATGCCCGAGGGTGTCACCATCCCACTTGCTGCTTAGCTTGCCTTCCCTGTCACCAATAACATAGCTGAGTATGAAGCTCTTCTAGCCGATCTCCAGGCCGCACATCAATTTGGTGTCACCCAATTACGGATTGTGGGCGATAGTCAATTGATTCTCCGCCTGGTGCTCATCAAATGCCGCACTATTGATCCTAAACTCAAGCCCTATCAAGAATTGGTCTTCGCTTATGCCAAGCTCTTCACCAAGTTAATCTTTGTCCACGTTCCTCGCAGCCAGAACATTTTAGCTGACGCTCTTGCTTCCCTCGCTTCCTCTTTGGTTTTCCTCCCTAAACGGGACTTCCATTCCTTTATCATCCATAAGCGCCACACTCCAGCTATTCATGATCCAGCTTTTCTTAGTGTTCAGGAGAAGGTGCTTAAGAAGGTTAAGGAAGGTGAAATCATCGAGAGCAAGGAAATTATGCTAATGGATTGGGAAGAAGAACTGGCTGACGAAGAGAAGCCGTGGTATTATGAGATTGCCAGGCATTGCCACGATCAGTCCTATCCCGAAGGAGCCACTGCAGAAGAAAAGAAGGCAATCAGGAGAGTGGCTCAGAGATATACTTTAGTTGGAGGTGTGCTCTACAGAAGGGGCCTCGCCGGTGTTTTGCTAAGGTGCCTTGACGATGATGAATCTTGGAAGATTGTGGAAGAGGCACATTCAAGAGTGTGTGGTGGCCACGTGAATAGTCAGATGCTAGCTAAGAAAATTCTTAGGCTAGGTTTCTATTTGCCCACTCTAGAAGAGGATTGCTCGATTTATGTTCGAATGTGTGTCAAGTGCCAATTGCACGCCGACAAGATTCACTCTCTTGTTTCTTCACTCCACCCTATGTCCTCCCCATGGCCTTTCTACATGTGGGCTTTCGACATCATTGGACCCCTTGGTGACCCCAACCTCCTTGCCAAACCCAAATCCTTCATACTAACGGCCACGGAGTACTTCACTAAGTGGGCGGAAGCGGAAGCTTACGTGGAGATCAAAGCATCCAGAGTTTGCAAATTTATCATGAAGAACATCATCACAAGGTTCGACATCCCGAGTACCATCGTCACCGATAATGGCTCACAATTCATCTCTCAAGAGCTTTAGGACCTCTGCAACATGTATAACATCACATTGCATCATTCATCTCCTTATTATCTGCAGGGCAATGGACAAGCAGAGGCAACAAACAAAACGTTCATTAAAATCATTAAAAAAACTTGTGAATAGAAAAGCTAATTGAAGCTCTATGGGCCTATCGCACTTCCATTCGTACACCCACTGGGCAGACTCCCTTTGCCCTCACATATGGAATGGAGGCGGTAGTCCCATATGAGATTCTCGTACCCTCTCTTAGGGTTCAATTGGACAAGAAGTTATCAATTGATGAGCGATGCGAGTCTCTCCTTGAACAATTGGAGCTCTTAGACGAAAGGCGTCTGGCCGCCGCTGAACACGCAAGAATATATCAAAACAGGCTTTCACGGTTTTATCAAAAGAAAGTAATTGAGAGAAAATTTAAAGTCGGTGAAATGGTAATTAAAAGAATCTTTGTAAAACCTGATGGACCCCATTCAAAACTCCAACCAAACTGGGAAGGGCCATATGTGATAAAAGAAGCATATCCTGGTAATGCATATCAATTGGTCAATGCGGATGGGGAAAAACTAGCTCATCCTTGGAATGGTTTGTATTTGAAGAAATATTACCCCTGATAAAATCCAAGAAAAAGAAATAGAAAAAACAAAAATCTAAAAAAAATAGAAAAAGAAAAAAGGCTGGTATTGTGCGTGTATCATGACAAAGCATGAAAGATCAATACCTCTAATTCATTTTTCACTCTTAACAATTTAACAGGTGGGTCAACACCCGCACACACTTCACGCTTAACCCTCGAACCTCGTACGGCATGGAATCCGAGGCAGGTCGAAACCAAACCAACAGCGGAAAGTGTAACTCATTCTCTTCTCTTCGGTTTACGAGGGGATAAGATAGGATTTAGTCAGACCACCAAACCTACCCGCCACCCTAGTAGGTGGAAGTCAAGGCCCAAAAGGGTGCATCTGCCAAAAGCCTTAAGCTAACCTCAAAGACAAAATAGCATGTCAAGAGGGCAAAGTCCCCGCAGGGAAAACCCTGGGCGTAAGCATGCACGAGGAAATTCTTTCAAAATCTTAAACATGCCAAGAGGCAAAGTCCCGACAGGGAAAACCCTGGGCGTAAGCATGTATTAATTCAGGCATGGGCAACTAAAATCACCCTAAGCCACAGACCGAAACCCAACAGGCAATAGGGTAAGGTAAGGGCATCCGCTAACCCTTTTGACACCCCTCGCGAACTTTCCTCATTATGGTCTTCCGGCTCTCTCTGAGGCATGCTCTAAGCTCAAGGGGCTGTAAAGATGAGTTTAGGAAGAAGTGCCGTACGAGGGGACTGGGCAAAAGTAACACTTAAGCACATTGATCATTTGTTAAATTCTTTAAGAATAACTAATGAATTTTAGGTAATGAACGAGTAAGATTTCGTGATATGCGTACTTTATTATCCCAAAAAAAGACGGGGAGGAAGAACAAAAAAGAAAAAAAAGAAAAGATAAAAAAAGAAAAGATAAAAAAAGAAAAAGAAAAGACAAAAAAAGAAGAAGAAATAAAAAAAATATAAACATGATTTACACGATGCCTGGTCGTCTTTATTATTCATTTTATCTACTTACATGCTGCATTTACTCTCATACTTGGCTATTTTATCTTATTTGCCTTCATTGATTACAGGCTTGGCCCCTTGACCTCTTATCAAGGTCAAAGAAGAGCAGCACCTTTGCTTATTGAGCAAGGGGCCAAGCCGAACAGATTAACTAACCTGTTTAATTTAAGTGGATGCAGGGCGAAAAGAAACACAAGGGACACAAGTACACAAAGAAGAGCCGACTCAGGTAATGAAAGTATGTGTTCCATTTCTATAAACTGTCATCATGCATAAAGTACAAACTGTCAAAATATGAGTAGACTGAGAAAGGAAGAGTAAAAAGTGAACACTCTCTAGCTCTCTCCACCTCCCTCCTCTCGTCTCCGGCTGCTCTCTCAAGCATCCGGGTCTGCAGGGCGAGGCCGTGGAGGTCCCATCGAACCACGGCTCGCTGTCGACACCTCAACCCAAGCCCAGTCCGCCTCCTCTCTCCTCTCGATGGTGGAGGAGCCCGTGAAAAAGCTCGAACCAGAGTAGGCACTGGGACGCCCCTCGGCTCGTGCCCGCTCACGACCTCTGCGGTAGCGATCCTCCGCGATCCGCGCATGCTCCTCGACTGCGCCGAGATGAAGCCTCAGCACGTCCTGCTCCGCTCTGTCACAATCCCACTCACGATCGCGCTCTGTCCACTCCCGCTCGCGCTGCTCCATCCGCAGGAGCAGCTGCAGCTCCAGCAGGTCCCGGGGAAGCGCCTCTCCTACACTAGGTAACTCTGCTGTCGCCCGCTCCAGCTTCGCTACATCCCGGCGTCGCTTCTCCCCTATCTCCCATGCGGCTTTATGCTGCTTCTCTGCTATCACCCGCTACAGCTCCACTGCAGCCCGGCGTCTCTCCTCGGCCAGCTCCTATGTGGCCGAGTGCCTCACTGCGGTCAACTCCCTGACGGCATGATGATGCGCCTCCACGGTCAGCTCCTCTGTGGCCGAGTGCCTCACTACGGTCAACTCCCTGACGGTACGATGATGCGCCTCCTCAGCCTCCGTAAACTGCCGGTCGCAGACCGCAAGCTCGGTCCCTGCCAGTGCCGCGCGGGTCATCGCCTCCTGGAGCTCTCGTCTCTACAACACCACAAAAGAAAACAAGTCAGATTGATAAGACATTTGCAACATATAAAATTAATTGATGGGAATCGACGCCGAGCATTGACATTTTTATTTTGCATTTGTGTCCTTTAATTTATTTTTATATCCTTGGGAAAGTATATGTGCAATTGTAAGGCTTTACAAGCCAATGAGTCATTCCCTTGGAATGTTGGGGTTTTTGTGCAAATTGACTGTAGGTCCAGCAAGGGGGCCCTCACTCTTTCCCCATTGGTCCACATAAGTCATTTGAGTCCATGTGGGACTGGTCAACTATCCTAGGTGGCATCTAGAAGGTTGGACCATTCAAGGGGACAAATGGACCACAAAGTCCAAGTTGGAGGCCACCTTGGTCAAGGGCCCCCCCCCATATATTGTTAATTAATGTGGTTCCAAATCACATGGGATAATTAGTTTTGACCTCCCTAGTTTTCCCTCCCTAACCCAAGATCTGAGGGTATATGTGGTCATTTTCCTTTTATTATATAAGGCTTGTATTTCCTTTTTTCATGAATTAATGAAGAAGAAAATTTTGTGTGCAAGAAGAGCAACCTACGCCCCCCTCTCTCTCTCTCTGGTTTCCTTCCTCCTCCTTCAACATTTCAGGGTATATAACCCTTCTATCTTAGCCCCTCTACCTCTGATTTTTATCTCTGATACCGCCGCCGCCATTCGTGCCGCCATCGAGCCACCGCGAGCATCCTTCCGAAGTGCTGTCCAAGTTCTATTTTACTGGACAGAGGCTCACTATGGGAATTTTATCTCCCAACTCTGACATCATCTAGGGCTGAGATTCTCAGGCTTGGTTTCCCACTTGATCCCCAACCTTCACAAAAATAATCCCATCATTTACCTTTCATTTTATATTTTTTCATTTTCGTGCTTCCCAATCCACTAATTCTGTCTGCAGTCTGTCCAGTTTCACAGCAGCCCTGAGTTTTGCTCTCTTTTCCCCTTCTTGATTTTTGCTTGAATCCCCAATTTTACTGGAGGTTCTGTCCATTATCCCCATCCTCCACAAATTTTCTTTGAATTTAAAAATCCATCTACCTATTTTTAGAAATTGTGTCTTTCCCCAAAATTCAGTTCTATTTCTGCTGTCCAGATCCGACCATCCGATACTAGAAAATACTTTTCCCCAGTCAAATCTCCACCAAACCTTTCATAAAATATATCCTCGTTTTCCTCTCGGTGGCCTCTACCACTTTCATGAAGAGCTCAACAGCTGAATCGGAGATCTACATCGCGGTCAACGCCAACTATTAGGAAAAAGCACTTCTATCCTGAGTTTTTAGATCATGTGAACCAGCAGCTTGAATATTCGACAAAGGCCATCAACGGGAAATTCAAATTTCTTTCTCTGGCCATAAATTGAAGGATTTTGAGTTAGTTTTCCATCGGTGCCTCTTGTGCGTCGATCAGACATCGGGAGTGATCGCAGCATTAGTTTTCGTCGGGACGCGCAGGTCTAAAACAGTAGTTCAGATCCGTGGGCAGCAACTCCGACAAGTGAAGATCGGAGCCGCCCGGCCTCCGACCGGTGAACCAGCACTCCGCCTTCCCAGGGAGCACCCCTTCGGACGTCTCCATCATAGCGGTGCCGCTCCGGGCCCACACGGCCCCACTGACCAGCACGTGGGTCCCACAGTCGTGAGTACGCGTGCCGCCGAAGCTACACAATAAGCTGCTCGTCAACCCGAACCCGCTACTCCTGGGTCCCGCTGTGTCACCCTTTACCTCCCTGCGTGGAGTGGGCAGTAAATCAGTGCTGTAATTTAATTAATTATTGTTCCGGGAGTACGAGATCGGCCAGGATCGTCTTCCCCATGCCAGGCGCGTGGAGGTATCGTGTTCCCTCCTTTACTCGGCATTTGCTTTATTCGTATATACTTATTTATGCCGCTGCTAGAGAGCATGTGTTAGGGCCATTAGCTCGATATATTTATTTCACCGCTACTGCGAGAGAGAGCGAGACCGTCCCGTGACCCGATCCGGGCACGAATTTGTGAGTTGGTCACCCTAGCTCACTGTTGGTTTCTCAACCGTGCACATCCGTACGCTTCCCTCGTTAGGGGCAATCGCGAGCTTGCTTAGAGTCCAAGGATCGCATATCCAATTGGAGTCGAGTCGCGTGTCCATCCCGCATCAATTTTGGTATCAGAGCGCCAGTTGAGTCTAGGGTAGTATTTGGTTTAAAACAAAAAAAAGAGTCATTTACGTCTAGTCATCGTCTAAGTAGGTCTAAGGTTGCATCCATATACCATTGTTCGGTAAATAAAAAGGTGTTGTCCGAACGTTAGGCTACGCCTATCGGGAAGGCCGCACACTTGCGCGAGTGATCTTCAGATCGATTAACTCCGCCACGTACCGAATCTTGGTCGTGTCTAGGTTGGTAGTCGAGTCGGCATTCCAACTTGCATTATGATTTAGGGTCGTGTTTAGTCCATTGTCTAGTTAGTTTGTCTTGTCTCCACGTGTCGGCATGTTCACTCAATAGCTTTCAGTGTCCCATGGATGACCAAGCTGCATCTTCTGCATGGTGGCGATACTATCTAAGATGGGAGAACCACCCGGACCACCCCCGTAGGCCCGTAGCCCGGGATTTCTATGGATCCGAAAATTCAGGTGACTACCTAGAGTGGGAAGCCACTATGGACGACTACTTTGAGTGTTACCTTATGTCCGGTCCCACGCAAGTCGACTTTGCCAAAAGGTGACTTTTCTATGAAGCCGTCGAAACATGGAGGGACATCAAGTACTTCCGGGAAGATAGGAGGCTAAGGCCCATCGAGTCATGGTGGGATATAAAGAGAGCGCTTAGGAGGGTCTACCTTCCCCGTCCACCTACCTCCAACCACGGGGGTCATACCACTATCCATCCCCACCAACTCACCCGCAATCAAGTGGGCCACACCTCCAACCAACCCCGCCCCTTCACCCCCATCCAAGCCCTCCAAAGCAACCCCAATCAAGTGGTTTGCCCAGTCACCTCCCACCAAGTGGAAGCCCCGCTTCTAGCCGAGCCTAGGTCCCCACCCGAGCCGAGAGACGAGGAGCGAGTCCACCACGAGGTTCCTACTCCAACCCACACCTTTGATGAAATCGAGAAAATGTTTTCGAATTGGTTGGAAAGGACACGTGCTTCTTCACCACCCGCGAGTGCTCCATTGCTACCCTCTACTTCTGAACTTTATTCGGAACCATCTTATTTGGAGCCACCAAAGCCCGAGCCACCCGTGTTTCTAACAGGTACGCTTTTCATCACCGAGCCACTACTTAGTTGGCTCAAGGATGGCTTGGTCCCACCTCCTTACCCATCCATGGACCCTACCCTACCTTTGGTGCTCGTCAACTCCTACCATACTACATTCCGATCTAGTCACCATGTTGACACATTGGGTGACCTTATTCTTGGTTTAGGTCGGCAATGGAAGTTGACGCATTTATTGGCCCGAGGCTTCGACCAATCCACTAGTCATAGCTTCACCCATCCGGCCATAGGGTCCATTACCTCCATATGCATCATGGGTTGTGTCACTACGGAGATCCTCTTATTCCTCCCCATGCTAGCCGAACCCGATTTCATACCCTTTTACCCGAGGGAGGAACCATACATCCTACACATGATCACCGTCCCACCTACAATGCATGAAGGTGACTATCCACACCTTCAAGACTTCTACACCGGGGACCATGACTTGTGGGAACCCATCACAAGGGGTCATACCTTCTTTGATCCCTTTGACCCATTCCCTAGTGGGTCCCTTGACCCACCATATATACTTCATTTCTTTGAGGGAGTCCACTACCACACCCCTACCCCACGGGTCGGGTCTTCTACACCCACCAATCCCAATCTCGATACACCCACACCCGGCTCTTCCACACCCGGCTCTCCTAGCCCTCTCAAGTCTCCCAAATCCAAAGGGCCGTCCATACATGACTGGGTCATACTAGGGCATCTAGGTGTTTCCCATTCCGCCAACCACCGGTTACATCAAATGCATGCATGGCACATATTCGGGTGTCCTGGTTCGCCGTCGCCTATGCGTAGGTCGGACTAACATTAGGTTTGTTTAGGGTCTTTGTCTTTGTGAGTCTTTGTTTCGTTTGTCTTTTGTGTGTCTATATCGAGTCGAGTCGGTTTGTACGCTCACGTTGTTAGTCCCTTTTGAGTATGAGACTTGTCGGACTATTGGGATCGGTTCTACTCCACATATCGGATCTAGTCACATAAGGGACCCGCGGTGATTCCTAGTGAGTCTTCGAGCCGTCTTCCCTCCTTTAAGAGTGACCCCACCCTGGAGTGTCCACCTCTAGCCTCATTCTCACGGCAGCGTGTGCATATCGAAACTATACGAGATGAGCAGGTGTCGATTACTTGGAGTGGAGCGTACTCCGCGCTTCATGGTACGATGACGGATCTGTCGGAGCTACTCGAGCAGCCGCACCCCTTACTCGACAGGGTCGAGTTCTTCTCACCCGGGGAGAGTTGATAGGAATCGACGCCGAGCATTGACATTTTTATTTTGCATTTGTGTCCTTTAGTTTATTTTTATATCCTTGGGAAGTATATGTGCAATTGTAAAGCTTTATAAGCCAATGAGTCATTCCCTTGGATTGTTTGGGTTTTTGTGCAAATTGACTGTAGGTCCAGCAAGGGGGCCCTCACTCCTTCCCCATTGGTCCACATAAGTCATTTGGGTCCATCTGGGGCTGGTCAACTATCCTAGGTGGCATCTAGAAGGTTGGACCATTCAAGGGGACAAATGGACCACGAAGTCCAAGTTGGAGGCCACCTTGGTCAAGGGGGCACCCCCCCCATATATTGTTAATTAATGTGGTTCCAAACCACATGGGATAATTAGTTTTGATCTCCATAGTTTGCCCTCCCTAACCCTAGATCTTAGGGTATATGTGGTCATTTTCCTTTTATTATATAAGGCTTGTATTTCCTTTTTTCATGAATTAATGAAGAAGAAAATTTTGTGTGCAAGAAGAGCAACCTGCGCCCCTCTCTCTCTCTCTTTGGTTTCCTTCCTCCTCCTTCAGCATTTTAGGGTATAGAACCCTTCTATCTTAGCCCCTCTACCTCTGATTTCTATCTCTGCTGCCGCCGCCGCCGTTCGTGCCGCCATCGAGCCACCGCGAGCATCCTTCTGAAGTGCTGTCCAAGTTCTGTTTTGCTAGATAAAGGCTCACTACGGGAATTTTAGCTCCCAACGCCGACATCATCTGGAGCTGAGATTTTTAGGGTTCGTTCCCCACTTGATCCCCAACCTCCAAAAAAATAATCCCGTCATTTACCTTTCATTTTATGTTTTTCCATTTTCGTGCTTCCCAATCCACCAATTCTGTCTGCAGTCTGTCCAATTTCACAGCAGCCCTGAGTTTCGCCCTTTTGTTCCCCTTCTTGATTTTTACTTGAATCCCCAATTTTACTGGAGGTTCTTTCTACCATCCCCATCCTCCACAAAGTTTTGTCGAATTTCAAAACCCCTCTACCTATTTTTAAAAATTATCTTCCCCCAAATTCAGTTCTATTTCTGCTATCCAGATCCGACCATCCAGTACTAGAAAATACTTTTCCCAGTTAAATCTCCACCAAACCTTTCATAAAATATATCCCTGTTTTCCTCTCTTCGACCTCTACCACTTTCATGAAGAGCTCAACAGCTGAATCGGAGGTCTACATCGCAGTCAATGCCAACTATCAGGAAAAAGCACTTCTATCCTGAGTTTTCAGATCCTGTGAACCAGCAGCTTGAATATTCGACAAAGGCCATCAACGATAAATTAAAATTTCTTTCTCCAGCCATAGATCGAAGGATTTTGAGTTAGCTTTCCATCTGTACCTCTTGTGTGTAGATCAGACGTCGGGAGTGATCGCAGCATCAGTTTTCGTCGGGATGCGAAGGTCTGAAACAGCAGTTCATATCCGTGGGCAGCAACTCCGACAAGTGAAGATCGGAGCCGCACGGCCTCCGACCGGTGAACCAGCCCGCCGCCTTCCCAGGGAGCACCCCTCCGGACGTCCCCGTCACAGCGGTGCCGCTACGGGCCCACACGGCCCCACTGACCAGCACGTGGGTCCTACAGTCGTGAGTACGCGTGCCGCCGAAGCTATACATGAAGCTGCTCGTCAACCCGAACCCGCTACTCCCGGGTCCCGCTGTGTCGTCCTTTACCTCCCTGCGTGGAGTGGGCAGCAAATCAGTGCTGTAATTTAATTAATTATTGTTCCGGGAGTATGAGATCGGCCGGGATCATCTTCCCCACACCAGACGCGTGGAGGTATCATGTTCGCTCTTTTACTCGACATTTGCTTTATTCGTATATACTTGTTTATGCCACTGCCAGAGAGCATGTGTTAGGGCCATTAGCTCGGTATATTTATTTCACCGCTACTGCGAGAGAGAGCGAGACCGTCCCGTGACCCGATCCGGGCACGAATTTGTGAGTTGGCCACCCTAGCTCACTGTCGGTTTCTCAACCGTGCACGTCGATACGCTTCCCTCGTTAGGGGCGATCGCGAGCTTGCTTAGAGTCCAAGGATCGCATATCCAATTGGAGTCGAGTCGCGTGTCCGTCCCGCATCATCAATCAACTTGAATTAAACCTTTTTACTCACCGAGGCCTCCAGCTCCCTCTCCACCTCCTCAGCTCGGGGGACGGCACCCGCCAGCTACTCCTCGAGCACCGTGACTCGGGCACTCTGATCTGGGGCACTCTGGGCAGGGGCACTCGAGCTCGAAGCCCCTCCTGCGGCCGTCGCTGCCGCCCTCCTCTGCTGGGCACGCTGCATCATGGTAGGACCGTCAGTGGTGTAAACATCTAACTTCAGGAATCATAACATGGCATGTAGAAAAGAACTCACCAGAACCTGGAGGCTGTGCTGGGTCATCCCTAGCTGTGCCTCCAGCGTATGCAGCCATATCTGCATGTTGGCCACAACCTCATCACGAGCATCCTGCATCGGTCACATGTTGGTCAAAGCATTCATCATATAGGAACTTTCAAATAAATCACATGCATAAAGCATACATACCCTTAGGGGCCTCATCTGAGGCCGACGCCCGTAGGTCCTCCAGTAGGTCCATAGGTAGGTCATACTCTCCTCCGCCCGAGAGACGACCGGCGTGCCGCCACTCTGCCAATCGGCGTACTGCTCAGGGAAGCGCAGTCGCTAGTCCGTCATAACCGCTCGTCCTCGGGTCTTCCTCCCGATCCGGCGCGGCTCCTCCACGTCAACCCACTCTTGGTGGAAGCCTAGCGTCCTCATCACTAGCCTGAGCCGTAGAGGCTCGATCTCTTTCAGGCAATGGAGCCAAAGCGCCCGCCCGAACAGAGGTCGGCCCGCTACGACCCAAGGCTGGTCGTCATCGGCCATGCCCACGTAGGGCCTCCACACCACCTGCATTGGCATTTCATATCATCATATCATCATCATCATAATTATAAGTGCATTAATAGTAATTAACTCAAAGGCATAAGCATAAAGCATACATACCATCGATGTCGGGAAGTCGCGCAGCTCCCGACGTACTGCCACCAACTCATAGGCATGCGGGCCCCCCATCACATACGGAAGCCAACGCCTAGCCAGTGGAACTGCCTCCGGGCGAAAGACGGCAGCTCTCCCCATCGGGATGTACAAGTAGCACCAAACCTACATCCACAAATCATTAGCATATCACAAAGCATAATAGAAATGGAAGCATATAATATAGACATAAATTTAAGTTGCATACCTGAAGGAATGGTGTGAAGCCACTGACGGTAGTCTCTCTCCCTGTCTTGGTGGACAGGTCCGCAATGAGGTGGGCCAGCAGGGCCGCACCCCAGGCATATCTCCCCACCTGCTCCAGGTCCTCCAGGACACTCAGGAAACGATAGTTCATGTCATCTCCCTTCGTGCCCAGCAATAGCCTCCCCATCATCAAGAATAAGAACCTCCTAAGGTCTAGGTCCGCTCTCTCTCTCTCTCTCTGAGTGGGGTCTGTGAAAAAAGTGGACCCTGCCCTCTAAGCCATCCTCGCTGCAAAGTCCTCGAGGGACTCACCTGTCGTCGGTCGCCCCCCTCCCAATCCTAGGGACTCCATGAGCTCTGCCCTATCAACCATCCTACAGTCCCTAGGCCCCTCTGCTACGGTAGAAAGGTCCAGGAGTCGACGGGCCTGCTCCTGGTAGTCTGGGTAGGTGACCCCGCTCACCACCTCACCGTCTACCCTCAGCCCGGTGATCCTGGTCACGTCCTCTAGGGTAGGCACCATATGCCCCCAGGGCATCAGAAAAGCCCTACTACCCCTATCCCATCTTTCCCTCAATACCTGGATGAGGACCAGATCCAGGCGGAAAGGCTTGATGCCGAGGAATGCCTCGAACCCCGTCTCTCTCAATCTCTCCTGCTGGAAGACCGGAAGCCCCTGGTACGTGGCGTGGACCAGGACCCAGGAGATGCGAGTCTTCATCACCCCCTGCAAAGCACAAACACAAAATATGTCAATAAGCAGGTTTTCTGCGTCCACCCTTGTGGCCGCTATTTCATTTTAACGTCTAGCCCAACGGCCGCTGTTTCTTCTTCCTATATTTCTCATAAAAAACCAACTAATAAAAATGTTTTTTTTTGCGTCCATCTTCGTGGCCGCTATTTTATTTTTAGCGCCTATGCCAATGACCGCTATTTCATTTTCTTATTTTTTTTAATAAAAACCAAAAAAATGTTTTTTGCGTCTAGCCTAAAGGGTTTGTTTTGTTTTTTGCATCCATTAGGAACGCCGCCATTTGTTTTAACTCTTTTCCTTCAAATCAAAAAAACATTCGACGTCCACCTTGGTGGACGTCTTTTGTGTTCTGCGTCCAGCCCAGTGGACGCAGTTTCTTCATCCTCTTCCTCCCGACCGCGTGCTCGCTCCAACCGCAATAAAAAGAGGAAAGAGGGGGGGTTACTTACCTTTTTTGGAGCCTCCTGGTCCATCGCCCCCCGCTGTGGCCGGCGGGGGGATCGTGGCCGCCGTGGGATCGCAGCCGCGATGCCTTCAGCCGCCGTCGTCGCTGTCGCTGCCTTCGTTGCCTCCACCACCGGCATCGCCGTCACAGCTGTGCCCTCTTCTCCTCTTTCTTCCTCTCCATCTTCCCCTTCTCCTCCTTCTTCTTCTTCTTCCTCCTCCTCATCGCCGTCACTCTCCATCGTATCCCCCTCTTCTTCCTCTGTCTACACCCCCGCCGCTCCACCTTCCTCCCGTTCCACCGCCGGAGCGCCTCCCTCGATCGCCGCCGCCGGCCCCATCTCCTCCACCGCTACCTCACCACCGTGGCCAAGGTCGACGACATCAGGGGCCATCACACGTCGCCGTTTGCCTGGGGTAGACATCGTCGGAAAGGTGGGAGAAAAGGGGGTTTCGTGGGTTGCAGAGAAAATGAAGAGGGTTGGAATGAAGAGAAAAATGAAGAAGGAAGAAGAAGAAGAAGAGGGAAGGGCGCCCGTTAAGTCTTTAGTTACGAAAAGAATTTGCGTTCTTTTGGAAGGACGCTTATTTTTATTTTTTGTAAATTAAAAAAGATATCGCGCCTCTGTTCAAGGACGCTATTTGTAAAAATGGCGCGATTCGAAAATAAAATAATTTCAAGAATGAGCGCCAGGATTGAGAGGCATTATTTATGGAAATTACATTTCTGAAAGAATATTTTGCCAATGAGCGCCCTCGTATGCAGGCGCTAATTTTGAAAGTTTGATTTTAAAACTCAGAAAATGGCAAAGAATTGGCGACTGCCGTGATGAACGCTCTTTTAAAGAATGGTTAGAGGATTGGACGCCATTCTACTGAGAGCAATAATTTTGAAAACTACAGAAGATCAGCCAGGATTTTAGGAATTCTCGGTCCTTGATTTTGGCTTAGAGAAATAAAAGGATTGATTTTATTGAATTGAAATGAAAGATACATCATCAATCATGAGCCAATTAGGCCCTCAATTTCCTAAGTTCCCTCACATAGTACTCTCTCCTCTCATTGTCCTCTTCCTCTACACTTTCTATTGATTTGTGCATCTTGCACACCCTCTAGAGAGCTTTGATTGTGTTGACCTCTTCCTCATCCTCTCGGCTAGGTAAAGTCCTCTTCTTGATAGGTGGATGGTGTGACGGGCCCTCCATGTGGTGCCGAGACAATCCAAGCTGAGGGAGGCATCTGTGAGCATTATACAAGAAGAAATCCGTGGTGCCAATAAGTCGAAGCTCCACGCCCGGAGAGAGACGAGCACGAAGATCGCAAGTGTTGAGGAAGCCCGGTGCATAAGTGAACATATCATATGTCATGGTTGTGAAGTGTTCTCTCCAATCCACTCTTTTCTTCAACTTGGGCACCCTGTTGACCACCCTGTTACTCAGCCCAAGGACACCTGTCATGTAATAAAGTGGGCTCCTAGAGAAGATCCTGGATGACTACTGTGACTCGTCGCATGGGTCGAATTTGAGATGGAGATCCACCCAGCAAGTGAGAAAGAGCATGGACCCATGCAAGGGCCGACCCAGGGTAGCTGAAGTAAGCCCATTGTAGAGATATGCCAGGACTGCGGGACCAATCCTTTTCCCTTCCCAGATCGAGCTGATAGCACTCAACTGCTCTTCCTCTAGGAAATCTTTAGCTGTAGGGAATAGTAGGGCTCCTGCCAGGCGGATCACGAATGCCTTCATCAAGCTCTCCATGTCCTCCTCTTTGGCTTGACCCAATTGCTTGTATACCCACGCTGCCAGCTTCATCAAATTGAGCCCTTTATTCTCTCTGATTTGGTTCACTATATTGGGGTTAAGAATTAGGCCAGTGAGGATCTTCGTCGCGCTCACGGGTTGAGTCATGCTCGCCATCTTCTCTTCATCCCCTGGTTTCAGTTTCTTTAGCCCAAGCAAAATCTCGGTCTCCTCTGGCAACACTGTGGCCTCAAATGTGGAAAATAAGAATGTATGGGTGTTCGGGTGCCAAATCACCACAAGTGCGCCTATGGTGGCCCAGTCTAGATAAATATCTTGGCAGTGTTTGGCATGAGTGATCAGTACCAGAAGATGCCATCTCGATAGATAAGAGCACATCTCCAATGTGATTTTGGATATTAGAAGCGGGAGCCATTTATTCTGCATGAACCTTCTTGCTCCCGGGTGTAGACACGCCATTCCTGACGTCTCCCGAGAAAGTCTCATATTACTATACAACGCCCCGCAACGGCTTACACATTTTGAATCGCTCTAGTGCTTCCTTTTCTTGAGTCTTCTTCCGCCCTTTTCAGCATCCGGAATCGTCTCGTCACGGCATTCGGACGGCATCAACACCAGTCAGACGCATCAGGAGGTTCCGGAACCAAGAAGGGTGTCTGCCGGGCGGTCACCAACGCTTGTCCGAGGACCCGGGTGGGTCTTAATGGGGGCGTCCAGGCCCCTGGACGCCCCCATTCTTTTAATTTAATTTATTTTTATTTTTCAAAACCCAAAACACAAATAAAAAATAATATATTAATGGAGGCGTCCAGGCCCCTGGACGCCTCCATAAAAATAAATATAAATATATATATATATGCCAGTTGGCATAAAAAGACAAAACAAAATAAAAAAAATGATATATTAATGGAGGCGTCCAGGCCCCTGGACGCCTCCATAAAAACAAAAATAAAAAATATATAATGCCAGCTTTGGCATAAAAAGACAAAACAAAAATAAAAATAATATATTTATGGAGGCGTCCAGGCCCCTGGACGCCTCCATCAACTCCCTCACGGGCGCCGCCCACCGAACGACGGTTTGTCGTGTGTGAAAAAAGCCAAATTATGGAGACGTCTAGCCCTCTGGACGCGCCCATTTCAAAATCACGAGGTGCCGCTCACAAAACCACGCGTTGTGTCAAACCGCGTGCGGCCGTCGGTGGTGTTCGGTGGACCTGTTAGGGGCGTCCGGGGCCCTGGACGCCTCCACAAAAATATTCCAAAAAAATTAATAAAAATAGAATAAAATATTAATTCGGCCATGATGGAGGTGTCCAGGGTCCTGGACGCCTCCACCCTCCGGAGCCCTATAAATAGAGGCCCACCCCCTCAGTTCTAGAGAGCTTCGAAGAGATCCGATAGGCTACCGGAGCCCAGAGGCTACCGGAGTCATTTTCTAACCCGTGGGGTCTTTTGTAGGTGGAGTTTCTACCGGCTTCTCGGGTGCCCACGCTCGCGAGAGGAAGGTCGTCTTCATCCACCGCGCTTCCACGCCATCCCTACGCTGCCGGAGCTCCGCCGGATTTCACCATCGACACATCCAATAAGCCAATCCTTTCCTTTTCTTCTTAGTTCTTTTGCATTCATCATCTCGCATCATCTATCCCCCTTCATAAGGGCGCCTCTTCTTATATACTTCTTGCATCCATCATCTCATTTTCCTCCTACTCGAGTCCGAGAGGGGTTTAAAAGACAACACCAACCAGGTGTGTGTCTTGCCATCATTTCGTTATTTTTATCGCAAGGATTTGAATACTACACCTTCATCTTTCTAATCCACTCGTTACTTGTTTGTCGTTGTTTTGCAAGGGTACCCAAGGAAAGCCCTCTCCGTCGGCCGGCCGAAGGGGGAGGAAGAAGCAACCCGCCATCTCCCGCTCTTGAGGTAGGTGCGATCACTTTCTTTATTTTGGGGTCTTTCGGCCCCTGGCGATCACATCTTGTTCTCGAGGCCGCGGCGAGTCACTTCCCCAATGGCCGTTTAAATTCCAGTTCTTATACTCTCTTTATATTCTGTTGTATTCTGCTCATGTTCTCGAGGCCGCGGCAAGTCACTTCCCCAATGGCCGTTTAAATTCCCGTTCTTATATGTTATATTCTTATCTATTCATATTCTCGAGGCCGCGGCGAGTCACTTCCCCAATGGCCGTTTAAATTCCCGTTCTTATATATTATATTCTTATCTATTCATGTTCCCGAGGCCGCGGCGAGTCACTTCCCCAATGGCCGTTTAAATTCTCGCTCTTTATATTCTCCTTATATTCTGTTATATTCTTATCTGCTCATATTCTCGAGGCCGCGGCGAGTCACTTCCCCAATGGCTGTTTCAATTCTTGCTATTTAATTTCTGCACCATTCCCGTCCCCCCGAGGTCGCGGCGAGTCACTTCCCGCTATGGCCGTTTAACCCCCATATCTTGTTATATTACATTTGTCCCGCTTGCCCCACCGGAGCAATCTCCCGTGGTGGCCCCTTCTCTTTTCTCTTATTTCTGTGTTGCAGCAAACAAAAAGAAGGAGCCCGCGTGCTCCGCGTCCTCTTCGCACCCCGAACCGCGTGACGTCGCTCACAGATTGGCGATCACGGTGGGACATCTACTGCTTCCTTTCGGCTACCCTTGCAAGTTCGGCACCATCCGTGCCTCTCCACCTTGGCGCCCGCGCGCCCCCCCGTTGTGCTCACGGCAGCACTGTCAGTTTTGATTGGTTGTTTGTTTATTACATGTCTGTTATTTCTGTTGTTTTCCCACTCCATATCTCTGTCAGCATTTCATTGCATGCATCCATCCCTCTTTTCTATCCTTTTTTCATTTTTTTTAGGATCACCCTTTCCCGGTGAAGGAAGGACTCTCCGTTTGAGAATTCCTCTCAACGGACTAGAATCTCCTCCACTGGGACCTCCGTAAGTCCCCGACATCGAAGAATCTCCTCTTCGTTCACTGGGCTGGTTGTACCATTGAAGTTCCCCGAAGTTAGTCATTTCATTCATGGTGAGACGAGAGACCCTGGCTGACACGGCGGTGAAACAAAAATAAACTAGGGTCCCCATTTTGTGTGAACTTCGGATCTCGCTAAAAACACAAAAAAATCATCAAAATCAAAACACAAAAAAAAGACGTAAAGGCATCAACTTGTTCGATAATCTCTGCTACCTGCTTGCTAGTGTATGTTTTTACGTTCTGGGAAAACTGTGAGCATGGCTCACGAGTCTTTTGAGGAGAACCACCCTAGTCGTGGTTTGTCAGCCGACCCGCGAGTCTATGCTATGGACTCGGGTCCTTCTCATGAACACTCGCATGAGGTGCAGGTTATTGCCGGGGACACATCCCCACCACAGGATATCTCTTCCTTACTGGGCGTCCTCGCCAACACGGAGCTTACCTCTGAACAGCTCTGGGCCTTCCAGGCCATTCTAAAAGGGAAATCTGTTTCCCCCACGCCCCAGGAATCAACTTCGGTCATCGCACCTCTCCAAGAGTCCGTGCAGGCCATTCCATCTCCTCCATTGGCGCAAGCCATCCAGTCTCCCTCGCTTCAAGGACAAGCGAGCCAACAACCACCCTCATTCCAGTTACCGTCACAATCTCAAACTACCGTTGTTCCCCACACACCGCTTCAGCCAGGGCCAACTGTCGGCGGTCCGACAGCTCCCTCTCATTCCGAATTCCCCCCTCAAGTCTCCGGGAGACAGTTTCTCCCCCAGTGGCAAGTGCCTCCTTCACCTCCAGAGGAGCTCGCCCAATCGCTCCTCAATAGGTTCAATCGCATGGACGAGCAGTTTCAAAATCTGAGAAGGATGGTGGACGTGAAAGCCACCCCGGAGGTTGCTTTGCCAATCCTTCCCGTCATTCATCTTCCTCCCTCCGAAATACCCACGTACCGCAGATACAATGGTACCGGCAACCCCTTCATTCACCTCAAGGATTTCATGTATGAATCCTCCTATTGGCAAAACGATCAGAGGTCCCTGGCATACCTCTTTCGGAGATCATTGGATGGTCCCGCGCTTGAGTGGTTCTATTCCTTGGAGCCCCGCGAGGCCGAGAATTTTGAAATAGTCCAGAGAAGGTTCTTGCAGAAATATAGGGATAGGGTCGGTCCCTCACTCTCCATTACCGACCTAGTGGCCGAAAAGATGAAGCCCGACGAAGATTTTGTCCGCTATGCTGATAGATGGAGGTCTCTGGCGGAAAGAATAAGGGATACCCTCTCCGAGCCCGAACAAGTGAAGATGATTGTGTCTAATGCAACCCCACAGTTCAGACACGTCCTGGCCATGAATAAACTTACTACAATGGAGGAACTCTATGAAAGGGCCCGGTACATCCAAACCCAGTTAAAAGACTCCCCCATTATGAACATGTTTGAGTCGCCGAAGCCCAAAGTAGTCAGAAAGACAGGCGCTGGTGTCCCGGGCGGAGCCACAGAAGGGGTCGTGAAAATGAACCCGAAGTTAAAAGACTCCCCCATTATGAACATCCAAAAGTTTTGGCTAAGGTCTTGCAGAGGTCAAGGGAGTTCCAACTGAAAATGAACCCGAAGAAGTGTGTGTTTGGTGTGTCGTCAGGTAAATTGCTGGGGTTCATTGTGAGCAAAAGAGGGATCGAGATAGATCCCGACAAAGCTAAGGCTATCAGGGATATGCCGCCTCCCAAGAATTTGAGGGAAGTCCGAGGTTTAATCGGGAGGTTGCAGTTTATTCGTCGGTTTGTGTCTCAACATTCACAAAGGTGTAGACCTCTCTACGAGTTGACCAAGCCAGGAGTAGAATTCCACTAGAATTCTAAATGTCAGAAAGCTTTTGAAGGGTTGAAGGAATATCTGGCTAGTCCACCCGTTCTCATTCCACCCAAACCAGAAAAATATCTGATCCTTTACGTCTCAGTCTTGGATGACTCCGTGGGAGCCGTCCTCGCACAAGCTGATGAAGAAGGCAAGGAACGGGCAACCTATTACTTGTCCAAACTTCTCAATCCCTGTGAGCAGAAGTACACCGTCATGGAGAAAACCTGTGCTGCCCTCGTTTGGGTAGTGCAGAAATTGAAGCACTACTTCTTGGCTCATGAGGTCCACTTGATTGCTCGAATGAATCCTATCAAATTCCTTCTGGAGAAAGCCATCCTTACGGATAGGCTAGCACACTGGTAAAGTTTTCTCTCTCAGTTCAACATCACCTACATCCAGCAAAAGGCGATTAAAGGCTATGCCATAGCCGAGCATCTCGCTCACCATCCTCTTCCCAAATTCGATCCCGTCCAATCAGAGTTTCCAGATGAGGAACTAATGTCCGTCAACCAATCAGATGAGCCGATGTGGACGCTATATTTTGGTGGAGCTCTGAATTCTCAAGGGAGAGGAATCGGCGTCGCCCTCCTATCGCCTGAAGGCCTCACATTCCCATTGGCATACCAACTCAAATTTCCAGTCACCAACAATATAGCCGAATATGAAGCTCTTCTAGCTGGCCTAGAACTCGCCCATTCTTTTCGTATCACTGAGTTGCGAGTCGTAGGTGATAGTCAACTCATCCTTCGCCAGGTGCTCACTAAATATCGCACTCGCGATCCCAAACTCAAGCCATACCAAGAACTCACTGCTGCCTTTGCCAAACTGTTCGCCAAACAGATCTTTGTTCATGTCCCTCGTCATCAGAATATTCTCGCCGATGCCCTCGCCTCATTGGCATCATCCATAAGGTTCTCTCTAGGAAGATGGTTTAAGTCCATTTCCATCTACAAACTTCACGCCCCTGCAATCGATGATGCTTCCTACGTAAACATCAAAGACAGGATAGCAAGAAAGATCCTGCATGAAGATATCCTTGAGAAGAGGGAGATCATGTTGGCAGAGGCCGAAGAAGAACTGGCTGATGAAGAGAAACCATGGTTCTATGAAATTGTCAAATACTGCCAAGATCAGTCTTATCCTGAAGGGGCCACCACAGAGGACAAGAAAGCCATAAGAAGGGTGGCTCAGAAATATACTTTGGTTGGAGGTCTACTCTATAGGAGGAGCCTTACTGGTATTCTGTTAAGATGTCTTGGTGACGATGAGGTTTGGAAATGTGTAGAGGAGACGCACTCGGGCGTGTGCGGTGGCCACGTGAATAGTCAGATGCTCGCCAAGAAGATCATTCGCCAAGGCTTTTATTGGCCCACTATGGAAGAAGATTGTGTTGTCTATGTCCGTAGGTGTGTCAAGTATCAACTTCACGCCGATAAAATCCATTCACCATCTTCCTCACTTCATCCAATATCCTCCCCATGGCCTTTCTCCATGTGGGCATTCGACATCATTGGTCCCCTAGGTGATCCCAATTCCCTCACCAAGTAGAAATCTTTCATCCTTACTGCGATGGAATACTTCACCAAATGGGCCGAAGCCGAAGCTTACGCGGAAATCAAGGCGTCAACAGTCTGCAAGTTCATCATGAAGAACATCCTCGCCAGATTCGGCGTCCCAAGCACGATCGTCACCGATAATGGGCCACAGTTCATTTCTCAGGACCTACAGGACCTCTGCAAAAGGTACGCAATTGCATTGCATCATTCATCGCCTTATTACCCACAAGGTAACGGCCAAGCGGAGGCCACCAATAAAACATTGCTCAAAATCATCAAAAAAACCTGCGAGTCTAGTAAGTTTTCAGACTGGCCAGAAAAACTTATCAAAGCCCTATGGGCCTATCGCACTTCAATCCGTACCCCCACCGGGCAGACTCCATTTGCCCTTACTTATGGTATGGAAGCGGTAGTCCCGTACGAGACTCTGATCCCTTCTCTCAGGGTACAATTGGATGAGGAATTTTCCCTCGACGATCGTCGTAATTCACTCCTCGCCCAGTTGGAACTCTTGGATGAGAAGCGGCTGGCCGCTGCCGAACACGTGCGTGTGTATCAAAATAGACTCGCTCGCTTTTACCAAAAGAAAGTCGTTGAGAGAAAATTCAAAGTCGGTGAGATGGTCGTAAAAAGAATTTTTGTCAAACCTGGAGGTCTGCGTTCTAAGCTCCAACCCAATTGGGAAGGACCATTTGTAATTCAAGCCGTGTACCCTGGCAACGCCTACAAGCTAGTCAACGCCGAAGGGACCGAGTTATCCCACCCTTGGAATGGGCTTTATCTTAAGAAATACTACCCTTAGCATAAACAAAAAAATGATGAAAAGATAAAAACATCAAAAACAAAGAAATACCGAAAACCACTAAAAATATGGAAAATTCAAAATGCCGATGCCTGGCAGTCACCATGTAGTTAAGTCCCTGCATCTAACCTTCATGTTAGGATAGGGCCCATTAAGGCTTGGTAGGCACCGGGTCTTGGTTTGCCAGAACCGTGGAGATCCCTGTCCGGCCACGTCGGCCTATGCTCGCTCGAAGGAAGCTAACATGTGCTCACTTATGTATTTTATTCAAAAAAGTCGGTAGCATCACCTACGGTGGAGCGTCACCCAGAAGATCTCCGGAAGCTATAATCTTTATTCTTTTCTCTTCGACCAAATGAGACAGTCGGCGCCCTTAAAACGCTGAGCATGAGAAACCGAAACTCAAACCCCAAAGGCAAGAGTAGGATCCATTTCCTCGAGCATCGATCAGAGCATGAGAAGAGGGCAGTGTCCCCGTAGGCATATGAAAAGGGAGCCCACAAACGTCAAACGACTATATCTCCCTCACAAAAGAAATACAAAATCAAAAGAAAAGCATGGTCGTGACCGTGCCTGTTGCAATAAACGGAACCCCTCAAAGCAAAAGTTTGAATCCACAAAAGGGGCCGTGGAATGTAAATGCTCGAGATTTGGTCTGAAGTTGTCCGAAAGGAAAGAGTTAATGGGCCCTTATTCGCTCGCCGGGTTAACGGTTTTGCTGATCCTCTCAGGAGGTTTCTCCCCCACGCTCTTCCTTCTTCCTCTAAAGATGAAGGTTCGATGGAGTTTCTGAAAGGTGAAAACTGCCCAGGGTCTGCGACCTTATTTTAATATACACATTTGGTTGCCTACTTTGAAAAGCAAAAGCTATCGCTGCGAAGGAGTCTCCGTGTTTCTGGCTGGTCAAGACCCCTGTTTACCACCTTGATGTCTTCTTGTTTAACCTCGGGCTTAGGCCAATGCAAGCGCGTCACCTATGGGTGTGACGGCGTCTGATTCCGGGTCAGCGTCGCGCGGTTGGTCGTTAGGGTTCCAGGGTGGTCCATCATATACCATCTAGAGTTGTGAGGAAACAGACCCGGGTCGGGCAAATCATTTACCTCAAACACCTTTTGGGTGAATCCCTGTGGTCGGAAGCGACTGGGAGCCTAAGCATGGCATGACGGTATTGTCATCAGGGTAAGTCTTAGCCGGCGGGATCATCATTCGAGGGGTCTAGAGGCCCAAATCAACCTAGATGTGCACTTAAGATACCTGGGAGGTTAGTAAGAAACCCCTGTTCTCACGTAGGTTAGGTGCCATTTGGGTGCTTGCCGGGCGTTAGCAACAAAAAAATTGAAATGATAAAAACAACAACAAAAATGAAAAAGATAAAATGTACATATTTGCAAACAAAAAATCTTTTTTATGATAAAACAAAAAAAATGCCAAATATAAAAAGAAAACAAATCAATTTTGCATGATCGCATTTGCGTACAGCATCTCACTTTAATACCGCTTGCATTCGTGTGCTTGCCTGTCGCATTTATCGTCACCACATTTTTCCATTGCCTTCGTTAATAAAGGCTTGGCCCCTTGACTAGTTATCAAGGACAGTCACAGTGACCATTTGCTTATTGAGCAAGGGGCCAAGTCAGAACAGAAATTCTGATTTATTTGTTTCAGTGATATGTGCAGGGATTCAGGCAACAGAAGCAAAGGTGAAAAACAAACGAACCGAACCTTGTATTTTATTCCAAAAAATCAAAAAAATTACATCAAGTTCCGCCCTCTCTCTCCGCATTACTCGTCCCACTACTCTCCGGGCAAAACGCTCTCAAAGGTGCTACCCAACTATGAAAAGCGGTACTCCTACCGCTCTGTACTCCTCTTCCTATTCCCACATCCCGGCGTTGATCTACGGAAGCAGTAGAGAAGCTACCAACACGAAAGCCACGCTCTCGTGCTCTTCGGTAGCGCTCCTCACCATCTCTCAGCCACTGTTCAGCAAGACCAAGACTGATTCGGAGTTCGAATAGTTGGGCCTCCATGGCCCTTCGTTCCTCCCTTTCAGTCAATCTGTTGACTCTTTCTCTCTCTGCGTCTCTTTCTTTCTCTGCACGTTCTCTCTCGCGCTCTTCCCTCTCCAACTGGAGAGTGATCCTCAGTTCCACAGCATCCCTAGAGGAGTTGTCATCAGGATGACGCCGCAGTTCCCTCTCCAGTTCTGCTATCCTAGCCTCCTTCTGCGCAGCTTGGCCAAGCGCTTCTTCCGTCTCCTTTTCCTGCCGAGTGTACCATCTCAGATACACGATAAGGCATAAACAAGGAGAACCCAACACTGAGACTCTTACCTGTATAGAGAGCATCCCTTCTGCCTCCGCAGCACGCTGCGTGGCGTGAGCAAGTTGCTCATGAAGCAAGTCAAGTTCTGAGGTGAGAATCCACAAGCTGGAAGAGGCACCACCTACTCCCATCGCTGGGGAAGCCGCGCCAATCTGGGCATGCTACGACCACGTGAATTAGCAGCCAACATCTGTAATCTGGGGTTTTAATTAGGAACGTACTGTACACCTACCAAGGCACTCGTAGCTCCGCGGGCATTACCCAACTCTTGTTCCATCTCTGCCAAGTGAGTTCGTAAATTCGCTATCATGGCATCCCGGACATCCTGCAGCCTTACGAGTCAGCATTTTCACCAGAAAACCAAGAAAAGGAGAAAGAAGAAAAGAGAAAAAGGGGAAACCTACCTCCACAAGTCCCCGGGGTTGGAACCGCTCTGCGTACTTTATCCTATATAGACGCAAGTAGTCCTCGCTATCCTGCGCCTGTGATTCTACAATCGTGCCACCCCGTTGCCAGTCCTCATACTGTTCGGGGAATCGCACGTGCCAGTCAATGCATGTCGCCGGTCCCCGCATCTTTCACCCGACACGAGGTGGCACAGCTGAATCCACCCATTCTTGAGCCAGTCCTAAAGTCCTCATAACTAATCGTAGCCGAAGCGGCTCGATTTCATTCAGGCAGTGCATCCACAGTTCTCGTCCGAACCGGGCACGACTTGCTAGAACCCACGGCTGGTCGGCATCGACCATGTCTGAGTAGGGTCTCCAGTTTACCATCGCTGCAGGGAACTCCTGTAGCTCCCGCCTTAGCACCATCAGTTGGTAGGTTAGGGGTGCCGCACTCATGATGCGTTCCCACCGCCTGGCTAGCGGCACCATCGCGGGTCGCCAATGCCGAACTCTCCCCATAGGGAGATAATAATAGCTCCACAGCTGCTCGGCGCAGGTCATCAGAACCTTGCAAAAACACAAAAAAATACAAAACAAGCAAAACCAAAAAAATACATGGATGAATGGTGTGAAACCACTCACAGTCATCTCACGATCCGTTTCTTGGAATAGGCCTGCAAACAAGTGTGCCAGCATGGCGGCTCCCCAGGCATAATACCCTACTCTTTCAAGGTCTGACAGTAGCTCCAGGAAGTGACATTGGATACCGTCCCCTTTCGAGCTCAGTACCAATCTCCCCAAAAGGAAGAGGAGAAATCTCCTCAAATCTATGTTGCAACTTTCCCAGTCGTCGAAATCTGTGCAGTACACGGCACGACATCCTATTTCCATCCTTTCCATGAACTCTTCTGAGGATTCATCATCCCGCCGACGAGTGTCGGTGAGCCCTAATGCATCCATGAGGGACGCCCTAGCTACCGACCTATTTTTCCGACCATCTAGGTCCAAACCCAGTAACTTCTGGGCACCTTCTCGGTAGTCCGCGTAAGTGACCCCGGTCACTGCCTCGCCCTCCACCTTCAGGCTTGTGATCCGGACCACATCCTCCAAGCTGGGCACCATGTGCCCCCAGGACATCAGGAATGCCCGACTCACTGGGTCCCATCTCTCACACAAGGCTTGGATCAGGACCAGGTCGAGCTGGATCGGCTCGATCCGAAGGAAGGTGCCAAAACCCATCACGTCTAGCCTGGCCTTCTGAAAATCTGGGAGACCTCGGTATGCTACCACTACCAACTCCCATGAGATCTGTGATTTCATCACACTCTACGCATGCAGGGAATGGAGAGGAGGTTTGGTCAGAAAGAAAGGAAGAAAAAAGAATGGAAAAAAGGGCAAGAAAACTTGGCTTACGAGTTGTGATTGGGCCCTTTCGCTAAAGTGTCCTTCGAGGTCCGAAAGCCTCCTGGAACTACTACCACTAGACCTGCTTCTCTTCGAGGAGTGGGAAGATTCGCCCTCCATCCGACTCTCGGAATTTTGAACTCCTCCTCTCCCGTGAAAACTTGTGCTCCTCGAGTTAGCTCTCGATATACCTGGGAAGATAAAAGGGACAAGAATTTATAGAAATGGAAGGAGTGCAGGCCAAGATTGCCTCCATCACCTGTTAATGATAGCCCTCGCAATGAGGAACCTGTCATGCGGTCCCGTGTGTCACTTCACCGCTCGCACAGGGTGATTGATTGGACGAAGAATATGACGACTAGCCCCCTATGTTGTCTAGGGAAACCCTTTCATGTTTTAAAGGACGTCCGTAAAATTTGACACAACATCCGGGAAAAGGGGCTAGGGCCGTCATTATTGACTTCGACGGCAGATTCCCATGGGAAATGGTCACAACAAGACGCGATTCTCTGCTTGGGGTGGAGTCTCGGCAGACCCATCACATGGGAACAGTGCAAAGAAGAGGAAGTATAGGGAAGAAGAATGCACAAGAGAACAAACGAGCAGCAGAAAATCAAATCACTCCATTCATAATTCTACATAAGCTGTCATAAACACTACAATCATAAGGAGGAGGCGAGTCCACCAGCTCGCCGATCCTCACCATCACTCATCTCTCTGGGCGCTCCCCTCCTCTCCCCTGAGGTGCGGGTACCTTAGAAGCCTCCGGGATCCTCGTGCAGTAGCACCTGCCTCGCCTCTTGGCGCCTGCTCCGCAGCAGTGACTCGCTGCTCCTCCCCTGGCGTGGCAAAGAAGCCACTAGCGGCAAAGCGACCAGACTGGCACAGTCGCTCCCTAAACTCTCGCGCTCTCTCGTAGCGCGTCTCCATCCCTCCTAGCCTCTGCACGACGGCCTGAGGGCCCAGCTGGAGCTCCCTCACTTGGGCCTCCAAGGCCCTCCTCTCGGTCTGATCCCGCAGTCGCTCGGACCTTCTCTCAACTTTCTCTCTCTCTGCCTCTCTCCACATCATCTGCAGAAGAACCCTTAACTCCAGGATGTCTGGAGAAGGTCTCTCCTCACCACGATGCCGCAGCTCTGTTACAGTCGCCACCCAGGCATCACGCTCCTCTTCCGCCCGGGTCGCCCGAGCCACCGCACCGGCAAGTTGCTCCCGGAGGGAGGTAATCTCGAGAAAAGGGGCCGAGGAGCTGGAAGATGCACCACCAATCATCCCCGCCGTCGCTGTCTGCTGGGCACGCTGGAACAAAATAAACAACGGCCGTCAGTGAAACTCCAAATCTGAAGATAAAAGTGCGGCACGTAACTTACCAGGAGCGACATCTCATGTTGAGCGACGGCCAGCTGCCGCCTAGCCTCTGACAGTTGGGCGCGCGAGCCGCCGATGCCACGCGTGCCCCCAGCTTGGGGAAGCCCCGCATAACTCTCTCTCTTCCGCCGCAGGAAGTCGGCGCTGTCCTGCACCAATACACTCCCTTGCTGTCCAGGGAGACGTACGTGCCAGTCCTCGAGCCTCGCCTTGCCGCGACTCTCCCTCCTGACGCGGCTCGGCTCGTCCGCACTCGCCCACTCATCGGCCAGGCCGGGGGTCCTCGCCATGTCCTGCATCAAGAAAGGGGTCCCACATCAGTCAAAAAGAACGCGTCCCCTGTCTAGGACGCATCCATCATTTAAGTGCAACACTCGCCGAACCCTTTCCCCCCTCGCACGGCTTGCTTCAAAACTCAAAATGGATCAAAGAGGGGGAAAACCAAGCACCTACCAGACCGTGTTCACCTCCCTCCGCGACATCGGGCCCCTCGGGTCCCTCGAGGGCCCGAAGCGGCCCTTCCTCCTCCATAGACGCCGTTCCGTGCTCTGGCGCGTCCCTCCTTGGGCGAGGGGTCCCGCGTCCCTCTCCACCTTCGCCGTGGTCCAGACCGCCGAACTCCATCGATCGAGGGGAAGAAGACAAAGACGGGCGAGCAAGTTTCGGCGGAAGGCGGGCTCGTTTACGGGTAACGCACGGAGAAGGAAGGCCACCCGTCGCTTTAAATTTGAATTTAATGATTAAGACGCGTCCTCGCGCTTGGACGCGCCCAAAAGAAAGCGAAAAAAAAGGGAACAAAAAAACCCTCCATGCAAAGTAGTTCCCTCCTGTCCAGGGCAAAGTCCCGTGAAGCGTGAACAACGTGGTGTAAAAGAAAGTGCAGGAAGGAAAAGGGCACACGACAAAAGGAACCACACGAAATCCATTTCATACAAACAGTCAAAAGTACATCATACAGTGAGGACGGTGGGGTGTACAAACAACTCTCTAACTCTCACCACCACCCTCCTGGTCATCTCTCTCCTCCCTCCTCTGACGGGGATCCCTAGGGGGCCTCTGCGACCTCTGCGAACCCTGAGAAGCCGTGCTCGCCTCTCCAGGTGGCACCATGCCAGCCTCCAAGGTGCGGCGACGCTGCTCAGCCGAAGAAACTAGAAAGCTGCCCACAGAAAAGGAACCGGACTGACGAAGTCGCGCCCCGCGCTCCTTCGCCCTCTGATACCACTCCTCACTCTCCCGGAGTCTCCCCTCCGCCGTGCCAAGACTCAGCCGGAGCTCCGACACCTGGGCCACCAGAGCTCTCCTCTCGTCCTAATCTCGATATCGCTCCGCCATCCTATACTCCCTTTCTTTCTCTATGGTCTCCCTATCCCTCTCCCTCTCTCTCTCTAGAGTCTCCCTATCCTTCTCCCTCTCTCTCTAGGGTCTCCCTATCCCTCTCCCTCTCTCTCTCCACGCTCTCCCTATCCCTCTCCCTCTCCTCTCTCTCCCTCATCGCCTCTCTCCTCGACAGCTCGAGGGCGATCCGCAGATCCACTACGTCGCGAGGAAGCTCCTCAGCCTCCCGTCGCCGCTCCTCCTCTAGCTCCGCAATCCGGGCGTCACGCTCTGCCACCCAGGCATCGCGCTTCTGCTCAGCACGAACAGCACGGGCCAGGGCCTCCCGAATCTCAGCCACCTGTCAAAGCACGCATGCACCGTAAGAGAGCAGTGATAGAAGGAAAGGAGCTAGAAGAGGGTCAGGGCCAAGCAAGCACTCACTCGAGCCTCGCAGTCACGCTCGGCCGCCTCAGCCCGAGCCACCGCATACGCCAGCTGCTCCTGGAGGGTAGAAACCTCCGGAGGAGGGCCCCGCGAACTGGAACCCGCTCCACTAGCCGTCCCGGCTGCCGCTGTCTGGTGGGCCCGCTGAAACACGGGGCAAACGTCAGTCAAAGGCTAAGCATCAAAAATCTAGGTCACAAAAAATGCATTGCATAGACTCACCAGGATCTCCAACTCCTGTCGGATGGCCACTAACTGCCGCCTGGCGTCTGCCAGCTGGGCCCGCAGGTCGGCAATCATGTTGTCACGAGCATCCTGCATTGCACATAAGTTACTGCCACATGCATATACATATAGAAGGGTGAAGCAGTTTCATTTCACTTACCCCTGCCATACCACCCAAGGAGAGGCGGTCCCCGTATGTAGCTCGATATCGTCTCATGTAATCTGTGCTGTCCTGTACATGGGATACCACTGGGACCCCGCCCTGCTGCCAGTCCTAGTACTGTGCTGGGAAGCACGTACGCCAGTCCATAATCTTCACCTTCCCCTCGGTCTTCCGCCCGATGCGGGCTGGCTCTTCTACATCAACCCACTCCTGGGCTAGCCCCAACGTCCTCATAACCAGCCTCAGCCGAAGCGGCTCGATCTCGTTCAGGCAATGGACCCACACGTCCCGCCTGAAACGAGGAAGACCCGCTACAACCCAAGGCTGGCCAGCGTCGCCCATGCCCAGGTAGGGTCTCCACACCACCTACATCATCATACATACATCATATTAGTTGCCATTCAGTCACATAAGAAAACACAAAAAAACCATACGCATCATACCATGGCCTCGGGATACTCGCTCAGCTCCCGACGAAGTGACGCCAGCTGGTAGCCGTGGGGTGCTGCAACCACGACCGGCCTCCACCGCCGCGCCAGAGGCACGGCCCTCCTGTTCCCATGCCTAGCCCTCCCCATCGGGAAATAGTAATAGCTCCACACCTGCATCCATCATACATCATTAGTACAATAATTGCATATTTAACAGTGGGAATGCATAAATAAAATGTTTACCTGGAGAAAAGGTGCGAAGCCACTGACTGTCGTCTCCTTCTCCGAAGTCTGGGAGAGATCAGCAATCAAATGGGCAAGCTAAGCCGCCCCCCACGCGTAGTGCCCCACTCTGTCAAGGTCCGCCAGAATCCCGAGGAAGCGGCAGTGGATGCCATCCCCCTTCGTCCCCAGCAGAAGGCGGCCCAGGAAGAAGAAAAGAAACCTCCGAAGGTCTAGATCCACCAGCTCCCGCTCGCTCGGGTCCTGGGTGAAAGCTGCACGGGCATCTCCCTCCAGTCGTGCCAGAAACTCCGCTCCAGTCTCGCTGACCCGCTGGCGCGGGTCGACGAATCCGAGCCCCTCCATGATCTCCACTCGGCCGACTACCCTGCTGTCCCTGTCAGTCACGCTCGTCTCAAACCACAGCAGGTCCAGGGCACTCTCTCGGTAGTCGGGGTAGGTGACCCCGCTGACCGCCTCTCCGTCAACTCGTAGCCCAGTGATCCGAGCCACGTCCTCTAGTGTCGGCACCATGTGCCCCCAGGGCATCAGAAACGCCCGGCTCGGCGCGTGCCACCGCTCCCTCAATGCCTGGATAAGAGGAAGGTCGAGCCGAAAGGGCTCGATCCTGAGGAAAGCTCCAAAGCCCATGTCGTCCACACCCTCCCTCTGGAAGGCCGGTAGCCCACGGTATGCTGCCACCACTAGGGGCCAGCTGATCCATCCTTTCATCACACCCTGCACACCACAAAACCAATAAAAAATACATCAACATCATGAATAATATTAAGCAATAACACTATATATTCTACTTATTTATTTTATGTTATCTTATCTTTAAAACATTTTAGGATTTTTATGGAGGTGTCCAGTACATTGGACGCCTCCTCTCTATTTTCCTTATTTTCTTTATAGAAAAACCCAAAACAAAAAAATATATATATTATTATGGAGGCATCCCAGGTCCTGGACGCCTCCTTACTTTTAATCCTATTTTATTATTTACGTAAATAAACAAAAAAAACAAAAAGAAAAAGAAAATGTGGAGGCGTCCAGGGCCCTGGACGCCTCCTTTCCCTCACTCCCCGGCCTTCTCTCACAGCCTCTCGCCCGTCCGTTTAGCCTATTGAACCACAGAGTGAGAGTTCCGAAGGGCTTACCAGGTCGTGATCGTCCTCTCCCACGTCGCCAACGCCCGCAGCGGCCTCCGCGGCCAGAAGAGGCACCTCCATCCCCTCCTCCGCTACAATCTCCTCTACTGCGGCCTCCTCGGCATCATCCCTCAGCCTCCTCGGACGACGAGCCCGTCGTTTCCGCTTCTCTAGACCCTGGCTCGATCCTCCTCGCTCCATTGGGACTAAGAATGGGTCGTCTGGGGTGACGGGGTCGTCAGAATGAACAGTACAAGTGAGCAGGGGGTGAGGCCCCCCCCATATATATAGAAACCACTCTGATTGGGGTGTCCAGGCGCCTGGACGCCCCCACATTTTTTTATTTTTTTCAAAATTCAAAAATTAGGGGCGTCTAGGCGCCTGGACGCCCCCAAAACAAAAAACCAAAAAAAATAATAAATAAAAAGTTGGGGCGTCCAGGACCCTGGACGCCCCCAAAACAAAAACCAAAAAAATTATAAATAAAAAATTAGGGGCGTCCAGGCCCCTGGACGCCCCCTAAAACAAAAAAAACTTAAAAAATCAAAAATAAAAAATTAGGGGCGTCCAGGCCCCTGGACGCCCCCATAATAAAAATTTTAAATATATATATATATAATAAAAGTAAAAAAGATAAGAGTATGTATATAATCCAAACAAAAGAAAAAACACAAAGAAAAAGAAAAACCACAAAAAAAGATAATAATAATTAAGGGAACTGGTCCAAAACTGCCAAATGCCAGATTTTATTCCATCAGAAAAACAGAATGAACTATATCAGGGGCTTAGGCGCCTTAGGCCTTAACTTCCCCAGTTCGGTTACATAAGCCCTCCACAGCTCACATTCTTCCCCCACGTGCGCTAAGGCCTTTCCCGCGACACTTGTCTTCCAGGGTGCTTTGACAGCCTTCGCTTCCTTCGCATCCGCTTCAGTACCCAACTCTCTCTTCTTCAAAGGAACGATGCCAGTCGATAGTGGGAACGAATGGCGTGGAATGCCTACCTGGAGGCAGCATCGATGCGCGTTATAAAGGACAAACTCGGTCGCGCCGATCAATTGAAGATCAACTTCGGGGGAAGGCCTCATAAGGAGATCAAGCGAAAGCAAACATGTCGGTGTGCAAGTAAAGAAGCCTTGTGTCACGGTGCGGAAGTGAGACCGCCAGTCTTCACGTTTCTTCAGCCACGGAACGCGGTTCACTACAGTACCACCGAACCCTAACACGTCGGCTATGTGATGAAGAGGGCTTTGTTGGAAGAGCTTCGAAGCGGTTGGCATTCCCTCACGGTGATCAAACTTGAAATGCAAATCCATCCAGTAACTCAGGACAAGTGCGCAACCAAAAGGAGGCTTACCCATGCTCGAGGCAGTAAGACCACTATACAGGTAGGCGAGGACAGCGGGTCCCACCCTCTTTCCACGCCAGATCCCGCAGATAGCACTCAGTTAGTCTTCCTCCACCATGTTGTCGGTATAAGGAAACAAGAGAGCACCCGCCAGACAAATGGTGAACCCCTTCATGATTCCCTCCAAATAGTCATCGTCTGGTGACCCTCTCAGGGCGTCCATGACCCACTCCGCAAGCTTTTGGAGATCGATCCCCTTTTGAGTACGGACCTTTCTGGCTGCGTCGGGCGGCATGAAGCTTCCAAGGACGCTTTCGGAAGTCCCCCGTGTCAGCATCCGCATAGCCTTCACCTTCCCGTCACTCTTGAATTTCTTCAATCCGAGCAGAAGTTCCACCTCCTCGAGGAGGATGGTCACCTCGAAGGTCGGGAAGATAAAAGTATGGGTCTGGGGATGCCAGATCTCCACTAGTGCGCCCATAGCCGCCCAGTCCATACGAATCTTCTCATAGTGTTTGGCGTGAATAAGGAGCCCCTGCAGATGCCACTTCGAGAGTATGGCCCTCATGCCGATGGAGATGTTGGAAGTTAGCTTTGAAAGCCATGGCAGTTTGGAAAACTTCCTCGGGCCTGGGAAGAGTGGATATGGCTGGAAGAGAAAATAAAGAAGAAGAAAGGAAGGTAGTAAGAAGAAGGTTCACGTGGAGAAATTTGAAATAAATCAGCTTACCATATGCGACATGATCGTCCCACTCAAATGACCCTCGAGGTCGGTGAGTCGCCTGATCTCGCTGCTAGGCCTGCTCCTCTTCATAACGCGGGAAGACTCTCCTTCCATCCTGAAAATCTCTAGATTCTCCTCTCTTTCCTCTCCTGAGCTTCCAAAACCCACCTTGGTGCATTTGAATGAACTAGCCTAAGGGGAGTTCTTATAGGAAGAGAAGATCGCTACAGGACGGAACATGTCACATCAATGGTCATTGTCAAGATTTTGTCTGGATCTCCTTTGTACTGTGGTGCGATTCTGCTGTGATTCTGCTACTTTCTGATGTTGCTAACCTTTGCTAGTCTGTGCAGGTTTTACTAACGGACGTCTTTGTCCTTTCTCCTGTCCCACCTTTCAATGGTTGGTCCCACCATGTCATGCATCATAGTATACGATACCTACGCTACTAGAACATGTCAAGGACCTTGCGACCCGAACAAATCTGGGATTTGAGTTCCCCTTCAACAAAAACAGTGATGATCCCAGAAGAATTTGGGTTGTACGGATAGGCCGTTAACTTGTGGTAGCATGGGGACGACGGTTCCATTCAGTGAGTTGGTGCGCGGATAAACGGGCCCCAGCCCAGTGTCGGCTCACCGGATCGGTATCCTGACCCGTTCTTAACAAGTTGACAATATTATCCTTGGCTATTTTCTATTTTAGTTTGTTTTAAATTTTTATTTTAACCCAGCATGCATTCATATAGGATTTTGATTTATTGCGGAAGATCATTCAAGTGATTCGATTGCGAAGGCCGTTGTGCTTCAATTCCTACAAATATGAGATATTCCACTCCGAATGAAATACTGAGTTTCCTTGAAACGGCCCTACGTTGCTCTTCCAAAAGGAGACCCTTGTTTGGACAGACCCTCAGATATTTCTTTACTTTTTACCTTGTTTGACCCACCTTGGCTGCAGCACTTCCACATTGGCTGGTAACCGCTCCCAAAGGTGAAACCTGCAGGTTTATGACCCAGGTACTTCCACACCGAGAAGTTGGTCTCCTTTATTTTTCGTGCCTGAGTGCACATTTCACCCTCCTTTATTTGATCTCCGTCCAAGCAACCGTCAAAACTTGAAAGACCTTCTTCAAGGTCGCCTCATTGAAACTTCAGGAAAAATTCCAAACAATACGTCAGAAGCGTGTCTCATCACACCTTGGCATCAACTTATCACTCCGCTCCCACTTCATTTCACTCCACTTCGATACCATTCCACTACGTGTCGCTCCCTTGCAAAGCAGACGCCAAGGCGGGGCAGCTGTAGACACGCCATTCCTGACGTCTCCCAAGAAAGTCTCATATTACTATACAACGCCCCGCAACGGCTTACGCATTTTGAATCGCTCGAGTGCTTCCTTTTCTTGAGTCTTCTTCCGCCTTTTTCGGCATCCGTAATCGTCTCGTCACGGCATTCGGACGGCATCAACACCAGTCAGACGCATCAGGAGGTTCCGGAACCAAGAAGGGTGTCTGCCGGGCGGCCACCAACGCTTGTCCGAGGACCCGGGTGGGTCTTAATGGGGGCGTCCAGGCCCCTGGACGCCCCCATTCTTTTAATTTATTTTATTTTTATTTTTCAAAACCCAAAACACAAATAAAAAATAATATATTAATGGAGGTGTCCAGGCCCCTGGACGCCTCCATAAAAATAAATATAAAAAAATATATATATGCCAGTTGGCATAAAAAGACAAAACAAAATAAAAAAAATGATATATTAATGGAGGCGACCAGGCCCCTGGACGCCTCCATAAAAACAAAAATAAAAAATATATAATGCCAGCTTTGGCATAAAAAGATAAAATAAAAATAAAAATAATATATTTATGGAGGCCTGGACGCCTCCATCAACTCCCTCACCGGCGCCGCCCACCGAACGACGGTTTGTCGTGTGTGAAAAAAGCCAAATTATGGAGACGTCCAGCCCTCTGGACGCGCCCATTTCAAAATCACGAGGCGCCGCTCACAAAACCATGCGTTGTGTCAAACCGCGTGCGGCCGTCGGTGGTGTTCGGTGGACCTGTTAGGGGCGTCCGGGGCCCTGGACGCCTCCACAAAAATATTCCAAAAAAATTAATAAAATTAAAATAAAATATTAGTTCGGCCCTGATGGAGGTGTCCAGGGTCCTGGACGCCTCCACCCTCCGGAGCCCTATAAATAGAGGCCCACCCCCTCAGTTCTAGAGAGCTTCGAAGAGATCCGATAGGCTGCCGGAGCCCAGAGGCTACCGGAGTCATTTTCTAACCCGTGGGGTCTTTTGTAGGTGGAGTTTCTGCCGGCTTCTCGGGTGCCCACGCTCGCGAGAGGAAGGTCGTCTTCATCCACCGCGCTTCCACGCCATCCCTACGCTGCCGGAGCTCCGCCGGATTTCACCATCGGCACATCCAATAAGCCAATCCTTTCCTTTTCTTCTTAGTTCTTTTGCATTCATCATCTCGCATCATCTATCCCCCTTCATAAGGGCGCCTCTTCTTATACACTTCTTACATCCATCATCTCATTTTTCTCCTACTCGAGTCCGAGAGGGGTTTAAAAGACAACACCAACCAGGTGTGTGTCTTGCCATCATTTCGTTATTTTTATCGCAAGGATTTGAATACTACACCTTCATCTTTCTAATCCACTCGTTACTTGTTTGTCGTTGTTTTGCAAGGGTACCCAAGGAAAGCCCTCTCCGTCGGTCGGCCGAAGGGGGAGGAAGAAGCAACCCGCCATCTCCCGCTCTTGAGGTAGGCACGATCACTTTCTTTATTTTGGGGTCTTTCGGCCCCTGGCGATCACATCTTGTTCTTGAGGTCGTGGCGAGTCACTTCCCAATGGCCGTTTAAATTCCCGTTCTTATACTCTCTTTATATTCTGTTGTATTCTGCTCATGTTCTCGAGACCACGGCGAGTCACTTCCCCAATGGCCGTTTAAATTCCCGTTCTTATATGTTATATTCTTATCTATTCATATTCTCGAGGCCGCGGCGAGTCACTTCCCCATTGGCTGTTTAAATTCCCGTTCTTATATATTATATTCTTATCTATTCATGTTCTCGAGGCCGCGGCGAGTCACTTCCCCAATGGCCGTTTAAATTCCCGCTCTTTATATTCTCCTTATATTCTGTTATATTCTTATCTGCTCATATTCTCGAGGCCGCGGCGAGTCACTTCCCCAATGGCCGTTTCAATTCTTGCTATTTAATTTCTGCACCATTCCCGTCCCCTCGAGGTCGCGGCGAGTCACTTCCCGCTATGGCCGTTTAACCCCCATATCTTGTTATATTACATTTGTCCCGCTTGCCCCACCGGAGCAATCTCCCGTGGTGGCCCCTTCACTTTTCTCTTATTTCTGTGTTGCAGCAAACAAAAAGAAGGAGTCCGCGCACTCCGCGTCCTCTTCGCACCCCGAACCGCGTGACGTCGCTCACACCGGGATGTTAGGATAATCCTGAGAATAGGAGAAGGAAGAACGGTCAAAGGGACAGAGGTAAGAATAAAAACTGCATGGAAGAAAGAAGAGCAACAGTAAACGCAAGTATGCATAGCAGTAAGGAGAGAAGAATTTTGGAGAAATTGAACTAGCCTGGTTGAGGATGATCTTTCTGCAGACATGACCTGCGATATCTGTGATTTTGGGCAGAGTAATCTTAAGCCTCTTCTCCTGACGCTGAAGCAAACGATCCATAGTTCTGCAAGTGACTGTTGTGAGCAGGGAAGATGAGGAGCTTCGGCGAATCCCTGTGCATTGCAGAATAAAGGAGACACTCCTGGCAGTTTAAATTATGGAGATCTGGGTTTTCTTAGTAGGGAAAGTATCCTTATAGGGAAGGCTCAGGTAATAGCAAGTTTGGGGACATTCTGGGGGCTGTTTCTGGGTAAGTTTTTAAGCTGTGAAATAGTCAGGGAATCCGCGTCCACGGGTCTGGGTGTAGTTTCAATAAGCGGCTGTTCCAGAAGGTGCCATTTCATGATTTCCCTGTTTGAGTTTTTAAAAATGCAGGCAATGAGCGTCTTCCATCATGAACGCTATTTTTTATTTTGTTTGAATTTGGCATATTGATTTATAAGAATTCACGTTCGTCATCTCAGACGCCAGCTTTAATGGGCGGCCAACAATTTGGGCACCATTTATTCATGTGGTGAGATTAATTCAAATGATGGAATGTTTTGGTATTTGTGACCATCACTAACTATTCGTGAGCCCAGGAAGGATAAATTCTGCAGGTTTTTTGAGGCGCTCAAGCAACATCTTGGTAACATCACTCCAATGTATGCATTTTTACTATATGATACCTTCGTTATTATAGCATATCAAGGACCTTGTGGTTTGGATGAATCTGGAATTTGAGTTCCCCTTTACCAAAAATAGTGATAACCCCAGGGAAGTCTTGATCACACAGATAGGCCGTTGAGTCATCCAAGATTCAGGACGATGGTTCCAATTTCTAAGTTGATACATGGATAAACGAGCTTCGGCTTAGTGTCAACTTAAAGATCTGGTTTTCTTGACTAAGTCTGGATGGTTTAATAATATTATCCTTGATTATTTTCTATCCTTTTAGTTTGTTTTATTTTTTTTCCTTTAGCCCAGCATGCATCATGTAGGACTTTGAGCTTCATTGCTAGAGATACTCTCTTATTCAGGTCTTAAGTGGAACCCACTAGTTTCCGATTATCAACATGAGATATTCCATTCCGAATCAAGTACTACATTCTCCTTGGAGCCGCTGAGGCTAGTTCCTTGGAAGCACCATTGATCGGATCCCTATCCCACTTTCTTTTTTTTTTTTCTCATTTTTTACCTTGGTTGTAACACATCCACATTGGTTGGTAATCGCTCTCCAACGATGTCCTTTGTGCACCACGTGCATGCTTTCCTTGGTTCAATTTCATCCGAGCAATTGATGCTTTCTTGAAGTCATCTGAGGTTGCTTCATTCTGAGTCGACGAAAAGATTCCTAACAGTTAGTGTCATAAGCATGTCACATCACACCTTGACATCCGCTTTTCAGTCCACTACCACTCCATTCCCCTTCATCTTCACTACACTCCATTCCGTCTCACTCCCTTGCAAAGCAGACATCAAGGCGGGGCAGCTGTAGACACGCTAAATTTGACATTAGTATGAGTAAATCTCATGTTACCATGCAATGCCCCAAGTGGATTCCATCTTAGGGTTGAGTGGGGTGTATACTTCTATTTTCAAGTTGATTTGCTGGAATGGCATCCTTCCTGGGGACGGCTATTTGTTTTTGGCGCCTTCACATACGAACGCTCATTCTTGGGACATTTATCTATTTATGGACAATCTTTAATAAATAGCGGCCTCCGAGACAGGCGCTAATTGTTTTTAATCTGGAAAATTGCTATATTTTGATAACAAATTAGTGATCTCCATGAGGGACGCTATTTAATTAAACACATGCTATGGTGGACGCCATTTGTTTTGGAAAGTTTGGTATTACTAAATTTGCCACAAGAATTTATGTTCTCCTATGTGGACGCCATTCCAATTAGCGCCCACTTATGAGGCCGCCATTTCTCATTCCATTTCTTTCGACCGAGGATTTCCTTCCCAAGATTGGCTGCTGCCTTCTTTGATCAATTGCCATTCTTTGCCGTTCCTTGCATCTTTCTATTTCTCCCTAAAAGGGAACTCTTGCCATTTCCCATTCCCTTCCCTTGTTTCAGAAGGAAACGTTGCCTTGGCGTCATTTTCCTTCCCTATAAATACCCTCTCTTTTGAGTGCTCGCGAGAGGGAGACAAGAAGAGGAGCAGAACAAAAAGGGGGGGGATATACAGAGATACGAGAGGGGCAAATAGAGAGATAGTAGAAGGAGAGCTGATAGCCTACGTTGGTTGTGATTTCCTCCACTTCTCCTTGCTAGAAGAAAGCCCTCTCTCTGCAGCACAGTCCGGTGGAGGGAGATCACCCTCATTTCTCTCCTCTGTCACTCACTTTGATGTTTTAGTCTTTGCATGGTCACATCATCTCATCATCCGTAATCATCACTGCACATTACCTCTGGTCACGCCAGATCACCTAGGCTTCACTTTCTATTGCACGCATTCCCCATCCCTTAACACTTAAGGGGTTTAAAAACCACCACTCAGGTGTGTTCCGGCCCATGATTGCACATTTCTATTTCTTGTTCGAGCATATACTACACTGTTCACTCAACTAATCCGGTGTTCCATTTACTTGTTCTCTCTTTTCATTCAAGGTAATCAAAGTGGAAGGAGCCCTCTTGGTCGGCCGGCCGATTCGAGAGGAAGTGAAGGACCCACGCTTCTCCCATTCACAGGTACTGCAATATTTTATTTTCTTGTTCTTATTTATTTGAGGAGCCTCCCTCCTCTGGCAATCACGATCCTATAGAGCACCACGTGCTCCCTTTCATCTCTTCGAGCACCACGTGCTCACTTCGAGCCATATTTTAGTGTCACACTTGACACACTTTTTATTCACCCCATCGTCTCCGAGTGACGGTGTTCACAAATGCCGGAGGACCCGGACATCCATGAAGGCTCCTAGTATACATAAGACCAATGCTGAATTGGGGAGGACCGTTACACCCAAATAGGGACCACTCATGCTTCCTACTTGACATGTGGGTGATGTGAATGAATGGACCCGACTTTCTAATCATGCCAAGTAGTGTGTTGTGCCAAGACTTATGCACTCCTATCCCAAGGATGACTTCGATGTGTATGGGTGTGGGATGGCCTTTGAACTTCCATGTGAAAGGGTCGAAGGGATCTAGGATGGTGGGCATTATGGAGGGGAGCTCTTCCTTGCTTCCTAGGCATATGTTTCCTATGGCGATGGTTCCCTTTGTGTGGCCCGAGTCTTGGAAGAGGTGAACTTGGTCCAACATGGTTGGTTGGGGTAGGGAAAGGTGGGTTGTGGGTAAGGTGAGTGGGTCATATGGGTAACTAGGCTCCCATTGGAAGGGATCAAAGGGGTCGTGGATTGGGCTTCCTAGGGAGAAGTGCCCTATGTCCTCAAGGTCTTCACAAGGTGGGTCATCCTCATCTATTGGCATGATTGGGCCGGTGTAGTGAGTGGGTGGGTTGGCCAATGTCCTTGGGATCTCAATGGTAGGGACTGAGATGGGTTCTTCCACCATAGGGAGAAGAAAAAGGAGGTCGCTAGTGTAGTAACCAGCAGTGCAAACCGAGGTGATAGACCCGTCACATGGGTGGATGAGGTCAAGGCTCTTGGGACGGGTCAACCATGGGGTCAATAAACAAGTTAGCTCAAGCTGCCATTGTAGGCCTTTGATGAGATCGTTAAAACCCTCTACCTCATAGTAGGTTTGGATCGTGGTGTGATAGGAGTGGATGGGCACAATTTGGGATTGGTATCCCAAGGGTGAGAGAGGTGGGGGTGAGCTAGGAATGGTGGGTCCTCGTTTGAGCCATTGGAGTATGGACTCATTCATGGTGAGGGTGTATGGCTCTTGAGGATCCAGTCTAGGAGGGGTGGGTGAGATGCGTGACTCTTGGATTTTCTTTATGGTGGGCGGTGGATCTGAATTGGCATCCATCTCCGCTTGGTTGGGTGTGTGGGCCATGGGTTCCTCTACCAAAGGGTTGGGATGGTCATTTAGGGTTGGGGTGGTGGTGGCCGACGCATGGTGCACCCGAGATGGTGAGCAAGGTTGAACTTGGGTTGGGTTTGGTAGGGGAAGTAGTGGAGGCCTTGGTTGGGGTTGGATTGGAGTAGGGAGAGGGAGATGGGTGGGTTGAGGGGGTTTGGGGGAATTGGCCTTGGGAGGATTGTCCCTTTTGGGGGACATTGTAGGGGTAGTGGTGGCCGGGGTGGGAGCGGTTTCAACCACTATGGGCATCGAAGGATGCTTCTTAGTGGGACATTGCCTAACGATGTACCCCAATTGGTGGCACCTATAACATTCCGGCTCGCACTCACCCGTGGTTGTCTCATTCACTTCTATCTCCATAGGGCCTTTTCCTTTTTGAGAAGGGGTAAGGTGAGGGGTGGAGGTGGAGGTGGGGGCCAAAGGGGCTTGAGTAAGGTGGGTTGTGGAATTGGGTTTTGGTTGCATTATGGGGAATTGGGGAATTGGAGTCTTGGGTTTGCCGGGTGGGGATGGTGGAGTTGAAGTGCTCCTTGGGCTTTGGTGATCCGAGTAGAAGGGAGAAGGTCGGGGAGTGTAGACTTTCCTAAGTTCAGCTTTCATGTTTTCCCATGTGTTAATAGGCTCTTGCCTCATAACCTTCCTTAATCGTTCAATGAGCTGCCACCTATCCTCGGCATGGCGCACAAGCCGACTCTTGGCAAGGTAGATTCTCATGGGTTCAGTCATTGGAGTCCTCCTAAAGTATTTGTCCATGTTTTCCTCCCACTCTAGATATGCACTAAGGTGGTACCCGTCAAAGATAAGGTTCTCAAATAGGACTATGTCCAAAGGGGTGTCAATCGGACCCTTATGGAGGGCCGAGTGGGACAGATGTGACCAATATGAAGTAGCCATGATAGTGGGCAAGGTTGATGCACCGGGAGATGAATGCAAATGCGCCCTAGGACCAACTTGTGGAGAGACAAGTTGTGAACTTGCTCTGATACCACTTGATGTGAAACCACCTTGGGGTGATAATCACAAGACCGAAGACCCCTCGGACCTAGCAAGCAAGCGATGCAACGGACCGGCAACTTCACTCAAGCGGACTCACCCGCTTGGCGCACACGAGGGCCCGTAGGCAAACCGGTGATGGTGGAGAGGGTCCGAAGTGGGACCTCGCCTTTCCGGGGAATTGGCTAGCTTGGGATGGACCCCTAAGGGCCTGGGATACCCAATTCCGTGGGCGGCCAGCATGCCAAGGGCGTTGGTTGTAGGGTCGCTCTCTCAACTCACTCCGCAGTGGTCGCTCAATTATAAGCAAATTCGGGATCAGGCACTCTCTTACCGCCGATGGAGCAACCAAAAATAATACTAAACTAAGCAATTAAGGGCCAGTAATGAGAAGTGTTCTGAAGCTCACCTGATCGGCATGAATACACCGATCCCGGTCGGAGACGTGGGCGAGCGGGAAAGCATGGGCTATCCGCACGTCGCGCCGATGACGCTTCAGCCGCTGACTTGCTAGTACAAGCACTACGCCCTCGCAGAGGGGGGATGACGGGGTGGGGGTTAAGATATTTACAATCAAACACTACCTCCACGTAGGGAGGGGTTGTAAGCCGGCCAGGCGGGGAGTGGGAGTGAAGCTAGAAAACCGTTGTGCCGAGCTCTGTCGGTGCTGCTAGCTTCTGGAACCGTCAGATAGACAGTCGAAGATGGTGCCGCCACGATCACTACCAAACTCCAAATAGGCTGCAACTAGTGCCAAAATTCTCTGACTTGACCTAGGAAAATGCCTAAATTTTCTTGGATTTTCGTGACGATGCCGCTGGCCGGGGCAGAGCCTGGAATAGGGCTGGCCTACGCTTGTTCTGGTTGCTCTCAGGGTGTTATTGCTGGAAGACGGGGGCGCCACGAACAGTCCCGTGCTCTGTTGGAGGCGAGGCTGGTACCGATGTGATCGTGGATGAGTCTTCTTTCCTTCGGGACCAACGGCGCTGTCGGAAGATGTCGGAGCTGATCGGGAAGGCCGGAACAACATGGATGTGTCGGTTCTGGCTCAGGAAAACTGACCTGACGCACTTGGAATGGAAAATTTGGAACTTTTGATGTCGAGGTCCAAAATTAGTTCTGCTTCTTGGGGATGGGAGAGGACTTGAAGGAGAAGCCCACAGCCAAGCTTTGCGCCCAGATCTGCAAGGGAGTGGCCATGGTTGAACTTGATCTGGAGCTCTGGTTCTCTACCTGAGTGGTTCTGCGTAGTCGAGGAAGAATCACTCTCACAGGCAGCTCGGTGCTTGGACGATGATGAAACCACCTCGCCTGGAAAGCTCTCTAGATGACCTTTCCAGAGGTATATGACTTGATAGCAGAAAGATCGAGGAAGGGCTAGAGACGATGCTGCTTCCAGGACCCTAGCTTGTTGTCTGTGAACTACTTCTGGAGCTGCAACCTGTCGATGGGAAATGGAGTAGGATGGGGGGCGAAATGGGGGTGGATGAGCGTGGGGCGAACCCTGGCTATGAGGGGGTCTAGGAGGGGGTGATCCAAGGTGAGGGAGTGGCAAAATGGGGGTTGGAAGGAGGTCTAGCAGGTGGAGGGAGGGGAAGCTACGAATTTGGTGTTGGGAGGGGATAGGGAAAGAGTATTTGGAAATGGGTTTAAGGGTGGGATTAATTTCTGGTCTTGGGGGTGGGAAGAGGTGTGTGGGGAAGGGAAAAGGATGCTTGGGGAGTGGAGAATTCTCCCTTGGGAGATGAGAAAGGTGCTTGGGGAAGGGGAGTGGGTGCTTGGTGGTTGGAGGGTGGAGTGGGGATAGGTGGAGGCTACCTTGGGGATGGGGTGGAGTAAAGAGAGGGGTTGTGGGGAGTTGGAGTGGCTTTAATGGAGGGGGGAGGGAGAGAGAAAGTGGTTGGGAGGGGAGGAGAGAGAAAGGGGCGGCCCCACTTGGAGAGAGAGAGAGAGGGGGGAATCCACCTGGAGAGGGGGATTTCTGCAGCCCAGTCAAAGAACAGCCGAACTAGGCCCATCAGGACCAAACAAGGCCACGCTCGCCCGAGTGATAGCCCACAGGGCCCACTCCGGACTAAAAGCCCAATAAAAGATCGCTCGGGGACCCAACCTTCCTAGGCGGCCCTCAGGCTCGGAAGGCCCGAGCGACGGTCATGTCATCAGAATGATCTATGCCCGATCTATCCTCAGCCAGGATATAGGGAGGCGCACATGATCGTTCCGACCCATCTCCGTCCGAGCTAGGCCCATCGCCCGTATATGGCTGGCCCCCCTAAGCTCGAAACGGTCGACCGTCGATTGCTTATCCATGCAGCCGTTAAGAGTCCTCTGTGAGCAAGAATTTATAAGGGTGAGGGACTCCAGCTCCCCAAGGTGATAGCGCTCCCACGATGAGGCAGTAAAAGCCCACGTTGAGGACGTAACTCCCACCTAAAATCCCTCGACTTACAGGACTCCGGAAGACGATGCACTATTTAACCCAAGGATACCCTCTGGTGAAAGGTAAGGGCAACCTCATGCCCAAACCTCTAAGCAGGAACTACTTCACCCTTCTGGTGGACAGGGATCTCGCGCAGAAGCTACTTTCTCCCTATATTGCTCCCACCATAGCTTTATTGACTTAAGGATCGGAGGTTTTTCCCTAGGGACTCATCCCTGGGCCCCCTGATCCGTTTCCCTTTCTTGCAGTTCACAATCCGGTGATCTTCTGCCCGCTCAGGACCCGCGCGAGATCACGCCTCTTCATCTGGCGCCGTCTGTGGGAAACATACAAGAGGCCAGTATGGTGCGAAGGAGCTCAGGGAGGAGGTCCGTCGGCGACAGGGGAAAGGCCATGGTAGCGGCAGGGGATGGCCCCTCTCGGGCCTCACAGAACCCCCCCTCCAACGCCAGCGCCCCCACCGACGAACCACCACCACCCCCTGCGGCAGTAGGGCTACCGCTCAACGGTGGCGCCGACGCCTTCCAAGCCCTCAACGCAAAACTGGATGTCCTCGTGGAACTCATGAGGACCCAGGCGGCCAAGGATGGAAGGTCACGTGCCCCGTCGGGGAGCCCTCCCCGCGAGAATGCATCCCAACACACTGCCGGAGGCCGCTTCACTATCCGCGGCCAGCAGATTATCCGTAACAGGACGGGAGGACCCTCGCAAGCTCCGCCGCCGGAGCAAGAGGCTTCCTCCACACCGAGGCGGGGAAAACCTGGGGCACGCCGTCCGAACCCGGAGACCGACGTTCCCGAGGATCGCCAAGACATTCCCCCCAGCCTCGCGCCACAACAGTAGTCGGAGTTACCTCTCCGACTGCGAGAGTTCGAGAGACGCTTCGCAGAACAAGAACGCACCCTGCGCGCCCTGCAGAAGGCCTCTCCCCTGGAGGATGAGGAGAAATCCCATTTCTCTGAGTATATCTTGAAGGCAGAGGTGTCTCCCAGAACCTCCATCCCAACCTTCAAGCTCTACGACGGCCAGGGTGACCCGGCCGATCACTACGACAGCTTCGACGCTCTGATGACCCTGCACGGAGCGTTCGACGCCATCAAATGCCGCACCTTCACGACCACCCTGGTCCAAGGCGCCCAGGCATGGTTCCGAGCCCTCGCCCCCGGATCCATCCGAGACTTCAAGCAATTTGGGCGAGTCTTCATGGAGAGTTTCATCGGAAGTGCCCCCCCAAGGTCGGTAGCGGGGCTCCTAGCCCTTAAACAGGAGCAAGGGGAAAGACTCCGGGCTTATATTCACCGATTTAAGTCAGAAGCCCTGAGGATTCCCCACCTAGACGTGGCCTCAGCCATAACCGCGCTGACTGTGGGCACTCGGGACGAGAATCTTCACCGCGAACTTGTCCTCCACCCTCCCTCGACCCTTGCCGAGCTAGTAACTCTGGCTTTGCGCCATGCCGAGTGCGAAGAAGTACTCAGCGCATGCCGAGATGCAACCGGCTCGGGTCGGGAGGGGGACAAGAAGCGGGCTTCTGAGCCAAGGTCAGGTTCGGGAAAAAGGCGGAACCGGGACGGGGAACGCAAGGAACCATCACGGAAGTATGAGCGGTACACCCCACTAGCCGCGCCGGTCTATGAGATCTATGAAGACATCAAAAACTCGGGTCTCCTCCGCCAACCCAAGCCAATGAGGTCGAAGAACCGTAATCGTAGCAAGCACTGCTTGTTCCACAGTGATCACAGACACCATACCGACGACTGCCACCAGCTCCAGGACGAGATCGAGCGCCTCATCCGTCAGGGGCACCTAGCTTGGTTCGTAGCCGAGTGCAAGGAGGACCAAGGCGTCCCAGAGGAGATCGACAACGCCCCCCGAGGGGTCCACATCAACATCATCTCCGGAGGAGCAGCATCAGGGGGCGACAGCAGCCGAGGAAGGAAGCGTCATGCCGAGCGGGCGAGCCAAGCCATAGAGCCTCCAAAGGCCCCGCCGAGTGAGCCCCAGGTCATAGTCTTCTCAGACCGAGACCTAGAAGGGCTGAGCACCCTGCATGACGACGCCCTCATGATTTCGGCTACAATAAACCATTGTAACGTAGATAGGATCCTAGTCGACAATGGGAGTGCCCCTGATGTACTATCTTATGATTGTTTCCTTAAGATGGGGGAGGATCCATCTAAGCTCCGCCCGATCCAAACCCCTCTCTGCAGGCTCAATGGCCAGGCCACCTATCCCGAGGGAGCCCTAAGCTTGCCGGTTACCCTCGGCACCCCACCCAAAACCGTTACGGTCATGGTGGACTTCATAGTGATTAAAGGTATGATAGCATACAACGCCATCTTCGGCCGGGGAATCCTCAGCTGAATAAAAGTGGTGCCGTCTACCTATCACCAGAAAATGAAGTTCCCCACCAAAAATGGGTTGGGGGAAGTCCGAGGTAACCAGGCCGCGACCAGAAGGTGCTACAATATCTCGGTAGAGGTCACAAGGCTGGACGGGAAGGACAAGGACCTCCGGGGAGTCGAGGGTAAATCCGCAACCACGGAACCTGGTGGCAAATTGCTGGTGGTTTTCCTAAACAATGACCCGGCCCTAGGAGTAAAGATCGGAGCCGACCTACCGTCTGAGGTTCAACAGCAATATAAAAAGTTCCTTTCTGAGTACATCCGAGTTTTTGCTTGGTCTGATGATCAACTCCCTGAGATACCAAAGGAGACTGTAATGCACAAGCTCAGCCTCGACCCTGCCGTGAAGCCCATACAGGAACGCAGAAGGAAGCATGCACCAGACAAAGCAGGTCGATACATCAGGCCTCCGGCCCATCTAGCGGCTCGGAAGCGGAAGGCACGGACGGTGTGCCCCCGGTACCCTCGGTGACGGCCAACCCAGGCACTGCCCCCGCCTGTACGGGAACTGTCTCGGTCGCGAGCCCTCCCGAGGCCTCCGGAGCTGGCGACCCCTCAAGAGAAGAGACCTCCGGGTCTTCTTTGCCCGACGCCGAGGTAGTAGAACTGGAGGACGAGGCATCCGAGTCATAACGTTGACCAGACGGGAAGCGGAGCCTGGAGTCATGCTCTTCAGCATAGGCCACCGCTCGGTGATAGCCCTGCTTGAAGCCCTTGCGGGCACCTTGGCGGAGAGCCAACTCATAGTAGGGAAGGGCAGCCTCCTTCAGGTCGACTTGGTAGGCCTCCGAGCATTTATACTGCTCGACCGCCTCTGCCTCGGCCAACCCTGCCCTCCCTACGAGTTCGGCCATCTTTCACTCTGCCTCGGCTTGCCTCCTCCCGACCTCGGCCGCCCGCTCCTCAGCCTCAACTGCCCACCTCTCTGCCTCGGCCCGATAAGGCTCAGCCTCTAATCGGTGACGCTCTGCTTCCTCCACTCGGCGCGCTAGGTCAACGCGCTCGGTTTCCCAACGGCCATCTAGCTCGACGCGGACAAGGCGATCCTCCTCAAGGAGCCTATTCTTCCTCTCAAGCGACTCCCGAGCCTTGGCCAGTTCCTCGGTCAGTGCTCGGCCTTCCAACCGGCTCGACCGCAGCAACTCTCTGGTCGCGAGGAACTCCCGCCGGAGCCCCTCGTTCTCTTCGGTGAGCCGGACCAGCTTCCTCTCGGCCCCGCCGAGGGTCCAAGCGAGCTGTGACCGCTCTGACTCTAACCGAGCATAAGTCTCCGCCATCGTGGCCCCATCTGAGCCATGACCAGGCCGCCCTCCATAATGACGTTGAGGACCCCTGCTGGGGAATGACGCGCACTTCCCCCCTTCACCCTCGCCGCAACACCGCTGCACATCTCGTACAAGGTGCGCGACACGCCGAGCCTCTCCAGCGCCACTGGCATGGGAACCTTCCCCGCGCCGGGCGCCCCGCCAGTCAGCCCGGATCAAACCTCAATCCCAACTACTCCTGGCGCCACTGTCGGTTGGGGCGGCAACGCCTCTGCAGGTGAACCCCCAACCTCGACCGTCCCGGCTAGCGCGTCGTCGCCCGAGGCATCGCCCACCTCGACCGACGCCCCGGCCTCGGCCGCGGTTGCTTCAACTTTGGCCCCCTCTGTTCCCACCGAGGGGAGAGCCGACCCATCACCGTCACCCCCCGGGGTGCCCCTGGTCTCCTCGGCCCCCTCTCGCTCGGCAGATAGGAGAGCTGGCTCGATAGGGTCGGCCCTATCTTGCCCCGGAGAGGGGAGCGCCGCCGAGCCAGAATCGCCCTCAGCGGTGGGGACGGCCCCAGCCTTCTTGGCTCGCTTCTTGGCTTTAGCGGTGGCCGACAACATACCCGCTACGGGGTCCTTGTGCTTCGCCCCGCACGGCCGAGAAGTCCCCTCGGAGTCCACCCCCTTGCCCTTATCCCGGGCTTGGGAGCGACCCTCTGAAGCGGCCTGTTCTCCGTCAGCCGAGTCATCGCCAAGATCGACCACCTCAGCGGCCTCCTTCAGAGGCTCCCGCCTGTTATCTGCACAAAAGAAGAAGACGGTCAGAAACGCAAAAGCAACCCCAGCACCCAAAGAAGAGTCAAGCTTGTGGCGTGTGAACCTGATGGAAGCAGCCGTGTGAGAAGACATCGCTCCACATTCTCCGGAGTGACCAGCTCCTCTGTGGATCGGCGATGCTTCAACAAAATGGCTGCGTACTCCTCCACCTGTGGAGGGAACTCGTCTTGCCGGGGGGGAATATTCGGGTGGAAGTTCGGAATCACCGGGCACTCCCAGGATTCCCCCACCAAGCGCGTCTTCACCCAAAAGAACTGGGTTTTCCATCCCTTATGAGAAGAATCCTTCACCGCCAGCGAAGTGCAGCTCCTATTCCTCCTCGCCTGGATGAAATAGAAACCCTTCCCGGTCGACGGATGCATTTTCAACTCAAAGAAATAGTGGAAGAGTTCCAGGGAAGGGGGGACCCTGCACTGACGGCAGAGGATGCGGAAGGCGGAGAGGAAAAGATATGAATTGGCCACCAGATGGACCGGCGCCAATGAGAAAAACTTGAGGAGCGTGAGGACGAAGGGCTTGAAAGGGAGACGGAACCCACTCTTCCACACCAAAAGAAAGGAGCAGAAATGGCCCGTACGAGAGTCCAAGCTCATCTCGTGCGGGGCGGCGGCAACGAAGCAGTATCTGTAGGGAAGGCGGAACTGGTGCTCTAACCTCCTCACCTCGGCCTCCCTTAGCTCGCTGCAGTTGGGGACCGGCACATTCACCACGGGCTCATCGCTCCACTCCCCCAAATGCTGGTCAGCCATGGATTCCAAGGAAGAGCTCGACGAAGAGCACTCTCGCGACCCCGAAGACTCTGGGGGAAGAGGGAGCTGCCGGATGGCCTCCGCCGTCGCCTCGGCCAACTCTGCGAATGCCGCCGCAAGCCTCTGCTCTTCCGTCATGCCCTCACGACGCATCAAGGAGCCTAAAAACTCGAAGGGAGGCTAGACCCTAAAAACAGAGGAAGTCCGGAATGTCGAAGAGCGCCCAAACGCCTATATCCCCTCGCGGGAGGCGGCGCGCCGTTCCGACCTCCGAGAAAAGGGGGGCCCTTCGTTTCAAATTCGTCAAGATTACCATCATTACGGGCCTTGGTGACCACGACACGTGGCTTACTCACACCACCCAATCTCCACCCACCTGAGCCACGTGGGTCCTAAACCCTAAAACATCTACTCTTCCGAGCCTTCCCTGGCTCGGGAGTAGGAGGGGGACAAGTGAAGAGGGGGATTTCTGCAGCCCAGTCAAAGAGCAGCCGAACTAGGCCCATCAGGACCAAACAAAGCCACGCTCGCCTGAGTGATAGCCCACAGGGCCCACTCCGGACTAAAAGCCCAATAAACGATCGCTCGGGGACCCAACCTTCCTAGGCGGCCCTCAGGCTCGGAAGGCCCGAGCGACGGTCAGGTCATCAGAATGATCTACGCCCGATCTATCCTCAGCTAGGATATAGGGATGCGCACATGATCGTTCCGACCCATCTCCGTCCGAGCTAGGCCCATCGCCCGGATATGGCTGGCCCCCCTAAGCTCGAAACGGTCGACCGTCGATTGCTTATCCATGCAGCCGTTAAGAGTCCTCTGTGAGCAAGAATTTATAAGGGTAAGGGACTCCAGCTCCCCAAGGTGATAACGCTCCCACGATGAGGCTGTAAAAGCCCACGTTGAGGACGTAACTCCCACCTGAAACCCCTCGACTTATAGGACTCCGGAAGACGGCGCACTATTTAACCCAGGGATACCCTCCGGCGAAAGGTAAGGGCAACCTTACGCCCAAACCCCTGAGCAGGAACCACTTCACCCTTCTGGTGGAGAGGGATCTTGCGCAGAAGCTACTTCCTCCCTATATTGCTCCCACCATAGCTTTACTGACTTAAGTATCGGAGGGTTTGCCCCAGGGACTCATCCCTGGGCCCCCTGATCCGTTTCCCTTTCTTGCAGTTCACAATCCGGTGGTCTTCTGCCCGCTCAGGACCCGCGCGAGATCACGCCTCTTCACCACCCCTTTAGAGAGAGGGAGAGAGAGATGGAGAATCCACTCCAATTGCACTAGAACACTCAATTTTTTTGATTGACCAAAAGATTACCAATGAGAGGGTGAAGGGGGGTATTTATAGGGACTGGACTTTTCACATGACCATACTGACCCTAGACAATTGACACAATGACCAGACAGACTAGGGAGGGGTGCCCTTGGGCCTAGCCCATTAGTTGGGCCCATTAGACTACTTAATTAACCACATGACTCAAGACTTAGGTAAATGACCCTTATACCTAGGTACCGGACTCAAATAAATGGAAAATTACATAGTTTATGACTCAAATAAAATATGAAAATTACATGGATTGACTCAAAAAAATGTGGAGAACACAATGGCGCAAACCGACGATCCATCATAGCTTCGCAAAATGTGGAGGGGTAAGTGATGCCCCCATCAGTCTGATCCCGAGGATGCCGAGAATTGGTTAAAGGAAATGGAACAAATTTTCCGTGTGATGCAATGCACGGATGAGGAGAAGGTTCTACTGGCCGTATTCCAACTGGAGCGGGACGCTCGATGCTGGTGGGAATCCATAGAAGCAACACTGCCAGAAGGCCATATCACATGGGATGAATTCACGGAGCATTTCAACAACAAGTATTTCTCCGACCATATCCAGGAAAAGAAGGCCGCGGAATTTGCCGTTCTAAAACAACGGGGCTTGAAAGTGGCCGTGTATGAGGCCCAATTTTTGAGACTGTCAAAGTATGCACCCCACTTAGTGTGTACGGAAAAGATAAAGGCTAGAAGGTTCCTCAACGGGCTTCGGCCCCACTATATTACACAACTTGCACCGATGGACATCCAAGTCTACTCGGAGATGGTTCGGCGTGCTCAATTGCTAGAAGACGCCACCGAATTATCTGAAAGGATTCGAGGAAAGGACAAGAGGGAACATGTCACAAGCCCAGGAAAATTCAAACAATCATTTAATAATAAGCGGTTCTTCATGGGAGGGGAGCCCTCCAAGGAAAAGAAATTCTAAAAGATTGTCAGGCCATTCTCCACCACCACACCCTCTAAGGAGATCTGTAAGTATTGTGATAAAGCTGGTCATAAGACCGAGGAATACTGGAGAAAGTTAGGAGCTTGTCTTCGATGTGGGAGTCGAGAGCATCGAATCCGAGACTGCCCATTGATGAAGGAGCAAGATACCAAAGATGAGAAGCGTCGGTAAAGAAACAAGGCCGTCTGCAAGCTCTCCATGAGACGGAACCCACAGAAGGTGAAATTGTGGAAGGTACTCTCACTATTTGTTCTAAAACTGCTCAAGTTTTATTTGATACCGGAGCAACTCATTCATTCGTTTCCAAGAAATTTACTATTTCATTTTCTAAGAAACATGAACTGTTAGATTTGGTTATATCTACACCTCTTGGAAATGAGTCCGATATCACTTATCACAATCCAAACTGTGAAGTGATGGTTAAAGGAAACTATTTACCTGCTGACCTGATATGCCTAGATATGAAGGGTTATGATGTCATACTAGGTGCCGACTAGTTATCCACATACCAAGCAACTGTAGATTACCGGCATGGCAAGGTAACTTTCGTAGATTTCCCAGAACTGGTTTACACTAGCCCTTGGAGTATATCACCTCTTATATCAGCCCTCCGAGCTAGTAAACTTATGAGTAAAGGATGCATGGCTTTCATAGCATTCGTAACTGCCACAGAAGTCGAGGAGATTAGACTTGAAGACATTCGTGTAATTTGGGATTTTCCCGACGTATTTCCAGAAGAATTGCCCGGCTTACCCCCGGAAAGGGAAGTGTCGTTCACAATCGACCTTGTCCTTGGTGCTGGTCCTGTTTCCAAGGCACCGTACAGAATGTCCCCTGCTGAACTAAAAGAGCTAAAAGAGCAGCTAATGGAATTATTGAAAAAAGGTTTCATCAGGCCAAGTACTTCCCCATGGGGAGCACCCGTGCTATTCGTCAAAAAGAAGGACAGATCGATGAGACTATGCATTGATTATCGACAGCTAAATCACCTTACAATCAAGAACAAGTACCCGCTGCCGAGAATTGACGAGCTATTTGATCAATTATCTGTAGCTTCATATTTCTCCAAGATTGATCTTCATTCTGGTTACCACCAACTGAAGATCAAAGAAGAAGATATTCATAAAACTGCATTCCGAAATAGGTATGGGCATTACGAATTTACTATTATACCTTTCGGACTAACAAATGCCCCCGCAGCTTTTATGCAGTTAATAAACAACATATTCAGGCCTTACTTAGACCAATTTATTATGGTCTTTATCGATGATATTTTGATTTATTCAAAGTCTGAGGAAGACCATGAATAACATCTCAAGAAGGCGTTGCAAATATTGAGGGAAAACAAATTATATGCCAAATTCAGTAAATGCGAGTTCTGGCTCGAGGAAGTGTCCTTCTTGGGCCACATAATTTCGAAGAACAGAATTACTGTTGACCCATCAAATGTCGAAGCCGTGAAGAATTGGGAATGGCCCACAAATGCAACAGAGATTTGAAGCTTCTTGGGTCTAGCTGGTTACTACCGGCGTTTTATCAAGGACTTCTCCAAGATTGATGTTCCTCTGACCAGGTTAACCCGCAAGGAAGTGCCTTATGAGTGGAATGAAGATTGTGAAAAGAGTTTCCAAACCTTGAAGGATCTCTTGACCACTGCTCCAATCTTATCATTGCCAATCGAAGGAGAGAAATATGAGGTATATACCGATGCTTCTGGTATTGGCCTCGGATGTGTATTGATGCAAAATGGAAGAGTCATTGCATACTCTTCTCGACAGTTGAAGAAACATGAAGAGAACTACCCGGTGCATGACTTAGAATTGGCCGCGGTAGTATTTGCCTTAAAGATCTGGAGACACTATCTCTACGGAGAATAATTCACTGTATACTCCGATCATAAAAGCCTAAAGTATTATTCTCCCAAAAGGAGCTAAACATGCGACAAAGGCGTTGGCTCGAATATCTCAAGATTTCGACTTCACTATACAATACCATCCTGGTAAGGGTAATTCCGTAGCTGATGCCCTTAGTCGAAAGTCGAGAGCAATATTGGCCAACTGTATGATACAAGAATGGAAGTTGCTAGAGAAATTCTCTGAGCTTGATATCAATACAAATGAGAAGAACGGGTGTATTATTTTATCTCATATGAGTCTACATCCAGATTTGCTACCTGAAATTATGAAGCTACAAGAAGAGATCCCGCCCTAGTGGAGGTAAAAAGTAAGCTGGACGAGAGACTTGATTTCAAGCTGGCACCTGATGGAAGATTACTATTTCATGATCGGACATGTGTGCTCGACTGTCCCGAACTGAAGAAGAAGATTCTTGAAGAAGCTCATCGATCGAGGTACACGATCCACCCTGGAGCCACTAAGATGTACCAAAACTTGAAAAGAACTTTCTGGTGGCCTAATATGAAAAGGGAGATAGCAGACTTCGTGTCTCGTTGCCTGACATGCCAACAAGTAAAGGTGGAACATCATAAACCCGCTGAAAAATTGCATCCACTAGACATTCCCAAGTGGAAGTGGGAAGATATTGGCATGGATTTTATCATGGGTTTGCCCAAGTCTAGAGGTGGACACTATGGAATTTGTGTAATTATCGACCGCCTAACTAAATCGGCTCATTTCTTGTCTATCAAAAGTCGATGGTCAGTCGATGTACTTACTGCCGTCTATATTAAGGAGATGGTTAGATTGCATGGAGTTCCCATGTCAATTGTATCCGACCGAGACCCACGCTTTATCTCTCATTTCTGGAAAAGTCTACAACACTCTCTGGGGACGAAACTCAACTACAGCACTGCTTTCCATCCCCAGACAGATGGACAGACCGAAAGGACAAATCAAGTTGTGGAAGATATGTTGAGAGCATGCATTATAGACTTCGGCGGAAGCTGGCATGACCACTTGCCCCTAGCCGAGTTTGCATATAATAACAGCTATCAAGCCAGTATACAAATGGCACCTTTTGAGGCACTGTATGGCAGGAGTTGCCGATCTCCAATATGCTGGGATGAAGTTAGTGAAAAATAAATTCTAGACCTATATATGGTAAGAGATTCTACCAAGAAGATATATCTCATTAGAGAAAGGTTAAAGATAGCACAGTCCTGGCAGAAATCTTATGCTAACAACCGACGACGAGATCTGGAATTTCAAGTCAGAGATCATGTTTTTCTCAAGGTATCTCCCGGCCGAGGTATTAGAAGATTCGGTGTTAAGGGCAAACTAACACCAAGGTTGGTCCATTCGAAGTGCTGGAAAGAGTAGGCGAGGTGACTTATCGCATCGCCCTACCTCCGCAACTATCAGAAGTGCACAACGTATTCCATGTTTCTATGATGAAGAAATACGTGCACGACCCTTTCCATGTCATTGACCACAATGACTTAGTGCTACAAAAGGACCTTACCTACGAGCAAACGCCAATGAAGATCCTCGACCGAGAAGTTCGAGTTCTAAGGAACAAGACGATCCCTATGGTGAAAATATAATGGAATCGATGCTTAGAACAAGAAGCTGCATGGGAAACTGAAGAGTCTATGAAGAGAAGATTTTCGGAGTTATTCTAGTCTGTAAGTACTTCGCACCCTTCCTATTTCTACTTAATACAGTTGAATTTGGAGACCAAATTCTTTTAAGTGGGGGAGGGTGTAGCACCCCTGATAAAGCAATTGAGAAAATTTTAAAACTTCTTCCTAAAGAATTCTACTTAAATGCCTTATATAAAGAACCATATGTTGTGAGGACTAGTATGTAAATTTACAAACCAACATCAGTTTATGCCATCATGGGTATTACGTAGGGAACTACTTCTTAAAAGAATCCTATATGGAGGCCTTGTATAAAGAACTAAACCATAGGAGGACTAGTATATAAATGCACAAGACAACTTTAACACATGGGCATATGGGTAGTACGTAAGTGGGTCTCCACCTTTTTCCAAACCAACGGAATGGGCGCCCCTTACCAGGGCGCCATTCACCAAATTGAAGCCCCTTTGGAGAGGCGCCATTCATCTTCTGGAGGGCCACCATCCCACTTATTAATGCATATACACACATATACGTAAATGGTGTAGCTTTTGTCTAAAGCTAAAAGGAATGAGCGACCCTATACAAGGGCGTCATTTCCAAAATGCTTCTAGAAGAAGTTAACAATAACAACCTACGTTTGTTGGCAATGGACCCATGAGGGAACATTCACAACAGGGTTTCGGATCTGGTTTCCCTTGGACCCTTACTGTTTCCCTATAAATAAATCCCTCCATCAACCGTAGAAGACCCTTACTGCCTTTCTGCCACTAAAGAGAAGGTTATTCTACCACTTCCCTATCTCCACCTGCAGAAGAGAAATCTAATGTTTCTCTTCATGTGCAGGAGACGTATCCCCGTTTTACGTGCTACACGTCCTACTGCAGAAGCTTACTTGGAGCTTTGTTGGGTGTGGAGGGCTTGATGTGGCTCGGATCCTTATTCTTTCTCTACTGTTATACCTCGTAAAGCACTCCAAAAAGGTAGGTGTTCTCAAGATCTTGCCCAACTAGTAGCTAAATAGGTTACATAACATGCATGCTTATAGTTAGATTAACTCATCTTCCATGCTATATTACCCTGCCTTACTGTGATCAAAAATGACCAAGTATACAGCATGTTACACAGATTTTAAATAGCCTGTTACACCTATCATATATGATTTTATACCCCATCTGTTACCATGATTTTTATGAGTTTTGAACATATCTTATTACACTAGTTTTACAGCCTTAAATAAGCATGTTTTAACCTAGTATATAACCTCTGATTACATGAGATACAGACCTGTTTCTGAAAACCCCCGGAAGCCCAGCCTTCAGGTGAATAGCGCCCCCAGCCAGGGCGCCATTCACTGAAGGGGCGCCCCCAGCCAGGGCGCCAATTCCTTAAGGGGCGCCCCCATCCAGGGCGCCAATTAAATGAAGACGACGTGAAGTGTCATCAATTCTATTTATGAAATTTCCATTAATCATTAAATCAACGCATTCAAAAATCCATAACTATTGAACTAAACCGTAAAAATTTTGCATGAATATAGTTCTGTGATCCTGTTATTTTTCTCTACCTGTCCATGTATTCGATTCTTGATTCTGAGAAACTTTGAAAAAATGAATAGTAACTTGTATCTCAGATTGTACCTCTCGGATACAAAGCATGACTCGCTTGAAAAACAACTCAATTGGTGACTCTACGTAGTGTCGTCAATTAGTTGAACATGTATATCAATTAGTGACACCCGGGGGGTCTTCAATTAAATGAAGACTACTCAGAGGGGCGCCAATTCTATTTTTGAAAAATTAAAAATATAACATTAGAAAATTCATATCTGTGAAACGAAAACCCAACAATTATACATGAACATATTTTTGAACTCCCGAGAATTTTCACTACCCGTTCATGTCCTTACTTTCTATTTTCGAGAAACGTTTTCAAATGAATAGTATTTTTGAGTCACAGACGTACCTGCTGGGTGAAAATCACCCAATGAAATTGGTGCCCCAAGCCAGGGCGCCGATTCATTGAATAGCGGCAGCCAAGTCGTCACTAATTAATTGAAGACTGTCTGCATGGGCGCCAATTCTTTATATATATATATATATATATATATATATTTGAAAAATCACCCAATGAAATTGGCACCCCAAGCCAGGGCGCCCATTCCCTAAATAGTGGCGGCCATGTCGTCTTCAATCAATTGAAGACTTCCTAAGCAGGCGCCATTTTCCTTATGTGTATACAGTTTTTGAAAAATTGAAAATTTTGAAAGAAGGGTCATCCCCCAGGCCCCAATTCTCTGAAAGGGGGACAGTACCCCAGGCACCATTCACATAAAAGAACCCCCTGACCCAAGGTGTCAATTCAGTGAAAGAACTTCTGTACCCCAGGCGTCAATTCAGTATTTGCATCTTATGATTCTGATCTATCTCGTGATTTGTACCGATACAACCCTAATCCATTTTTCTGCATATTATGAGTTCTTGAACTCCATTCCATGAAAATCTACCTTGTGTATATCGTACATGGTTAAACCTTGAACCTCAAAAAACTACCATTTGGGAGTGTTGGAGCAAAGTGCCATGCGGGACAAAGTGCTACGTTGTGGGAGCCACCGCTTGAGGCCGTACGGCGCAAAGTGCTACACGACGGGAGCCACCTCTTGAGCCTGTAGGGGCCACCTCTAGAGTCCTCCATAACCAAATGACTAGTTAATCTTTGTCAGTAATACTATGTTTCTTAATTTTCTTTAAATTCCATATTGGTTATAAATGAGAGTGGATGTCAAAAATAATACATGAAATGATGTGCGTATAGGGCTCGGTCTGGTCCTGGGAGGAGCACCCGAAGGTACTTGTGCCCATGGGAGTTTATTGACAACGGTGTTTAGCATTGCACCGGAGTACTTGCTTGACTTGAGACACTCCACACTTAGTCTCTTTACTTGCTTGACTTGACTTGCGTGGCCCGGAACGGGCAATACTTGACTTGTGGCCTGAGAAAGGGCAGATTACTTGTTTGATTGAAATAGCCAATTCTATTGACACGTACTTGATATTACTTGCTTGAACATGAATTTTACTTGCTCGTACAGATTTACTTGTACCTGAGCTCATACTTGTACATGAGTCCCTGCTTGCCCAAAAGTGGCATCTACAGCTATAAGTTCTTGAAATACTGCTTGTTAATTACTTGAATTCATGTGATACTCTCTTTATACAGTTCTTGATCTCTTATTGCTCATCATGCATAGATTTACCTATATACCTGATTTTTCTCACTCGTACATCATGCATAGCTATACTGGCAATACATGTAACCTGTAAATCACTTAAAGATTGCTATAACTTGAGATGTAATTCCTACTGAGCGATTCGCTCATCCAGTTACTTTCTAACATTTTCAGGTGATTCGGATAGCGACGTCCACAAGAATGGGTTTGAGACCGAGTGAAGAGTGCTAGAACGCCAATCGCCTATCATTAGCTAGTCGCGTCCTTTGAATTTATTGAGTCCTACCTTGTATTTCCAGTATGTCAGTTTAGTTGTGTAAATCGTGTTAACGCATGTAGCCTAGTGTTGGATTTTAAATTTTGAATTGTCATGGACTATCTTTATTCTCTTTGGTTAATTAGATGGTTATCACTTCGGACTATTAGGGTTATTAAATATTATTAGTCTTTTGCGCACTCCGTAATTATGTATGTCAAAAAATTTATCGCTCTAATGACACGATCTATATATACGCGTCGTGCCTCCGGGTATCTTCTGCGCTCGGGACGTGACAGAAGGCAACAGGGGAACCTCATCGGCCGGGCAGGCGACCTCCGCCTTTCTCGCCCGTTTCTTCTCAGCAGATAAGGCCTGCAAGGAAGACCTCAGCAACTTCGCCACGGGATCCTTGCGCTTGACCCCCCGGTGTTCGGAAGCATCATCCCGGGCGACCCGCTTGCCCTTATCTCGGGCCCGGGAGGAACCCTCCGAAGCTTGAAGATCACTCAGAGCCGACGTATCATCCACGTCAATGACCTCCATCTCGGCCGGCGGTGCCTCCTCCTCAGCCGCTCGCCTCATGTCTGAACGAAGGAGAGCAAATTATGAGAAGGAAGGCACTCATCTGATAAGAAGAGAACGATCCCCTGAGACCCTTACTTGTCGACAGCAGTGCTCGAGAAAGGTACTCCTCGATGTTGGACGGGGTCAACAACTCAGCAGTCGGCCGACGATTCTGCAGAAGGATAGCATCATCCCTCTCCACCTCCGGAGAGACCTCTGTTTACTTCGGAGGAATGTTCGGGTGAAAATTGGGCACAATCAGGAAATCCCAGGCCACACCGACCGCGGATGTGCCCACCTAGAAATATTGGGTCTTCCACCCCTTGTGAGAGGAGTCCTTCACGGAAAGGGACACTTAACTCCTTTTTCGCTTCGCCTAGATGAAAAAGAAGCCCTTCCCAGCAAAAAGGTTCTCCTTCAGCTCGAAAAAATAATGGAAGAGGTCCAGTGAGGTGCTCACCCCACTCTGGCAGCGGAGGAAAATGAAGGAGAAGATAAGGGTATAAGAGTTGGAGACCAGCTGGACAGGAGCCAGCCGGTAGAACCGAAGCAAATCGGCAACAAAGGAATGGAGGGGTAGGCGAAAGCCGCACTTCCAAGCCAAGAGGAAGGAACAGAAGACGCCGGAACGAGTGGCCAAGCTAGACTCATGAGGTTCAGGCGCGAAGAACTGAAACCGCCAAGGCAGCCCATACTGGTTCTCCAGTCGCTTCACATCAGCCTCGCCCAGTTCGCTGCGGAGAGGCTCTGACGGCACCAAAAAAGGCCTTGGGGCCTGTTCTGCCCCCCGCCCCTCGGTCTCAGGATTTTGGTCCACCATGGAACAAGAAGAACTGGAAGAAGAAGAGGAAAGCTCTGGACTAGAGGACTCTGGAGGAGAAGGAAGTTGACAAATCGCCGCCGCGATAATCTCTTCCAGCTCCGCGAAAGCCGCTGCGATTCTCCACTCTTTCGAACTGCTCTCACGGCGCATGAGCCCCCCTCAAATATAAATGCAATAGAAGGCAAAATCCTAAACCCCGGAGATAAAGGGATGCAAACAACGCGCAATGCTTATAACCCCTAGCTGGAAGCGGCGCGACGTTCCGATCTTCCGTAGATGGGCCTTCTTGCCAAAATTCTTAGAATTATCATCATGACGGGCATATTTTCAGGACAAGCCGCATCATGTGGCCCCTGCAGAGAGATATCTCCACCCAACTAGAGCCACGAAAAGTCCAGCCCAAATGCTACTCATCCGAGCCTAATTTTGGCTCGGGAGTAGGAGGGGGACAAGTGGAGAGGGGAAATCTAACCGTCCGAACGGAGAGGCCAAACGAGGTCTAATTTGACCCGACGAGGCCCAGCTCCTTGAAGTGGCAGCCCCAGGGCCCACTTATTATAAGCCTAATAACTTACTCGGATCAAGCACTTCCTAGGTGGCCTTCGGGTTGGGAAGTCCGAGCATCAGTTCGATCGGGAAAGCTCCTTCGGAGCCCAATATTCCCTGCCCAATCCATGCACTCATCGCTCGGGAAGCATCTCCTGGAGCAGTGCCTCATGCTCGGGCCGACTGATAGAAGCTTATCTGTACGGCCGTTACGCGTCCCTTAAAAGCTGGGAGCTCAAGGGGATAAGTGAGATAAAGAGCCCGCAAGGGGGACGTAACCTCCCCTCGAAACTCCTCAGCTTACAGGGATCATTCACTCAACGAGCCACTATTTAAACTGGAAGAACCCTCCTATGAGAAGGTAAGCCAAAAAATCCTGAGCAGGAACCACTTCACCTTTTGGTGGAGAGGGATCTCGCGCCCCCATCCTCCTCCTAACTCCTTCCTTTGCACCATTGCTCTACTACTCTTACTGACTTAAGCATCGGAGGGTTTTCCCCGGGGATCCATCCCTGGACACCTCTGACTTGTTTCCCCCCTTGCAGTTCATACTCCAAGTGTACGTGGTCATCCTCTTCCCCGCTCAGGAGTAGCGCGAGATCGCCCCTCTTCAGACTCAATTTGATAAAAAAATTTAACAATAAAAATTAATATAAACCCTATAATCACAATAAATTTATTAGAGTTTTTGATGTTAATTATATAATTTATTTGAAAAGAGAGTTTTTAATATTCTAATTAAGTAAAATAATATAATTTTAACTAAGTAGTTTTTAAAATTTAGTGGGAGAAAAAAAGAGAGAACATATCGGGTTGGCCCGCGGGCCAAATTTAAAGTCCGAGCTCGACCCGTGAACCTAGTCGGGCCTAACTTTTAGGCCCGACTGAAGACTTACAGGTCGAAACCGATTTTATGTTCAGACCAGACCTATGGGTCTGTCATATTGACTCGGTCCATTGACAACCTTAATATAAATTGCCAAGATAATATTATTTTTTTAGAAAATGACTGCATTGCCGGTTGGCGTAGCATTGATAGAGTGCCAATTTGTACTTTAGTCTATCTTGTGAATTTTTTTATGATTAATTCACGTAGGACAATGTGATTTTGGGGACAAGAAAGTAAGTAATTTTTTTTAAACGGGGAGGGGGAACACGGAGCATTTGCTTGTTCCCGAAGTGTGATCGGTCGCATGTGGACCAATTATGGGAAAAGATCGTGCATATTGAATAAGAGCTTTATCGCCTACAAATCACAACATTGCATGTGGATCAATTATAAGTGAGTTTATAAGATGGCCGAGCATATATTGTATACAATAAGTATTACTTATTGCACGCAAAAGTATATAGTAAGTTACTTCGTCTGGTTCATTAATCTATCTGAAAATGATAAAACATGGAGGACAAAACATGTTTTTCTATTTTCGACCCTACAATCTATATGATATTAGGAAGGAACTCCCCTAACTTAACTATTTATTATTAAATCACTTAAATCTTTTTCATTATAAAAAATGTCTCTACTGTCCTTCTCTCTTAGAAAACGTCAAGTTAACTTAACCTGATCATGATTAACTTAACTCAGAAGTCTCTTGAGTAATCTATAGAGAGAGAGAGAGGAGGGTGATCGAAAATTTGGAGAGAGAGAGGGCCAGAGAAGAGAGAGAGAGAGAGAAAGGGGGTAGTGGGGGGTGGGAAGATCGCCGGCACCCTAGCAATAGTAACCCTTATCCCAGGTCGCCATTGTGTCTCTTCTGAGAGAAGACAGAGAGAGTGCCTATAGAGAGAGAGAGAGAGAGAAAGAGAAAGAGGGGCAGAGGAATGTATATTCTATTTTTTTGAACGATTGTGAATTCGAGAGATTTTTTAACTCAAAGTTTAAAGATTTTGGGAGCCAATGACCAGTGAGATTGGAAGGGCTTATTTTTAATTTTATTTTTTTACGGGAGCTGACAACTAAATCTCTCAAGTAATTGAATATAGTAACATTTGTGATGCGGAGCGGATTGTACAAATTATTTTTGAAGATGTAGATTTATCAGGAGCCGTTGAAGAGATCCGAGATGAAGATTATTTTTATTATTTTCTTCTATTTTCGCATTTAAGTAATGGATTATTTTTAGTTTAGAATTTATTTGGTCGATTATGTACTATTTGTTTATTTTAATAGTCGAGATAGGGTAGGTGTTAAAGTAGAAGGAAGTTGGGTTTATTTGTAAATTTGTTTCTCTATAAATACTAGTGTGCTAGCCCTAATTAGGGTTATGCAATGGTTAGAGAAAAATTTGTGAAACACGTCTGTGTGTTTTCTCCTTCTGGCGGGATGCCAAACCTCATTCTTCTTCTTCTGGCGGAGGCCAAACCCTTCTAACTTCTTTCTGGCGGAAGCCGAAACCCCCATTTCTATCATTCTTTTGTTTGATTCCGACTTATTCTTCTCCACCGTAACCCCATCTTCCCCACCGTAGCACCCACCAATGTTCACAGATCTTAACTTACTATTCTCCCCACAAGACGCACTCACATCTCCCATCCCTTCCCTCCATTAAAGTCGCCTTGCAACGTGCGGATTTCTTCCCCGGGACACTGTTCATTATCCCTTTCCCGGCCCCGTCCACGGGTGGGCCTGCCGCCCTCCTTGCCCCGACCGGTCTCCGGTCCACACCGGTTGCCATCTGCGCACAGTCCAGGCTGCCACCTGCCAGCCCCTGCCGCACCAGCATCGAGGTGATTTCTTGACTTCGCCATCTGCAAGCACTGCCACCAGTCACGTCCGCCGAAGAAGCCAGTAGCAGCAACACGTCCAACCATTGTGGGCAGGTCTCCCAGTGGTACCTTTAATATGGTGTGATTTCATGTTTTCATGTTGGATATGGTTGATATTCTATACGGCTCCAGAGTTTGACAGAGGAAAAAAAATAGTTTATGTGACTTGAGTTTGGACAAGTATTCGTGAATTAGATTTCATGAGTTTTGAGCATAGATTTGCAGTGTATTCTCAACGCACCACAGCAAGCTATCATATGGGAAGTTTCTTGTCAGTACAGTGCTTTATTTATGTGGCATTCAATCAGGTGATGTTCGTTCACTGTTGCATAGTTTGGGGTGTTTTATTTGCTATCTGTAACTTCAAGTTGGCATGATTCTGACATCTGGACGTAGATACGTATGCTCAGTAAATATTTGTGATTTGATCTTTATGGATGTTAGTCCTGCATCAAATACTTGATCTGATTTGAGTCCAAATAACAAGAATTACAGCATGTCATGTGTTTGATAAATTATCCATGAGAGTTCAAATTATTTTGATGGGGTGAAACGTTTCTGTCCTGCATCAGATTTGGTATCAGAGCTTAGGGAACCAATTTATTTTTATAAATTGGGATCCTTAAATCTCTTTATGAATCCCATCATGTTCAGTACAAGTGTGCGGATTCCTAATGGCCAATGGGCGAATCTCACTTTTGATGAAAGCCGATGGTTTAATGGTATTTCTCAAGCTGTCGTTGATTTATTATCCCAGATAGATTATATTGAGATTATACCAACCGGTGATGTTATTGTGCAATTTTCTCATGATTTTGGGAAAATAAATTATGTTGATGATGCTTTGGTAATTCCTTATCCTTCTGATGAGCTCAATATTATTGTGGGCAAATGTTGGTTGAAAAAACGTGGGGGCATGTTAGATCATTCTCATCCTGAAAGATACATACTGAAAGCTCTTCATTTTGGGAGAAGATGTAAACTTTACTTTGATAAAGCCCATAAAATAAGAAGATTGGGGCAACAAAGGGTCAATAAATTAGCTAATTCAAAGATAGTTATGGATCTGATTATGTCAGCCGCACCAGAACCTCAAATGACAAAAGAGGTTGATGACTCAGCCACATCTCCAGTTCTTCAGCAAGAATTACCTGCAATTGATGTCACCACTCAGCTTACTGATATGAGTCCCCATCTGTTATTAGAGCAGTTTCCACTAGCAGCACTTGATGGCCAATCAGAGGCCACCAATGTTCAGGATGCAGTCCCACAGATTGTTGATGCTTGGGATCATGATCTCTTCTTGCAGTCTGGATTGAATATGATGTCTGAGCTTCTCTTTGAGATAGATTCACCCTTAGTCACTATGGTTAAAATGTTTGATCAAAATATTTGGGATCAAATGCTCATGATTGATGCAGGGTTTGATTTGATTGCTGAGTCTATATTTGAAGCTGGTCATTTTCATTCTGATATGAATTCATTTCAGAAGCTAATTCTTGATTCGTGGGATCACGAGTTATTTATTCAGTCTGAATTAGATTTGATTTCAGATATTACGTTTGAGGTGCTTACTGCGCATGAGTCATCTCCAGTGGTGGTTCCTACATCTCATTCTGCATGTGATCTAGTAGAGTGGCACCCATCATTTGATATTCATTCAGAGATCTTGTTTGAATTATATTCATCTTCAGTCACCACAGGTCCACAGAGTTCATGTTCTCTTATTGGTGCTGATATGAAATGTTGTATGGCTCAGAATGATTTTGACATGATATGGTGCAATGTTGAAATGCATATTCGCAGACGTCACCAACTATTTGATCTGAATATTTATGTGGACTGTTCAGTGATGAATGCTCCAGATGTTCCCATCTTCACTTCAGTGCTTCTTCATCATTTTAAAATTCGAGGTCGAATTTTTTCGAACAAGGGGAGATTGATGCGGAGCGGATTGCACAAATTATTTTTGAAGATGCAGATTTATCAAGAGCCGTTGAAGAGATCCGAGATGAAGATTATTTTTATTATTTTCTTCTATTTTCGCATTTAAGTAATGGGTTATTTTTAGTTTAGAATTTATTTGGTCGATTATGTACTATTTGTTTATTTTAATAGTCGAGATAGGGTAGGTGTTAAAGTAGAAGGAAGTTGGGTTTATTTGTAAATTTGTTTCTCTATAAATACTAGTGTGCTAGCCCTAATTAGGGTTATGCAATGGTTAAAGAAAAATTTGTGAAACACGTCTGTGTGTTTTCTCCTTCTGGCGGGATGTCAAACCTCATTCTTCTTCTTCTGGCGGAGGCCAAACCCTTCTAACTTCTTTCTGGCGGAAGCCGAAACTCCCATTTCTATCATTCTTTTGTTTGATTCCGACTTATTCTTCTCCACTGTAACCCCATCTTCCCCACCGTAGCACCCACCAATGTTCACAGATCTTAACTTACTGTTCTCCCCACAAGACGCACTCACATCTCCATCCCTTCCCTCCATTAAAGTCGCCTTGCAACGTGCGGATTTCTTCTCCGGGACACTGTTCATTATCCCTTTCCCGGCCCCGTCCACGGGTGGGCCTGCCACCCTCCTTGCCCCGACCGGTCTCCGGTCCACACCGGTTGCCATCTGCGCACAGTCCAGGCTGCCACCTGCCAGCCCTGCCGCACCAGCATCGAGGTGATTTCTTGACTTCGCCATCTGCAAGCACTGCCACCAGTCACGTCCGCCGAAGAAGCCAGTAGCAGCAACACGTCCAACCATTGTGGGCAGGTCTCCCAGTGGTACCTTTAATATGGTGTGATTTCATGTTTTCATGTTGGATATGGTTGATATTCTATACGGCTCCAGAGTTTGACAGAGGAAAAAAAATAGTTTATGTGACTTGAGTTTGGACAAGTATTTGTGAATTAGATTTCATGAGTTTTGAGCATAGATTTGCAGTGTATTCTCAACGCACCACAGCAAGCTATCATATGGGAAGTTTCTTGTCAGTACAGTGCTTTATTTATGTGGCATTCAATCAGGTGATGTTCGTTCACTGTTGCATAGTTTGGGGTGTTTTATTTGCTATCTGTAACTTCAAGTTGGCATGATTCTGACATCTGGACGTAGATACGTATGCTCAGTAAATATTTGTGATTTGATCTTTATGGATGTTAGTCCTGCATCAAATACTTGATCTGATTTGAGTCCAAATAACAAGAATTGCAGCATGTCATGTGTATGATAAATTATCCATGAGAGTTCAAATTATTTTGATGGGGTGAAACGTTTCTGTCCTGCATCAATTTGGTAGTTGAAAAGGATGCGGGATGGGTAGAATGATCGAAGTCCTGTCAAAAGAAACACGAGATTTCAAGTTAGATTCACCCCGAGAGAATTTTATCTGATCATGTGTTTGATCTGTGAGAAGTGAATGATTAAATTTATTAATTGAACGATAGTTAAAAAAGAGTTAAAAATGAACACTCAAGTTTGTCCAGCTCCGCGCGTCACCCTGCCACTCCAGCAAGTTCCTAGTCGCAAGAAAGAAAACAAAAAACATTTGACAGCCGCGTCACATGTACGATGAATCTACTATACGCCGCGTTCTCACCCCTCCTGCTCGGTCAATTTGCATACAAAGGAGCCGAAAAAAGTTTGCCCCCGCCCCACCCCACCCCACCGTTCCAACAGGTTTTCCAGAAAGCAGCAGGCGTACTCCACACACGACGTTTCTGAATCGTCCGCCGCTCCCTCTAATTATTCTACCTAGTCTAGCTTCTGTTAATTATTTCCCCAAGAGAGAACCAGCTTGCACCGGCCACAAGCCACGTTGAAAGCAGCAGAATTGAATCCTCTGAAATTAATCTGAGGCCCTAATGATCACCCTCCAATATATGAGAACATTAGAAGGAATATATAATTACTAGCTGAAATTAATGTCCCCCCCCCCCAAGTCCCCATCTCCTTTTCGTGTCATGGACCTCCACGATCCAATTAAGTGCCTAGCTAATAACCATGCATTATTGGAAGTTTGCATGGGTCACCCTCATGGCACCATCATGGAGCCCTTGTGGGGGATATCACTGTGGTCTAGCCCCAGCTAGGCAAATTAAGATGACATATATACCTAGTTAGTTAGTTAGCTAGCTAGCCCCCCTTTGAAATCGACTCAGGGTAATGTACATCCGCGTCTCTAGTCGCGAATAAACTAGCACCTTGTGTGTGTAGTGATAAATGTAATTGAGACCCACTTTTCTCTCCCTTCGTTTAGTTACCCTATTCAAATGTATATATCAAATAGACCCTAGCTCTTAGAGAGAGAGAAATAAAGTAACAATTTTGACGAGGACGAGGAAGGGGACCTCCAATGATCTCGGCACATGTATGGTTATATTAAGCTTTACCATTGTTCTATCCTATATATATATATATATTAAAGAGGAATCTTTTAAATATACCTCCACAATCGATATATCACATTAATTATATCTATACCTCGATTTGTAAGAATTGTCGTTGAGATCTCCAACTAATTAATTATGCTTATACCTTCGCCGTAGCCTGTTTTTTCTTAACAAAACTTAATTAAGCGCTATTTAAGCACTGAGATGACGAAAAATATTTTTTTTTCAGCATCGATCTTTCAGACAATATTTCTTCGGGGTTGACAATCCAAGGGCAGGAAGTGTAGAACCATGCACAACCGTTCAGATCAACGTATTTAGCAAGTATTTTCGACCACTGTCTGTAACAAACTTGTACGTATATAATATAAACATAATGCAAAATATTATAGGGACATCTGTGTAAAAATCTCCATGAAATAAATAATAGGCAGCATAAACCAGAAGAACCCTCCTCCTCCTCACTTGTTGATAAGTAGGCCTCTTCCACTGTGCATACATGATGCATCCCTCGGCACCAACACTCACAGGAACCTGCAGGCAGTTTCTTCTCTACCTTAGCCCCCCGCCATTGGAACCATGTACAGCCTGCACGGGGGGGACAACGTCGTCATAAGCCTGCCGGGTGGACGAGGAGGAGGCCCGGCAGCTACGCAACGGGCCTCGCCGAAGGCGCCGGCGCCGCTGTGGTCCGCGAGGCTGTTTGGCCGGTTGCGGCGGTTCTTCATGTGCTTCGTCTTCTCTCTCCCGTCCGGCAGTACGCCGCCGCCGGCCACCCCGCGGTGTGCTGACGAATACCCAGATGAGGCGCCCAAGGGGTCGTGCAGCTCGTATCGTTATTCGTCCAGCTCCCACTACCACGAAGCCATCGAGGACTGCATCGAGTTCTTCAACAGGTCGGCACAGGAGAGGGTGCCCGGTGGTCAGAATTCTGACATATTCCTGGTTTGAATCTGCTCGTTCATGGATATAAAGGGATCCCATCTCTTTGATCTGCTTGCTTTTGATGTGTAGAAAGCTCAATATCCACCGTATATATATATATATATATATATATATATATTCGAGTTTTGGTTCGAGCTTCGTTGCCACCTTTCTGCGGGGTTCATAATTTTGTGAGTGGGAGTGGGAGGGAGTTTGACTCTGGCGTGAAGCAGGGTACAGTTGATGGTGTCCTTCACAAGTATACCCTTACATAACTAAAATTGTGCATTTGTGATTCCAGGAAATGGTATCAACTCTATACATAGTCTTGTTGTGTGAAAAAGTTCTCAAAGGAAGCCTCTACCGGCCATATACAACGTACATGACTTCTCTTTGACTCCAATATATCACACTTTGGCTTGTCCTAGCTTGGATAAACATGAAAGAGGGAAAAATCTCTCTCTCTATATATATATATATGAGAACTACTCTAAAAGTTCATTTTTTTAATAAAAGAGAGAGACAATCTTTAACTCAATCACACTTACTCTTATATATCCTCGAATCAACATGAAATTAAGAGATGACACTTAACATATGAAGACCCTAATTAAATTAAGTTCCTTCTAGTGAAAGAGATCAGACAGAGAACCAAACGTATCATTATGGGTATTTGATCGTCGTATCTAATTAATTTGGCGTCGAAATTAAGGCATTATTGTCACGAGTTATCTCTGCATATATATATAATTATATATGTTCTAGCTAGCATCTCCCGGCCGCGGTAAAGTGCAACAGCTTATAACATTTTGGGGCAAAACTTTGATCGATCACTCTCCACCTAGGAAAGGCATAATGCATGCATGTATGCAATCGAATGTTTTGCAATGGCGCGGGCAGAAAAGGAAACAGATCACAATTATTCTATCATGCCATCATACTGAACTAGTTTCCGGGTAGAACCCAATCCAGCGCTTACAAAGGGTGGCAGCTCAACAAAATCCTCTACACATGCATCCTGAAAAATCCAAAGGAAAAGAAACAAACGCATGACCGGCAGCTGACATGTTATTTGGAGAACGATCGACAGACTGATCCATTTAAGGGACGTAGTGAGGATTTGAGGACTAATTAACGTCCACGAGCTTTGGGCGACGCCGCCACTTCCTGGTGCCCCTTCTTCTTGGAGAAGATGCCGCCGAGCACGGGGATCAATGGCTTCTTCTTCTTCGTCGTCGTCGTCGTCGTCGGAGTGGTAGCCTTGTCTGGAGAGAACTGCCTCTCCAGGGCTTGTGGCGTCTCCAAGGTCATGACTTGGGCGAGCGAGGGAGGATTGGCAAACTTGACGTACCTTCTCTTCTGAACCTCCGGCCGTCCATCGCGGCCGGCGGTGGGCTTCTCCGCCTCAATCTGCAGCTTTGTGTTCTCTACAAATTTGATGTCTTTGATGTCGCATTCTGTCGCACTCTTCTCCGGCTCGCGGGCTTTCAGCTGCTGGAGCTCCTTCTTGGTCCCCTGGAGCTCCTCCCGGAGCGAGCAGAGGTTATTAGCCATCACCAGGCTTTGTTCTCTTGCCTTCTCCAGGCTCTGCTTAGTTTCTTCCAGCTCGGCGACGATTGAGCATATCCTGGAAGGTCCTTGCTCGTTCTTGCTTGCTGCGGCTCTGACCTGACTCAAAGGCATGCATTTGGTGAATCTAGTTACTTTCAAGTGAATATGTACGATAAGATTAACTGCATCATCATGCATGCATATGAATTTTTGAACATGAGACTTTAGGAGGAATCAATTGCTATCTATCATGCCCACCTCCTTCTCTTATAAATACCAGTGCCAACAAATTAAGATAGTGAAGCATCTGACATGCAATTAAACAGATGGAAGAACAAGCAAAACTAAACTTCAATTCTGGATGATCGACTTATATATATGGTATTGATAAAGGCATCAAAGATCTTGATGGTTTCTAAAGTTGGAGATGCACATAATGATTCACCCCTCTACTCGTGTAGAGAAGACCACTAATTAACCAACATGTTTTTGATCCCCAGGGAATATGTTCCCTGTGTGCACGCGCAAGCAGACCTGACCCCAAGTCTCGTACACGTACGTACACCACCTGGTGCGAAACCAAACTGTGTAGTGGGTGACTGCACCATCTCCGGTCCCCGCATAATTTTGCCCCCACTTTCCATACAAGGATAAAGAGCAAAAAGATTGGCATATATGCATGGGGTAATTATCCTCAGTAACACTTCCATGTGTTGCAGGCGCAGAGTAGAGAGAGAGAGAGAGAGAGAGAGAGAGTTGTATCTTCTGCATCATCATGGTTTTATCATAGCTTGACAGTTCTCCTTTCCACCCTCTTCACCGGGTTCTTTGAGCTGCTGTTGTTCTAGTTGCATGCTTTGCCACATAAACAAAATGTACCTCGCTAAACCTGTTGGCATAAATCTCTCCTGCCAGGACTCTCTCCCCGAACAGCATGACGGCCTCCTTCACCGACCGGAACGGAGCTCTCGTGTCGATCTCCGCCCTCCCAACGACGACAATACCACCGCCCTCGTCCTCCATTCTCGACCGAATCTTCTGCACTCCTCCCCTTCCTCTCGACTACAGGAGGCAACGCCTGCTCATACAAAAGGGGAGGAGCCAGACAGGGTATGCGGGGAGAGCGACAGGAAACAGAAGACGGGGGTGGGTGACAAGGAGAAAGGCAGTGGTGGTGGTGGTGGTGGTGGAGGTGGAGGAAGGTGGCTGGCTGGGGGGAGTTTTATGGGTGACGTAGAGGGAGGCCATTGGAGTGGGATTTGCTTAAGAGCGTAAAAAGAGTGATGTGCTTCGTTTTCTTCGCGTCCACTTCACTGGTATTCCGTTAACATGGTTTTGGGGCGCGGCATATATAAATGGGCTGCCTCCACCTCCAACCTTCAGTAGGTGGACGGTCGAGATAGTGGTATTTCCACGAAGGTCGCCAATCTAACGGATGTGGTGAGGGGGACCCCTCACCAGATCGATGGCGACAAGGCCGATGGCGCACCTGTTCCCCCTTAAATCACGTCTTCGGCTACCTCATGCTTGTGTAGTGTGCGTATGTGCACGTCTTTAATTAATTTGTTAGGTGTTCTCGAGGGAAGATTGGACGTCCCACTCCTCTCCTGAGTCCTGAGAATGGCATCTGTACGGCCACCTTCCTAATGACAAAATCATTCATAATTAGGGGTACGTCAACATTAATTAATGGAATGATTTGCGCAGTACGCAGTTGAACTGAGGTCTCATGGACTTTTAAGATAGGAGTAATGATTAGACAAGTAAATTGATCGAATATGAGACGAATAGTGTGATATTTGAATTCGTATCTGATTAATAATTAAATTATCTGATATTTAATTAAATTATTTATCAGATATTTTATTCAGATAATTAATTATCTAATTAATATAGATTTAAATTTATTTTAAATTTTAAACAGATAATTATTAGGCCTACTTGGAAACGAGTCGTGTGAGTCATATAGAAATATCGTAGGTTATTTTTTCAAAAAAAGGAAGGATGAAAGTTATTTTTATTTTGAGAGAGATTATCAAAAGATTAGATTTCATCTTAAAAAATATGAAAGGACTTACCAAATGAGTGTAAGTGGAGTTCTTATTTTTAAATTATATTTTAAGATAAAAAAGTAAAAAAGAACAACTAAACAAGATATTAAGATTTGAGTTATTACATGTAGAATATGTGTATCCTTAGATATTCATCTAAGAGTTCATATTCAGTCGGATAATATCTAACACAGACATCTCAATATTCGAATTCGTATCCGATTAATAATTGGATTATCTGATTTTCGAATAAATTATCTATCGGATATTTTATTTAGATAATTATCCGATCAAACGAATATGAATTCGAATTCGATTCAAATTTTAAACGGATAATTGCTAAGTCTAATAATGATATGTTAATCTGTACCCTAACTAGAACTCCATCATCAATGTTTAAGTACTCAATCAGATGATGCTAACCAGCTGGATGGTGGGTCCCAGTGGTCCATTTTGGACAACATATATCACCTACAAATACTTTTGTTGATTCTTAATTAAGGCTTTTATATATATATAACTCCCGAGAGAGTCCGCAGGGCCAAGGCACGACTTCGGGGTCTAGCCAAGAAAATGTGGGAACACAAAGAGAGATTCAGAAGGGTTTGGGGGCAAGAGCCCATCCACTCATGGGAAGAGATGAAGAGTGAGCTCAGGAAGATCTACGCTCCCCGACCGTCCCACTCCTACCGTGAGGACCATAACCCGAGGAGCACTCCCACTCCCCCTTTTCCTCCCAGTCAACCCAAGGCCTCCATTAGGACCCAAACCCCACCACCCAAAGGACCCCTAGATTCATTGGAAGAGATAAGGGTTGAGATCAGGAAGATCTTCACTTCCCTTAGGGCTCAAACTCCACCACCCCAAATGACTCATATCCCGATCACCACCACCATTCAAACCAAATTGGCCACCACCCAACCCAACATTCCCCATCAAACCCACACCCCACAAGCTTCCACAAATCCTCATCCCACCCATTTCCAAAAGGAACTTACGGAGGTGACCGAAGACTATAAGGCTCCCCTAGATTGGGAAGAAGAATATGAGGCCCAAATAGGTCAAGAGAACTCATTCCTACCCAAAGAAGACCCAGTGAGCCAAATGGGGTGCACCCTCCCCCATGAGTTACAAGATGCCCAACCTAGGCCTCCACTCCTACCCCTCCCCATCCTATCCCAAGTCCCCCATTACTCACCACCCCAAAAGAGCCACATGCCAGTCATCATCACCCCACAAGCAATGGACTTACTCACCTCCTTGGTGAAGGAAACCATGATCCCCATACCCAACCCCATAGTGGTGAGTACTCCGGACCCAACCCCCTCCATGGAGATCACCCATGTCCTGGAAGAAGAAGAAACTTCACATGGTGGACTTCACCTTACACCACCCTCCCTAGTAGGGGCCGAGCTCATCTTAGGAGAACCCCTTTCATGTTGGCTAAAGGAGAACCCATTTAGAGATCTCATGGCCCATGTTTGCCCTCCTATGGAACAAAATCTCCCTATAGTACCCTTACCCACCTACCACACCACAATCTAATCATCCTATCAGGTGGAGACACTAGGGGACTTTCTTAAGGGTATAGCTTGGCAAATGGAGCTAACTGACCTGTTGACCACTGTAGCCGACCAACCTAGGAGCCTTGACCTCCTACACTTATGTGTCGGATCCATCTCCTCCACTTACACTATGGGTTGCTACACTAGTGACCTTCTGTTATTCCTCCCTACACCCGAGGAGCCCGATGCTCTCCACAAATTAGAGTTGCTTATTTAGGGTAGGATGCCAAGCCCTCCATTCATGGCCAACCAACCCGCCAAGGACTTCGGTTCAAATACCACATTTGAGGAGGAGGACTCCCCATCATTTGAAGACCTTGAGGAGATAGAATACCCCTTCCTTGGTAACACATTCCATGACCCCTTTGATCCCTCCCTATGGAAGACACTGAACCCATGGGACCTAGCCGCCTTACCCACCACCCACTCCCTCCTACCCTCATCCACCATGTTCAACCCAACCCACCCATTCCACTACTTAGTTCACACTATGAGAGCCATGACCGAGGGTGACGTCCACCTAGGAAATGAGGAAGTGACCTATCCCAAAATGTCCACCTTCTTGGACCCCTTCGACCCCTATGAGTGGAAGCCCCCAAATCCACCCCCACCTAAAGATGGGACCATCTTGATTGTAATGCATGTGCCACAACATTTTGCCCCACCTGGTAGGGATAGTCATCTCATTTGTGTCTCATACACACTAGGTCCGGTGCATGACAGGTTCACATTTGGATATGTAGGTCCACCCCCATTCATCGTCCATCTTATGCATGATAGGAGTCTACATGGAAGTCCAGGTCCTCCGGCATTCATTGCACCCATACCTGATAGAGCCACATTTGGACATACTGGTCCTCCCCCACTCTTCATCCACCTCAGGCATGATAGGGCCATTTGTGGCTGCCCCGGTCCACCTAAGTGCATCAAGGTCCACATGACTCCTAAGCATGATAGGTCCCCATTTGGTTGTCCAGGACCCCCTTTATCCACTAGTGAATCAACATTTACAGAGTTGCATGGAAACATTCGCAAAAACATCAACAAGAGCAACGAGATTTACAAGAAGTCTGCTGACTCCCACCGCCGCCACCAAGAATTCCAGATTGGTGATTTTGTGATGGTGAGAACTGAGAGGTTGTTCCCTGGGAATACTTCAAAGTTGAGGTCGTGTGGAGCTGGCCCCTTCCAGGTATGAGACGCCTTGGCACCAATGCTTACGTGTTGGACCTCCCTGAAGAGTACGGAGTAAGCCCCACATTCAATGTGGTTGACCTGGTGCCCTACAAGGGCCCCACGGTGACACCCGGTGAGGAAATCCAGCCTACTCCCTCCTTTGAGAGCGCCCCCACACCCCAGAGAGCTCAACCCCATTTGAGAAACCGACGTGATGAAGTGGAGCAGATATTAGATGAACAGGTTACCATCACAAGGAGCAAGGTGTATGAGCGCTACCTGGTCAGGTGGAAGGGACGACCACCCTCGGACGATACCTGGGTGAGCCGGGAGGATCTCCAGCAGCTGTCCCCCGATCTCTTAGAGCAGTACCGCAGCAGGGAGGGCCTTTACTCGACAGAGTCGAGCTCTTCGCCGCCCGGGAGAATTGATGAGGGCATCACACCACATACCCTCTGGCTTGGCACTTCTCTCCCACCCGGAGGCAGCTAGGGAGCAGCCCTTCTTCAGACGGAACATTGGTGCTTATCATCCTATTACATTTTCCTATTTTCTTGAGTCATTTTGATGTATTTGCCTATGTTTTGAGTCATGTTACTAGGTTATCATGTTATTTACTTATGCTTGTATGTAGGCTAGTGGGCTAATGGGGCTAGTAGGTCTTATTGGGCCATTTCTTTGGTCTGGCCCATGGGCGCCCCTCTCCCCACCCCTTGGTCTTCCGTCATTTGTCCATTTCATGAGGACTTCTTTGTAAATTGGGTTTTCCTATATATAGGACCCCAAACCCCCTCTTTTGAAGCTAATGAAGTATTGAATATTTGAGCATAAGTGCCCCCCTCTCTCTCTCTCTAGCTCTCTCATTCTCTCTCTCTCTCTCTCTCTCTCTCTCTCTCTCTCTCTCTCCTCCCCACCCCAAATTTGAAATTCACTCTCTCTCCTCCCTATTCACCTCTAATTAAGACCCCTCCCCCTTCCCCATACCTCCCATTTAAGTCCCCTCCAACCCCTAGGTGGAATCCCTTTCTCCTAGGCACCTCTCCCTCTTCCAAGGCACCCCTTGGCATTCCCCATACACCCCCTCACTTCCCCAAGCACACCCTTCACCCCTCCCAAGCTAAAATTCGAATTTTCCTCCCTTTGGGGACTGCACCCCATTCATTCCCAGCCCCTTCACCTCCCTAGGTCGCAGCCCCCCCCCCCAACCCCCTTCCCCATTGTTCTTCCATTAGCCTAGTTCCACCACTATCTCTTTCCCTTTGCCCAAGTCTGCAGGTGGCAGAGAAAGGGTCGACTTGCTGAAGAATCCACGGATTCATATGGCGTCGTCTGAAGGCGTACCATACCATTCTGGAAAGGCCGTCCAGTTATCTTTGCAGGCGAGGCGATCTCGTCCCATTCTGAGTTCAGGGCTGTCCGGGAGAACCATTTTCCCCCGACTGCGCTGGGCTCCCTCTGCAGAGTTCCTGAACCTGATTTGAAGCTGTACCACGACAAACGGCGGAGGATTCAGACCGAGAGTTCTTCAACAAAGTTCTTCCACGTCCTATCCTCTTCCAGGATCAGGAAGCGGAATCGCATTCGGCATCCAGAGGTCAGAGTTATGGTCTTTCTACCTTGACTGGGCGGGTATGTCTCCCACAGGTGGCAGTGACCTGCCTCCACTCATTGGCATCCCTCAGTCTGCCCCGACATCAGACGGCTTCCCCACCAGATTTCCTGCAAAGAGGGTTCATCCACAGTTCCAAAAACTTCAACGGTTCGAGATTTGGTGTCCGGGAGCGGCCGGGACAACTTCTGCAAGTCACTGTTCGTGCCAGGTAGCTGTTGCGGCCAGAAGCTGCCACCTTGTTCAAAAATCTACCTGGACCAGCCACTGGATGATTCAAGCCTCAAGTTCTTCTACGAATATCTTCCTCCACCTGTCCCCGTCCAGGAGCAAGAAGCAGAACCACATTCGGCATCCGGGAGTCAGAGTTCTGATTTTTCCCCTACAGTCGCGCGGGTCTGCCTCCTGCAGTCTGCAGCGACCAGTTCCCACTCGTCGGCGAACGACCGAGGCAACTTCTGCAAGTTGCAGACAGAAACAGGGAGCCACCCGCCCCAGAATCTGTTGCTCTACTCAGACCTCCACTGCATCCAGCGATGATGACAGAATAAATTGATATAAATCAGAGGCGTTTGGGTTCCTGTTACGAGAAGATCCCCCCTAGGCTCGCCATCGGTGAAATTCCTGATCGAGATCTACAGGGACTACACCGACTGCCTAGCAACATCCACAGCCAATGGTCCAATTCGGAAGCGGTCCCTCCTCGTGGGCTACTAAGCTTATTTCTTCCTCTAGCCTGGCCGGCTTACCGCCCCTCCCTGCGGGAGGTAGTGTTTGTTGTAATCCATCAATTCCCATCCCCGAGATCACCCTCCTGCGTGAGGTGTAGTGAGTGTACACTTAAACAGGTTCGAAGCATCATCGGCGCAGTGTGCGGGGAACCCACACTTCCCCGCTCGCCCTCGTCTCCGACCAGGGTTGGTTTCCTCAAACCAACCAGGTGAGCCTCCTGCCCTTGCCTCCTTATACTTGTTTATTTAATATCCGCGAAACATATCGGCCGGTAGGAGAGCGAGTGCCCGATCCCGGCGCCACCTTTCAGTGTGGTCACCGTGGCTATAAGTGAGCGAGTGACCCCGTGCCCTTAAGGCATCTAGCCGCCCTTGTTTGTGGGCTTTCAAACCTTCGGGAGGGCTAACTAAAGTGGTGCTGGTCCTCTAACCAGTCAGGGGCTATCTCCATCACCTCGACTCGGCATCACCGGGTCACCACGGGACTCGTGTGCACACGGTGCGTTGGTAGCTTTAACATAATCTCAGCGCCTTGTAATTGTGATTGCAAATTAGGTCCAAGGAATCAAAGTCTCCGCTGCATTTGGTGTCACATCACTGAGTTTTGAATGCATAAGGCAGAGACGTGCACCGACCCTTACATGTGTAAGATAAACCATGCACCGACCCTAATATGAAAGATGCAAATAATGCACTGACTCTTGTATGCATATGATAAAGTGTGCATCGACTATACATGCATTCATCAGGAGTGCACCGACTTCTGTATGCATGAGACACAAACATGCACCGACCCTTGCTTGCGTGCAGCTACAAAAATTACACCGACCTATATGAGCTTGATGCAGAAGTTGCACTGACCATTATACGCTTAATGTGAAACATGCATGGACTTATATTGCACAAAGCAGAGTATGCACCGACTTGATCCACCCTATGTAGAGAATGCACTGACTTCTAGATGCTCGAGGCAAAAATTGCACCGACCTTATGTACACACATCAGAACATGCACTGACCTGGTGTGCATTCACGCTGGATGTGCACTGACTATCTGAGCAGAGAAGCGAAGATTGCACCGACCTTATTAGGAGAACACAAGGTCGTGCACCGACCTTATTCTTTCATACGTGTAAGGCAAAACCGTGCACCGACTTCATGTGCATTCTGCAGACAGAAATGCACCGACCTTGTGTGCATTACTTCAGAGGCGTGCACTGACCTAAATAGACTTAAGGTAAAATATGCATCGACCGCATATGCATTCCATAAAGACTGCACCGACCTGCATGCCGATGAGAATATGCACGGACCTGATATGCATAAGACAGTAAGAATGCACTAACTTATTTGATGTCCTTAGACACACAAAATATGCAACGACCTATATGTCGTCCTTGCATGGAGACTCACAATGTATGCACAGACCTATATGAATGCATAAACATAAACTGCATCGACGTTGATGAACTCTATGAATGATCATGCAACAACCTGTGTTCTGATACTAAGACACACAACATATTAGATTGAAGAGTTTATTCATTTTAGTCTTAACATGATTCATAGAATGTCATTCTTAAAACCAGGGTTCCAACACTCTCCCCCTTTTTGATGATGACAACTATGAGTCATCTATGATCAAAAATAGTCAATGAATTAAACAATCATTCTTCATACACTCATTCAATTCTAAACACTCAAGCAGGTGAGATCACAAGTTGTTAATCATCATTCATAGAATTTATTCGCTGACATGCACATCAAGAGTAACATTCAACACAAATATGCATTCAACACAAATATGCAATATGCAGTAATGATATTTCTATGTACAATAAGAAAAATAAACTGATTTTTGATTGAGTATCACATAGACATATCTCATAGACAAAAGAATCTCATTCAGAGCATTTTTACAACATAAACAACAGAAACATATTGGTGAGGACACGCGCCACACTTCACGACGGAGTACACGGATCTCGCCGGCATCCCTTTGGCTCGGCGATCACTTGGCGGATGAGCAGAGTTATCTTTAGTTATTTATGCTTTAGGCCATGCTGGGCCTTGGTTTAGTCCCTGCGTGGACACTTTTATTAGTTGTGTGGACCTTTGTAGGCCAATTGGGGCCAATTAGGCTTTAGTTGGGTCTTTTTATGCTTATTAGGTAGGAGATAGGGCTATTGGGCCACTTTCTTGGTTCAAGTCTTGGCCCATTTGGCATGGCTGCCTAACCCAAGGCTTGGCCCACCTAGGGTTAGGGTTTTGGGCGCCCCCACCTCTTTCCCTCCTCTTGGAAGGTGGCAGCCGCCCCTCTCCTAGATTATAGGAAGAGGGGTGCGCCCCCCCCCCTTTCCCTTCCCCATCCGATCCCCCCTCCCTCCTTTGGCCGCCCCCATCCCCCAATCCACTCCTACAATCAAGGAGTGGTGCGCACCCCCCCTTTCCCCCCTTGCCATGTTGCGCACCCCCCTTTCCCCCATGCCATGTGCGCACCCCCCTCCCCTCCCTCTTGGCTAGGGTTTCAACCCTAGCATTCCCCCTCCCCATATAAAACATCTCATGTATTTTCTTTGGAAGATTATTGAATAGAATTGAAAAAGCATTTGCTGAAGGTGGCTGCGCCCCCTCCTCTGTTCCTCCTTGCTCCTGCGACGGGAGCAAACCCGGGGTGTGACTCCCCATCCCTCGGTGCGACGCCGAGGGCCCCTTTCTCTTCTATCCCTTCTCAAGTTCTAGTTCAGTGCGCCCGGACTTCTCCTCCAAGAGCAGCGATGACCACCCCCTGTTCGTGAAGACCTTGGGCGACCAGCCCATTTTTGGGTGACTCTTCTGCGAGTCGCCAACGCGTGCGAGGTGGTTTCGCCTCATTTGGAGATCGGCATCACCCGTGGCGATTTTCTTCGTGAGCACGCGCAGGACCCCCTCTCCCTGCGAGCCAGATTCTGTCCGCCCCCTTGCAAAAATCCCACAGGACGGACGCCTGCGAGCTTGGACGTGGGATCTTCACCGGTCGTACCTCTCTTCGTCCTCTGTCCAACGCCGCCGACCTCGCCTCGTTCCGACGTCCGAGCTGTTCGTGGCGTCCCTGCCCGTGAGGTCGCGAAGGTCTTCCCTGTCCACCCGGCGCCAGGACCACCGGCAGATTCCAGAGCCTACTGCTCTCAGCCACGACCAGATCTGATCGAACCCTTCGATCGGGGCCTGCTGCTCTGCGTCCTCTTCGTCCTCCAACAAGCGGAGCTCCGTTCGCTCTTCGGGTCTAATTCTTATTAATTTTCCCGCTCGAGCGCGCAGTTCTGGGAGCAGAATCCAGTTGCAACTTGCAGGTGCGCCCCCGGCTTCCAGGGACGGAATCTGCGCTCCCACTTTGGCCGAGGCTTCCTCCCGTGACCTAGCTACGTGCCATCGCTGACGGCGCCTCAATCGGATCCCGGACCAGGTCGTGGGAGCTTTCACCGCGGAGTCACGCATTGCTGCGAACCTGCCGACCACCGTTCGGGTACTCCTCGCGGCCAACCCTTCACCGAGTGCCGCCCGTCAGCCCGTACATCGGCAGCCCCGAATCTCTTTGTGTAGCCTGTTATCTCCCTGCGAGGAGTGGGCGTTGGTGGTCGAGGTTGTATTATTGTTCGTCCTTGTGTATCGGGGTTGTCGATCTCGGCCGGGGTTTCTTCCCCACGCCTAGGCGTGGAGGTACGCGCAACGCTCCCTTTGTTGGCATTTGCTTTACTAGTATACCTTCTAGCATGCCGCGTGAGTGTGTGTAGGTTCCTAGCTAGCTTATTATTCACCGCGTGGTTGTGAGTTGAGAGCACCCATTCCGTGGCCCTAGTCGAGCGCCGAGCTCGGACTAGATTCCCATAGGCGCACGGCGGCTCCTTAGCCGCTGAGATCCCTACGCTTCCCTCATAGGGACGGCTGTGGGCTTGGATTTCTTGTTGAGAGACGCCTCCACCCGGAGGAACACTACGGAGGTCAGCCACCCGGCTTGCCTTTGGCGTGCGAGTGCTGGCCGCACTTGTTGCATTCGTAGGTCTTAGCCCATTTCGGTCCCGTCCCGCATCAAAGTGGTATCAGAGCTTAGGGAACCAGTTTGTTCTAACAAATTGGGGTCTTAGGTCTTTTGAGTCTTTAGGTTGTCTAGGGTGCATTGAGTCTCTTAGTTCATCTAGGTAACCTACCATTGCATTGTCATTTTAGGTTTGTGTCTAGTTAGAGTTTTATTCTTGTCTCGTTGAGTCTTGCATGTCCAGTTCACCGCCAGCCCCATGGTGGTTCCTCGAGCCCACATGTCAGATTGGTCATCCCTGGTGGCCCAATTTGAGGCTCTTATGGCACGACCCCTAGGTGTCGCCCCTACCACTCAGTCGTCGGGAGACCCGATCCCTATGCCGATGGCCGAGTCGTTTCAGCGCCCTGTCAAGCCCGTGGCCATCCTACCTAATGGGTTGCATACGGAGATCGACTTCATCAATAGGGTTCCATCTAATCATGTCTCACAGGACATTGTAGAGTCTCTCTCAAAGACTGGGGATATTGTTCTCTGCGATGGCTTAGCTTTTATGGAGTTTCAACGGTGGTTTGGCCCCGTTCAATATTACGATGGTGCATGGTGCAAGATCGGCACACTTGCTGGTCCATGCATCATCTTAGGGCAAACTTGGTTGGAGGAGAGAAGAGCGACCATCGACCTGGACAGAGGACCTGCACCTTACACCCATCTCACCTTCCAGGCGAGTTCGTCTTCCACGACGGCGTTACGCCGACCACCTCCGTGTCGCTAGCCACCCACCCCCAGCGATCCACTCCGCCTCTTGTTCCAGTGACTTACGAGGCTGAACAGGAGTTGGCTGAGGAGTACCTAACTGAGGTTGAGGAGTTAGGGAGTGACCCCATGGAGCACCCAGTCGTGCCTGAACCTTTGGAAGTTAGGGCCGACACTCTCGGCCTGAGACCCTCGACTGAGAGCCAGGGGCCCCTCCACATCATAGAGGACTCTGTTTCCATTCCCGAGGGAGATGCTTCACCCTTAGACCCTCATATAGAGCCATTCTTACCTTCCGAGGGTGAACTGGTTATTGGAGAGTCTTTAGCTAGCTGGTTAAGGAAGGGCCTAATTCTAGATGCCCCGATCCCTTGCTACCCATCCATGGAGCCAGCTCTCCCAATTGTACCCCTTGACTCCTTTCACACCACTTTTCGGTCCTTCTGCTTTCTTGAAAATGTGAAGGGCTTCCTTAGGAGTTTAGATTGTCAATGGGAGTTGACATATATGTTGACCTTAGGGTCTGACCAACCCTATAGTCATAGCTTTACACTCCCTGCTTTGGGGTCTATTACCTCGGTCTATACCATGGGACATATCACCTCTGAGGTCCTTTTACTCTTTCCCATTCCCGAGGAGGTTGACTTCGTCCCCTCTTATGGTATCACGGTCCCGAGGGAGGAACCTTGCCTTCCTTACCTTCCTCATGAGCCTCTTGCCCCATACATTAGAGCGCCTGAAGGTGATCATCTGCACCTGGGCGAATGTCGCACATGGGCAAGTATTGTGAAGGGACCTGTCGAGAGGGTTCATCATTTCTTTGACCCATTCGATCCCCTCCCTAGTGAGCCTCTCGACCCATATTCTTTTCCCCACCTCGTCGAGGAGGTCCACTATCATACACCACCTAGGCCTTCTAGTCAACACCTCACCTTGCAGGCATCCAGATGCCCGAGCTTAGGAGGCCAGGGACACATGTCTCTTCCCCATGTTTCACCATGTCCATCGTCATATAGGGGAGATGTCATGAGTAAGCTTGGGATTATTCATCCTCCTGAGTCTACCCTATTTAGTAGGACACATGTGCATGATAGGTCATACTTTGGTTGTCCAGGTCCTCCCCATGTTGTCAAGTCTAGTAGGAGTCATAGGCATGCTAGGTCTGTGTTTGGATGTCCAGGACCACCACTGCATTCACATAGGTATGAGTCAACACAGCTAGTTCGGAGTCTGCATCATCACCACCTCGAGGCCAGCAACGCACGTTATAAGGAGTTAGCTGATGCGCATCGACGCACCCGTGAGTTCCGAGAGGGAGAGTACGTCATGATCAGGGTCAGACCTGAACGGTTTCCTTCGGGGGCCGTGAAGAAACTCCAGGCCCGCGGTGCTGGACCCTTTCGAGTCTTGAAGCGAATCGGGTCGAATGCGTATGAGATTGAGCTGCCAGACGACTATGGGATCTGTTCGACGTTCAATGTCTCAGATCTGGTGGCATATCGGGATCCCGCGGTGATTCCCAGTGAGCTTTTTGGGCCCTCCCCTCCTGTTGAGAGTATTACACCTTCTGAGCGTCCACCTCTTCCAGCCCCATTACAGAAACGCGAGCATATAGATTGTATACTGGATGAGCAGGTGACCACGACCAGGAGCGGAGCCTACCAACGCTTCCTAGTGCGTTGGAGAGGGCGCCCTGCGACAGACGACGCCTGGATCACACGTGGAGAGCTGGAGAGGATCGACCCGGACCTGCTGGAGCGCTACTGGAGCGACCAGGACCCGTACTCGACAGGGTCGAGTTCTTCCCACCCGGGGAGAATTGGTGAGGACACGCGCCACACTTCACGACGGAGTACACGGATCTCGCCGGCATCCCTTTGGCTCGGCGATCACTTGGCGGACGAGCAGAGTTATCTTTAGTTATTTATGCTTTAGGCCATGCTGGGCCTTGGTTTAGTCCCTGCGTGGACACTTTTATTAGTTGTGTGGACCTTTGTAGGCCAATTGGGGCCAATTAGGCTTTAGTTGGGTCTTTTTATGCTTATTAGGTAGGAGATAGGGCTATTGGGCCACTTTCTTGGTTCAAGCCTTGGCCCATTTGGCATGGCTGCCTAACCCAAGGCTTGGCCCACCTAGGGTTAGGGTTTTGGGCGCCCCCACCTCTTTCCCTCCTCTTGGAAGGTGGCAGCCGCCCCTCTCCTAGATTATAGGAAGAGGGGTGCGCCCCCCCCCCCTTTCCCTTCCCCATCCGATCCCCCCTCCCTCCTTTGGCCGCCCCCATCCCCCAATCCACTCCTACAATCAAGGAGTGGTGCGCACCCCCCCTTTCCCCCCTTGCCATGTTGCGCACCCCCCTTTCCCCCATGCCATGTGCGCACCCCCCTCCCCTCCCGATTGGCTAGGGTTTCAACCCTAGCATTCCCCCTCCCCATATAAAACATCTCATGTATTTTCTTTGGAAGATTATTGAATAGAATTGAAAAGGCATTTGCTGAAGGTGGCTGCGCCCCCTCCTCTGTTCCTCCTTGCTCCTGCGACGGGAGCAAACCCGGGGTGTGACTCCCCATCCCTCGGTGCGACGCCGAGGGCCCCTTTCTCTTCTATCCCTTCTCAAGTTCTAGTTCGGTGCGCCCGGACTTCTCCTCCAAGAGCAGCGACGACCACCCCCTGTTCGTGAAGACCTTGGGCGACCAGCCCATTTTTGGGTGACTCTTCTGCGAGTCGCCAACGCGTGCGAGGTGGTTTCGCCTCATTTGGAGATCGGCATCACCCGTGGCGATTTTCTTCGTGAGCACGCGCAGGACCCCCTCTCCCTGCGAGCCAGATTCTGTCCGCCCCCTTGCAAAACTCCCACAGGACGGACGCCTGCGAGTTTGGACGTGGGATCTTCACCGGTCGTACCTCTCTTCGTCCTATGTCCAACGCCGCCAACCTCGCCTCGTTCCGACGTCCGAGCTGTTCGTGGCGTCCCTGCCCGTGAGGTCGTGAAGGTCTGCCCTGTCCACCCGGCGCCAGGACCACCGGCAGATTCCAGAGCCTACTGCTCTCAGCCACGACCAGATCTGATCGAACCCTTCGATCGGGGCCTGCTGCTCTGCGTCCTCTTCATCCTCCAACAAGCGGAGCTCCGTTCGCTCTTCGGGTCTAATTCTTATTAATTTTCCCGCTCGAGCGCGCAGTTCTGGGAGCAGAATCCAGTCGCAACTTGCAGGTGTGCCCCCGGCTTCCAGGGACGGAATCTGCGCTCCCACTTTGGCCGAGGCTTCCTCCCGTGACCTAGCTACGCGCCATCGCTGACGGCGCCTCAATCGGATCCCGGACCAGGTCGTGGGAGCTTTCACCGCGGAGTCACGCATTGCTGCGAACCTGCCGACCACCGTTCGGGTCCTCCTCGCGGCCAACCCTTCACCGAGTGCCGCCCGTCAGCCCGTACATCGGCAGCCCCGAATCTCTTTGTGTAGCCTGTTATCTCCCTGCGAGGAGTGGGCGTTGGTGGTCGAGGTTGTATTATTGTTCATCCTTGTGTATCGGGGTTGTCGATCTCGGCCGGGGTTTCTTCCCCACGCCTAGGCGTGGAGGTACGCGCAACGCTCCCTTTGTTGGCATTTGCTTTACTAGTATACCTTCTAGCATGCCGCGTGAGTGTGTGTAGGTTCCTAGCTAGCTTATTATTCACCGCGTGGTTGTGAGTTGAGAGCACCCATTCCGTGGCCCTAGTCGAGTGCCGAGCTCGGACTAGATTCCCATAGGCGCACGGCGGCTCCTTAGCCGCTGAGATCCCTACGCTTCCCTCATAGGGACGGCTGTGGGCTTGGATTTCTTGTTGAGAGACGCCTCCACCCGGAGGAACGCTACGGAGGTCAGCCGCCCGGCTTGCCTTTGGCGTGCGAGTGCTGGCCGCACTTGTTGCATTCGTAGGTCTTAGCCCATTTCGGTCCCGTCCCGCATCACATATCCACATATCAGTGTCTGCTCAGCATCAGCATCTGTCCAAACATCAGAAAATTTTTACAACATAAGCATCAGAAACATATCAGCATATCAGCATCAGTCAGTATCTGCTCAGCATCAGCATCTGTCCCTCCAGACTATCAACTATGAACTGTCATACATGACCAAAAATTCTCCCCCTTTGTCATTATCAAAAACAATTGGAGGACTCTTAGACATCAGCAGAACATGTTCGGCCAGAATTGGTACCTCTGCAGCTTCCCCTTCCTTTAGGTGGAGTGCTGCTAGAACTGCCCCGTAGAGGTATTGCTCTTGGATATGGAATTCTTTCAACTTTAGTTCGAAGTGCTGCAAACTTAGCCATCACTTTCTGGTCATTCTGCTTGACTAAGGCATGAAGCTCTTTGATAGTAGTTGTCATATCTACAAACCAGTTTTGCATCATGTTGCCCAGATTTTCTATTTGGGAGGTTTGCTGGTTGTGAACATCAGCCAAAAAAGTTGAAGAGCTGGTGGCCTGTTCGGTGACAACATTTTTAAAACTGCTGGCTATCATCTGAACTTGTGCATGAACTATTTCCAATTTCTCATAGATATTCCCAATCTGTATCATGCCGCCATGCACTTCACCAGATATAGCATTGATTCTCTTGGTCAGAGCCTTCTGTTCTCCTTTAAGTAGGGTCATCTGAAGTTTCACATGCTCTAACTCTATCTTATTGTCATATGAGTGGACAAGAGTCTGAGTGAGTTTTATGAAGGATGTAGTCTGAGTGTCTTGCAGTTTGCCCAAAATATCTCCAGCTTCTTGACACACTGTCAGTAAATAATCCAATACACCATGCAGTTTTAAGTCAGACTTGTGCTTGTCATATACAAACTTTATCCATTGACTGTTCACAGTCTGTTCTAAGTGAAGCATCCTGGCATCAAGTCTCTGAATGACTGAATGCATGTGCATGAATTGTGCATTCATCATTGTTCCTTGATTCATAATGAGGTTTACCAATGTGTTAAACATCTTTGTAATTTGTGGTGCTGAGTCATTACTACCTGAACTAGAGAGTTGAAATCCTGGGGGAATGAATGTCTCTTCATGAAACAAGGGAGGCTGAATTTCAAGAGCAGTAATTAGCCCATGATGAGGTCCATAGACAGGAGCAAGACCTAGATATTGTTCCTGTGGGAATACTACCTCAGCTTCTTGGGCTTCTTGAGGTTGCTCTTCCTGAACCTCTTCTACTCTTTGCTCTTCCTGAACTTCTACCTCTCTTTGCTCTTCCTGAAGATCTCCCTCACTTTGCTGCACAAATATTTGTTCAGGCTGATCATCTGCTTGTTGCTGAGACTGTTGTCCAAAGTGATCAAACAGCTCATCAATATGTTGATCCAATTGCTGCATAATTTGTTCATCATTCAAGTTCAGCTCATGAACTTCTTGTTCCAGCTGTAGATCTCTAAGATGCTGTACTGCAGGAACTACATCTGTGTCTACTTCCATTTGTTGCACTGCAGGAGCTTCAGTTCTGACTTCCTCTATTTGGTGGGGACACCGGGTCCACTACTGGGCCCACTACTCGGAGCCGACGCCGCACTGCCCCGACACCGAGCTTATGGCTCGGAGATCCTTCCTGAAGACTCGGCCTACAGCTACGGTGCTATATTACGTATCGAGTATGTGTGTATGTATACATGTATCTCTACATGTATTTTTCTTTTCGTCTTATTAGGCTAGTCTAAGTCAAAATAACATGTGTGTAATTTTTATATTTTATTTGATTAAAACCCACAAGTCAAATATTGGTTGGTGGGTTTGTCTTGTTAGGCTAAGGGTATGAACATAATTAGTAGAAGTTAGAGGGTCTTGTTGTTATAGCTTTCTTCCCTATATAAGGAGGCTAAGGTGTGTTACGTATGATATGAATGAATGAAAAAAGCTTAGCCTAAGGTGTTTGCCTTATTCCTCCCTTCCCTCTTCTCTCCATTTGTGGGATTTGAGTGTGTCGCCCGGTGTGAGACCGTTCGGCGTGAGGCCGAGCTGTGTGAGATAGCAGTTATCCGTCCCATCCTGTTCGCGTCCCGGAGTGCCATCGATCCATTCCCACGTCGCCGCCGCGTCAAATTGATATCAGAGCCCAACAACGGCCTCTCCGACGACCCGACGTCCCCGACGTCGTCGCTCTTTCTCTCTCTAGGTTGCTAGAGTGAAAAAAAAAGATCAAAAAAAAAGAAGAGTAGCAGAAAAGATATTAATTGAGAGAAGCATAATAAAAAAAGTGAAAAAAAAATTTCTCCTCCTGTGAATCTCTTTCTCTCTCTGTCTCTGTTATTATCCCCCTCTCTGTTATTCTCTCTCCTCTCCCGCGATCTCTCTCTCCCTCCTCTCTCCCGTGAATCTCTCGCCCTCTCGGTTCTCTATCTTTCTCTCTCTCTCTTTCTGTTCAGCGCACAGCATAATAGAAAAAAAAAATGGTTCACGCCCGATCCATGCAGCCTGTCTCCTGAGTGCATCGCTGTGGACGGAAAGCGAGAGCTTGCTTGAGCCTATCCTATAGGCCCTAGACTGTCGCATTAGGGCACCCTAATTGTCAGGAGGTAGTTCCACAACTACTTCACCTTCGGGCAAGCAACTCTCCCTGACCAGTCCCTTCAAATTGGCCCTTTGCCAATTAGCCAACAACATTCGGGTCTATAGCTTGCTAATTATCGGTCCCAGGATTGCATCATCTAGGTCCGAGGTCGTGCATGCCACGTTGGTCTAGGAATTCATCCGGCCGTCTAGAGCGCCCTTCAACGCTACTCATGGATCAGAAGAGCGTGAGTGCTATGTTGGCTCAGCTCGAGCATAACCTTCTGACCCATTTTAAAGAATCCATAGGCCAACTTCGAGCCGAGCTAGATGAGAGGATCCGAGCCTTAGAGGATCGACTGAAGGGAGAGGAAGGACGAGTGAATGGCCATGGCGATCCCGTAGCCAATTCTAGGGAGGAGAGAGAGCAAGCCCGCCCGAATCAGGCTCCCCAAGGTAGAGAGCAAGAGGCCCGTACGTCTCGAGAGAGAGACCACGACGATGAAGATATCATCCTACGGAACGTCAAGATTGACGCTCCAAGTTTTGATGGGTCCCTCAACCCCGCTACATACCTTGAGTGGGAGACCGGGATGGACCAATATTTTGATTGGCATCGCCGCATGACCCCTGCCACAAGGGTGAGGTTTGCCAAAATGAAACTCCTGGGTCAAGCCAAAACTTACTGATGTAACGTTGAAAATCTCCTAGCCAGGAGACGGGAGGAGCCTATTAGCACGTGGGAGGAAATGAAGGAGAAATTGAGGGAGAAGTATCTGACACCTTCCTACCATCAGCGTCTTTTAGACCAATGGCAGAAACTCACCCAAGATGAAAAGTCTGTGGACGAGTACATCACCAAATTTGATGACTTCTTCCTTCGGAGTCGAGTCATGGAGGATGCCTCCATCACCCTCTCTCGGTTTAGGGCTGGCCTACACGAGAGTATTCAGCGGGAATTATTCTTACGGGAGGTTAACACCCTCGAGCACGCCTACCAGGTTGCACGAGATGTTGAGAGGTTTCAAAGGGTGGTCCCACCTCGGGTTCCCATCTACCGCCAACCTGAAACCCGAAACCCCATAGTCCGCTATACTGAGAGAGTTGGCCCCTCCACCTCCTACGTCCCTACTGCTACCCCACTTAGGGCCGTTGCCCCTACGGCTCCTTTCCCACGGAACCCCTTACCTGCACCCGCAGCTATGCCTAGGCTGGAGTATACTCCACCAGTTGAGAGGAGAGATGACAAGGGAAAGGGAGTCGTCCCTAGCACCTCCCAACCAGCCCCTGTCTCGGGAGTCCGCTGCTTCAGGTGTCATAACTTAGGGCGTATTGCCACCAATTGCCCCACCCAAGCCTTGGTCATCACCGACCCCCAGCCTATGGAGCTTCCACCTCAGGAAGGAGAAACCCTTGAGAGATATGAGCCTGACCCTGATCTCGTTGCCCAGTTTGAGGAATTAGATGCAGGGTATGATGGAACGCATGTCGAGTACATGCAAGTGGGGGACATTGCCGAAAGTTCAAACCAGGGAAGACTAGGTGTAGTTCGCTGCATCCTCGCACACGAACCTCCATCTTTCAAACCTACATCATGGTCAAAACTCAACCCTGCAAGGTGATCTTTGACAACGGGAGCTGTATCAATGCAGTCTCTTCAGACTTTGTATCCCGTCTAGGTCTACCTACCCATCCTCATCCGAGGCCATACAACGTGGCTTGGGTTGACGACACGTCTATCCCAGTCACCACTACATGTGTCATTCCCATCCAGTTTCAGTCCTACCAAAGACAAATCCTATGCGATGTAGTGCCTATGAAGGTCGGGAGCATCATCCTAGGACGGCCATGGATCTACGATGTAGACCTTACTACATTCGATCGGTCCAATGAGTGTTCCTTCTCCCACAATGGGAAGATGATTCAGTTGCTCCCAACACCCCCAAAGGTGGCCACGGGAAAGAGTCCTACCTCCACACCCGCTGCATCCCCCAAAATTCAGGAGAATGCCCCAACCCCCACTAAAGGGAAGCTTCCCATTCCCTCATCTCCTACACCTGTCATATCCATCCCTAAGGCCCCTAAGGTTGACCATGACCCGATTAGGCGCCTTAACTTCATAGGTGCTCGTGAGATGAATAGAGAGGTTGCCGAGGGTGCCCCTGTTTGGGCTGTTGTCATCACCATTACCCCTGAGGAGTCCCAAGTCTCCATCCCACCTGAAGTCCAGACAATCCTGCAGGACTTCCAAGATATCTTCCCGGAAGACTTGCCTTCAACACTCCCTCCCATGCGTGATGTTCAACACGCCATCGACCTTGTCCCCGGGTCCACCCTACCCAACCTCCCCCACTACAGGTTAAACCCCAAGGAGCATGCTGAGCTCCAAAGGATTGTCGAGGACCTTATCCAAAAAGGTTTCCTCATGGTGAGCAAGAGTCCATGTGCCGTCCCTGCCTTGCTCACACCCAAGAAGGATGGCACCTGGCGGATGTGTGTTGACAGCCGCGCCATCAATAAGATCACTGTCAAGTATAGGTTTCCCATTCCCCATCTTGATGACATGCTTGACATGATGAGTGGAGCCACTATCTTTTTCAAGATTGACTTGAAAAGTGGCTACCACCAGGTTCGGATTCGACCAGGGGATGAGTGGAAGACAGCCTTCAAAATAAAAGAAGGTCTGTATGAGTGGCTTGTCATGCCTTTTGGGCTATCCAATGCCCCCAGCACATTCATGAGGCTTATGACGGAAGCCCTTCGTCCCCTCATCGGTCGCTTTGTTGTCGTCTACTTCGACGATATTCTTATTTATAGCCACAACCCTCAGGACCACATTCATCATTTGAGGGAGGTCTGCGAGACCCTGAGGAAAGAAACCCTGTTTGCCAACCTGACTAAGTGTGAATTCATGACAGATCGGGTCACTTTCTTTGGATTTGTGGTTTCTAGTCAAGGAGTGTCTGTGGACCCATCAAAGGTCCGAGCTATAGTAGACTGGCCAGAGCCCCAGAATGTCCATGACGTTCGTAGTTTCCACGGGCTAGCCACCTTCTACAAACGCTTCATCCAGGGATTTAGCACCATTATGGCACCCATTACGGATTGCATCTGTAAGGGAAATTTTGAGTGGACCAAAGCCGCCTCCCAGGCTTTTCTTGCCATAAAGGAGCTTATGACCAAAGCCCTTGTCCTCCGTCTGTCAGACTTTTCGAAAGTCTTTGAGGTTTCATGTGATGCATCTGGCGTAGGTATAGGTGGAGTGCTTAGTCAGGAGAGCCACCCTGTGGCTTATTTCAGTGAGAAACTTTTTGATGCAAAGCTTCGTTACTCCACCTATGATAAGGAGTTCTATGCCGTGGTCCAAGCCCTCAAATACTGGAGACATTATCTCTTACCTCAAGAGTTTGTCTTATATTCGGACCACGAGGCCCTGAAATTTCTTAGCTCTCAGAAGGGCTTAAACCCGAGACATGGTCGGTGGGTAGAATTCCTCCAGTCTTTCACATTTGTTCTAAAGCATAAGGTTGGAAAGGAAAATAAGGTGGCCGACGTCTTGAGTCGAAGGGTCTCCCTTCTTTCCACTGTTCGGGTAGAGGTCACCGGATTTGACCGCATGAAGGAACTATATGGAGAGTGTCCTGATTTTGGCCCTGCCTACTCTGCTCTGTCCGCTGGACCCTCGACAGCCTTTTCTGACTATCTACTCCATGATGGTTTTCTATTTCGAGGGCAGCAACTCTGTGTCCCGAGGACTTCTGTTCGGGACTTCCTGATTTGGGAAATGCATGCTGGAGGTCTTGCTGGTCACTTTGGCCGCAACAAGACCATCCATTCGGTGGAAAAGCACTTCTATTGGCCTGGCCTGAAGAGAGATGTTGCCCAGATTGTAGCCCAGTGTAGGACATGCACGATGGCCAAACAGGTCAAACGGAACACTGGTCTCTACACTCCTCTCCCCGTTCCTGATCGACCATGGGTTGATGTGAGTATGGATTTTATCCTTGGGTTATCACACACTGCTCACAAGCATGATTCCATCTTTGTTGTCGTTGATAGGTTCTCTAAGATGGCCCACTTCATTGCATGTTCCAAAACATCTGATGCATCTAGAGTAGCCCATTTATTCTTTGATGAAGTCGTGCGTCTGCATGTTCTCCCCCAAACCATCGTGTCTGACCGAGATGTCCGGTTCACTGGCTATTTTTGGAAGACACTTTGGCACCTAGTTGGCACCAAACTAAAATTTTCCACTGCCTATCATCCCCAAACTGATGGGCAAACCGATGTCGTCAATAGGAGCTTAGGCAATCTGTTAAGATGTCTTGTAGGGGAACATTTTGGCACTTGGGATCTTCTTTTGCCCAGAGTCGAATTTGCATATAACAGCTCCATCAATAGGTCCATAGGCATGAGTCCATTTGAGGTCGTGCATGGTTACAAACCTAGGAAACCTGTGAATCTCATTCCCCTTCCCCTCGAGTCTAGAACGTCCAAGTCAGCTGAGGAATTTGCACAACATGTCAAAAGTCTGCATGAGTCAATTAGCAAACAGATAAACCTCAGTAATGAGACTTATAAAAAATTGGCTGATTCGCATAGACGTCACCATGAATTTCAAGAAGGTGACTTGGTTATGGTACGGGTCCGACCCGAACGACTCCCCTCGGGAGCCGTTAAAAAGTTGCAGGCCCGTAGTGATGGACCCTTCCCAATTCTGCGGAAGATTGGCTCCAATGCTTATGTTATGGACTTACCTCCCGAATATGGGATTAGCTCGACTTTTAATGTGGCAGATCTAGTGGCCTACAAGGAACCCACAGCGATTCCTAGTGACCCTTTCGAGCCTTCTCCTCCCATTGAGAGTGAGCCCACCCCTGTGCGTCCCACAGCCTCGAGAGTACCGCGCGAGCACATTGAGAGGATACTGGATGAGCAGGTTACCACTACACGGAGCAGGGTGTACCAGCGCTATCTTGTCCGCTGGCGAGACCGTCCGCCTTCTGATGATTCCTGGATCAGCCGGGAAGATCTCCAGCGCCTCGATCCAGATCTGCTAGAGCACTACCACAGCAGTGTCCCCCCTTACTCGACGGAGTCGAGTTCTAGCCACCCCGGGAGGGTTGGTGGGGACACCGGGTCCACTACTGGGCCCACTACTCGGAGTCGACGCCGCACTGCCCCGACACCGAGCTTATGGCTCGGAGATCCTTCCTGAAGACTCGGCCTACGGCTACGGTGCTATATTACGTATCGAGTATGTGTGTATGTATACATGTATCTCTACATGTATTTTTATTTTCGTCTTATTAGGCTAGTCTAAGTCAAAATAACATGTGTGTAATTTTTATATTTTATTTGATTAAAACCCACAAGTCAAATATTGGTTGGTGGGTTTATCTTGTTAGGCTAAGGGTATGAACATAATTAGTAGAAGTTAGAGGGTCTTGTTGTTATAGCTTTCTTCCCTATATAAGGAGGCTAAGGTGTGTTACGTATGATATGAATGAATGAGAAAAGCTTAGCCTAAGGTGTTTGCCTTATTCCTCCCTTCCCTCTTCTCTCCATTTGTGGGATTTGAGTGTGTCGCCCGGTGTGAGACCGTCTGGCGTGAGGCCGAGCTATGTGAGATAGCAGTTATCCGTCCCGTCCTGTTCGCGTCCCGGAGTGCCATCGATCCATTCCCACGTCGCCACCGCGTCACTATTTCTTCAACAATATATTCTTGTTGTTCAATCATTATATGTTCCCTTTCGGCTGTCATAGGGTAAATTTCTTCTTGAGGCACTTGAGAAGGCTGCTGTGAAGTAACATCTTGTGTACTTGTTGGCTATTGTTCTAACAGTGATTCAACTTGAATCTGACTCTTTTTCTCTGAAGGAATATCCTTTTCTGATTGATCCTTTACTTGACTGGCAGAGGAAATATCCTTCACTTGAACCTGTTTCAACTTCATGAATTTATTAATCAAATCCATATTGTAGACATTTACTTTTGGGATCTCTTTTGAAGTCTCATTATCCAAGGAGATATTCATCTTCTTGAACAAGGCAGTCAAATGGGCAGCATAGGGTAGGCTTCTCCTAGACTCTCTGTATGTGCCATAATCTAAATCATTATGTCTGGCAGACATACCTTGATCTTTTTAAACAGACAAAATAGTATAAATCTCTGAGACTCAGTTATCCCTCCTCTTCCTCCAATTTGAGGTGTTATCATGGTTGTGAGAATGTGGTGAAATAACCTCTTTGATGGAGAGAACTTGTTCGCATTAAGCTGAGTCAGTTTTGTCTGATTTTTGTCTCCGGGGTTACTAGGCAACCCTGTAAGAAGGGAGTAAGCCTCATGATGACTGTATTTAAATTCTCCTTCTACTACCCCTTCTTCTGGAATTCTAAATGTTTTATGGAGGGAATGCCTAGAAACTTCAATCTTTGTCTCCTTGACACTAGACCAAATTTTGAGCTGTACTGAATCAAAATTTAGATTATTGTAGAACTCAGCGACAAGTCTAGGGTAATAAACTCTATGCTTACCCAGAAACTTCTTCCACTTTTAAAATTTAAACAGCTCAACCAATTCAGGATATCTTGAAGTCATTTCATGGTCGTGAAAATCCACATACCGTGGAAACACGATCTTGCCCGCTTCCAAAATTATCTCAGCTTGAAGTGAAGACCTAGCGGGAATATCTTCTTCTTCAGATGCTTCGAAGGTGGTTTCTGCAGTGAGTGTCCGTTGGCGCTTGGAAGACGTCCCCTCGACCTTTTCTTTTTCTTTTCCTTTCTCCTCTTGTGGGACCTCTGCACCTGTTGCTGACACAGTTTCCTCATGCTGCAGCTCCTACATTACCTTCCTCTTCCCTTTGCTCTCGATGGCCGGAGACGACATGGTAGAAGCAATAAAGGGTGGAGGATGAATCGTAGAAGAATGAAAAGGAGAGATGTAGAAAGGGAAACTGGAGAGACCAGGCTCACGGTCTCGGCACGAGAGACGGAGTCGTAAATGCTGGAGGAGGATTCGGCTTGAATGAAGAGGGTATGATAGACAATGCAAGTAGGGTAGGGTACTTTATATGAAATACTGCCGACTTTACCAATTTCAACAGTTAATACCCAGACTACCCTTTACCTTTAAAGAAAATGCCTTTCTATGCCTCTATGTGGTTTCCGGCATATGGTATTATATCTTATAATATGAATCTTCACAAATTATTCTTATGAACCACCCTCAATGGAAATAAAACAGTTTTATCAAGGACACTGCCCAATCAGAGAAATCATTAATCTTACTAGTCAAATTCATTGGCCAAACCAGATTGAAAAATCTATTTTATATAGAACTTAAAACAGTTTTAATTTACTAAAAAGACCCCAGAGTCAACCATATTCTTCATTGATCTTTTGTAATTTTTGATTGAGCATTTCAGTATTACTGCACCTTTTTACTCAAGGAGACATGTTGATCAAACACCAGAATCCCTGGTTACTTAGTGTAGTTTACCTTTATGCTTCATATTTTGAACAGAGATAGCATTTATTATCATGACTTGACCTCTAAATTTCTTTGAAACAGATGGTCAGTTTCTCAAATAATATGCCATTACTCTGCCACTTTCATTATATTCTTTTTCATTTAATGGCATATTCTCTGGACTTTTAATAGAATTTTCTTAAACACTTGGCTTAAGGACCATATAAACACCAGATTTCCTATCAGATTGACTTATGACTAATGACTTTCAAATTTTTAGATAACCTTCTGAGCAGCTCCAATTTAGACTGTTTTAAGACCATTGAAGAGTCATTCAAGGGTAATTGTGAGTTATTTTAAGGTAAGATTTAATCTTCATAGACAGAAAGTCACACTTCAGTTAAGATCAGTAATTCTGTTCTTAGTTCAGAGTGATCTTAGCAGTTAACTGTTGAAGATTAATAAAGGTGACAGATTTCAGACTTTACTCCCCCTGAATTACATGGTCTATGAATTTCTTATGAAGAATAGATGAGAACTGGGAAATGGATAAGTCAAAGAGAAGATGAGCAATGAGATATGAGTGAAGGCCACTCAAGAGCAAGGTTAAGACTAAGGGCCAAATAACACACATCCAAAGACTCATCCTTAAAGTCTAGTCACAGACTACCAGCCTTCTATATATAATCCAACAACATTCAGCCTTCAGCTTATGGAAAAATCAGTGTTTCCAAAAACCCATTCTCAAACAACTGACCTTTTATCCTAGACCAGACTCAAACTGATTCCAAAATCAATATCTCAGCAGCAGCACTTCACTACTCACCAGACATATTTAACCCACTGACCAAACAGCGATGCAGTAATACCCAACAGACAGAATAGCCCCAAAGCATTATACACACAATTTCTGATCAGCTCAGCTCCCCCTCAAAGTGTGCAGATATTTCAACCAAACATCACTTATTTTTCCTAAAGTACACAGAGATGCAGTAACTAAATGCACATTTCAGATTTAAACTACATGCAGTGTTTTAGACTCTTAGTACTTGGCGGAGGTCTGGCCTCTACACATGACGTGAGTTTCCAGACAGAAGACATCTACCCTTCTCCCAACTTCCATTTGATATACCAAGAAGTCATGCAAACCTATACATCTACTCATGAACATGAATAAAAAAAATCTCACATGGAATTTGCATGAATCAGATTGTCAGCATGTATTACTCATAACAAGATGGCATCAATCATCAAATTATTCCAATCAAGCATGCATCATTCCACAGAGAGCATTATTCAGGCAATTTCAATTAAGAGAATTGAGAAGTGGGGTTTAACTAACCTTTGTGCCCTGATTTTATTGGACCCCATTTTATTTTATCCACAGGAGCACACCTGCATCCAAAAGGTTATTTGAAATATCTTGGAGCCCAAGAGTTCTTGGGTCCAGCAGGATTAGTGGCACCCCACATTGGTGCTCTCTAATTATTCCACCCACTCATCCAAAAGCATTTAGAAGTAATGTGGCCTAGTTTTCCACAATTATTGCATATGGGAGGTTTATGCATGAAGACAGAATTATGAACTCTCCTAAATGCTGAATGGTTCATGTGAGCAGAATACTTCGCATTATTTTTCACAAACCAACAATCAGATATAACATGCCCAAGCTTTCCACAGTTAAAATAGTTAACTCTCTGATTTTGAGATTTCCTAGCATGCTTTTTTACATAACTGTTTCTGAAATTTTGATCTTTTTGTTTCTTAAAATGACAATTACGCATATGTTATACTCGGGTAATTTCCTGGCAAAATACCAAAGAATAAGGGTTCGGGAATTTTCACGAACACCTTCAAGGCATGGGCTATCCAGCCCCTCTGGCAACCCAGTGGGCCCGACCAACGGCCCCCAACCCGCTAGACGAGATATACTGCGGCATTAAGAATTAACCGAGATCACTCCTGACCCCTCAGCAGCGGACTTTGTCCGCGTTCTATACAACCACCCGGGCCAACCTAAGGGTGCTCCGACTACAAGCCACGCCACGCGACACTCAGCAAAAAGGCCAGGGGCCTACCCCGGGATGCCTTCTCTCAACCCTCCAAGGTCAAAGGGAGACCCGAATAAGTCAACCATAGGCTTTGGAGACCCACAACAAGTGTATACGGCTCACACACGGGTGCTAGGAATTTCCTCGAACACCTTGTGGGCGCATATGTCCCAGTCCTTCTACAACAAATAGCGGGTCAACCCACGGCTCCAGCTCACCAGTCGGGTTCCACAACAACCCCGCAGCAAGTCGGGACCACCCCCGACCCTCAGGCACACGGCGACGAGCCATTTAGACTTAGCTCTCGGGCTAACCCGAGGCTACTCTGCCATCCCACCGTGCAACGCGGCGCACATCACGGGGCCCGGCCCAAGTGCCCAAAATGGCTCCTCCCAGTCCCTCACAAGCTCATACCCTCAGCCCAAGGCCCACTCCAAGGCCTCTCAACCAGTCACCCAGGCCGTTTGACAACCCGGGGTGTGTCGGGTATTTAGCCGGACACCTTGCGAGCGACAACTACGACAAGACAACGTTAGCCCCCCATGGGCTGATTCCAGCATCCTAGAACCCCGTGTCCCTTAAAGGACACCCTCAAATGATGAAAGAAGACCCCCGGGGGCCATCCCTTGGGGTTGCGGCTCGTCCGGGGCCGGTTCGACCTGGGGAGCGGCTGCGCCCCCAGGGAGGGCGAACTCCCCGGGGGCCGCACCCTCTTCCCAGCCCAGAGGTCCCATGGCGTTCCCTAGTCCCGGTTTCGTGCAAGATCCACCGTACCGTGCGTAGAAGGATTCGATGGCGAGAGACCCGCCAACGAGAGCTCGGGATCATGCAAGTCTCACGTCAAGTCCCGTGTTCTTCGTACACACGCGACCGGTCAACCCGTATCCTTCCAGTATCCTTGTTGTATCCTTCAAGTCTTGTCCTTTTCTTCTAAGTCAAATTAAGAAGAAAATTTCCAAAAATCTGGATTTTATAGAGGTGGGGCCGCCCCCCTCTCTCTCTCCTAGCCAGTCCGCCTAAACCCCATTACAATAAAAAAAAGTTTTTTTAATTAAAAAATCGGCGCCCACTCTGCCTAAACCCATGGTTTAGGCGAACCAGCCTGGACCCCCAGGCTGGTCTGCCAACACCCCATCAAAAATAAAAAAAGGTTTTTTTAAAAAAAACCTCCGAAGAGGGGTTTAGGTGGACCAGACTAGCCCAAGGGGCTGGTCCGCCTAAACCCCCCCCCCCTGGGGGAGGGGTTTAGGCAGACCAGACCAGCCCCTTGGGCTGGTCTGCCTAAACCCTGTCCCCCCCAACGTTCGGCTCGCGTGTCGAATATTTCCGACCCCAGCCATCACCCTCTAGACAAAAGCACGTCCACAGCTGAGGAATGCTCCCGGCCCTTCATCCATGACTTCAGACATACAGGCTTCTCTTCAGCATAGAACGAAGGTGTTCGGATTCAATCCGATATAAATAAACATCGATTGCTTGCGGTCGGTGGGGAAAGACGTCCAGTACACGATTCCCACAATCGCCTGTGCACTCATACCCCTGGAACCCCCTCGGTCCACGTGTCGCCTGTCCTCTCGAGCCCACGTGCCGCGTCCTGGCGACGCTTCCCCGGTCAACCCCCGGTTCCATAGGTGATTGTTGAGAAATCAACTGGCACACCCGCATCCTGTCCAGCTAACCTACACCCCTACAATTCTGTGCCATTCGACCCTTCTCGGCTTTCCGCAAAAGGAGAGTGCCTGATACCACCGTGAGAGGCATGCAACCATGAAAAAGGATACCCGAGATACATCAAACTCCCGTATTTTTCCTTCCCCGCTGTATTCCTACCTTCACCCCGGTCATCGGCATAAAAATAAAAAAAAACCCCCGCAACAGAGAGGATGGCATGCCCGGTGGGACGTCTCCCGCCTTCCTTCTTTTTGCTGAAGAGAAGCCTATGCCAATCCTGAAGCCCTGGTACCCTTTTCCTGTCCTTGCAGGAGAGGCGGAGGAGGGTGCTCATATGCATATTCCTCAGCAGCTCTCAGTCCGCGCTTGGCGACCGTCGCCCCTGTAGCACTCACCATGTAATGACCCAGAAATTTTATAAAATATTTCTGAATTATTAAATATTCTATGAGAATTTTTTTAAGATCAAAATAGATTAATAAATGAATATTGGGTTAAATAAGTCATCATTAAGGCCCAAGTATGATGAACAATTAACCTAGCCTATTTGAATAAAGCCCAAAAGGTTAATGGACCAAGCCCATGAAGTTTGGCCCATATTCTAGAAGATTAACTAACTTATTCACAGAATATAAGGATAAGTACCCTTTAATAAGATAATTAAGTGGATAATAGAATAAAAGAGTTTGAATCAATTCAAATTCGGCGCCCAATGACCTTGGCGGTCTATCGTAAAACCGCTAAAAGACTTGTGACAGACTAGTCCTAGACCGCCACATTCTGTCAGTTCCGTGAGTAGAAGAAAGAGCAAAAAGATTAGATTTTTAAGGTTCTATCACCTAGGGATCGAGATGGGAAGGCCAGTAAACATCTTAAGGACTCTCAGAAGTCGATCTAAGGTTTAATAAGGACTCTAAGATCGTTCTAATCCTCAAACCCTGGCCAAACCCTATAAATAGGACCTAGTTTTGACCTGCACGACTCTTACATTTGGCTCCAGTCATCCAGTCATAGGCCCCCATCCGGCATCATGGCCCTGGCCCACACCACGGGAGGAGCCCTCTGTAAAGCGCATATGTGTTCATTCATCACGCATCGACCCAGGGACCGACTAGTACGTCGGAGTTGTCCTGTGGCATGCGCCAGTTGTACCTTGGCCATTACGGCCTTCCTGTAAAGAAGTAAACACCTCAGTATAGCACTGCCGATTGGATGAGTGCTCTCGCACCCACGTTCCGGTCTTCAGTCTTCTATCTACACCACTTGGCATCTGTGCCTAACACCCTAACCCCGATAAACACCCCTCAGTCTAACGTGCACCCCTAGCTGCGGAATGCCCCAGCCCTCTACCCACAGCTTCAGACATATATACAGATTTTTCTTTAGCTTAGAACAAAGGTATTCTGATTCAATCCGATGTAAATAAACACCGGTTGCTTGCGGCCGGTGGGGAAAGACGTCCAGTACACGATTCCCGCAATCGCCTAACGCACTCGCACCCATGGAACCTCTTCTCCCCACGTGTCGCCCGACCCCCCGAGCCCACGTGCCGCATCCTGGCGACGCTTCACCGGTAAACCCTTGGTTCCATGGGTGATTGTCGAGAAATCGACTGGCACGCCCGCACCCTGTCCGGTTAACCCTTATCTTGACATTCTCGTGCCATTCGACCCTTCCCGGTGTAGACACGCCATTCCTGACGTCTCCTGAGAAAGTCTCATATTACTATACGACGCCCCGCGACGGCTTACGCATTTTGAATCACTTGAGTATTTCCTTTTCTTGAGTCTTCTTCCGCCCTTTTCGGCATCCAGAATCGTCTCGTCACGGCATTCGGACGGCATCAACACCAGTCAGACGCATCAAAAGGTTCCAGAACCAAGAAGGGTGTCTTCCGGGCGCCCGCAGACGCCTGATCTAAGGACCCGGGTGGGTCTTAATGGGGGCGTCCAGGTCCCTGGACGCCCCCATATTTTTAATTTATTTTATTTATTTTCTCAGGGCTTAAACTAAATAAAAAATATATAAATTAATGGAGGCGTCCAGGACCCTGGACGCCTCCATAAAAATAAAAATAAAAAATATATGCAAAATGCCAGTTGGCATACAAAAACAAAAAATAAATAAAAATATATATATATTAATGGAGGTGTCCAGGACCCTGGACGCCTCCATAAAAATAAATAAAAAAATTAAAAATGTCAGCCTTGGTATAAAAGACAAAAGAAAAATAAAAAAATAATATAATTTTGGAGGCGTCCAGACCCTTGGACGCCTCCATCAAAACCCTCACGGGCGCCGGCCACCGAATGACGGTTTATCGTGTGTGAAAAAATCTAAAATATAGAGACGTCCGGTCAGCTGGACGCGCCCATTTCTGAATCACGAGGCGCCGCTCACAAAACCACGCGTTGTGCCAAACCGCGTGCGGCCGTTAGCAGTATTCGGTGGACCTGTTAGAGGCGTCCGGGACCCTGGACGCCCCCACAAAAGTATTCCAAAAAAATATATATAAATAGAATAAAATATTATTTCGGCCCTGATGGAGGTGTCCAGGGTCCTGGACGCCTCCACCCTCCGGAGCCCTATAAATAGAGGACCACCCCCTCAGTTCTGGAGGAGCTTCTAAGTGATCCGATAGGCTACCGGAGCCCAGAGGCTACGGAGTCATTTTCTAACCCGTGGGTTCTTTTGTAGGTGGAGGTTCTGCCGGCTTCTCGGGTGCTCACGCTCGCGAGAGGAAGGTCGTCTTCATCCACCGCGCTTCCACGTCGTCCCCACGCTGCCAGAGCTCCGCCAGATTTCACCCTCGGCTCATCCAATAAGCCTTTTCTTCCCCTTTTTCTCCATAGTTCTTTACATTCATCATATTGCATCCTCTATCCCCCTTCACAAGGGCGCTTCTTCTCTTATACTTCTTGCATCCATCATCTCGTTTTCCTCCTACTCGAGTCCGAGAGAGGTTTAAAAGATAACACCAACCAGGTGTGTGTCTTGCCATCATTTCGTTATTTTTATCGCAAGGATTTGAATACTACACCTCCATCTTTCTAATCCACTTGTCATTTATTTGTCGTTGTTTTGCAAGGGTACCTGAGGAAAGCCCTCTCCGTCGGCCGGCCGGAAGGAGAGGAAGAAGCAACCCGCCATCTCCCGCTCTTGAGGTAGGCGCGATCACTTTCTTATTTTGGGGTCTTTCGGCCCCTGGCGATCACATCTTGTCATCGAGGCCGCGGCGAGTCACTTCCCCAATGGCCGTTTAAATTTCTGTTTCCTATATTCTCTTTATATTTTGTTATATTCTGCTTATATCATCGAGGCCGCGGCGAGTCACTTCCCCAATGGCCGTTTAAATTTCTATTCCTATAATCTCTTATGTTTTGTTATATTCTGCTTATATCATCGAGGCCGCGGCGAGTCACTTCCCCAATGGCCGTTTAAATTTCCGTTCTTATATTCTCTTTATATTCTGTTATATTCTGCTCCTATCATCGAGGCCGCAGCGAGTCACTTCCCCAATGGCCGTTTAAATTCCCGCACTTTGTATTCTCTTCATATTCTGTCATCTTATTATCTGCTCATATTCTCGAGGCCGCGGCGAGTCACTTCCCCAATGGCCGTTTCAATTCTTGTTATTTAATTTTTGCACCATTCCCGTCCCCCCGAGGTCGCGGCGAGTCACTTCCCGCTATGGCCGTTTGAACCCCATATCTTGCTATATTATACTTGTCCCGCTCGCCCCGCCGGAGCAATCTCCCGTGGTGGCCCCTTCTCTCTTCTCTATCATCTCTGTGTTGCAGCAAAACAAGCAAACAAACAAAAAAGAAGGAGCCCGCGCGCTCTCCGCTTCCTCTTCCCCGCTCTTCCCCGAACCGCGTGACGTCGCTCACAGATTGGCGATCACGGTGGGACATCTACTGCTTCCTTTCGGCTACCCTTGCAAGTTCGGCACCACCCGTGCCTCTCCACCTTCGCGCCCGCGCGCGCCCCCGTTGTGCTCACGGCAGCACTGTCAGTTGATTGGTTCTTTGTTTATTGTATGTCTGTTATTTCTGTTGTTTTCCCACCCCATATATCTGTCGGCATTCCATTGCATACATCCATTCCTCTTTTCTATCTTTTTTTCATTTTTTGAGGATCACCCTTTCCCGGTGAAGGAAGGACTCTCCGTTTGGGAATTCCTCTCAACGGACTAGAATCTCCTACACTGGGACCTCCGTAAGTCCCCGACATCGAAGAATCTCCTCTTCGTTCACTGGGCTGGTTGTACCATTGAAGTTCCCCGGAGTTAGTCATTTCATTCGTGGTGAGACGAGAGACCCTAGCTGACACGGCGGTGAAACAAAAACAAACTAGGGTCCCCATTTTGTGTGAACTTCGGATCTCGCTAAAAATACAAAAAAAAATCATCAAAATCAAAACACAAAAAAGGGCGTAAAGGCATCCACTTGTTTGATAATCTCTGCTACCTACTTGCTAGTGTATGTTTTTGTGTTCTGGGAAAACTGTGAGCATGTCTCACGAGTCTTTTGAGGAGAACCACCCTAGCCGTGGTTTGACAGCCGACCCGCGAGTCCATGCTATGGACTCGGGTCCTTCTCATGACCCCTCGCATGAGGTGCAGGTTATTGCCGGGGACACGTCCCCGCCACAGGATATCACTTCCTTACTGGGCGTCCTCGCCAACACGGAGCTTACCTCTGAACAGCTCCGGGCCTTCCAGGCCATTCTAAAAGGGAAATCTATTTCCCCCACGCCCCAGGAATCAACTCCGGCCATCGCACCTCTCCAAGAGTCCGTGCAGGCCATTCCATCTCCCTCATTGGCGCAAGCCATCCAGTCTCCCTCGCTTCAAGGACAAGCGAGCCAACAACCACCCTCATTCCAGTTCCCGTCACAATCTCAAACTCTCGTTGTTCCCCACACACCGCTTCAGCCAGGGCCAACTGTCGGTGGTCCGACAGCTCCCTCTCATTCGGGGTTTCCCCCTCAAGTCTCCGGGAGACAGTTTCTCCCCCAGTGGCAAGTGCCACCTTCACCTCCAGAGGAGCTCGCCCAATCGCTCCTCAATAGGTTCAACCGCATGGACGAGCAGTTTCAAAATCTGAGAAGAATGGTGGACGTGAAAGCCACCCCGGAGGTTGCTTTGCCAATCCTTCCCGTCATTCATCTTCCTCCCTCCGAAATGCCCACGTACCGCAGATACAATGGTACCGGCAACCCCTTCATTCATCTCAAGGATTTCATGTATGAGTCCTCTTACTGGCAAAACGATCAGAGGTCCCTGGCATACCTTTTTCGGAGATCATTGGATGGTCCCACGCTTGAGTGGTTCTATTCTCTGAAGCCCCGCGAGGCCGAGAATTTTGAAATAGTCCAGAGAAGGTTCTTGCAGAAATATAGGGATAGGGTCGGTCCCTCACTCCCATTACCGACCTAGTGGCCGAAAAGATGAAACCCGACGAGGATTTTGTCCGATATGCTGATAGATGGAGGTCTCTGGCGGAAAGAATAAGGGATACCCTCTCTGAGCCCGAACAAGTGAAGATGATCGTGTCTAATGCAACCCCACAGTTCAGACACGTCCTGGCCATGAATAAACTTACTACAATGGAGGAACTCTATGAAAGGGCCCGGTACATCCAAACCCAGTTAAAAGACTCCCCCATTATGAACATGTTTGAGTCACCGAAGCCCAAAGTGGTTAGAAAGACAGGCGCTGGTGTCCCGGGCGGAGCCACAGAAGGGGTCGTGACAAATGAGCAAGTCAGTGCGGTCAACAATGCCAACTATGCAGTCAACCCAAGGCCTCCACAAATGCCCCGACTTCCCCTTCAACCGGGTCCTTTCTCTCTCCGTCCTCCACCCCAAAATAATCCACCCCAGGATAATATGCCTCCATTACGCCAACCCCAACAACAACAACCACAACCTCAGCAACAACAACCACCGCTTCAGTACAACCAAGTTCCACCCCCGGGGAACTATGGTCCCCAACAGCAACAAAGGAGGCCGCTCGGTCCCAAGAGAGCCTACTATCCACCATTGCCAGAAACCTTAGCAGACATTTTTAATGCCCTCATGGCATCAAACCAACTCGCCCTACCCAGAGAAAGGCCCGCGTGGCCCCCCAATGTTGATACCTCCAAATACTGCGTCTACCACAGGCAGCCGGGACACACAGTGGATTACTGCTTCCATTTCAAAGATTACATCCATGATATGAATGATGAACATCAAATAGATTGGGATGAGATGAGACGGTACGTCGCGGCTCTCAAGGCTAGGAGACCTCCTCAGAGGCCACAGCAGCAGTTACAACAGCAGCAGCAGCAGCAACCACAACAACAACAACAGCCTCAGCAGGCCCCACAACAACAACCCGACATGGGAATAATCCAGAATCTATTACCAGAGCACCAACAGCCCAATCATCAAGTTAACCCCATCTCCTCCTTCCCGGAAGTCGGGAGAGAGCAGGTATGGCACCAGGAAAGTACCTCCATTCTTTCTACCTCCAACCCTATCGTCATGCACCCCCCTCACCTTGCCCGGGTAGCACCTCTCTCTCATCAACCCGCGTCAGTATCACCATCACCATTTTAACTACCATTACGCCCTCTCATCCGCACCCCGACCTCCTATCAACCGACACTCTCTACTACGCCTTCACACCCTCTCACCTTCTCCCACTCCCCCACTTTACCATCCACCTCTACCACATTTACCCCTACGCCTTCTAAACCCCTTATCATCCGTCAACCATACATAACCCCGTCTTTCTCCACCACATCACCACTAATGCCTTCAAAACCACTCATCACCCACCATTCACCTCAAAACCTTTACCCGTTTCAAACCTTACCTCCACCTCCACCTTCCAAACCCCTTATCCTTCATAATCCGCGCGATATCCCCTCTACCTCCACCATGCCACCACCTAACAAACCCCTCATCAGAATCCCTGCTCCCGTCATCACCCCTGCTTCATCAACCATTCCTCCACTACTACCCCTCAAACCCCTGTTAAGATCCACTGCTACCCCCACAGAGGTACAAAAGTCGCAGGCAATGGTGCTCCGGAGTGGAAGGATCTTCCACAGGGTTTTCCCCCACAACAGTCAGAATACTGAGCTATCTCAACCAGAGAAGGATGATGGAGAACAACCAGAAAGAGCTATCCCTGGAACACAGTATGATCTATTGAAACACCTGGATAAGACACCTGCTCGGATCTCCATCCTGGAGCTACTTCAAAGATCCACATCCCACCAGGCGGCCTTGATGGAATATCTTCAAAAGGTCATGGTTAATGAAGACCTCCCCGTGGAGAAGATTTCGACCGTCCTGACCCCAACAGACACACAACCAGCCATCATGTTTCACAACTACGAGCTCGCTCCCAAGGAAGCTCGGAAATATGCACTGTGCATTTCAATAAAAATCAATGGGATATCCATAAACCCGTGTCTTGTGGATACGGGTGCATCCATAAATGTGATCTCCATGAGCACTCTTCAGTTGTGTGGGGTCAACGAGGAACAAATAAGACCTTCCTCGATCACGGTCACGGCTTATGACAATAGCAAAAGGCCGCCGCAGGGGATGATTATTCTGAAGGCAGAACTAGGCCCCATGTCAATTCCTACGGAATTCCATGTCCTCGACATGGACCCCACATTCAAGGCTATACTGGGTCGCCCTTACATCGAAGCCATGGACGCTGTGCCTTCCACCAACCATCAGTGCATGAAGTTTCCTTACAATGGGAGAATTATTAAAGTGGTCAGTACACCGGTCCTTCACACAGTGGATGCTATCAACACCTCTCTGCCCTCCGTTTGGCCATCTCATCGGCCCATATTATCACTGCTGGACGTGCGTGATCCATCTCACATTCCACTAGCACCAAAGGAGCCGGTCAGGGCAACCGCAACATCATGTCTCCCTTTTCACTCCAAAGGTTGGGAGATTATGAGGAACATCGGCTATCAACAAGGAAAGGGTCTGGGCGCACATTTACAGGGTATGCTCAAACCGCCAAAGGAAATTAGGCCGAACCGCAGGTTTGGCCTAGGCTTCAAAGGACCGTTCAAGGCAGATTGGAAGCCCCTCACGTGGACTCTATCAAACCACTTCAACAGAGGGCCCGTGGTTCAGATGGGAGATCACCCACGAGAAGTATATGGGGGATCATATGCTGTATATTTGGCTGAAAAATGTCCGAGGATCACCAAAAGAGGCAAGATCAAAGATCCGGAATGCGAGTGGGACAAATGGTCCGACATACGGGACATTTTCGTTGCACTGGAAAGGATGTTCTCGTCTCCGCAGCTTGAAGGACCACCATTGATCTCCGAAATACCAGAGAATATTACCACTCTTGCCAATGTTCCAAACTATCCTCGTCCTCGCCAGAAGGACTCTGTCATCGACGGATCTTCATCCGTCCTCAACATTGCCGTCGACGGCTCATTAGCCGCCATCCTCTCCATCCACTCGTCTCATCCTTTACTGATATCTTCTTCCTGGGCCAGACAATTGTATGATGATCTTCCCAGGTCCCCTTCTTTTCTTACATACCTGCGCGGGCTTTTCAACCCGCGCCAGGTCTTCAACCATGATCTGCTCTATGAGCCTCACAATCCTCTAGCCATAACCCCTTTTCTCTCTCCTCCAATCTCTTTTCACTGCTTTGTCACTAAAAATGGAAACGAAAAAAAAATGTCAATTTTCAAACTCCCCAACAACACATCTTCGTTGAGGAAACCTCCTACATCTCCCACGGGTGCGTACCGCCTTGCGGACCACCCGTCCAAGGTCCGATGAGCGACCTTTTCTACCCCTCCTCTGAGGGGTCTTCTCCTGTACATTCTACACCATCCTCTTCGTCTTCCTCTTCTTCTGTAAATATTGTCAGTCAATCTAGGAATGATAGGCCAAGGGTAATACCTAGGAAGAAATCCAAGGGTAGGCAGATCCCTCATCGATTCCTTCTGGATTTGGCCGCCAGGTGTCAGGCCCTTCTTGCCGTCCCCCAGTTGTTAGAAAATCCCATCCAGCTACCCGAAATAGAATGCGAGGGCGACTGTGCATTTGATGAAGGGTATGGAGTCTACGAGATCACGGATGAAGAATGCCCCACTGAAGATGAGGGTGAAGAATATGAGGATGCGGCGGGCGCATACGCTAGTGGAATGAGGAGATTCGACGAGCCGTCAACCGCCGTAGAAGAATCCACCAAAGAAGTCAACTTGGGAACTGAGAAAGACCCTAGGATCATCCTCATAAGTGACAACCTACCATCCTCTGAAGAAGAGGCATTAATTGAGGTTCTCAAGGAATATAAGGACACGTTTGCATGGAGCTACGAGGATATGCCGGGTCTGGATTCAACCTTGGTCGAACACCGTTTAACCCTAAAACCAGGGTCCATCTCGGTAAAACAAAGGTTAAGGCGTTTCCACCCTCAGATGGCTTTGAAAATGAAGGAAGAGGTCGATAAGCTCCACAAAGCCAGGTTCATTAGAGTCGTCCTTTATCCTCAATGGGTGGCGAACATTGTCCCGGTCATGAAAAAAGATGGGAAAGTCAGGATTTACATCGACTTCCGGGACCTTAACCACGCGTGTCCAAAGGATGATTTTCCCTTGCCTCACATTGATGTGCTGATTGATAACACGGCAGGCTACGAAACCCTCTCTTTCATGGATGGATTTTCAGGATACAATCAAATTCGTTTGGCAGAAGAGGATCAGGAAAAGACGTCATTCACTACCCCTTGGGGAACATATTGTTACGTGGTCATGCCGTTTGGGTTAAAGAATGCTGGAGCTACTTACCAAAGAGCGATGATGGCCATATTTCATGACATGATGCACATATATCTGGAAGTGTATGTGGATGACTTATTGGTGAAATCAAGGACCAGGATGGAACATCCAGAAGTTTTGGCTAAGGTCTTGCAAAGGTCAAGAGAGTTCCAATTGAAAATGAACCCGAAAAAGTGTGTGTTTGGTGTGTCGTCGGGTAAATTGTTGGGGTTCATTGTGAGTAAAAGAGGGATCGAGATAGATCCCGACAAAGCTAAGGCCATCAGGGATATGCCGCCTCCCAAAAATTTGAGGGAAGTCCGAGGTTTAATCGGGAGGTTGCAGTTTATTCGTCGGTTTGTGTCCCAACATTCACAAAGGTGTAGACCTCTCTACGAGTTGACCAAGCCAGGAGTAGAATTCCACTGGAATTCTAAATGTCAGAAAGCGTTTGAAGGGTTGAAGGAATATCTGGCTAGTCCACCCGTTCTCATTCCACCCAAACCAGAAAAACCTCTGATCCTTTACGTCTCAGTCTTGGATGACTCCGTGGGAGCCGTCCTCGCACAAGCTGATGAAGAAGGCAAGGAACGGGCAACCTATTACTTGTCCAAACTTCTCAATCCCTGTGAGCAGAAGTACACCGGCATGGAGAAAACCTGTGCTGCCCTCGTTTGGGTAGTGCAGAAATTGAAACACTACTTCTTGGCTCATGAGGTCCACTTGATTGCTCGGATGAATCCTATCAAATTCCTTCTGGAGAAAGCCGTCCTTACGGATAGGCTAGCACGCTGGCAAAGTTTTCTCTCTCAGTTCGACATCACCTACATCCAGCAAAAGGCGATTAAAGGCTATGCCATAGCCGAGCACCTCGCTCACCATCCTCTTCCCAAGTTCGATCCCGTCCAATCAGAGTTTCCAGATGAGGAACTAATGTCCATCAACCAATCAGATGAGCCAATGTGGACACTATATTTTGATGGAGCTCTGAATTCTCAAGGGAGAGGAATCGGCGTCGCCCTCCTGTCGCCTGAAGGTCTCACATTCCCGTTGGCATATCAGCTCAAATTTCCAGTTACCAACAATATAGCCGAATATGAAGCTCTTCTAGCTGGCCTAGAACTCGCCCATTCTTTTCGTGTCACTGAGTTGCGAGTCGTAGGTGATAGTCAACTCATCCTTCGCCAGGTGCTCACTAAATATCGCACTCGTGATCCCAAACTCAAGCCATACCAAGAACTCACTGCTGCCTTTGCCAAACTGTTCGCCAAACTGATCTTTGTTCATGTCCCTCGTCATCAGAACATTCTCGCCGATGCCCTCGCCTCGTTGGCATCATCCATAAGGTTCCCTCTAGGAAGATGGTTTAAGTCCATTTCCATTTACAAACTTCATGCTCCTGCAATCGATGATGCTTCCTACGTAAACATCAAAGACAGGATAGCAAGGAAGATCCTGCAGGAAGATATCCTTGAGAAGAGGGAAATCATGTTGGCAGAGGCCGAAGGAGAACTGGCTGATGAAGAGAAACCATGGTTCTATGAAATTGTCAAATACTGCCAAGATCAGTCTTATCCTGAAGGGGCCACCACAGAGGACAAGAAAGCCATAAGAAGGGTGGCTCAGAAATATACTTTGGTTGGAGGTCTACTCTATAGGAAGAGCCTTACTGGTATTCTGTTAAGATGTCTTGGCGACGACGAGGTTTGGAAATGTGTAGAGGAGACGCACTCGGGTGTGTGCGGTGGCCACGTGAATAGTCAGATGCTCGCCAAGAAGATCATTCGGCAAGGCTTTTATTGGCCCACTATGGAAGAGGATTGTGCTGTCTATGTCCTGCATTACACATAAGTTAGTATCCCATGCATATACATATAGAAAGGTGGAGCAGTTTCATTTCACTTACCCCTGCCATACCACCCAAGGAGAGGCGGTCCCCGTACGTAGCTTGGTACCGTCTCATGTAGTCTGTGCTATCCTATACGTGGGACACCACTGGGACCCCGCCCTGCTGCCAGTCCTGGTACTGTGCTGGGAAGCGCGTACGCCAGTCCACGATCTTCGCCTTCCCCTTGGTCTTCCGTCCAATGCGGGCCGGCGCATCTACGTCAACCCACTCCTGGGCCAGCCCCAACGTCCTCATGACCAGTCTAAGCCGCAGCGGCTCAATCTCGTTCAGGCAATGGACCCACACGTCCCGCCTGAAACGAGGAAGACCCGCTACAACCCAGGGCTGGCCAGCGTCGCCCATGCCCAGGTAGGGTCTCCACACCACCTGCATCACCATACATACATCATGTTAGTTACCATTCAGTCACACGCATAAACACAAAAAAAAAATCATACGCATCATACCATGGCCTCGGGATACTCGCTCAGTTCCCGACGAAGTGACGCCAGCTGGTAGCCGTGGGGTGCTGCAACCACGACCGGCCTCCACTGCCGCGCCAGAGGCACGGCCCTCCTGTTCCCATGCCTAGCCTTCCCCATCGGGAAATAGTAATAGCTCCACACCTGCATCCATCATACATCATTAGTACAATAATTACATTTTTAACTGTGGGAATGCATAAATAAAATGTTTACCTGGAGGAAAGGTGCGAAGCCACTGACTGTCGTCTCCTTCTCCGAAGCCTGGGAGAGATCAGCAATCAAATGGGCAAGCAGAGCTGCTCCCCACGCATAGTGTCCCACTCTGTCCAGATCTGCCAAGATCCCGAGGAAACGGCAGTGGATGCCATCCCCTTTCGTCCCCAGCAGAAGGCGGCCCAGGAAGAAGAAAAGGAACCTCCGAAGGTCTAGATCCACCAGCTCCCTCTCGCTCGGATCCTGGGTGAAAGCTGCACGAGCATCCCCCTCTAGTCGAGCCAAGAACTCCGCTCCAGTCTCGCTAACCCGCTGGCGCGGGTCGACGAATCCGAGCGCCTCCATGATCTCCACTCGACCCACTACCCTGTTGTCTCTATCAGTCACACTCGTCTCCAACCACAGCAGGTCCAGGGCGGTCTCTCGGTAGTCGGGGTAGGTGACCCCGCTGACTGCCTCTCCGTCAACTCGTAGCCCGGTGATCCGAGCCACGTCCTCAAGTGTCGGCACCATGTGCCCCCAGGGCATCAGAAACGCCCGGCTCGGTGCGTGCCACCGCTCCCTCAATGCCTGGATAAGAGGAAGGTCGAGCCGAAAGGGCTCGATCCTAAGGAAAGCTCCAAAGCCCATGGCGTCTACACGCGCCCTCTGGAAATCCGGCAGCCCACGGTATGCTGCCACCACCAAGGACCAGCTGATCCGGCCCTTCATCACGCCCTGCAAACCACAAAACCAACAAAGAACACATCAGCATCATGAACAGTAATAAACAATAACACTGTATATATACTACTTATTCTTTTTATTTTATTTTTACTTTTTTAAATATTTATATTTTCTTGTGGAGGCGTCCAACTCCCTGGACGCCTCCTTCCAATTTCCATTTTTCCTTTTTAGAAAAAACCCAAAAACCCAAAACAAAATTTATTAATAATATATATATTTTTATGGAGGCGTCCAGGGATTAGGACGCCTCCTTATTTTTTAATTTTATTTTATTATTTACGTAAATAAGTAAATAAATAAAAAGAAAAAGAAAAAGTGGAGGCGTCCAGGCCCCTGGACGCCTCCTTCTCTCACTACCCGGCCTTCTCTCACAGCCTCTCGCACCCCCGTTTTAGCCTATTGAACCACAGAGTGAGGATTCCGAAGTACTTACCGGGTCGTGATCGTCCTCTCCCGCGTCACCAGCATCCGCAGCGGCCTCCGCGGCCAGGAGAGGCACCTCCATCCCCTCCTCCGCAGCAATCTCCTCTGCTGCAGCCTCCTCTGCATCATCCCTCAACCTCCTCGCACGACGAGCCAGTCGTTTTCGCTTCCCTGGACCCTGACTCGATCCTCCTCGCTCCATGGGGACTAAGAATGGGTCGTCTAGGGTGACTGGGTCGTCAGATTGAACAGTAAATGAGCAAAAGGGGGGGGGGGCAGCCCTTAAATAGGAATTACCTTATTTGGGGCGTCCAGGCGCCTGGACGCCCCCATAATTTTTATTTATTTCAAAATTCAAAAAAAATTTGGGGCGTCCAGGCGCCTGGACGCCCCCAAAACAAAATATCAAACAAAATAAAAAAATAAAAGTTGGGGCGTCCAGGACCCTGGACGCCCCCAAAACAAAAAATAAAATAAAAATAAAATAAAAATTAGGGGCGTCCAGGCCCCTGGACGCCCCCATAATAAAACTTTTTTTCAAAAAAAAATATATTTATATATAATAAAAGTAAAAAAAGATAAGAATATGTATATAATCCAAACAAAATAAAAAAACACAAAGAAAAAGAAAAACCATAAAAAAGATAATAATTAAGGGGACGTGGGTCCAAAACATCCAAATGTCAAATTTTATTCCATCAGAAAAGCAGAGTGAACTACATCAGGGGTTTAGGCACCTTAGGCCTTAACTTCCCCAGTTCGGTTACATAAGCCCTCCACGGCTCGCATTCTTCCACCACGTGCGCTAACGCCTTTCCCGCAACACTTGTCTTCCAGGGAGCTTTAATGGCCTTCGCTTCCTTCGCGTCCGCTTCAGTGCCCAACTCCCTCTTCTTCAAAGGAACGATGCCACTCGGTGGCGGGAACGAATGGCGTGGGATGCCAATCTGGAGGCAGCACCGATGCGCGTTGTAAAGAACAAACTCGGTCGCGCCGATCAGTTGAAGATCAATTTTGGGGGAAGGCCTCATGAGGAGATCAAGCGAAAGTAAACATGCCGGTGCGCAAGTAAAGAAGCCTTGTGTCACGGTGCGAAAGTGAGACCGCCAGTCTTCACGTTTCTTCAGCCACGGAACGCGGTTCACTACAGTACCACCAAAGCCTAACACGTCGGCTATGTGGTGAAGCGGGCTTTGTTGGAAGAGCTTCGAAGCAGTTGGCATTCCCTCGCGATGGTCGAATTTGAAGTGCAAATCAAGCCAGCAGCTCAGGACAAGTGCGCAACCAAAAGGAGGCTTACCCATGCTCGAGGCAGTAAGGCCACTATACAGGTAGGTGAGGACAGCGGGTCCCACCCTCTTTCCACGCCAGATCCCGCAGATAGCACTCAGTTGGTCTTCCTCCACTATGTTGTCGGTATAAGGAAACAAGAGAGCACCCGCCAGACAGATAGTGAACCCCTTCATGATTCCCTCCAAATAGTCATAGTCTGGTGACCCTCTCAGGGCGTCCATAACCCACTCCGCAAGCTTTTGGAGATCGATCCCCTTTTGAGTACGGACCTTTCTGGCTGCATCGGGCGGCATGAAGCTTCCAAGGACGCTTTCAGAAGTCCCCCGTGTCAGCATCCGCATAGCCTTCACCTTCCCGTCACTCTTGAATTTCTTCAATCCGAGCAGAAGTTCCACCTCCTCGAGGAGGATGGTAACCTTGAAGGTCGGGAAGATAAAAGTGTGGGTCTGGGGATGCCAGATCTCCACTAGTGCGCCCATAGCCGCCCAGTCCATACGAATCTTCTCATAATGTTTGGCATGAATAAGGAGCCCCTGCAAATGCCACTTCGAGAGTATGGCCCTCATGCCAATGGAGATATTGGAAGTTAGCTTTGAAAGCCATGGCAGTTTGGAAAACTTCCTCGGGCCTGGGAAGAGTGGATATGGCTGGAAGAGGAAAGAAATAAGAAATGAAGGAAGTAAGAAGAAGGTTCACATGGAAAATTTGAAATGAATCAGCTTACCATATGCGACAAGATCGTCCCACTCAGATGACCCTCGAGGTCGGAGAGTCGCCTGATCTCGCTGCTAGGCCTGCTCCTCTTCATAACGCGGGAAGACTCTCCTTCCATCCTGAAATCTCTAGATTCTCCTCTCCTTCCTCTCCTAAGCTTCCAAAACCCACCTTGGTGCATTTGAATGAACTAGCCTAAGAGGAGTTCTTATAGGAAGGGAAGGGTGCTACAGGACAAAACATGTCACATCAGCGGTCGCTATCAGGATTTTGTCTGGATCTCCTTTGTATTGTGGTGCGATTCTGCTGTAATTCTGCTACTTTCTGATGTTATTAATCCATGCTGGTCTGTGCAGGTTTTACTAACGGACGTCTTTGTCCAGTCTCCTGTCCCACCTTTCAATGGTTGGTCCCACCTTGTCATGCATCATAGTATATGATACGTACGCTACTAGAACATGCCGAGGACCGTGCGGCCCGAACGAATCCGGGATCTGAGTTCCCCTTCAACAAAAACGGTGACGATCCTGGAAGAATTTGGGTTGTACGGATAGGCCGTCAATTTGTGATAGAATGGGGACGATGGTTCCATTCAGTGAGTTGGTACGCGGATAAACGGGCCCCAGCCCAGTATCAGCTCACCGGGTCGGTATCCTGACCCGTTCTTCACAAGTTGACAATATTATCCTTGGCTATTTTCTATTTTAGTTTGTTTTAAATTTTTCTTTGAACCCAGCATGCATTCATATAGGACTTTGATTTATTGCGGAAGATCATTCAAGTGATTCGATTGTGAAAGCCGTTGTGCTCCAATTCCCACAAATATGAGATATTCCACTCCGAATGAAATACTGAGTTTCCTTGAGACAGCCCTACGCTGCTCTTCCAAAGGAGACCCTTGTTTGGACAGACCCTCAGATATTCCTTTACCCTTTTTTTTGACCCACCTTGGCCGCAGCACTTCCACATTGGCTGGTAACCGCTCCCCAAAGGTGAAACCTCCGGTTTATGACCCAGGTACTTCCACACCGAGAAGTTGGTCTCCTTTTGTTTCGTGCCTGAGCACACATCTCACCCTCCCTTATTTGATCTCCGTCCAAGCAATCGTCAATATTTGAAAGACCTTCTTCAAGGTCGCCTCATTGAAACTCCAGGAAAGATTCCAAACAGTAACGTCAAAAGCGTGTCTCATCACACCTTGGCATCAACTGATCAGTCCGCTCCCACTTCACTCCACTCCACTTCCACTACGTGTCGCTCCCTTGCAAAGCAGACGCCAAGGCGGGGCAGCTGTAGACACGCCATTCCTGACGTCTCCTGAGAAAGTCTCATATTACTATACGACGCCCCGCGACGGCTTATGCATTTCGAATCACTTGAGTATTTCCTTTTCTTGAGTCTTCTTCCGCCCTTTTCGGCATCCGGAATCGTCTCGTCACGGCATTCGGACGGCATCAACACCAGTCAGACGCATCAAAAGGTTCCAGAACCAAGAAGGGTGTCTTCCGGGCACCCGCCGACGCCTGATCTAAGGACCCGGGTGGGTCTTAATGGGGGCGTCCAGGTCCCTGGACGCCCCCATATTTTTAATTTATTTTATTTATTTTCTCAGGGCTTGAACTAAATAAAAAATATATAAATTAATGGAGGCGTCCAGGACCCTGGACGCCTCCATAAAAACAAAAATAAAAATATATGCAAAATGCCAGTTGGCATACAAAAACAAAAAATAAATAAATATATATATATATTAATGGAGGCGTCCAGGACCCTGGACGCCTCCATAAAAATAAATAAAAAAATTAAAAATGTCAGCCCTGGTATAAAAGACAAAAGAAAAATAAAAAAAATAATATAATTTTGGAGGCGTCCAGACCCTTGGACGCCTCCATCAAAACCCTCACGGGCGCCGGCCAACGAATGACGGTTTGTCGTGTGTGAAAAAATCCAAAATATAGAGACGTCCGGTCAGCTGGACGCGCCCATTTCTGAATCACGAGGCGCCGCTCACAAAACCACGCGTTGTGCCAAACCGCGTGCGGCCGTTAGCAGTATTCGGTGGACCTGTTAGAGGCGTCCGGGACCCTGGACGCCCCCACAAAAGTATTCCAAAAAAATATATAAAAATAGAATAAAATATTATTTCGGCCCTGATGGAGGTGTCCAGGGTCCTGGACGCCTCCACCCTCCGGAGCCCTATAAATAGAGGACCACCCCCTCAGTTCTGGAGGAGCTTCTAAGTGATCCGATATGCTGCCGGAGCCCAGAGGCTACGGAGTCATTTTCTAACCTGTGGGTTCTTTTGTAGGTGGAGGTTCTGCCGGCTTCTCGGGTGCTCACGCTCGCGAGAGGAAGGTCGTCTTCATCCACCGCGCTTCCACGTCGTCCCCACGCTGCCGGAGCTCCGCCGGATTTCACCCTCGGCTCATCCAATAAGCCTTTTCTTCCCCTTTTTCTCCATAGTTCTTTACATTCATCATATTGCATCCTCTATCCCCCTTCACAAGGGCGCTTCTTCTCTTATACTTCTTGCATCCATCATCTCGTTTTCCTCCTACTCGAGTCCGAGAGAGGTTTAAAAGATAACACCAACCAGGTGTGTGTCTTGCCATCATTTCGTTATTTTTATCGCAATGATTTGAATACTACACCTCCATCTTTCTAATCCACTTGTCATTTATTTGTCGTTGTTTTGCAAGGGTACCCGAGGAAAGCCCTCTCCGTCGGCCGGCCGGAAGGAGAGGAAGAAGCAACCCGCCATCTCCCGCTCTTGAGGTAGGCGCGATCACTTTCTTATTTTGGGGTCTTTCGGCCCCTGGCGATCACATCTTATCATCGAGGCCGCGGCGAGTCACTTCCCCAATGGCCGTTTAAATTTCTGTTTCCTATATTCTCTTTATATTTTGTTATATTCTGCTTATATCATCGAGGCCGCGGCGAGTCACTTCCCCAATGGCCGTTTAAATTTCTATTCCTATAATCTCTTTATGTTTTGTTATATTCTGCTTATATCATCGAGGCCGCGGCGAGTCACTTCCCCAATGGCCGTTTAAATTTCCGTTCTTATATTCTCTTTATATTCTGTTATATTCTGCTCCTATCATCGAGGCCGCGGCGAGTCACTTCCCCAATGGCCGTTTAAATTCCCGCACTTTGTATTCTCTTCATATTCTGTCATCTTATTATCTGCTCATATTCTCGAGGCCGCGGCGAGTCACTTCCCCAATGGCCGTTTCAATTCTTGTTATTTAATTTTTGCACCATTCCCGTCCCCCCGAGGTCGCGGCGAGTCACTTCCCGCTATGGCCGTTTGAACCCCATATCTTGCTATATTATACTTGTCCCGCTCGCCCCGCCGGAGCAATCTCCCGTGGTGGCCCCTTCCCTCTTCTCTATCATCTCTGTGTTGCAGCAAAACAAGCAAACAAACAAAAAAGAAGGAGCCCGCGCGCTCTCCGCTTCCTCTTCCCCGCTCTTCCCCGAACCGCGTGACGTCGCTCACACCCGGCTTTCCGTAAAAGGAGAGTGCCCGATACCGCCGTGAGAGGCATGCAACCATAAGGAGGATACCCGAGATACATCAAACTCCCGTATTTTCTTTCCCCGCTGTATCCCTTCCTTCACCCCGATGATTCGGCATAAAAACTCGCGCAACAATGGCATATATTCCGGTATATGACCATTAGTTACACTTTTGCACTATAGGAACATAATCTTCAACTTGATAACCTATCCTTTGGATATTCCTTCCAATGGACTTGGAAATCTTGTTCCAAGGTCTCCGTAATTCTCCACGAGCCTGGGATTCCCACTAGGACGGTGAGTTGGTTGTACCATTAAAGCCCAAATTGTCTAGAAAGCACTACCGATGTTTTCTGAATTTCTGTCCTGTAACGGTTCAATACTCGACCGCTAAGGCCCATTAACGGTCCAGTATCTGACCGCCACGTTCTCTGAGTCTAATTGATTTCTTTTTGGATTCAGCCCACTCTAGCGGCCCAATATCAAACCGTCATATCAATATAGCGGATCAGTTATAGACCGCTAAGTTTCTTGAATGCTATTGACCCGAGGTTTGACCCAAGGGTTAATAATCCTATGATCCTAGATTGACTAATGATAGTCTAGGACTTGTAACATTATTCAAAGACATCTAAGATAAAGTATGAAAGATAAAGAATATACCGTTATGCTGTCGAATTTTCTCCAAGGCATAACTTAGTTATTAATGCATTTCTTGAACTCATAAATCTATATTTGGTGCATTCTTATTATTGACATTGAGTCTTTATTGAACTTATTACATGTGTGGCCAACTTTATTGTTATATACGTGGAAGTAGCTTGATTTATACTTGAAGATGCGGTTCGAGCACTGATTGTGTTCAAGGGCTCTATGCTAGTCCTCTAGGTTGATTTTTGAAAACATACTATTATAAACCATGGGGTATGATGCTACTGGCGTCGCATTGCGCTGGGAGTACTTTCTTTATAAATGAGTGAAATTATCCACGGCTCGTGAAGTGAAAATATCCATAGAAATTCACGAAGTACTTGTTACTAAGTCAAAAGTACATTCTTGCTTGACTTGCTAGTACATTCTCGTTACCTTCTTGTTCATGAAAGGCCATAATTACATTCTTACTTGATCATGCTTGCTCAATCATATCTTAACTTGATCATGTCTTGTTACTTTGGTTTATTCACGTGATTTATCACATTCCCCTAATTTTACTTTACTCTCTAGAGCCCAAAATGCTAATCACTTTAATGTTACCTTCATGTTGATCCGAAGATACCTACTGGGTAAGTGTGCTCATTACCTATTTTTAAATCTTTTCAAGAGATGCAAGTAGTTCAGGTTCGGATTCTAATTATTCAAGTGATGGGTCTGAGTGCGAATGAAAGTCACATAAGATTGAGAGAAGACTTAGGAAGTCAATAATGTCTAGATCGAGTTCATGTAATTTTCTCTTTATTGAGTCAAATAGATTTAAGGAAGTTGAATAGTTGATGTACTTGAATCATTCTTATTATTAATAAAAGTGAAGGTTTGAGTAAATTATTGAGCAATTACTTTGTGTGATTGCTATTGCGCTCTGGTTATTCTTACATGCAAGAGGCTTACCATGCCGGTTGTTCACGTTTCCCGAGAATATCTTCCGCTGTATTAAAAGCTCGGGACGTGACAGTTAAGTTGGTATTAGAGCCTAAGTCTAAGGACTTGGGGAGAAAAGTCATGTCATAGGATAAGTCCAAAGTTTTAAGACCCATACCTATGAACTAAGGAAGAAATTCCACACCTATGTGAGAATTGGGTAGAGCCCGGGATATGATAGCAAAATAGCTCTAGATTAATCCCTTTTCAAAATTCCATGAGAATTAACAATTTGTTGTTTCTCTCAGGTACCTTATCATTATAATGGCTCATCGCATAGACTGGGATGGTATGTCTTGACATGGAAGGCTACGATGCTATTTTCGGGGTGGATTGGCTTGTAGACCATGATGCCTACATAAATTGCCGGAATATGATAATATCCTTTCGCAAACCAGGCTTTCCAAGATTTTCCTTCCTTGGTATTAAGTATAGGAAACATCCTACCATCATTTCTTATCTTCACACTTGCAAACTTATTTCGTAATGATGTGAAGCTTTCCTTACTTCTGTGATTCTTACCGAGTCTAAGGAGATAATCTTAGCAGACATCGCAATTGTAAATGAGTTTCCTGATGTATTCCCATCAGATTTACCCAGTTTACCACCCGAAAGGGAAGTAAACTTCTCCATTGAACTCATTCCCGGAGCAGCACCTATTTCTATAGCTCCCTACAGGATGTCCCCCACAGAACTTAAGGAACTGAAAAAGTAACTTCATGAGTTATTAGACAAAGGTTTCATTCGACCTAGCACATCCCCTTGGGGTGCGCCAGTTCTTTTTATCAAGAAGAAGGATGGATCGCTCAGGCTCTATATTGACTACCGGCGACTGAATCAACTCACAATTAAGAACAAATATCCATTGCCGCGTATTGATGATCTCTTTGATCAGCTCTCGGGAGCAGAATACTTCTCCAAGATAGACCTCAGGCCAGGATATCACCAGCTCAGGATTAAGGATGGAGACATATTCAAAACTACTTTTCGAAGCCGTTATGGTCATTATGAATTTATTGTAATGTCGTTCGAGTTAACCAATGTCCCAGCAGCATTTATGCGACTTATGAACAAAGTTTTCCAGCCTTATCTAGATCAGTTTGTGGTCGTCTTTATTGATGACATTCTTATTTACTCCAAGATAAAGGAGGAACATGAAGAACATTTGAAAATAGCCTTGCAGACTTTAAGAGAACATAAACTTTATGCCAAACTTAGTAAATGTGAGTTCTGGCTCAAGGAAGTTTCATTCCTTGGTCACATTATTTCAAAGGAAGGTATTGTTGTTGATCCTTCTAAAGTGGAAGCAGTCAAGAACTGGAGCCGGCCAACGACCGTGTCAGAAGTAAGAAGCTTTCTAGGTCTGGATGGGTATTACATGAGGTTTATTAAGGATTTTTCTAAGATTGTTGTTCCTTTAACAAGACTTACAAGAAAAGAAAACCCTTTTGTATGGTCGAAGGAATGTGAAAAGAGTTTCTTAACTCTTAAGGATCATCTCACTACAGCCCCTATATTATCATTGCCCATTGAGGGTGGTGGATTTGAAGTCTATACGGATGCATCTGGCATTGGCCTAGGGTGCGTTCTTATGCAAAACGGGAAAGTAATTTGCTATTCTTCAAGACAGTTGAAGCGTCACGAAGAGAATTATCCCGTACATGATTTAGAATTGGCGGTTGTTATATTTACCTTAAAAATTTGGCGTCACTACCTTTACGGAGAAAGATTCACGGTCTACTCAGACCACAAGAGCTTGAAATATTTGTTCTCCCAAAAGGAACTGAATATGAGGAAAAGAAGATGGTTGGAATACTTAAAGGACTTTGATTTTACTATCCAATATCATCCTGGCAAGGCTAATGCTGTGGCAGATGCACTCAGTAGAAAACCAATGGGAAAGCTATCAACTCTCGTGATTAGTATGACTAATCTCATCTCGCAATTTGCTTAGTTGAAACTAGATATTGACATAAAGAAGGAAGATTATTTTATAGCCAATATTCAAACTCAACCTACATTAATAGAAGATCTGGTCAAGTTACAAGACAATGATCCAATATTACTGGAGATTAAAGCTAATATTACGCAAAGGCTGGATTTCTGTATTGCCAATGATGGAAGGTTACTATTCAAGGGCCGGATTTGTATCCGGATCATGTTGATACTAAGAAACTGATCCTGGAAGAAGCTCATAATTCCAAGTACACCATTCATCCTGGTGGTACTAAAATGTATCAAGATCTTAAAAGGAATTTTTGGTGGCCTAACATGAAAAGAGAAATAGTAGATTTCGTGTCTCGATGTCTCACTTGTCAACAAGTAAAGGTAGAATATTTAAGACCCGCAGGTAAATTACACCCCTTGAATATTCCCGAATGGAAATGGGAAGGTATAGGGATGGATTTCATTATGGGTTTACCTAAAACAAGAGGTGGACACGATGGTATATGGGTAATCATAGACTGATTGACTAAGTCTGCACATTTTCTGCCAATAAAAAGTTGATAGTCTGTGGATATTCTAGCAGCATTGTACATAAGGGAAATCATCAAATTACATGTTGTCCATGTCACTATTATAACAGATAGAGATCATTGATTCACATCACAGTTCTGGAAGGGTCTACAACATTCTTTAGGGACCCGATAAACTTTAGCACGGTATTCCATCCACAAACTGATGGTCAAACTGAAAGGACAAATCAAGTGGTGGAAGATATGCTCAGGGCTTGTGCTATTGACTTTGGAGGAAGTTGGCATGATCACTTGCCTCTGGTAGAATTTGCATACAATAATAGTTACCAAGCCAGTATATAGATGGCACCATTTGAAGCTTTGTATGGAAGAAGCTGTCGATCACCGATATGTTGGAATGAAGAAGGGGAGAGACAATTTCTAGGCCCCGATATTATCAGGTATACTACTGAAAAGATAAAGCTTATTCGAGAAAGACTCCAGACGGCACAAGACCGGCAGAAATCTTATGCTCATAATCGAAGACGCGACTTGGAATTTCAAGTTGGAGATCATGTGTATCTTAAAGTTTCTCCAGGTCGTGGTATTCGAAGTGTTGGCATTAAAGACAAGCTTACCCCAAGATTCATTGGCCCATTTGAAATTCTAGAAAGGGTCGGTGAAGTGGCTTATCGACTGGCTTTGCCACCACAACTAGCAGGAGTTCATGACGTATTCCATGTCTCAATGTTGAAGAAATATGTTTATGATCCTTTCCATGTCATCACCTAGGATAATCTGGAGATTAAGAAGGACTTGACATATGAGCAAAAGCCAATCAGGATTCTTCAACGAGAGGTACGTCAACTTCGGAACAAGACTATTCCTGTGGTCAAGATCCAGTAGACAAAGTCAGGAGAAACATGGGAGACGGAGGAAGCTATGTGCAAGAAATATCCGGAGTTATTTAATTGTAAGTACACTCTCCATAAAATCCGAATATTAAATTTGGGGACCAAATTCTCTTAAGTGGGGGAGGGTGTAATGACCCGGAGATTTTATAAAATATTTCTGAATTATTAAATATTCTCTGAGAATTTTTTTAAGATCAAAATGGATTAATAAATGAATATTGGGTTAAATAAGTCATCATTAAGGCCCAAGTATGATGAACAATTAACCTAGTCTATTTGAATAAAGCCCAAAAGTTTAATGGACCAAGCCCATGAAGTTTGGCCCATATTCTAGAAGATTAACTAGCTTATTCACGGAATATAAGGATAAGTACCCTTTAAAAAGATAATTTAGTGGATAATAGAATAAAAGAGTTTGAATCAATTCAAATTCGGCACGCAATGACCGTGGCGGTCTATTGTAAAACCGCTAAAAGACTTGTGACGGACTAGTCCTAGACAGCCACATTCTGTCAGTTCCGTGAGTAGAAGAAAGAGCAAAAAGATTAGATTTTTAAGGTTCTATCACCTAAGGATCGAGATGGGAAGGCTAGTAAACATCTTAAGGACTCTCAGAAGTCAATCTAAGGTTTAATAAGGACTCTAGGATCGTTCTAATCCTCAAACCCTAGCCAAACCCTATAAATAGGACCTAGTTTTGACCTGCGCGACTCTTACATTTGGCTCGCGTAGAATCAAGGTAAGGAGATATTATTTTGGGCAAGCTCTTTAGAAGTTTTTATTCCCAATACATAAGACTAACATCTATTAAAATTTCGTGCTAGGAGATCAAGAACACAAGGAGATAGAAGCCTGCAAAGTTGTTGATTCCACATTAGCGACCTAGGAAACTGAGCGAAAGTCTGGTAAAGATAAAGGGATTAGAGAACCAAATCGAGGTAATTAGCATTAGTACCTTTAGAACTTTTTGTTCCCCTTAGTATCTACTTCTTACCCTCCAAGTTTCACATCATTAGGTCAAGTGGATCAAGAGATATTAGGACGTGAAGTTACTGATTTACAACAGGAAGTTCAATCTTAAGGGTCAACTTTCAACATCAAATTCAAAGCCTAAAAGCATTAGCAGAGGTAGGTCATCTCATGAACGGCTAAATTATCATGTTAGGAATAAAAACCCTCTTATTGCACTTGATTTCATGTATTGTGTACGGAGAATTTCATATTTTAATAGGATCTATACATCCATGCATCTTTCTTAGCCCTAATGAACTAAGATAATTCTCTTTGTCATAATACATGAATCCCATGCATATTGTTAGCTTAACCTTCATTCTATCATGATAGCAAAGTTTATACATGTTGATTTCCAGACATGATGTGTTTTAGGCATAGTTCTTCTTATTTTAGTTTTACGGTCACACGTTCTCTAGCAGCCTAGTCTTTGACCGCAAACCTTGTGTAGCGGCCCTACGATAAACTGCTAGACACTCTGTAAACTTAATTTTTATGAAATCTCTGACGGACCATAGATAGACCGTTAAAGTCCCTCTGGCGGCCTTACGATAAACCGCCAACTTACTATAACGGTTCTAATATAGACCGCCAGTGTTCTGTTTTCTATCAGCCCGAGATAGAATCAAGAACAGTCCATTTAACTTATAAGTAAGCCTAGTTAACTATGTTCTAACCTATTTTAATGGTATTTCATTACTCTGAGTTTTAAATTACTGATTCATGACAGTGATCGCATGTTCTTTATCATACTTGGGATTATTTTAAAGCTTATGCTAATTTCATGCCAAAACTTATACTTTGTAATAAATACATCTTTCAAGGGTGATAATAAATGTGGTTCACTGATTGGTTCATCACTATTACAGGTTTTCTTCTTATCTCAGAGTCATTTCTATAAGTACATGGCATATATTCCGGTATATGACCATTAGTTACACTTTTGCACTATAGGAACATAATCTTGAACTTGATAACCTCTCCTTTGGATATTCCTTCCAATAGACTAGGAAATCTTGTTTCAAGGCCTCCGTAATTCTCCGCGAGCCTGGGATTCTTACTAGGACGCCGAGTTGGTTGTACCATTAAAGCCCAAATTGTCTAGAAAGCACTACCGATGTTTTCTGAATTTTTATCCTGTAACGGTTCAATACTCGACCGCTAAGGCCCATTAATGGTCCAGTATCTGACCGCCACGTTCTCTGAGTCCAATTGATTTCTTTCTAGATTCAGCCCACTCTAGCGGCCCAATATCAAACCGCCATATCAATATAGCGGATCAGTTATAGACCGCTAAGTTTCTTGAATGCTATTGACCTAAGGTTTGACCCAATGGTAAATAATCATATGATCCTAGATTGACTAATGATAGTCTAGGACTTGTAACCTTATTCAAAGACATCTAAGATAAAGTATGAAAGATAAAGAATGTACCGTTATACTGTCGAATTTTCTCCAAGACATAACTTAGTTATTAATGCATTTCTTGAACTCATAAATCTATATTTGGTGCATTCTTATTATTGACATTGAGTCTTTATTGAACTTATTACATGCGTGGCCAACTTTATTACTATATACGTGGAAGTAGCTTGATTTATATTTGAAGATGTGGTTCAAGCACTGATTGTGTTCAAGGGCTCTATACTAGTCCCCTCTACTGATTGTCGAAAACATACTATTATAAACCATGGGATATGATGCTACTAGCGACGCATTGCGTTGGGAGTACTTTCTTTATAAATGAGTAAAATTATCCACGGCTCGTGAAGTGAAAATATCAACAGAAATTCACGAAGTACTTGTTACTAAGTGAAAAGTACATTCTTGCTTGACTTGCTAGTACATTCTCGTTACCTTCTTGTTCATGAAAGGCCATAATTACATTCTTACTTGATCATGCTTACTCAATCATATCTTAACTTGATCATGTCTTGTTACTTTGGTTTATTCACGTGATTTATCGCATTCCCCTAATTTTACTTTACTCTCTAGAGCCCAAAATGCTAATCACTTTAATGTTGCCTTCATGTTGATGCTGTAGAAACCCGATAATTAAAAATGAGAAATAAAATTTTTAATTTCACTATGTAATTAAAATTTTCATGAAATAATTAAATTATATTTTTACTATATGAAATAAACTAGTTTATTGAATTTACTTGAATTAACTAGAAGTAAATAGAGATTAAATACTTTAAACCTTAGATAAATCATAGAAAGCCCAATAAAAATGGACTAGGATCACAATTGGCCCATTGGATAATCCATAATGGGCTGGATTAATAGATTAAAGGATTTATTAAAGGTTAAGTTGACCTAACTTCGTAACATGTGTTTAATATGGGATTAAAATAACCCCATTTCTAGAAGTTTGGCATAAAAATTGACCCTTACCTAACAGTCCACCTTGGACCAGCCGTTTTTACATTGGTTTCACACCAAATGGAGGCTAGGTTAAGAAGAAAAATTAGAATTTTCTTCTAATTCGGAGTTGGAAAGTTTGGCATTGTTAGGCAAGGAATCTTGACAAATTTGGCTAAGTTTTGGCTATAAATTGAACTACATTCGACCCTCAAATCATCCCTGGAGGTTTAGGTTACGCTGCTGCGAAGATTGGTGGAGATTTGAAGGAAGATTTAGAAGATCAAAGAGTTTCTTATTATTTGGGGATATTTCTTTAGATCCATCTAACGGTAGGTGTCTCTCAGACTAAACTCTAATTAAATCATGCCATCTTGTTCATTTTTCTGTCCTCTTTCCATTGATAGCTCATTTATTAAATTCCGTTATGAAATGAGCAAGTTATGGTCATTTTATTAGAGGGGTATTCTTATTTTTTCATCAGGTCCAGAACGTGCTATACCTCAGTAGCACGTTCTGAACGCGCTGCCCCGACATAGCGCATTCATACAGAGTGTTTTCCCGCCCCCAAAGGTCAAACAGAAAATTTAAAAAAATATTTTTTTTCAGAACGCGCTACCCTAGGGTAGCGCGATCTTCATAATCGCACTAGCATAAGCTAGCGCGTTCCCAGAATACCTGGGGTTAAAATATAAAACATGATCAGATCGCGCTAGCACTGGCTAGCGTGTTCTTCATATCGTGCTAGTCCAGGCTAGTGCGTTAATAAAAAAAACCCGGTCAGGTCGTGGGGGTCAAGGGGGCAGCGCCCCTTGCGGGGGTTTCCGGGGGCGGAGCCCTCGGAACAAAATTTTGATTATAGGAGCGATATAATCAATAGAAATCTTCAAGACTGTCAAGGTTGATGCCACAGATGAGAACGGGCTGCTAAAGGACTCAAGCGACGGAGCTAAAGGGGTTAACAGACTTACCCGGTATAACCCGGGGTCAGCCCAGCTGGCGGTCGACCGCCCTAGCCAGCAGCTCCCTGTCTGCACGATTCTCAGTGGTGGTCGATCGCCAGCCCAGTAGCTGTCGACCGAAAATTCCAGGGACTATCCGTCTGTAGGTTTCTCAGTAGCGGTCGACCGCCAGCTTCTGCAGGTCGACCGCCAGCCCCGAGCCATCAATGTTGACTTTGTTTTCTACTTCGAGAAGAGCCCCTTTCCTTGTATTTGTTTAACCCAAAGTCACCCAATCCCCCATGGATTGTGGATCTAGTCTGGGGGATGTCCAAGGACCATTCAAAGGTTATAAAACACACACAAGAAGGGTTGGAAACCCAAAGGCTAAGAAGGGAGATCAAAGGAGGCTACAAGGGTGTGTTCAAGGGAGAGGAGTTCGAGTACTGTAGCTGTGAACAGTACTCCGGGAAGAAGTTCTTCATCAAATCCTCAAGTGATTCAAGCTACATCAAGAGGAGATCAATCCCAAGCCAAGTGAAGATAAAGCTGCAACCATCATCCTCTTCATCATCTCAAGGTGGTGCGGACACCAGAGCACACGAGCAGCACGAGTCGGCGAGCCACCGGTACCGTACGCGGAGCACCACCCGAGCCACTTCGGCGTCCATCTGGCTCGGAGACAGTCTGGAGACTCCCCCTTGAGTCTCGGCCATTATCACATTTATTTGGACTTTATTTGTGTGTCATGTGTGTTTATTTAGTTTTATTCGGTTTGTAATTTAGATTGTAATAAGGGTTTATATGTAAAATGGGACCACCCGGGTCCCACGGGCCCCCCACCCCTCCTCCCATTGATCCACCTCATCCCTAGGGCCCATGTGGGGTCAGTCAACATTTCAATTGTGGGCTTCTAGAAGAGTGGGTCAAGTGGGGGACAAGTGGATTTCAAAGTCAAGGTTGGCCACCAACCTTAACCCTTAGTCAAGGGGGCGCCCCCCTCTCACCATCACCCTTTTATTTTTTTTCTAAAATGTGTGTAGAACTAATTAGTTCTACTCCTTTTTTTATTCTCCCAAACCCTAGATCTAGGGGTAGTTTGAGTCTTTTGGCAATTCATATAAATGCCTTGTATTTCCCATTTATGAAGAGTTAATGCATAAGAAATCTGGAATTTCCTTGGAGCAAGGCTAGTGCGCCCCTCTCTCTCTCTCTCCTCTCTCCCCCTTCAGCAGTTGGGAAGGTTGCCTTCTGAGGTGGGAAGCCTCACGTATCAGTTCCGGTGATCGCCGCCGCCGCCATCGTGCCGCCATCGCACCACCACGGTTGCCGTCGGTGTTCTGTCCATCAAGGATAGAAGTTCCATCCACGAATTTCTGCTCTCCACCCTGAGGTCTTCTTGAGTTGGGATTTTTAGGGTGTGTTCCAGAGGTGTCTCCCACGTTCCAAAAAAATTGGTTGCTCTTTTAGCTTCAGTTTCATATTTTTACATTTTTGTCTATGCTTTTGTTCCAGATCTGCCAGGTTTCTGTCTACAGTGACAACAACCCTGATCTTCCCACCTTCGACCCATCTTTTGATTTTTCCTGGAGCTCCCAATTTTAATGGGGGTTCTGTCCACCATCCCCTCCACCCACGAATTTTCGTGGAATTTCTAAAGACCATCTCATATTTTATAAAAATCCTCTTCAGATCCCCCCACATTTCTGCCTGCCAGTATCCAGATCCGACCCCCAGTCAGTGTAAAATCCATAACAAATCGAGACCTCCACCAATCCCTTCACAGGAATTATTGTCGTTTTCCTCTCTTTTCCCTCCATAACTTTCATAAAGAGCTCGAAGTCTGATTCGGAGGTTTGCTCTACGGTCAAAGGCAGTTCTCAGGAAACTGCTCTGCTGTTCTAAGAGTTCGGGTACTGTGCAACAGCAACTTCAAAAATAGTTTAAGGCCAGATCCGTGCAGATCCAGTTCATCTCTCTGGTCCTACATTGAAGGATTTCGAGAGAGATGAGAATTCGCGAGTCCGATGTGGAGAAGACTGCATTCAAACGGTACTTCCTGAGCTCCGATCCGACATCAGGATTGATCGCAGCAATCGATCTCGCCGGAGCGCGTGCTGCGAAACAGAAGCAAAAGTCCGTGGGCAGCAACTCCAAAGCTTGAAGATCAGAGCCGATCGGCCTCCGAACGGTGTTTCCGGCCGACCGCCGTCCTGGGAGGAGCGCCACAAGGGGTCCCCACCACAGCGGGACCCACCCCATCAGACCCAGAAGACAGAGCGGCTCATGGGCCCCACAGACCCGTAGATCGCGCCGTCCGGACAGCACCAAAACGTGGGTTCGGCACCGTCGGGACGACATCAAGATGTTGCCCGTCAACCCGATTGTCGTGACTCCCGGGCCCCACATGTGACCTGTTACCTCCCTGCGTGGAGTGGGTCAAACTTTTGTACTGCTGTAAAAGTTTGTTAACCGGGAGTCCGAGATTGGCCGGGGTTGTCTTCCCCACGTCGGGAGCATGGAGGTAAAGATCGTAACTTCTTGGCGTTATTTTGCTTAGCTAGTATATGGTCATATGCCGCTGTGAGAGCGTAGGATTCTAGCTCGTGAGTCCATGTCACCGCTGTGAGTGTGAGAGTGACCCGTCCCGTGACTCGATCCGAGTCCGGAAGTGAGTCGACTACCCTTAACTCTGCCGGTTCTTCAACCACGCACGATCCGCGTTTCCCTCGCTTGGGACGAAGAGTGAGCTTGCATTTCTGTTAGCTACGTATAGCCCATAGGAACTCATAGTGTCGGGCCGAAGTCTCCCCAATTTGTGTGTTGCTGGTCGCATCTCCATCTAGAGTCCGAGGTCCGCATCATATAGAGTCGGTCTCTCGTGTCCGTCCCGCATCAATTTGGTATCAGAGCGAGTCGAGTCTAGGGTAGTCATTGCATAAGTCTTGCATGCATCATGGTCTAAGTCGAGTCTAGGACCATCATTATTTTTAAAACAAAAAAAAGAGTGTTTTAAAATTACATTTCATCCCGATAATTTGGTATATTAAAAGGTGTTGTCCGAACGTTAGGCTACGCCTATCGGGAAGGCCGCACACTTGCAGAAGTGATCTTTGGATCGATTAACTCCGCCAAGTACCGTCTATTGGTGTCTAGGTGTAGTCGAGTCTCATTCCAACCTTGCATTGTCTAGTGTTTGTCTCCACGTGTCGGCATGTCCAACATGTAGTTCTCCCATTTTCCCATGGATTCCCAATCACCCGGGCAATATGGCCGTTGGTCTACCCATGGGCTTGGCAACCATCCTCTCCCCTTCCGTAGGCCCGAAGCCTCGAATTTTTATGGCTCTAATGACCCGGGCGACTACCTCAAGTGGGAGGCCGCCATGGGTAACTATTTTGAATGTTACACCATGTCCGATGCCATGCAAGTCAGTTTTGCCCAAGAGAGGCTTGTCCACAAAGCCGTCTGGAAATGGGAGAGCATTGAGCGCATGAGAGAGGTTAGGAGGCAAAGGCCCATCGAGTCGTGGCATGAGATGAAGGGTGAACTTAGGAAGGTCTACCTACCCGGCCCGGTCACCTCCAATCGACCCCACCCAATCACCTCCACCCAAGTGGGCCATAATCGGAGGCAACGCGCCGCGCATGTAGAAGAGCCTAGGTCCACGACTAAGCCGAGTTCATATGGGAGAGTCCATCACATCGCTCCTACTCCAAACCCCACCATTGCCGAACTCTTCCAAATCATTTTGGATAGAGTGGATAGGAGGTGTGCTGATATCGAGTCCCTGGTTTCCCCTTGCCTACCCCCTAGATAGAATGGAACCAAGCACGAGCCTAAGGAGGTAGCAACCGGTAGCCCCAACCCGATGCCATCTAAGGTGCCATCCCAAGGCCCTCTCCCCATCATGATGGATCCTCTTCCCCCACCCACGAGAGCCCTATTGCCTAGACCCCCTGTCCGTCAGGAGGATAAGGGTCAGGACCTATTTATCAGGGAGCATAGTGGGTCACGACAGTAGTGTTATCGCTGCCAGGGGTTCGGCCACTTTGCCGGACAGTGTCCCACTCGGACATCTCTAGCCCTAGGGGACAAAAGGGTTGGAGAAGCCTCACTCTCCAATCTTTATTCGGAGCCATCTCAGCCAGAGCTACCCGTGTTTCTAACGGGAAAGCTACTCATAGCCGAGCCACTCATTAGCTGGCTTAGGACAGGTTTGGTCCCTGCCCCATCTTACTACCCATCCATGGACCCCGCACTACAAGTAGTGCCCGTCAACTCCTACCACACAACGTTTTGGTCTAGTCACCACATAGATACCTTGGAAGACCTTCTCTAGGGATTAGACTGCCAATGGAAGTTGACGCATATGTTGGCCCCAGGCTTCGACCGACCCACAGATCGTAGCTTCACCCATTTCGCTTTGGGGTCCATTACCTCCGTGTACACCGTGGGCCATATCACCACGGAGGTTCTTTTATTCCTTCCCCTACCACCCGAGCCTCACTTTAGTCCATTTGTCCCAAGGGAGGAATCCTATATCCTTTACACCGTCCCATCTCCCTTCATGGAGGAAGGAGATCAACAACACCTTCTAGACTTCCACACATGGGACCTTGAGATGAGAAAATGCATATCGAGGGGTCACACATTCTTTGATCCCTTCGATCCCTTTCTTAGTGGGCCCCTTGGTCCACAATCTCCATTCCACCTCTTTAGAGGAGGCCACCATTACACCCCTTTCCCATGGGCTGGGCCATCGACACCCACCGAGTCCGTTCACGGGCGAGAGACACCCAACCCTCCTGTCCCACCCAAACCTCCCAAATCCAAAGGACCGTCTTATGATTGTACCGACCCTCGGTCACACCTAGAGTATGCATGGCACACATTCGGATGTCCTGGACCACCTTGCATATGATTGGGTCGGACTAACTGTTGGGTTGTTTAGGGTCGTGTGTGCATCCGTGTGTTTTTCTTTTTGCTAAGCATGTTAGGAGTCTACATGACGACATCCGTCGTCATATTGAGGCCAGCAATGCACGGTCTAAGGAGTTAGCCGATGCCCATCGACACCACCGAGAGTTCCAAGAGGGTGAATATGTCATGATCAGGGTAAGACCTGAACGGTTTCCCTCTGGAACCGTCAAGAAACTGCAAGCTCGCGGAGCCGGTCCATTTAGAGTGTTGAAACGCATTGGATCCAATGCGTATGTTGTGGACCTGCCCGAGGAATATGGTATAAGCTCTACTTTTAATGTATCGGATCTAGTTGCATATAGGGTCCCAGCGGTGATCCCTAGTGAGCCTTTCGAGCCATCCCCTCCCATTGAGAGTGATCCCACACCTGAGTGTCCACCTCCAGCCCCTTTTCCACGGCAGCAAGAGCATATAGATCATATACTAGATGAGCAGGTGACAGTTACCAGGAGTGGATCCTACCCGCGCTACCTAGTGCGATGGAGAGGGCGGCCCGCCACCGAGGATACGTGGATCACCCATGGAGAGTTGCAGCAGATTGATCCGGACCTACTGGAGCGGTACCACAGTGATGCAGACCCTTACTCGATAGGGTCGAGTTTCTCCCACCCGGGGAGAATTGGTGCGGACACCAGAGCACACGAGCGGCACGAGTCGGCGAGCCACCGGTACCGTACGCGGAGCACCACCTGAGCCACTTCGGCGTCCATCTAGCTCGGAGACAGTCTGGAGACTCCCCCTTGAGTCTCGGCCTTTATCACATTTATTTGGACTTTATTTGTGTGTCATGTGTGTTTATTTAGTTTTATTCGGTTTGTAATTTATATTGTAATAAGGGTTTATATGTAAAATGGGACCACCTGGGTCTCACGGGCCCCCCACCCCTCCTCCCATTGATCCACCTCATCCCTAGGGCCCATGTGGGGTCAGTCAACATTTCAATTGTGGACTTCTAGAAGAGTGGGTCAAGTGGGGGACAAGTGGATTTCAAAGTCAAGGTTGGCCACCAACCTTAACCCTTAGTCAAGGGGGCGCCCCCCTCTCACCATCACCCTTTTATTTTTTTTCTAAAATGTGTGTAGAACTAATTAGTTCTACTCCTTTTTTTATTCCCCCAAACCCTAGATCTAGGGGTAGTTTGAGTCTTTTGGCAATTCATATAAATGCCTTGTATTTCCCATTTATGAAGAATTAATACATAAGAAATCTGGAATTTTCTTGGAGCAAGGCTGGTGCGCCCCTCTCTCTCTCTCCTCTCTCCCCCTTCAGAAGCTGGGAAGGTTGCCTTCTGAGGTGGGAAGCCTCACGTATCAGTTCCGGTGATCGCCGCCGCCGCCATCGTGCCGCCATCGCACCACCACGGTTGCCGCCGGTGTTCTGTCCATCCAGGATAGAGGTTCCATCCACGAATTTCTGCTCTCCACCCCAAGGTCTTCTTGAGCTTGGATTTTTAGGGTGTGTTCCAGAGGTGTCTCCCACATTCCAAAAAAATTGGTTGGTCTTTTAACTTCCGTTTCATATTTTTACATTTTCGTCCATCCTTTTGTTCCAGATCTGCCAGGTTTCTATCTACAGTGATAGCAACCCTGATATTCCCACCTTCGACCCATCTTTTGATTTTTCCTGGAGCTCCCAATTTTACTGGGGGTTCTGTCCACCATCCTCTCCACCCACGAATTTTCGTGGAATTTCTAAATACCATCTCATATTTTATAAAAATTCTCTTCAGATCCCCCCACAGTTCTGCCTGCCAGTATCTAGATCCGACCCCCAGTCAGTGTAAAATCCATAACAAATCGAGACCTCCACCAATCCCTTCACAGGAATTATTGCCGTTTTCCAATCTTTCCCCTCCATAACTTTCATGAAAAGCTCAAAGTCTGATTCGGAGGTTTGCTCTACGGTCAAAGGTAGTTCTCAGGAAACTACTCTGCTGTTCTGAGAGTTCAGATACTGTGCAACAGCAACTTCAAAAATAGTTTAAGGCCAGATCCGTGCAGATCCAGTTCATCTCTCCAGTCCTAGATTGAAGGACTTCGAGAGAGCTTTCCAACGGTACCTTCTGAGCTCCGATCCGACATCAGGATTGATCGCAGCAGTCGATCTCGCCGGAGCACGCGCTGCGAAACAGAAGTAAAAGTTCGTGGGCAACAACTCCAAAGCTTGAAGATCGGAGCCGATCGGCCTCCGAACGGTGTTTCCGGCCGACCGCCGTCCAGGGAGGCGCGCCACCAGGGGTCCCCACCACAGCGGGACCCACCCCATCAGACTTAGAAGACAGAGCGGCTCATGGGCCCCACAGACCCGTAGATCGCGCCGTCCGGACAGCACCAAAATGCGGGTTTGGCACCGCCAGGACAACATCAAGATGCTGCCCGTCAACCCGATTGTCATGACTCCCGGGCCCCACATGTGACCTGTTACCTCCCTGCGTGGAGTGGGTCAAACTTTTGTACTGCTGTAAAATTTTGTTAACCGGGAGTCCGAGATTGGCCGGGGTTGTCTTCCCCACGCCGGGAGCGTGGAGGTAAAGATCGTAACTTCTTGGCATTATTTTGCTTAGCTAGTATATGGTCATATGCCGCTGCGAGAGCATAGGATTCTAGCCCGTGAGTCTATGTCACCGCTGTGAGTGTGAGAGTGACCCGTCCCGTGACTCGATCCGAGTCCGGAAGTGAGTCGACTACCCTTAACTCTACCGGTTCTTCAACCGCGCACGATCCGCGTTTCCCTCGCTTGGGACGATGAGTGAGCTTGCGTTTCTGTTAGCGACGTATAGCCCATATGAACTCATAGTGTCGGGCCGAAGTCTCCCCAATTTGTGTGTTGCTGGTCGCATCTCCATCTAGAGTCCGAGGTCCGCATCATATAGAGTCGGTCTCTCGTGTCCGTCCCGCATCAGAAGGTGATCCAAAGAAGCCCATTCTCAAGGGAGATCAAATCTGCATCCTTCATCTTCTTCATCAACTTAAGGTGATCCAAGCAAGATCTTTTCACAAGGAAGAAGATACCATTGAAGCATTCGATTCATGCTCCACCAATCTCAGATAAGATTTTTTCTCTTTGAGCATATTCTATATCTTCTTTGAGTGTTTTCATATTTGTTCTCTTTCCATTTCATTGGAACATTTGAAACTGAAGATCGTCCCTACCAGAGGTTAGTAGGAAGGCAATAGAAAGTTATCCGATCTGCGGTGTTGACGTCCCTACCTGTGGTTAGTAGGAAGGCAATCGGAGGTCTTTCCGATCTGCGGTTCAGTGCGTGGCACTAGTGGAGCCTCACCGGATTTGGTGAGGGGTGGACGTAGGACTGGGGATTCAGTCCGAACCACCTCACAATCTCGTGTGTTGTGGTTTGATTGTGCGATTATTTTGTGTTAGATGCATGCTTAGGTTCAATCTCTATACTGCATAATCATCTTGCTAAGCAAATCGTTGTGTTTTTCGTTTAGCTAGTTATATTCCGCTGCTATTATCATTATCTAGCTTTAAAGAGGGTTGCATTGCAAAAAGAGAAGCAGATCTATTCACCCCTCCCCTCTAGATCCGCTATCCACTACTCAACATGCATCAAATCCGTGAATGCTGCGGGGGCATTGGTGAGCCCAAACGGCATCACCAAAAACTCATAATGCCTGGAGAGGGGGATTTTCGCAGCCCACCACAAAGGCAGCCCAACAAGACCCACAAGGTCCAACCCGGCGATCCCACCCGAGTGATAGCCCACAGGGCCCACTTAGGGAGAAAAGCCCAATAAATAAGACTCGAGGAACTAACTCTCCCCGGCGGCCTTCTAGGCTCGGAGGGCCCGAGACAACGGTCAGGTCCCAAGGAAGGTCCGGCCTAAAGCCCTCTCCCCGTCTGAGAGAGATAGGCTCCAGCCGACCTATCCGACCCCACCCTCGCCGGGCCATGCCTATCGCTCGGACATGAGCTAGCATCCCCGAGGCTCGGTAAGGCCGGTTGATTATCTGCAGGTGTAGCCGTTCAGAGTCCTCCGCCAGCGGGAGAGTCAGGGGAGCCGCCGGACTCCAAGGGGATAACGTTCCCACGATCAGGCCATGAAAGCCCCCGTTAAAGACGTAACTCCCGCCGGGAACCCCTCAGCTTACAGGACTCCTGAAGGCGGCGCACTATTTAAGCAAGGGATACCCTCCGTAAGATGGTAAGATGAACTAAGCATTCACACACCCTAAGCTCCTGAGCACGATTCGCTTCACCCATTGGTGGAGAGGATTCTCGCGCATCAGCTCTCTCCTCCCCCCATTATTGCTTCCACCATAGCTCTGCTGACTTAGCCATCGGAGGGTTTTGCCCCAGGGAGATCCCCTGGGCCCTCTGATATGTTTCCCTATATTGCAGATTCATCTTCTGGTGATCCATAGCCCGCTCAGCATCCTGCGCGAGATCTCGCCTCTTCATCTGGCGCCATCTGTGGGAAACGCACGAAAAGTCGAGATGGTGAGAAGAAGCTCAGAGAGGAGATCCGCCGGTGGGGCAGGTAAGGCTGTGGCGGCGGCGGGAGGCGCCCCCTCTAGGGTCTCGCAGAGCCCCCCCTCCAACGCCAGCATCCCCACCAACAGGCCACCACCCCCCCCCCCCGACGGAGACAGGGGCACCCCTCGACGGTGGCGCCAATGCCTTCCAGGCCCTCAACGAAAAGATGGACGTCCTCGTGGAGCTCATGAGGGCCCAGGCGGCCAGGGACGCAAGGTCCCGCGCCCCGTCAGGAAGTCCCCCTCGAAGGAGTGCGACGCAGCACACCGCCGGAGGCCGCTTCACCCTCCGCGGCCGACAGCTCCTCCGCAACGACGTCAAAGGACCCTTGCATGCTTCGCCTGCGGAGCAAGAGGCTTCCTCCACGCCGATGAGAGGGAAGCAGGGGGCGAGGCCGCCGCGCCCGGGCACTAGTGCCCCGGGAGATCGCCAAGACGCCCCCCCAGCCCCACGGGGCGACTACAGCCAGAGCTGTCCCTCCGGCTGTGAGATTTCGAGAGACGGTTCGCAGAGCAAGAGCGCGCCCTCCGCGCCCTGCAGAAGACCTCTCTCCCGGAGGATGAGGAGAAATCCCTTTTCTCCGAGTACATCTTGAAGGCAGAAGTCTCTCCCAGAGCCTCCATTCCAACCTTCAAGCTCTACGACGGCCAGGGCGACCCAACCGACCACTACGATAGCTTCGACGCCCTGGTGACCCTTCATGGAACGCCGGATTCCATCAAATGCCGAGCCTTCGCGGCCACCCTGGTCCAAGGTGCTCAGGCATGGTTCCGAGCCCTCGCCCCTGGGTCCATTCGAGACTTCAGGCAATTCGGGTGAATTTTCAAGGAGAGTTTCGCCGGTAGCGCCCCCCCAAGGTCAGTAGCGTGGCTCCTGGCTCTCAAACAGGCGCAAGGGGAGAGGCTCCGGACTTACGTCCACCGATTTAAATCGGAAGCCCTCAGGATCCCCCGCCTGGATGTGGCCTCAGCCACAACCGCACTGACCGGGGGCACCCGGGACGAGAACCTCCGCCGCGAGCTTGTCCTCCACCCTCCCTCGACCCTTGCCGAGCTAGTGACTCTGGCACTGCGCCACGCCGAGTGCAAAGAAGTACTCAGCGCCTGCTGAGACGCAATCGGCTCGGGTCGGGAGGGGGACAAGAAGCGGACCTCCGAGCCAAACCCTGGCTCGGGTAAGAAGCGCGATCGAGAAGGAGAGCGCAAAAGAAAGTACGAGCGGTACACCCCCTTGACCGCGCCAGTCTACGAGATCTATGAAGACATCAAAGACTCGGGACTTCTCCACCAGCCCGAGCCCATGAGGTCGAAGAACCGCAAGCGGGACAGGCATTGCCTATTCCACGGCGACCACGGGCACCACACCGGAGATTACCATCAGCTCCAGGACGAGATCGAGCGCCTCATCCGTCTGGGGCACCTAGCCAGGTTCACGACCGGGCACAAAGAAGACCGAGACGCCGCAGAGGAGATCGACAACGCCCCCCGAGGGGTCCACATCAACGTCATATCCGGAGGAGCGGCATCGGGCGGCGACACCAGTCGAGGGAGGAAACGTCATGCCGAGCGAGCCAGCCGAGCCTTAGAGCCCCCCAGAGGCCCGCCGATGGAGCCCCAGGTCATAGTCTTCTCCGACCAAGACCTGGAAGGGCTGAGCACCCCGCATGACGATGCCCTCGTTATCTCGGCCATGATAAATCACTGTAATGTAGACATGATTTTGGTTGATAATGGGAGCGCCCCCGATGTATTATCTTATGACTGTTTTCTCAAGATGGGGGAGGACCCATCCAAACTCCGCCCGATCCGAACGCCCCTTTGCGGGTTTAATGGCCTGGCCACCTACCCCGAGGGAGCCCTAAGCCTGCCGGTCACTATCGGCACCCCACCCAAAACCGTTACGGTCATAGTGGACTTCATAGTGATTAAAGGTATGATAGCGTACAACGCCATTTTCGGCCGAAAATTTCTCAGCCGAATAAAGGCCGTACCATCTACCTATCACCAAAAAATGAAGTTTCCCACCAAAAACGGGTTGGGGGAAGTCCGAGGTAACCAGGCCACGGCTAGAAGGTGCTACAATATCTCGGTGGAAGCCTCAAGGCCGGACGGGAAGGATAAGGGCCCCAGGGGAGTCGAAGGAAGAGCCGTGACCACCGAGCCCGGTAGCGAGTTATTAACGGTATTCCTGAACGACGACCCGGCCCTAGGAGTAAGGATCGGCGCCGACCTACCACCAGAGGAACAGCAGCAATACAAGGAGTTTCTTTCTGAGTATGTTCAGGTCTTCGCTTGGTCCGATGATCAACTCCCTGGTATACCAGAGGAGACTGTGACGCACTGTTAGTGTTGGTGTGCTACAGGCCAATTTCAGGTCGGGTAGGCCCAATAGTTGTACGATCTTGTTCATTAATAAAGTGGTGTTTGAGCGTAAATATGCGATTGTGTTACTTTACGTTGTCCCTAGGATATGTGGTTGTAAAGTCAGCTCGAGATGGGATCTCGAACATGAGATTGACTTTACATGTACACATACCTTAAACTGTTCCTGGTTGGAGGGTAATCACTCGGAGACTTTGATTACCTATTAAACTAGTACACATGATGTGTCAGTAACCAGTCTCATGGTCATTGGTGCGGGACACCAACACATATGTGTAGGTGTATGTCCTTGGAGGATGTGCACTGAACTGATCCGCTATTGGATCTTCAGATGGTTGATTATACCTAATGTCAACTGAAGATCCAACGGTCACAGTAGCATCGTTGGTCCTTTGACCTGAGACATTGATCGGATCTTACACGAGGACTGGAATGGTTTAATTACTTAGCTAAGTGACTTTAACCATAAGTCATGAGTTGCCGAGTCATTAACCACTCCAGGATACGTGTGAAGATCATCAATGGTCAAGAAGGGATCGCTCACTGTCGGGTATATATCAGACAGTTAATGGGTCATGACATTGACGCTCCGTTAAATCTCTGGCCAGGGTCGTATGAGTTCGTTTAGGACGGACGTCATACACTTTAAGGAGGTCATAGTCAAATGGCACGATCATGGGGTTTGACAGAAACCGTACCCTTGATCGTACCAGACTCATAGAAGGAGCGAGGGATTATATGGATGCGGTAACTGTGGACTTACAGGTATCAGACATGCTGGTTTAAACCCGGCGTCCTCTAGGATCACGCGGATTTGCTTGACCCAACGTGATCGAAAGGTTCAGAATAAATTAAACTATTATTCGGCTCTTGTAGAAGCGAAGAATATGTTTAATTTACTTCTAATTGGGAATTAGAAGTTAATGGGCCTTAAACTAGAGTGACTATGGGCCTAGAGGATCACACACAATGGATTCTTGGGTGACGGATTATTGTTATACAAGTGTATGTATTAATTCCTTTTAATTCCTTTTGGAAAGGAGTGTAAATGGAGCTTAATACATATGTATAATAATAGATAGGACATATATACAGTTTCGATCTTTTGGAATCCTTTTCTAAAAAGCCTAAACTCTATATATAGATCCTACGTGAAGCTCATTCGAGCTTCTTCTTTCCTTCCCTTAAGCTAACCAAGCATTAAGCTTAATGGAGAGGATTAGTCTCCCCCCTTTCTCCCTCTTGCTCTCTCTCTCTCTAGAAGGTGATAGAGTCGGGGATAGTCGTGCCGGGGAGGTACCGTCGCTACGCAAGGGTCTGTGTGGATCTGCTCTAGAGGTCGTACAGTTGTGCGGCTTGGTTTCTCTGCATCGGGCTTAGCGGACAGCGTCGTTCCGCGCAAGGTGAAACACGCAACCCGTAATTAGGGTCTTAGAAACACCGATTAGAGCACAGATTAAGCTTTCCATAACACCGGGATCGGGCAAATAAAATTTTTGTTATCCGCTGCGTCGCCCGTAGGTGCTGTGCGAAACCTTACAGTGGTATCAGAGCCAGGTTCGCGCTCTGGTCAGTGTTTTTATCGCCGTTTAGAACCATGCTTTAGGGGCATATAAAATCTTCAATTATTATTTGTTGAAAGAGATCTAGGCGTCTCTGTTCTTGAAGGATGCTGGGCATCCAAGCAGCAAATTTTTTTAAAAAAAATAAAAAAAAATTTAAGGCTCGTTTGGGCGCACTGCGCCCGCCGCGTGCGCCGCGTGGGCGGCGCACGCGGCACCCGCGATCAGCGCCCGTGGGCGCTGACCGCGGGGGGGCGGGCGGGGCGGCGCCCGCCACGCGGGCGCCCGCGAGCGGGCGCGCCCGCCCACGCCTTCCGCGTGGGCGGCCGCGCCCTGCGGGGGCCGCGGAAAATTTTTTTTTTAAAAAAAAAATTTGCTTATTTTATTTTTAAATTTATTGATGCATATCTAAATATATATATTAGATATATATATCAAAATGCTCAGTAAATTATATAGAATTTTATTTCATAAGTTAAATAATATTATCTCAATAGTAAATGTCGAATGGTAAATTTTATTTAACCGATTTGAATTTACCAAGGTGAGATAATTACTTTTTATCTTGAGATAAAATGGTAATAATTGAAGTTACTTCAGTAAAATTTAAGTTTTTAAATTTTTAATTATTAGATAATTAGAAAATTCAAATTTTAAATTTTATTGAAGTTAAATGTGGAAAATTCAATTATTTGAATTTTAATTATTAGATAATTATTAAATTCAAATTTTGAAATTTAGAAAATTACTAATTGAGGATAATTGCATTATTTTACATTTATTTTCAAACAAAAATTATTGGATAATTAGTTTGAATTTAAATTTAAATTATTGGCAAGTTTAAATTTTGAATTTAAATTTGATTATTGGATAGTTAAATTTAAATTTAAATTTAATTAATTATCTCAATTAGATGCCCCTGTAGAAAATGATGGTTCTTTACGTGCGTTACTTTATTTACCTTGTATTGGCCTGCTTGTATGTTTAATTTTAGTTAATCATGCTTTGATTTTTAAAATTAAACAAAGCTAGCCTGTTTTTATTTGCACATCCCATTATTAAATTCAAAAGTAAGGATTATTTTCAGAAAATAACCCTTGATTGATTTTATTTGAATGGGTTGGCAAGTGATCATGGACTTGGATTAATGTAATTAATTGGGGTCTGCGAACCTCCTTTCTCTCTCTGTTGAAATTCCAATGTACTTCTATCTTCCTCCATTGTTGTACTCGCCCTAAGGGGTGCTGGAATTTGAGTCACATGTAATTTAATTTTTTCGGCCTGCGTGTCGTATAAAAGTTGTAATTAATGCGACGTCGGAGTTTGAAAGTGTGGAGCACACCCGACGAGGACTATCCAACTGCTTCAGAAGCGGGCCGGATGTCTTAGTTACATTAGGTTTAAAGTCCATGATCACTTGCGTTTATTTTTGCATTGGATGCATTTATTTTGTGGAAACTACTAGGTACGGTAAATATATTGGATATATTTATATTACCACCTAGGGTGAGATCAAGATAAAATTAAATTCCCTCGCGATTAAATTTTAGATCTGGTAAGCGTGGCTCTAGGAGTCATCGTGGCCCTCCATCATTATGGAGTGAATGAACGTCTTTATTTCATGGATTTGTTGTGCTTTCCACAAGGTCCATGAGTTTGGGGGCGGGATTAAACTCCAAGGCTCGGCCTCAATGGGGTGAGGAATTGAACTCGACTTTGTTGTGCTTTCCACAAGGGTCGGGTCATGAACTCATTGCTATGTAGTAATGATGGTTAGATCTAACCGAGAATATCCTTTGTTGTGCTTTCCACAAGGGGATGATTTCTCGGGGGCCGAATATCGGATATTGCATTAGATGCAAGTGCCTGTTGACTGCCCTTGAGATGGTGTATGGCTTGTTGTGCTTTCCACAAGGTCGTACATCAGTCTCGTTGGGATTCCGACCCACTAGGTTGATCTCGTTGATCTCCCGTTCTATATACTGAGGGTTATATAGTTCGATCGAAAAATAGTGGGACTAACTAAGATAGAAAACCACATCCAAGTTAGAATTTGAACACATGTTAAGTTGTCTTTTATTTCTTATCCAGATTACAATGTCGTCGTCCAACCCCCTCCGCGGCATCTTGGATGCAAATAGATTAACTGGACCGAACTACTCGGATTGGCTGCGTAATCTACGCATAGTCCTTACCGCCGAAAAGTTTGCGTACGTGTTGGACACGGTTCATTCTGAGCCAGCTCCTGATGCCGACGAGGGCGAGTTACTGACTTATGCCAAATGGTCTGAGGACTCCTCCCTAGCCCAATGTTACATATTGGCCTCTATGGCTCCCGAGCTACAGAGGCAATTTGAAACGACTGATTGTAGAAGTATACTTCTCAATCTACGCCAGTTCTTCGGGGAGCAGGGTAGGATTGAGAGGTATGACATCTCCAAAAGGCTTTTCAGTACACGGATGTCTGAGGGTTCTTCAGTACAGGCTCATGTACTGAAAATGATGGAGTGGATAGAGAGACTCAATGCACTGGGGTTCAAGTTGGATCTTGAACTGTGCATTGATCTTATTCTCCAGTCATTGCCCGATTCCTTTTCTTCCTTCATCATAAACTTTAACATGAATAGAATTGATGCAACTCTCCCGGAGCTGCTCAATATGTTAAAGAGTGCTGAAGGAACCATGCAGAAAGATAAACCATCTTCGTCTGTAATGATTGTTGACCGGGTCAACAAGAAAAGGAAGGCAACCCAAATATCCACCACAAGTAACAAAGGGAAGGGAAAGAAAAAGGCCACGGGTAAGCAGCTCGCCAAGGTTGACAAAGGGAAGGGCAAGAAGAATGAAAAGGAAGATAAATGTTTTCGATGCGGGGAAACTGGGCATTAGAAAAAGAATTGCAAGGCAATTCTAAATGAAGGTATTTTTGTCATAGACCTTAATTTGTCATATATGGAATCCACATCATGGGTATTGGATACTGGATGTGCATCTCATATCTGCAATTCTGTGCAGGTGCTGGCAAATAGAAGGCGATTGGACAAAAAGGAGATTGAACTGAGGATGGGCAATGGAGCTTTGGTTTCTGCCAAAGCTGTCGGGACTGCACGCCTCAGTTTACCTTCAGGAGTCATTCTGGAGCTGAATGACTGTTATTATGTTCCTAATATTATTAAGAACATTATTTCAATCTCTGGCTTGTATAACATTGGATATACATTGGCTTTTAATAGCACTGGGTGCTCTATAATGAATAATGGTTTGGTTATAGCCAATGGTTCATTAGTCAATGGTCTTTATGTATTAGATACACGTTCTAATGTTATGCAAATTTCCAATGCTGATGAAGTGAATTCTGCATATCTATGGCATTGCAGACTTGGTCATGTAGGTGAGAAAAGAGTCTCTCACTTACACTCAAATGGGTATTTGAATTCGTTCGAATACAAGCCATTTGATACCTGTGAGTCGTGTCTTATGGGGAAAATGACCAAGGCTCCTTTTTGTGGATATGGTGAGAGGGCTGTTGACCTTCTCGAACTCATACACTCGGATGTGTGTGGACCCATGTCCATAGAAGTAAAAGGAGGTTATATCTATTTCATTTCTTTTATTGATGACTTCTCTAGATATGACTATGTGTATTTAATAAGACATAAATCACAAGCCTTTGAGAAGTTTAAGGAATACAAAAATGAAGTAGAGAAACAGACTGGCAAAAGTATAAGGCTCTTCGATCGGATCGAGGAGGTGAATACTTAAGCCATGAATTCACTTCTTATCTTAAAAGACCATGGAATAATTTCTCATTGGACTCCACCGTATACACCACAGCATAATGGTGTATCCGAGAGGAGAAACAGGACCTTGTTAGACATGGTCCGATCCATGATGTCTATGTCAGAACTACCCTTGTCTCTCTGGGGCTATGCGTTAGAGACTGTGGCTTATTTATTGAATAGGATCTCAAGTAAATCAGTTCCTTCTATACCATATGAGATATGGAAGGGCAGGAATTCAAATTTTAATCACATTAAAATTTGGGGGTGTCCTGCTCATGTAAAGAAGAACGAGAGTGATAAGCTTGAGTCGAGGACCGATAAGTGTAGGTTTGTGGGATATCCAAAGGAGACGTTTGGATATTATTTCTATCACCATTCTGAGCAAAGGGTCTTAGTGGCCAAGAGAGCTATATTTCTGGAAAGAGAATATCTACTCCAGAAAAATAGTGGGAGCCAGATAGAATTGGACGAGGTCCAAGAACCACAACCCATAGACACAAACTCATTAGATGAGATGGTATTGGTTGATCTTATTCAAGGTGAAACACTGACACTACGGAGATCTGGTAGACTACCGAGAGAACCTGAGAGATATGTTGGACATGTCTCAGATGGGTCCTCTAAGGTATGTATCGATGAGGATGATGATCCTCAGTCGTACCAGGAGGCGATCCGTAGTGTAGACTCCGAGAAATGGCAAGAGACAATGGATTCAGCGATCCAGTCCATGTACACCAACAAAGTTTGGAGCTTAGTTGATGTACCCGAAGGGAATGTCTCTATCGGCTGCAAATGGATTTTCAAAAAGGAAAATCGGTGCAGATGGACAGGTTGACACATACAAGGCTAGACTAGTGGCGAAAGGATATCGTCAAAGGCAAGGCATTGACTATGACGAGACGTTTTCACCGGTAGTCATGGTTAAGTCAATCAGAATCCTCCTTGCCATTGCTGCATACCTAGATTATGAGATCTGGCAAATGGATGTGAAGACAGTTTTTCTTAATGGAAACCTGTCAGAAGAGGTGTACATGGTACAGCCTGAGGGATTCACCTCCAAGTCACATCCTAATAAGGTATGCAAACTTCAAAGGTCCATTTATGGATTAAAGCAGGCATCTAGAAGCTGGAACTTAAGATTTGACGAGGCTGTCAAATCTTTCAACTTCATTTGGAATGAAGATGAACCCTGTGTTTACAAGAAGGTAAGTGGGAGCTCAGTGACCTTCTTGGTCCTTTATGTTGATGACATCTTACTCATTGGGAATGATGTAGGGATGTTGACATCAACTAAGTCTTGGTTGTCCAAGACCTTCTCCATGAAGGATTTGGGAGAAGCATCCTATGTGCTGGGCATAAGGATCTATCGAGATAGATCTAAAAGGATGCTAGGATTATCTCAATCCATGTACATAGACATTATCCTCAAAAGTTTAGGATGGAAAATTCCAAGAGATGTCTCATTCCGATGAGACATGGAATTTACCTATCCAAGGGGATGAGTCCTAAAACTTCTGAGGAGGTCGCACACATGAATAAGGTACCCTATGCTTCGGCGATAGGGTCAATCATGTATGCAATGCTATGTACACGGCCTGATGTTGCCAATGCTTTAAGCATTGTCAGTAGATATCAGGCAAATCCAGGCGAAGAGCACTGGAAGGTAGTAAAGGGTATCCTTAAGTACCTGCGAAGGGTTAAGAATCTTTTTCAGCTTTATGGAGGAGAGGACCTACAGCTTAAAGCTTACACAGATTCTAGTTTCCAGTCAGATCCAGATGACAGTAAAACCATGTCTGAATTTATATTCATATTGAATGGAGGGGCAGTCAGTTGGAGAGGCCGTCTGGATGAAGAAATTCATCTTGGAACTTGGCGTAGTTCCCGAGATAATAGCTCCCATCCCATTATTTTGTGATAATAATGGGGCCATCGCCCAGGCGAAGGAACCGAGATCTCACCAAAGGTCAAAGCATGTTCTCAGGCGCTTTCACCTTATTCGGGAGATTGTTGATCGTGGAGATGTGATGGTAGAGCGTGTACCGTCAGAAGACAACATAGCAGATCCACTGACTAAGCCATTGACACAGACTATATTTGAGCGTCATCGGGATAAGATGGGCCTCAAAGTTGTGGGCAATTAGCTGTAGTTCAAGTGGGAGATTGTTAGTGTTGGTGTGTTACAGGCCAATTTCGGGTCGGGTAGGCCCAATAGTTGTACGATTTTGTTCATTAATAAAGTGGTGTTTGAGCGTAAATATGCGATTGTGTTACTTTACGTTGTCCCTAGGATATGTGGTTGTAAAGTCAGCTCGAGATGGGATCTCGAACATGAGATTGACTTTACATGTACACATACCTTAAACTGTTCCTGGTTGGAGGGTAATCACTCGGGGACTTTGATTACCTATTAAACTAGTACACATGATGTGTCAGTGACCAGTCTCATGGTCATTGGTGCGGGACACCAACACATATGTGTAGGTGTATGTCCTTGGAGGATGTGCACTGAACTGATCCGCTATTGGATCTTCAGATGGTTGATTATACCTAATGTCAACTGAAGATCCAACGGTCACAGTAGCATCGTTGGTCCTTTGACCTGAGACATTGATCGGATCTTACACGAGGACTGAAATGGTTTAATTACTTAGCTAAGTGACTTTAACCATAAGTCATGAGTTGCCGAGTCATTAACCACTCCAGGATACGTGTAAAGATCATCAATGGTCAAGAAGGGATCGCTCACTGTCGGGTATATATCAGACAGTTAATGGGTCATGACATTGACGCTCCGTTAAATCCCTGGCCAGGGTTGTATGAGTTCGCTTAGGACGGACGTCATACACTTTAAGGAGGTCATAGTCAAATGGCACGATCATGGGGTTTGACAGAAACCGTACCCTCGATCGTACCAGACTCATAGAAGGAGCGAGGGATTATATCGATGCGGTAACTGTGGACTTACAGGTACCAGACAGGCTGGTTTAAACCCGGCGTCCTCTAGGATCACGTGGATTTGCTTGACCCAACGTGATCGAAAGGTTCGGAATAAATTAAACTATTATTCGGCTCTTGTAGAAGCGAAGAATATGTTTAATTTACTTCTAATTGGGAATTAGAAGTTAATGGGCCTTAAACTAGAGTGACTATGGGCCTAGAGGATCACACACAATGGATTCTTGGGTGACGGATTATTGTTATACAAGTGTATATATTAATTCCTTTTAATTCCTTTTGGAAAGGAGTGTAAATGGAGCTTAATACATATGTATAATAATAGATAGGACATATATACAGTTTCGGTCTTTTGGAATCCCTTTCTAAAAAGCCTAAACTCTATATATAGATCCTACGTGAAGCTCATTCGAGCTTCTTCTTTCCTTCCCTTAAGCTAACCAAGCATTAAGCTTAAGGGAGAGGATTAGTCTCCCCCCTTTCTCCCTCTGGCTCTCTCTCTCTCTAGAAGGTGATAGAGTCGGGGATAGTCGTGTCGGGGAGGTACCGTCACTGCGCAAGGGTCCGTGTGGATCTGCTCTAGAGGTCGTACAGTTGTGCGGCTTGCTTTCTCTGCATCGGGCTTAGCGGACAGCGTCGTTCAGCGTAAGGTGAAACACGTAACCCGTAATTAGGGTCTTAGAAACACCGATTAGAGCACAGATTAAGCTTTCCATAACACCGGGATTGGGCAAATAAAATTTTTGTTATCCGCTGCGTCGTCCGTAGGTGTTGTGCGAAACCTTACACGCACAAGCTCAACCTCGATACCACCGTGAGACCCGTACAGCAGCGGAGAAGGAAGCATGCGCCCGAGAAACAGGCGATCATCAAGGCGCAGGTCACCAAGGGACAAGAAACTGGTCTTTTCAGACCGGTCCTGTACCCAACGTGGCTAGCCAACGTCGTCCTGGTGCCGAAAACCACCGGCAAGTGGTGAATGTGCGTAGACTTCACCGATCTGAACAAGGCCACCCCCAAGGACTGCTATCCGCTACCGAGCATCGACCAATTGGTTGACTCCACCTCGGGCAACGAGATACTCAGTTTCCTGGATGCCTATTCGGGTTATCATCAGATCCGAATGAGCCCTGAAGATGTCGAGAAGACCGCCTTCATCACCGACTACGGCGTGTACTGCTACACCCGGATGCCCTTCGGATTGAAGAATGCTGGAGCCACATACCAGCGACTGGTCAACCATATGTTCGAGGGACAGTTAGGTCGGAACGTCGAGGCCTACATCGACGACATGCTCGTCAAGACCCCGAGGGCCCAAGACCACTTCACCGACCTCGCCGAGACTTTCGGCACCCTCCTGAAGTACTGCATGAAGCTCAACCCCTCCAAGTGCGCCTTTGGAGTAAGATCCGGGAAGTTCCTGGGTTTCCTGGTCACTCAGCGAGGGATCGAAGCCAACCCCGACAAGGTCCAGGCCATCCTGGACATGCGCCCGCCCACATGCATTAAAGACGTCCAGCGTCTGACGGGGCGTGTCGCTGCTCTCAGTCGTTTCCTGTCCCGTGCGGCCGAACGATGCTTGCCCTTCTTCAAGCTGATGAGGGGGCCCAAAATAGCATCTGCTACGTTCGCATGGGATGGGGAATGCCAAACAGCATTCGCCGAGCTCAAAGAGTTCCTGGCTTCGCCCCCGGTGCTTTCCAAGCCCATCCCGGGCGAGGTCTTGTTGCTCTATCTCTCGGCGACGCCATCAACGGTCAGCTCGGTCCTAGTCAGAAATGACTCGGGAGTCGAGAGGCCGGTCTACTACACCAGCAAGGTGCTCGGCGAGGCCGAGCGGAGGTACCCCGCAACCGAGAAACTCGTGCTAGCGTTGGTTACCTCCGCAAAGCGCCTCCGACCCTACTTCCAGGGGCATCCCATCACCGTGCTAACCGGCGAGCCACTGAAGAAGATTCTGGCCCATCTCGAAGCCTCGGGGTGACTCGTTAAATGGGCCATCATGCTCGGGGCCTACGACATCTCGTATCGGCCGCAATAAGCTATCAAAGGACAAGCACTCGCCGACTTCATCACCGAGAGCACCGTTCCGGTCGAGGACAGGCCTCCGACAGCAACCGGGCCAACCTGGGAGCTGTTCGTCGATGGATCGTCCAACTCAGTCGGTAGCGACGCAGGGATCCTCCTAAGGTCCCCCGAAGGAATAGAGTTGCAATACGCCCTAAAGTTCAACTTTCTGGCGTCCAACAATGCTTCCGAGTACGAGGCCCTCATCTCGGGAGCCCGCATGACCCGACGGCTGGGGGCCGAGCGAGTCAGGATCCACACCGACTCCCAGCTAGTTGCAAGCCAGGTCAATGGCGAGTACGAAGCTCGAGAGGTACCTATGATCAAATACCTACAGTTGGTCCGGAGCCTGGCCCAGCAGTTCGAGGAGTTCGAGGTAGTCCGAATAGCTCGGGAGCAAAACTCTCGGGCGGACGCCCTCTCCCGACTGGCCTCTCCCTAGACCCGGAAGGTACACGATCGGTCCTCCTAGAAGAGCTAGAGCGCCCGAGCATAGACTCGGAGCTCCTCGCCATTGACTCGGCCACTCCCGGCGACTGGCGCTCCCCCTACCTGTCCTGGCTACGGGACTCTCGGCAGCCCTCTGACCCTCGGGAAGCCCGCCGAATGAAGTACCAAACCCGGCGCTTCATCATCCTCGACAACGCTCTCTACCGAAGATCGTTCTCCGGGCCCCTTCTGAAGTGTCTCGGTCCTGACGAAGCAAGCCAAGCTGTTGAAGAGATTCATCAAGGCCTGTGCGGAGCACATTCAGGAGGTCGGTCGCTGGCCAGAATCCTGCTAAGACAGGGGTACTGGTGGCCGACCCTGCAGTGCGACTACACGGCCTACGCACAACATTGCGACCGTTGCCAGCGGTTCGACCATTTGGTCCATCAGCCGGCCACGGAACTTATCACCCTTACCGAGCCCTACCCTTTCGCTCGGTGGGGGATCGACATCCTTGGGCCATTCCCAACGGCTCAATCCCAGAAGAAGTTCATCATCGTCGCCATCGACTACTTCACCAAGTGGATCGAGGCTAAAGCAACAGCTAGGATTACCGAGACAGTCGTCTGGGGTTTCGTATGGAAATCGATCATTTGTCGCTTTGGCATCCCCCGAGTGATAGTGAGCGATAACGGGCAGCAATTCGACTCTCGGTACTTCCGAGACAGATGCGCCGACCTAAATATCCGCAACCACTTCACTTAGGTCGCCCACCCTCTGGCCAACGGGCTGGTTGAAAATGCCAACAAGACCATCTTGAAGGGCATAAAAATCAGACTCGGCAAGGCTAAGGGTAGCTTGCTCGAGGAACTGCCTAGCGTACTATGGTCGCACCGAACGACCCCCAGGACGGCAACCGGTGAGACCCCTTTTCAGCTGGTATATGGCACCGAAGCCGTCGTTCCGTTAGAGATCGCCAATCCGTCTCTTCGAGTGATCAGCTTTTCGCCCGAGGCAAACGAGCAGAAGTTGCTCGAGAACCTCGACCTGACAGACGAACTCCGAGAGATCGCGAACGTCCGAGCTACGGAATACCAGCGCCGCCTCACTCGGTACTACAACACCAAGGTCCGAGGCAGACAATTCCAACCAGGGGACTTCGTCCTCAGGAAGACCGAAGCCTCTCGACCACTGGAGGCGGCGGGCAAGCTATCCCCCAACTGGGAAGGCCCCTACCGAGTGATCGAGACGCTCGGGAAAGGTGCGTACAAGTTAGCCACAATGGAAGGGGAACCCATTCCCCGGACATGGAACGCAACCACACTACGCAGATTTTATTTCTAAAAACTGTATCGACAAATCGGGTAAAATAAACCCCCTTTTTGCATTCATTCAAGATAACTGTTGGTACATCAGAAAGGTAACTGCCAGTACATTACATAGTGAAAAGCAAAAATCCATCTAGCACCGCGGCAAATGGCCATCGCCCGACCGACCAGGTCTTGACCTTCTCGCACCCAGCCACTGACTCTGCCTCACGTAGAAACTGGCTCGGACAAGAGATGGTCGACCCAGTTGGCTCGGGTGGACCGTGACAAAGGTGACAGAGGGACAGCAAGGAGAAGGCCACCTTTCATGCGAGGAAGGCTACCTTCCAAGTTGGCAACAACCTGGAAAAAGGAGCGTCGTGAAGGTCTCCTCTCTGCCAAACTACCAACTCTTTGGAGGCGAACAGAAAGCAAGGAGCCCCCGAAGAGTGAAAGAAATGAAGAACAAAAGAGAGAGAAAGAGGCTGCGGACAGAGGTGAGGAAGGAACTGGAGCCGCCTCCTCCCCTCCTACGGAGGGGAATGGCGGCCAGCATCCCTAACTCCCCCATCCGCCCTCCATCTCGGCGTCCGCCCGGAAGCCTCGCCGGAGCTAAGAGGAGGCAAACGGCGTACCCCCGCACGTCGAAGCCCTCTCCAGATCCGCGTGGCGACCGTCGGACCCGTCTCATGCACGCGCGGCGACCGTGGGACCCGACCGATATTCCAGGACAGCTGGAACCGGCCGCTCCCGAATCGGCATGCGAGAACGGTGCAGAGAATATCGGCACCTTCCAACTGCCCCCGATACGCCAGCCAAATCACGGCAAAGATAACGATCAAACGAAGTAAGTCCTTTATTGCCTCCCATAAAGAAATCCTCTTACAAAAGGAAAAATAGACAAAAAGGGGAAGGGGTAAAATAAAGCATAATACATCAGGCCTCGGGCCCACTTTGAAGCTCGGGAACAGCAGTAGGGGACGCGTCACCCCCGGTGCCTTCGGTGACGGCCGGCCCGGACACTAACCTCGCATGTGCGAGAACTGTCCCGGTCGTGAGCCCTCCTGGAGCCTCCGGAGTTGGTGACCCCGCTGGAGGTGACTCCTCCGGTTCTTCCCCGGCCGAGGATGAGGAGCTGGAAACTGACTCATCCGAGTCATAACTCTGGCCGTAAGGAAAATCACCCCCGGCAAGGTGCTCATTGGCATAGCTCATCGCCCGGCGATAGCCCTGCCTAAATCCCTTTCGGGCACCCCGGCGGAGCGCTACCTCGTAGTAGGGTAGGGCAGCTTCAATCAGGTCGGCCGAGTAAGCTTCCGAGCCTTTGTAGCGCTCGATCGCCTCCGCCTTGACCTGCCCGTCCCGAGCCCGCTCCGCCTCGGCCGCACGCTCTTCCGCCCTCGCCAGACGCTCCTCTAGCTCGGTCATCCTCCGCTCGGCTTCGATCGTCCGACCCTCCGCCCGGGCTCGGTCCGCCTTGGCCTCAGCGCGAAGGCGCTCTGCGTCCTCCGCCCGATCCTGCAGCTCGCCGCGCTCAAGCTCCCAGAGGCCGTCCAGCTCGATGTGACATTGACGCTCGTCTTCTAGATGTTTGCTCTTCCTCTCGAGCAATTCTTGGGCCCTTGCTAGCTGCTCGGCCAGCGCCTCGGCTTCCCGTCGGCTCGACCGCGCCAACTCCATGAATGCGAGGAACTCCCGCCGGAGCCCCTCATGCTCCCCCTCGAGCCGGGATAGTTTCCCCTCGCACCCACCAAGGGTCCAGGCGAGCCTCGACCGCTTCGCCTCCGTCTGGGCGTGCGCCTCCGCCATCACGGCCGCTGTCCGAGCTATGACCTGGCCGCCCTCCATCAGGATATCAAGGACCCCGGCGGGAGTGCTGCGCCTTTCTCCCCCCCTCGTCCTCTCGGCGATCGACCGACAGAGCCGGTACAAGTCGCCCGAGATACCGAGCCTGACCAGAGGTTCCGGCAAAGGGGACTGCTCCACCCTGGGCACCCCGCCAGAAGACCCTGTTCGGGCAGCGAAGCTGACCGCCCCGCGCGCCACGGTCGGTTGGGGTTGCAACGCCTCCCCGGGCGAACCCCCACCCTCGATCGGCGCCGCGGGATCAACCGCACCAGCAACTGCCGGCACATGGGGTTACGACGCCCTCGCGGGCGAACCCCCATCCGCGCCGACCAATCCCTCGGTCCCAGCGCCGGCCACACCGGCACCGGCCCCCTCTGCCCCCACTGAGGGGAGAGCCGACCCATCACCTCCCTCTGCGGGGCCCCTGGTCTCCTCGGCCCCCTCTCGCCCGGCGGATGGGAGAGCCAGCCCGGAGGGGTCGGCCCCATCCTGCCCCCGAGGGGGGAGCGCCGCCGAGCCAGAATCGCCCCCGACGGCGGTAGGAAAACCGGCTTTCTTGGCCCTTTTCCTGGCCTTCGCGGCCTCCCGCAACTTCCCCGCCAGGGGATCCTTGCGCTTCAGGCCGGTCGATCGAGAAGTCACCTCGGGGGCCGCCCCCTTGCCCTTATCTCGGGCATGGATGCGACCCACCGGGGCATCAGGCTCATCGGCTGCCGAGTCATCTCCCAGATCGATGACCTCGGCCGCCTCCTCCAGAGGCTCCCGCCTCACGTCTGCAACAAGAAGAAGCCCCGGTCAGGAGGAGGAAAAGAGCTACCACCCCCGAAAAAGAGCCTCAAGAGCTGTACCTGTCGACGTCAACCGCGAGAGAAGACACCGTTCGATGTTCTCCGGCGTCACCAGCTCCTCGGTTGATTGACGGTTCTCCAGCAGATGGGCAGCCTGCTACTCCACGTGGGGGGGGAACTCCTCCTGACGAGGGGGCAGATTCGGGTGAAAGTTGGGCGAGGTCCGGCATCTCCAGATCTCGTCCGTCGCCACCACCTTCACCCAGAAGAATTGGCTCTTCCACCCCTTGTGCGAGGAGTCCTTCGCCGTAAGCGAGATGCAGCTCCTATTCCGCCGCGCCTGGATGAAGTAGAAGCATTTCCCCGCCGACTGGTGCGCTTTCAACTCAAAAAAGAAGTGGAAGAGGTCCAAAGAAGGAAAAATGTCGAGCTGACGACAAAGAATCCGGAAGGCCTAGAGCAACAGATATGAATTGGCCACCAACTGAATAGGCGCCAACTGGAAAAAATTAAGAAGCTGCAGCACGAAAGAGTCGAAAGGGAGCCGAAATCCACTCTTCCAAGCCAGGAGGAAGGTGCAAATGAGCTAATCACGATCATCCAGACTCGTCTCGTACGGAGTGGCGGCAACAAAGCTGTATCTGAGAGGCAGGCGGAAACTATGCTCCAGCCTCCGCACCTCCGCTTCCCCCAACTCACTACAGTTGGGAACGGGTTCCCGCCTCACCGGCACAAGCTCCGGACTCTGATCCACCATCGAGTCGGGAGGAGATCCCTCGTACGAGCTCAAAGACTCCGGGGGAGAAGGAAGTTGCCTGACCGCCTCTGCGGTTATCCTCGCCAACTCCTCGAACGCCGCCGCAAGGCTCCGCGTCTCCGCTGTGCTCTCACGGCGCATCAAGAAGCAAGGAAAGCCTAAAACCCTGGAAGCCTAGAACGATGAACAGTGCCCCCTATAAACCCCTGAGGGTGGCAACGCGCCGTTCCGTGCTCCGAGAAAAAGGGGGGCCCATTCGTTTCGAATCCGTCAGGATCATCATTACGGGCCTCGGCGACCGCTATAAGCGGCTCCATAACGCCAACGGAATTCCACCCACCTGAGCCACGCCGGTCCAAAGCCTCGAAAAAATACTCATCCGAGCCTCCTTGGCTCGGGAGTAGGAGGGGCACAAGTGGAGAGGGGGATTTCCGCAGCCCACCACAAAGGCAGCCCAACAAGACCCACAAGGTCCAACCCGGTGAGCCCACCCGAGTGATAGCCCACAGGGCCCACTTAGGGAGAAAAGCCCAATAAATAAGACTCGAGGAACTAACTCTCCCCGGCGGCCTTCTAGGCTCGGAGGGCCCGAGACAACGGTCAGGTCCCAAGGAAGGTCCGGCCTAAAGCCCTCTCCCCGTCCGAGAGAGATAGGCTCCAGCCGACCTATCCGACCCCACCCTCGCCGGGCCATGCCTATCGCTCGGACATGAGCTAGCATCCCCGAGGCTCGGTAAGGCCGGTTGATTATCTGCAGGTGCAGCCGTTCAGAGTCCTCCGCCAGCGGGAGAGTCAGGGGAGCCGCCGGACTCCAAGGGGATAACGTTCCCACGATCAGGCCATGAAAGCCCCCGTTAAAGACGTAACTCCCGCCGGGAACCCCTCAGCTTACAGGACTCCTGAAGGCGGCGCACTATTTAAGCAAGGGATACCCTCCGAAAGATGGTAAGATGAACTAAGCATTCAAACACCCTAAGCTCCTGAGCACGATTCGCTTCACCCTTTGGTGGAGAGGATTCTCGCGCATCAGCTCTCTCCTCCCCCCATTATTGCTTCCACCATAGCTCTGCTGACTTAGCCATCGGAGGGTTTTGCCCCAGGGAGATCTCCTGGGCCCTCTGATACGTTTCCCTATCTTGCAGATTCATCTTCTGGTGATCCATAGCCCGCTCAGGATCCTGCGCGAGATCTCGCCTCTTCAATGCCCATACCTCGTGTTGAACGCAGACCTCTCCACATCAGACTCACGAATCCACAGTTGATAATAACCGGACCGCAAATCAATCCGCGAGAACACTCGAGCAGACTGAAGCTGATCGAACAAGTTATCAATCCGTGGCAACGGATACTTGTTCTTAATGGTCACCTCGTTCAGCTGCCGGTAGTCAATACACAACCTCAGACTACCATCCTTCTTCTTCACAAACAATACTGGCGCACCCCAAGGGGAAAAGTTAGGACGAATGTACCTCTTGGCCAGCAACTCCTGCAACTGCGCCCTCAACTCTCTCAGCTCAACGGGAGCCATGCGGTAAGGAGCCTTCGACAAAGGCCCCGTACGAGGCACAACCTCGATAACAAAATTGATCTCTCGCTGGGGAGGTAATCCAGGTAAATCCTCGGGAAAAATATCGGGGAACTCACACACTACCGAAATGTCCTCCACATCCGGCTCCGACTAGTCCACCACGACCACAGAAGCGAGAAAACCCTAACAACCCGCATCGAGCAACCGACGAGCCCTAATAGCCAAAATAATAAAGCGGGAAGAGGAAGATCTGATACCTTGGAAATAGAAGGTGGGTCCCCGAAGTTGTCAGAAATAAACCTTCTTCGAGCCGCAATCCACCAAGGCATGATGGGCCTCGAGCCAATCCATGCCCAAAATCACAGCAAAATCCTGAAGTGGTAACGCATAAAGCCTAGCCGACAAGTTCCGCCTTCCACCCACATAGGCACCTTCTCAAAACAATACAGGGTGATCATAAAATCGTCAGTATGTAACTCTACCGCCAAATCACAAGACATCTGGGTCACCGGCTCTTCAATACTGAGCGTGAAATCCTCCGAAATAAACGAATGCGACGCGCCAGAATCAAACAAAACTCGAGCTGCACAACCCAAAATCATAATAGTACCTTCCACAAGCTGCGACGACTCTGCCTCTGCCCTGGTCATGTGTGTAATCTTGCTGTGAGACCTCTACCTTCCCACACTCACTGACCGAGGTGGTGGTGGATACTGCCCCTGCTGCTAATGTTGCTGCTGCGGCTGCTGCTACTGAGCGTACTATTGCTGCTGCGGCCTCAAAGGACAGTCACGCGCCACATGCCCTGCCTGGTCACATCTGAAACAAATCACTGGCGCAGTGCACTGCTTGAGCGGGTGAGAACCTCCTCACAGGGGACACGACCCCCCCCCCCCCCCCCGAACCACCAACTGATCCCTGACGCTGATAAGGAATCGGCTGCTGAACACTGCCTGCAGACACAAGCCTCTGATCTCTGCCCTCCTTATGCTTCTTACCAAAACCACTCTTGAAGAACTTCTTAACCTTTGAGTCAAAAGAGGTAGATCTTGCTGCTGACGCTGCTGGCGCCGATGCTCCTGAACTACCCGTAGCGTGCTGAAAGGTGCTCTACTGCTGGGTAGCCGTCTGTTGGCTATGGCCTGACTGGGACTGCCCCTGGCCAACTTGTCCTCGGATCTTCTACATATCCAGCTCCAATGATGCCGCCACACGGGAAGCCATCTCCAAATCAGTGGAAGTGTTCGCCATCAAGAGGTGCCTCAGATCCTGCCTCAAACCCTGGACGAACTGCTCAGTCTTCAGCTCCTCATTTTCCATGATATGGACACTGCCTGAGTGGGTGAGAACCTCCTCACAGGGGACACGACCCCCCGAACCACCAACTGATCCCTGACGCTGATAAGGAATCGACTGCTGAACACTGCCTACAGACGCAAGCCTCTGATCTCTGCCCTCCTTGCGCTTCTTACCAAAACCTCTCTTGAAGAACTTCTTAACCTTTGAGTCAAAAGAGGTAGATCTTGCCGCTGACGCCGCTGGCGCCGATGCTCCTGAACTACCCGTAGCGTGCTGAAAGGTGCTCTACTGTTGGGTAGCCGTCTACTGGCTACGGCCTGACTGGGACTGCCCCTGGCCAACTTGTCCTCAAATCTTCTGCATATCCAGCTCCAATGATGCCGCCACACGGGAAGCCGTCTCCAAATCAGTGGCAGTGTTCGCCATCAAGAGGTGCCTCAGATCCTACCTCAAACCCTGGACGAACTGCTCAGTCTTCAGCTCCTCATTTTCCATGATATGGGGAGCATAATGGCCTAACTCAACAAACTGAGCCCTGTACTGCAACATTGACATGTCGCCTGTTGGATGTTGTGTTTTGATGATACAAATACTAAGACTCTTACTTGTATGATGTCATGTATGTTTGGAGCATAAGAACTCTACGCATTTGTCTCCCACTTGGTTTTGATGATTGGCAAACATGATTGACAACATGATAGGAAATAATTCATTTTACTTTTCTGCTCTTTGATGTTAATAAATATTGAGTCTCAGAAATGCTAGCATTTCATAAGTGAATGTATATGCATTTCACAAATTGTGTATGTGCATAGTTTGTCTCTTGAGTACAGACTCTGTGCAACCTTCGTTGATCAAGTTGACATTATCTGTGCAATGTCTATGTCTAATGCATATAGAGTATGTGCATCTTTCGTCATCGAGCATACAACGTAAAAGAGTCTGTGCATTCTTAGTTGAGGAAGTAAATAACATTAGTGCATGTTTTTGCTTAGTGTATACAAGGTCTATGTAGGTTCCGCCCTACGCACTTAACAGGTCTGAGCAGGCTTTTGTCCTGCGTTCATAATGTCTATGCATATGTTTGCATATGTTTACCTCTATACATAACGTCAGTGCATGTTTTGTATCACACACGTTGAGGTTTGGGCATATCTTTCGTTAGGCAAAACATAGTCGATGCAAGTTCCTATAGTCTGTTCATATAGGTCTATGCAAGGGCTGTATTGTTCATGAAAGTCAGTTCATGTCTTAATTTACGCTTAACTAAGTCGGTGCATTCGTTTGACATATGCATGCATAGGCATGTGCACATTGGCCTTGTGTGTACACAAGGTCAGTGCACTTGTGAACATTTTACATTGCCATACAGTCGGTGCATCTTTTGTCCTGTGCTTACCAAAGGTCGGTGATGGCCGAGTCTCTTGCATACAGGTCTGTGCATATATGCTCACTAAGTCTGTACATGTTCTGCATCGCACACAACTCAGGTCAGTGCACGTTGCTTGGCGTACGTTACAAGGTCTGTGCATCTTCTTCATTGTGTATAAAAGTCTGTGCATAATATCTGGCCTTGCACAAACAAGTCTGTGCATGTTACTGTTCTTTCACAAGAGGCTAGGTCGGTGCATACTTTGCTGCTTTGAACATAAAACGTCAGTGCATTCTCTGTCTCTATTCTCCCTAGGTCGGTGCATTGTTCATCATTTACACATATAGTCAGTGCATGTTCTTGTACATACGAAGGTAAAGGTCTGTGCACCCTTGTCCATGCATGCTTCAGTCAGTGCATCATGATCATCGTGTATGTAATGTCTGTACACGTTTTCTTGTTGAACGTACGGGAAAGTCTGTGCACATCTTGCATTGACTTAAAACGTCAGTACAGGGTGTGCCATTGGCTTAGAAGGGTCTGTGCATATATGCTATGTCTGTCTGGAATGTCTGTGCATACCCTATTCTATGCCAAGTCAAACTCGGTGCAATCCTTTCTCTTAACTAACTTGTGTCTGAATTGCAGGGTAAAGCAAGCGCATCATGGAAGCCTATGATTGAGCACGTGATCCGAGGCAGACACATCTAAAAGATTCTGCCAACAAGGATATGCTCACCAATCTAGTCCTGATGCGTGTCATCTTCAGGAAGGTGAGAACGAGCTCTCCACACGCCCAATGCGTGAGCTCGTGAGGGCTGAAGACAGAAGACATATATAAGCCCCTCTGAAGATTAAGAAAAGCATGATCGAGCAGAGAAAAAGAAAAGGAAGAGAAGCCAGAGAGAAAAGAGAGAGCAACCTGAAGAGAGCCAGAGCGAGAGAAGAGAAGCTAGAAGGAGAGAGAACGATCGAAAGTTTTAGATTGAAGATAGTTTCAGAGCATCGGTTCTTGTACTTGACTCGTGGATCAAATCTAGAGTCAATCTGCTCATTGAAGAGCTACATTGCTTCTTTTTCGTCTTTCATTTTATTTTTCTGAACTTTGTCAAGCTGTGAGTCAGCGTGCGAGGGTGTGTCCTCGGTCAGCCAAGCTGTAAAGCTCAGCGGAAGCAAGCTGTAAAGCTCAGCAGTAGCAAGCTGTGAGGCTCAGCAGTCTGGGATATTATCTCCAAAGCTGTGGATCAGTGGTTTGTAGGGATACAACGGATAGAAGTTGTGAATCAGCAGCAATCCACACTCAGTCTGAGTGTGGGGTGGTTGTAGGTGAAAGCCGAACCACATAAAAATCCCCGGTGTCTCTGTGTGTTTGTTTTTGCTCGTGTTGCTCGTGTCCACGTCATGTTTGCATATGTCTCTCTTAGATGAATGCATAAGATTACCTTGTGAGTGCAGCTTTATTCGATTGTTTTATAGAAGAACCTTTTATTCCGCTGTGTTTTCTTACTTGTGTTTTTAAGGGGTAGATCTATTCACCCCCCCCCCCCTTTAGTGATGTGACACGACCTCAGACTTAGGCAAGCAAGCACAATTAAGCATTCAAATGGGCCTTGAGGGCCACCGCTCTCCCGTCGCACTCTATACCCGGAGTGACTTGGCGATGCCAAGTGTGAGGTATGGGAAAGGGCCCTTGCTGGTAGAGGGCCAGCAAGGCCAAGGTTTGACTCCCAAGGTTTGGATGCCCAATTCAATTGGGGCCGACAAAGTGCACAAGGGCACCGGTTCACACTATCCCACGACGATCACTCTTAAGTCATGGACTTGAGGATCGGGCGCTCCCTCGCAAATTCAGCGGCGCATGAAGTAAATATTGAAAGAGCAACACTAATGAGCTAAGATGAGGCACTTACTCGACCGGTTTGAAGAAACCGGTCCCGGTCGGAGACGAGGGCGAGCGGGGAGGCGGTGGTTCCCCACACGCCGCGGCGGTGAAGCTTGACCTGCTCAAACCATGTACAAAACTACGCCTCTCGCAGGAGGGGGATCTTGGGGTGGGGGTTAATGTGAATACAGCAATACTACCTCCCGCAGGGAGGGGCCTTCAGCCGGCCAAGCGGGGTGGGGAAAGTAAGGTAAAGAACGACGATTAAGCGAGGTTGCCGAATCTGCCAGTTGTCTACGAACAGGGACAGTGTGTTGGTGTGGTTGCTGTAGATCCTTCTCACGAATTTTTCCGATGGCGAGACCGGCGGAAAAAGCTTCGTATCAGGGACAGGAACGCTTCAGATTTTCTTAAATTTCTTCTGAGACTGTTGTTGACTGGGGCAGAGGTTGGAACAGGACATCAGGTTTTCTGACTCGCAGTTGCAGACTTCTGGCAGCAGGTTGCAGAGGATGCCATGCACCCTCCCGAACTCCGATCAGCACGAAACTGGCGGCGATGTCTTCATGGTCGAAGTAGCTTTCAGCCAGAGGTGACGGGACTGCAATCAGAGGTCGAGGGCGGTCGGTGTACCCTAAAGAGTGGGCACTGGTCGGAGCAGACTGCAGGAGACAAGACTGGAGAGCTCGGGGGAGAAAATTTGTAACTCCTTCCTCCGGCAGCCGAATGAGGTTCCGTTTCTTGATCCTGAACGAAGACTGGAGAAGGAAGATATTTGTAGAAGAGCTTCGGGGCTGGTTCATCCAAAGTTTGTCGTGGCTGAGCTTTTAGTCCGGTTCTGATCCTCAACCGGAGCAGAACTGCGCGGTCGGGGAAGAACGGACCTCCACAGCAGCACCGATCTCCGATGGGGATGAGACCTCGATTGTTGTGAAGAGGACAGGTAGACGCTTCCGTGGATGCCTCTTGGGTCTTCAAACTCGTCGGGAGGAAGCCGTGGTCGCCGCTGTAAGATGGTACACTTCTGCAGGTTGTCAGCTGAAACGGTAGGTTGAAGATGATGGGGGGGAAATGGGGTATATGGGAGAGGAAATGGGGGTGGATGAGTGTGGGGAAAGCCCGGGCTGTGAGGGGGTCTAGGATGGGGTGTTTCAAGGTGAGGGAGGGATAGAATGGGAGCTGGAAGGGGGTGTTTTCTGTGGGTGAGAGAGGAGCTACGAATTTGGGGCTTGGAGGGAGAGGGGGGAAGGTGAGGGGGAACAAGTGGGTGGAGGGAGTGTGAATTTCAAATTTGAAATGGCCTTGGAAGGTGGGTGATTATGTGGGGAAGTGGAGAGTTTGTATTGGAATGGGGTAGATTTGGTGGGAAGGTGGAGAAAGGTGTTGGAATGGGGAAGATGCCACCTAGGGACTATGGGAGTGGAGTAATGGCAACTTGGGGAAGTGGAGGGGTATTAAATGAGGTGGGTAGCTAGTGAAGGTGGTTGGGAGGGGAGGAGAGAGAAGAAAATTCGAAATTGGGGTTGGAGGAGAGAGAAAGAGGGGTGAAATAGAGAGATTAAGAGGAGAATGGGTGGGGAATCTCTCCCCTAGGGTCTCTCACCCAAAAACTAGAGGAATCACTCCAATTTAAACTCAAATGGAAAGTTTAACTCATTCATTCATTCATTCATTCATTCATTCATTCATTGACTTCAAATGGGGGAAATGGGGTCCTATATATAGGAAACCCACATTTCTACAAAAGTCCATGACAAAAGACTCAATAGCAAATAACCGAAGGTGGAAGGGGTGCACATGGGCCTAGTCCAATGAATTGGGCCCAATTAGCACATTACATCATCTAATGACACACAATCTTAGGAAAATAAATGCAAGACCTAGGGAAATGACTCAAATAAAATGAAAATACATCAAAATGACTCAAAGGAAAGCTACAAAATGGATAAGGGGCCTTAATAGAGTGAGGCCAAAACTCAACCAGCTCCCGAGTGTGAAGAAGTGGACCCGAGCCAAAGGGAATCGTGGGTGATGCCTCCATCAAATCCCCTGGGCCGCGAAGAGCTCGACTCCGTCGAGTAAGGGTCCATCCGGCTAAGGTACCGCTCGAGGAGGTCCGGATCCAACCGCTGGAGGTCCTCCCGACTCACCCATGAGTCTTCCGAAGGAGGCCGATCCTTCCACCTGACGAGATAGCGCTCATATACCTTGCTCCGGGTGGTAGTGACCTGCTCATCCAATATTCGTTCAATGCGTTCGCGCTGAGCTCTCTTGGCTAGTGGACTCTCCTCACGGGTGGGTGCTCTCTCAAAGGAAGAAGTAGGCTCAATCTCCTCACTAGGTACCACCGTGGGGCCCTTGTATGGCACTAAGTCGGCGACATTGAATGTTGGACTTACCCCATAGTCCTCAGGGAGATCTAACCAATAAGCATTTGCATCAATGCGCCTCAAAACCTGGAAGGGACCAGTCCCACGTGGCCTCAACTTGGAGTTGGCTCCTGGGGAGAGCCTCTCCGTCCTTACCATCACAAAGTCACCCTCTTGGAACTCTAAGTGACGCCGGTGAGAGTCAGCCAACCTTTTATAAGCCTCATTTTTTATGCTAATGTGCTTGCGGATTTCCTCATGCAATTTTGTGAGTGCTGACCTTCTAGTGGTTATGGGTGGACCTGGACAACCATATATAGACCATTTATGCCATGATGCCATATGGACCTTGATGAGCCTTGGTGGGCCGGGGCAACCATATGTGGACTTATCATGCAATGTTGTCATGTAGACTTTGGTGGGCTTAGCTGGACCGGGGCAACTATATGTGAATCTATCATGCAAAGTAGTGATGCATGTCGGGGGACCCGGACATCCGTAGATGCCTTTGATATGCTTAAGACCCATGATGAACGAAGGTGGACCACTACATCCAAATTTAGACCACTCATGCTTTCTACTTGACATGTGGGTGATATGAATGAATGGACCCAACATAGTGTTCATGCCAAGGGGTGTGGAAAGCCTAGACACATGCATACTTTTCCCAAAAGTGACTTCCATGTGTATAGGGGTGGGACAACCTTTGAATTCCCATTGGAACGGATCGAATGGATCTAAGAAGGTAGTCATCATGGGGTGGGGCACAACCTTATTACCTAGGGATATGTGGCCTAAGGTCTTGGCTCCCAAGGTGTAACCCGGGTCATGGATGAGATTGGTTTGGCCCAATATGATGGGTGAGGGTAGGAAAGGGTGGGTGGTGGGTAAGATGGTTGGGTTACATGGGGAACTAGACTCCCATAGGAAGGGATCAAAGGGGTCGTAGAAAGGTCTTCCTAGAGGGAGGCACTCTATGTCTTCAAGGTTCCCAAATTGTGAGTCATCCTCCTCCAAGGTAAGTGGGCCAAGTTTTCTAGTGGGTTGGCCGAACAAAGTGTTTGGGATCTTAATGGGTGGGTATAGGAAGGGATCGAAGGGGTCATGGTAAGGGTCACCTAAGGAGAGGAACCCTAGGTCCTTTTGGTCCTCACAACCCCTTGATGGTGGATTCTCCTTCTCTAGTAAAGTGATCGGGCCAAAGTTTTTGGTGGGATGGTCGGCCATGAATGGAGGACTAGGCTTTCTACCCGAGATAAGAAGCTCTAAATCGAGGAGAAGGTTGGGCTCATCGGGTGTAGGGAGGAATAGAAGGAGGTCACTAGTGTAGCAACCAATGGTGCAAATCGAGGTGATAGACCCTATGCATAGGTGTAGGAGGCCAAGGCTCCTAGGTGGTTTGGCCATAGGGGTCAACATGCCAGTGAACTCAATTTGCCATGCTACGCCCTTAAGAAGATCCTCTAAGGTTTCCACTTGGTAGGATGTTTGGATTATGGTGTGATAGGAGTTAATGGGTGCAATGGGAAGGTTTTTCTCCATGGGTGGGTAAACATAGGACACGATGGGGTGAAGTGGTCTCTCCTTTAGCCATCTAGCTAGGGGCCCATCTATGATTATGGTGCTATTTGTGAAGGCTTGTGGCTCTTGGGGGTCCAAGCTAGGGGACATTTGTGATTCTTCCTTACCACGGATATGAACTTGGGTTTCCTCAATGATGGGGATGGGTTCATCTACTCCCATGTGGATGGTTGTGGTCTCCTTTCTCAAGGGAATGGGAAGGTCTATTGGGGGTGGGGTGATGATGGTTGGTGCATGGTGTACCCGGGGTGGTGGGTGATGGGAAACTTTGGCTTGGATAGGGAGGGGAAGTAGTGGAAGCCTAGGACTTTGGACTTTTGGGGTAGGGAGTGGGAGATGGGTTGGTTGGGGTGGCTTGGGTTGATTGGTTTTGGGGGGAATGTCCTTTTTCGGGGACAAGGGAGGGGTGGTGGTGGGGACCAAGGGGTTTTGTGGGGTAGGGGTTTGGTGGGAGCTTCTAGATTGGAGGGTGGTGACAATCATGGGCCTAGGTGGAGGGGTGGACACGGTGTCCACTTGGTTTTGAATGGTGAGGGTTGGTTGAGTGGTGGTCATCATTGAGGGGATTGGGTCGATTAGGGGTCTGTTGCCCTTAGGATCGTTTGGGGTGGAAGTGGGAGCTAAAGGGGCTTGACTAGAGTAGGTTAGGGAAGGGGGTTTTGGTTGGGGTATGGGGGCCCTCATGGGGTTAGGTGGAGAGGTGGATGTTTGGTTTATTAGGGTCTTAAGGGAGAGGACTTCGTTGCGAAGTGTAGTTATGATGGTTGAGAGGTGATTTGTTGGGATTGGTGGGGGTGGAGACCAAAGGTCGGTCTCAAATTGGTCAGGTGAGGATGGAGGAGTGGTAGTGCTCCTCGGGCTTGGGGTGTTCGAGTAGGAGGGTTGGGAATATTTTGGGATGTAGATCTTCCTAAGTTCCTTCTTCATATCATCCCACGAAGAAATGGGCTCTTGCCTCCTAACCCTTCTTAATCCCTCTATGTTTGCCCATTTACTCTTGGCTTGACCCCGAAATCGTCCCTTGGCCTTGCGGACTCTCGCGGGTCCATATACCCAAGTCCGTTCAAAATATCTTTCCATGGTAGTTTCCCACCTAAGATAATCACTAGAATGTGATCCGTCAAAGGTAATGTCCCCATCTAGAATGAAATTCAAGGTTGGTGAGTAGGCTAAGTAGTTGGCCATGATGATCGGGGGGATCAATGCAAGGGTCGGATTGATGATGACTCTAATGCAAGAATGCCCTAGGACTTGACTTGATAGAGACAAGTCAAAGACTTGCTCTGATACCACTTGATGTGACACGACCTCGGACTTAGGCAAGCAAGCACAATTAAGCATTCAAATGGGCCTTGAGGGCCACCGCTCTCCCGTCGCACTCTATACCCGGAGTGACTTGGCGATGCCAAGTGTGAGGTATGGGAAAGGGCCCTTGCTGGTAGAGGGCCAGCAAGGCCAAGGTTTGACTCCCAAGGTTTGGATGCCCAATTCAATTGGGGCCGACAAAGTGCACAAGGGCACCGGTTCACACTATCCCACGACGATCACTCTTAAGTCATGGACTTGAGGATCGGGCGCTCCCTCGCAAATTCAGCGGCGCATGAAGTAAATATTGAAAGAGCAACACTAATGAGCTAAGATGAGGCACTTACTCGACCGGTTTGAAGAAACCGGTCCCGGTCGGAGACGAGGGCGAGCGGGGAGGCGGTGGTTCCCCACACGCCGCGGCGGTGAAGCTTGACCTGCTCAAACCATGTACAAAACTACGCCTCTCGCAGGAGGGGGATCTTGGGGTGGGGGTTAATGTGAATACAGCAATACTACCTCCCGCAGGGAGGGGCCTTCAGCCGGCCAAGCGGGGTGGGGAAAGTAAGGTAAAGAACGACGATTAAGCGAGGTTGCCGAATCTGCCGGTTGTCTACGAACAGGGACAGTGTGTTGGTGTGGTTGCTGTAGATCCTTCTCACGAATTTTTCCGATGGCGAGACCAGCGGCAAAAGCTTCGTATCAGGGACAGGAACGCTTCAGATTTTCTTAAATTTCTTCTGAGACCGTTGTTGACTGGGGCAGAGGTTGGAACAGGACATCAGGTTTTCTGACTCGCAGTTGCAGACTTCTGGCAGCAGGTTGCAGAGGATGCCATGCACCCTCCCGAACTCCGATCAGCACGAAACTGGCGGCAATGTCTTCGTGGTCGAAGTAGCTTTCAGCCAGAGGTGACGGGACTGCAATCAGAGGTCGAGGGCAGTCGGTGTACCCTAAAGAGTGGGCACTAGTCGGAGCAGACTGCAGGAGACAAGACTGGAGAGCTCGGGGGAGAAAATTTGTAACTCCTTCCTCCGGCAGCCGAATGAGGTTCTGTTTCTTGATCCTGAATGAAGACTGGAGAAGGAAGATATTTGTAGAAGAGCTTCGGGGCTGGTTCATCCAAGGTTTGTCGTGGCTGAGTTTTTAGTCCGGTTCTGATCCTCAGCCAGAGCAGAACTGCGCGGTCGGGGAAGAACGGACCTCCACAGCAGCACCGATCTCCGATGGGGATGAGACCTCGATTGTTGTGAAGAGGACAGGTAGCCGCTTCCGTGGATGCCTCTTGAGTCTTCAAACTCGTCGGGAGGAAGCCGTGGTCGCCGCTGTAAGATGGTACACTTCTGCAGGTTGTCAGCTGAAACGGTAGGTTGAAGATGATGGGGGGGAAATGGGGTATATGGGAGAGGAAATGGGGGTGGATGAGTGTGGGGAAAGCCCGGGCTGTGAGGGGGTCTAGGATGGGGTGTTTCAAGGTGAGGGAGGGATAGAATGGGAGCTGGAAGGGGGTGTTTTCTGTGGGTGAGAGAGGAGCTACGAATTTGGGGCTTGGAGGGAGAGGGGGGAAGGTGAGGGGGAACAAGTGGGTGGAGGGAGTGTGAATTTCAAATTTGAAATGGCCTTGGAAGGTGGGTGATTATGTGGGGAAGTGGAGAGTTTGTATTGGAATGGGGTAGATTTGGTGGGAAGGTGGAGAAAGGTGTTGGAATGGGGAAGATGCCACCTAGGGACTATGGGAGTGGAGTAATGGCAACTTGGGGAAGTGGAGGGGTATTAAATGAGGTGGGTAGCTAGTGAAGGTGGTTGGGAGGGGAGGAGAGAGAAGAAAATTCGAAATTGGGGTTGGAGGAGAGAGAAAGAGGGGTGAAATAGAGAGATTAAGAGGAGAATGGGTGGGGAATCTCTCCCCTAGGGTCTCTCACCCAAAAACTAGAGGAATCACTCCAATTTAAACTCAAATGGAAAGTTTAACTCATTCATTCATTCATTCATTCATTCATTCATTCATTGACTTCAAATGGGGGAAATGGGGTCCTATATATAGGAAACCCACATTTCTACAAAAGTCCATGACAAAAGACTCAATAGCAAATAACCGAAGGTGGAAGGGGTGCACATGGGCCTAGTCCAATGAATTGGGCCCAATTAGCACATTACATCATCTAATGACACACAATCTTAGGAAAATAAATGCAAGACCTAGGGAAATGACTCAAATAAAATGAAAATACATCAAAATGACTCAAAGGAAAGCTACAAAATGGATAAGGGGCCTTAATAGAGTGAGGCCAAAACTCAACCAGCTCCCGAGTGTGAAGAAGTGGACCCGAGCCAAAGGGAATCGTGGGTGATGCCTCCATCATTTAGATCTTAGCGTCCATCCGTATCCAACAGGTGGTATCAGAGCCTAACTTTCCCTTAGGGCCTCACATCCTGGAGAGATCTGTCATGGATGCTAAAGGTGTTGTCGTTGTGGGCCACTCAACCAGCAAGCCACCGTTCTTTAATGGTAGCAATTACTCCTACTGGAAGAATAGGATGCAAGTGTTCCTCCGTGCTAAGGATTATGAGATCTGGAAGGTCGTGAGTAAAGGTCCATTTGATTTACCTCCAGATGAGGAATTCTATACTAAGGAGCACATTCGAAAGTCCACTCTGAATTGGGGTGCTATAAATGCTATATAGTGTGCTCTCCATCCTACAGAATTCTCCAGAGTCTCCTCCTGCACCACCGCTAAGGAGATGTGGGACAAATTGGAGATCATCTATGAAGGGACATCTCAGGTTAGAGAGACTAAGGTGAACATGTTAGTCTCTGAGTATGTGGATTTCAAGATGAAGCCTGAGGAGTCCATATCTGAAATGTACGTTCGGTTGAATGTGATTACGAACAGTTTGAGAAGTCTAGGAAAGGTCTACAGTGACCATAAAGTTGTTAGAAAGATTTTGAGGTCCCTGAAACCCATATGGCATACGAAAGCCACTGTAGTTGAAGAGTCTAGGGACCTAGCTAAGACCACTGTGGATGAGCTTATTGGTTCTCTCATGACATATGAGTTGAACCTTAAGAAAATTGATGAATCTGAGAAGAGAAGGAAGCCCCTAGCTCTTAAAGCAAATTCTAGCAAAGGGTCATCAAGTGAATATAGCTATACTAGCTCTGAGGATGATAAGGATGAGTTTGCTATGTTTACCAGGAACTTTAAGAAATTTCTGAGGAAGGAAGGGAAAGGGCTGAGAAGAAAATATTTTTCTGGAAAGAGATAGCTCAAACATAAATTTGAATCTGCGAAGAAAACTGATGCCATTGTTTGTTATAATTGCAGGAAGGCAGGGTATCTCAAAGCAGACTGTCCTGAGCTCAAGGACAAACAACCCAGGTTGAAAAGTAAAAAGGGAAAAGCTATGATTAGCACCTGGAGCGACGAAGAAGAAGAAAGTCAGAGCATCTCCTCCGACAGTGAAACAGAATAAAAAATCTGCCTGATGGCTGACAGTGATGATGAGGTAACTTCCCCTTTCGATAATTTTACACAGAATGAATGGGAAGATGCCTATGCTGAACTGTTAGAAAAATATGAAGGCATGCGTAGGGAGAACAAACATTTAAAAAGAAAAGTAAATTCATTAGTCAATTATACTTCCTTGTCTGATAAACTTACATGTCTGCAAACTAAAAATTCAGAACTGAAGAACTCCCTGAATGAAGCTGAAGGTAGCATATGCATGATAAATGATTTGAAGATTGAAAATGAGAATTTGCTAAAAACCATTGATGAACTTAAAATGAAAATTCATGAATTTCAGAAAGAAACAAAAATTGCTATTGAGAAGTATGAAGCTGACAATGGTGTAAACAATGAGTTGAGAAAGTCAATAGAAAAATTAGAAAAACAAAACCAAGAGAAACAAAACTCCCTTGAAGGCATGGTACAAGGCACAGAAAATCTGAATGCTATCTTGGACACTAAAAGTAATTTCAGAAAGGAAGGGTTGAGTTTCAACCCAACAAATAAGGTTAGGTTCGATGTGAGAACCACATCATTTGTGGCAGAAAATGGGACATTTCAACCCCTGATAAATATGACTCATGGAGAAAATCAGGATAAGAATAAAGCTAAAAACATTGAGAAAACTAAGCCCAAAGCCAAGGACAAGGGCAAAGGGAATGTGGAAGTGTCTGGGGAATCATGTTCATACACTCCCACACATCAGACCAAAAGCCAGGGTAGGAGTCAGTCTGCCAAAGCTAAAGTGCAAGAAAATCCCAAAGCCAAAACTGCCAAACTCCCTCAGAAGGGCCTAGGTAGAGGCACCCTTGGTAAAGGCTACCATCAGAATGTTCCTAATCATTTTACACACTACAACTCCTACTCCTAGCCAACTGGGAAAGGTCAGAGTCACATGAAGCCTATGCAGCATCTCCAGAACTATCATTCCACTCAGATGTATCGGTCTCATCCATGGAACTCCCATAGGCAGACTAGGCACACAAACTTCTGGAACCTGAATTCTCAATGTCATGCCTAGACAGGCTAAGGTCTATAGTGCACCCACTTTTCAAAATGCCCTGTGGAGTAAGTTCTGGCAAAGAAACTCTCAGAATAATTTTAAAAAATTGAAAAAGGCCACATCTCAGAAACAGTCATCGAATGATGAAAGTGTGAAGAAAAAGTAGAACAAACAGATTAAAAAGGAATCCACAATTGTCATGAAAAGGCCAAATCAAATGTGGATACCAAAACATCTTGTTTCTAGTCTGCAAGAAATTAATGTTTTTCTGGGACCCAAGAAACTCGGGGTTCCAAATCATTCTACTTGATCCCCTTGCAGGTATGCCTGGCAGCCAGTCATAACAAGTGCTATCTGGATAGTGGCTGTTCCAGGCATATGATCGGAGATAAAGCAAAATTCAGCATGTTGATAAAGAAAGATGCAAGTCATGTCACTTTTGGAGGTAACACTAAGGGTAAAATAATTGGCTCAGGAAAAGTTGGTAAGTGTTCCTCCTGCGTTATTGAAGAAGTTCTGTTAGTTGAAGGTTTGGCTTATAACCTTCTTCGCATTAGTCAATTATGTGACCAAGGTCATAAAGTTGCTTTTGATTCTCTTACATGCACCATCTTTGAACCAAATTCTGATTCGGTTAAATTTGTTGGTAAAAGAATCAATAACATATATATGATTGATTTAGATGATGTAGCTCACTCTAATCTTTGTCTAAGTGTCAATAAAGATGACCTAGCCTACCTGTGGCATCGTAGATTAGGTCATGCTAGTTATGGTGTGCTTCATAAATTGCATAAGCACTGCATGGTTAAAGGACTCCCTGAAATTTCATTCAAAGATGACAATAAAATCTGTGAAGCATGCACCAAGTGTAAACAGACTAGAAAATCATTTAAATCTAGATCTGAAAACTTGTCTTCAAAACCCTATGAGCTAATTCATATGGATTTATTTGGACCCACTACATCGATTAGCTTATCAGGGAAAAGATATGGTTTTGTTCTTGTTGATGATTTTTCTAGATACACATGGGTCTTTTTCTTGTCTCATAAAAATGAAGCCTTTGAAGAATTTTAGGAGCTCTTTTACAAAATAAAACAGACAAATGAGCATACTATCTTAAACATCTTGTCTGATCATGGTGGTGAGTTTGTCAACTCACATTTTGATAATTTTTACATGGAAAATGGAATTACACACAAGTTCTCCTCACCAAGAACTCCAGAGCAGAATGGAGTGGTGGAAAGGAGAAACCGAACCCTAGTTGCAATGGCTCGGACCATGCTAGTGGAAGGAAACTTACCTAGAAAGTTTTGGGCAGAGGCTGTCAACACTTCATGTTATATAATTAATAGAGCTCTGGTAAGACCCAAAACTCAAATGACTCCCTATAAGATTCTCAAAGGTAAGAAACCCTCCCTAGCTCATTTCAAGGCCTTTGGCTGCAAATGTTTTATCCACATTAATTCAAAACGAGATCTTGATAAATTTGAATCAAAGAGTGAACCTGGAATATTTCTAGGTTATTCTGATCGGTCTGAAGCCTATAGGGTTTTTAATCTCAACTCGAGTCTTGTTGAAGAATCTCCTCATGTTGTGTTTGATGAGTCTGCAATCAAAACTGAAATTGATTTATGCAGGGACAAAGCTGATGGAGAAATTTTAAAGACAAATGAAGATTCTGTTGAAGAAGCTGAAGCTGAAGGACCAAAAACTCAGGGGGAGGTAAGTGGAAATCAAGGTAATGAAGTGACTAACATTAAATTTCTTAGAGACCATCCCCTTGAAAACACAATTGGCAATCTGAATGAACCGACTAGAACTAGAGCAAACATAAGAATTGAAAATGAATTGAATTCATTTGCTTTAGTATCTCAAATAGAACCCAAAAACATAGAAGGTGCCCTTTAGGATGAACACTGGATTAATGTCATGCATGATGAACTAAGTCAATTCGATAGGAACAAGGTCTGGCATTTAGTTCCTAAGCCATCTCATGGCAACATAATAGGCACCAAGTGGGTGTTTCGAAATAAAACTGATGAGCAGGGTAACATAGTTAGAAATAAGGCTAGGCTAGTTGCTCAGGGGTACAACCAAGAGTTTGGCATTGACTTTGATGAGTCTTTTGCCTCTGTAGCAAGGCTAGAAGCTATTAGAATTCTTTTAGCTACTGCATGTAGTCTAGGAATAACTTTACGGCAGATGAATGTCAAATCTGCTTTTCTAAATGGTGAAATAAAAGAAGATATTTTTGTCAAACAACCACCTGGATTTGAATGTTTTGAATTTCCTGATCATATTTATAAACTTGACAAGGCTCTCTATGGGTTAAAGCAAGCTCCCCGAGCTTGGTATGATAGACTGAGTAAGTTCCTCTCCGAAAAAGGATTTTCCAGAGGTAAGGTTGACCAGACCCTATTCACAAAGGTATGTGAGAAAGAAATTCTGATTATTCAAATTTACGTAGATGACATAGTGTTTGGGTCAACCAACTCATCCATGTGTGAGGAATTCTCAGCCTTAATGACTAGTGAGTTTGAAATGAGCTCAATGGGAGAGCTAAAATTATTTCTTGGACTGCAGATCTGTCATACCAAAGAAGGAACCTTCATAACCCAGGAGAAGTACATCAAGGACTTATTTGAGAAATTCAAGATGAAAAATCTCCAAGCTATAACTGCACCAATGGGGACATCTACTAGTCTTGATTCTGATCCGACATGTAAAATGGTAGATCCCAAGCTTTATAGAGGTATGATCGGATCCTTGCTCTACCTTACTGCATCTCATCCTGATATTCAATTTTCAGTATGTTTGTGCGCTAGATTTCAAGCATGTCCTAAAGAATCTCATTTAATAGCTGTTGGAGAGGGGGATTTCTGTAGCCCAATTAAGAGCAGCCAAACTAGGCCCATCAGGACCGAACGAGGCTCAGCTCATCCAAGTGACAGCCCTCTAGGGCCCACTTCGGCAAAAAAGCCCAATGAAGATCACTCGGGATCCCATCCTTCCTAGGCGACCCTTAGGCTCGGAAGGCCCGAACGTCAGGACGGAGGAAGACCCACGGCCGAGCCATCCCTCCAACGGGATAAGGGCCGAGCGCTCCGCGCCCACTCCGATCTGGCTGCATCCTAGCTATGCCTATCGCCCGGACAGGGCTGGCACTTCTCATGCTTGGATCGACTGACAAGTGTTTATCCATGCAGCCATTGAAAGTCCTTTATGAGCAGGAGTTCAGGGGGATAAGGGAGCCACGATCCCCGAAGGTCATGAAGAGCCCACGACGAGGACGTAACGATCCCATGATGAGGACGTAACTCCCTCCTGAAACTCCTCAGCTTATGGGACTCATCCGGGGAGCTCGCTATATAAACCAGGGACTCCCTCCGGCGACAGATAAGGCAGATACAGGCCTAACACTCCCTGAGTAGCAACCACTTCACCATCTTGGTGTTGGGGGATCTCGCGCATTTCTTTCTACCTCCCTCAATACCTTCCACCAACGCTCTACTGACTTAAGCATCGGAGGGTTTCCCCAGGAAACCATCCCTGGGCCACCTGATTCGTTTCCCTTTCTCTGCAGTTCACTATCCGGTGATCATCCTCCCAGCTCAGGACCAGCGCGAGATCACGCCCCTTCATCTGGCGCCGTCTGTGGGAAACGACCAAAGAGCCAGTATGGTGAGAAGAAGTTCAGGGAGGAGGTCCGCAGGTGACAGGGGAAAGGCCACAGCGGCAGCAGGGGAAGGCCCCTCACAAGCCTCCCAAAACCCCCCCTCCGGTGCCAGCACTCCCGCCGATGGACCGCCCCCTCCGCCTGCGGTCGGGCTGCCGCCCCCTCCTCCCACGGCGGTAGGGCTGCCACTCAACAGCGGCACCGACGCCTTCCAAGCCCTCAACGCGAAACTGGACGTCCTCGTGGAACTCATGAGGACCCAGGCGGCCAGGGATGGAAGGTCACGCGCCCCTCCGGAGAGCCCTCTCCGTGAGAACGTGTCCCAGCACACCACCAGAGGCCGCTTCACCCTCCGAGGATAGCAGCTCATCCGTAACAAAGTAGGAGGACCCTCGCAAGCCCCCCCTCCGAAGTAAGAGGCTTCCTCCATCCGAAGCGGGGCAGGCATGGGGCATGTCGTCCCCTCCTGGAGATCGAAGTCCCCAGGGAGCTTCAGGACAGCCTGCCTTCACGCCCCCTCAGCCCTACGGCGTAGCGACAGCTGGAGCTATCCCTCCTACTGCGAGAATTCGAGAGGCGTTTCGTAGAGCAGGAGCGCGCCCTGCGAGCCCTGCAGAAGACCTCTCCACCAGAGGACGAGGAGAGATCCCCATTCTCCGACCATCTCTTGAAGGCAGAGGTATCTCTCCGAACCTCCATCCTGACCTTCAAGCCCTACGACGGCCAGGGCGACTCGGCCGACCACTTCGACAGCTTCGACGCTCTGATGACCCTTCACGGAGCATCCGACGACATCAAGTGCCGAGCCTTCGCGACCACCCAGGTCCAAGGCGCCCAAGCATGGTTCCGGGCCCTCGCCCCCGGATCCATCCATGACTTCAAGCAGTTCGGGCGAGTATTCAAGGAGAGTTTCACCGGTAGCGGCCCCCCAAGGTCGGTAGCGGGGCTTTTGGCCCTCAAACAGGCGCAAGGGGAAAAACTTCGGGCCTACATCCTCCGATTCAAATCGGAAGCCCTGAGGATCCCCCGCCTGGACGTCGCCTTGGCCATAACCGCACTGACCGGGGGCACCCGCGACGAGAACCTCCACCGCGAGCTTGTCCTCCACCCTCCCTTGACCCTTGCTGCGCTAGTGACTCTGGCATTGCGCCACGCTGAGTGCGAGGAAGTGCTCAGTGCATGCCGAGACGCAACCGGCTCGGGTCGAGAGAGGGACAAGAAGCGGGCACCCGAGCCAAGCTTGGGCCCAGGGAAAAGGCGGAACCGAGACGGGGAATGCAAGGAACCGTCATGGAGGTACGAGCGGTACACTCCCCTAACCGCTCCAGTATACGAGATTTATGAAGACATCAAAGGTTTGGGCCTCCTCCGCCAACCCGAGCCAATGAAGTCAAAGAACCGCAGTCACAGCAAGCATTGCCTGTTCTACAGCGACCACGGGCATCATACCGGCGACTGCCACCAGCTCCAGGACGAGATCGAGCGTCTCATTCGTCAGGGGCACCTCTCCCGGTTCGTGGCCGGGCACCAGGAAGACCGAGGCACCCCAGAGGAGATCGACAACGCCCCCCAAGGGGTCCACATCAACGTCATCACCGGAGGAGCTGCATCAGGAGGAGACAGTGGCCGGGGAAGGAAGCGTCATGCTGAGCGAGCGAGCTGAGCCATCGAGCCTCCCAAGGCCCCGCCAAGCGAACCCCATGTCATAATCTTCTCCGACCAAGACCTGGAGGGGCTGAGCACCCCGCACGACGACGCCCTAGTGATATCGGCCACAATAAACCATTGTAACGTAGACAGGATTCTGGTTGACAATGGAAGTGCCCCTGATGTATTATCCTACGAATGTTTCCTTAAGATGGGGGAGGATCCGTCTAAACTCCGCCCGATCCGGACCCCCCTGTGCGGGTTCAATGGCCAGGCCACCTATCCCGAGGGAGCCCTAAGCCTACCGGTTACTCTTGGCACCCCACCCAAAATCGTTACGGTCATGGTGGACTTCATAGTGATCAAAGGTATGATAGCATACAACTCAATCTTCGGCCGAGGAATCCTCAGCTGAACGAAAGCGGTGCCTTCAACCTATCACCAAAAGATGAAGTTCCCCACCAAAAATGGATTGGGGGAAGTCCGAGGTAACCAGGCAATGGCCCGAAGGTGCTACAATATCTCGATTGAAGCCACAAGGTCAGACGGGAAAAATAAGGGCCCCCGAGAAGTCGAGAAAAAATCCGCAACCGCCGAACCTGGAGGTGAATTGCTAGCGGTTTTCCTAAACGACGACCCGACCCTAAGAGTAAAGATCGGAGCCGACCTAACATCTGAGGTTCAACAGCAATACAAAGAGTTCCTTTCCACGTACATCCGGGTTTTTGCATGGTCTGATGATCAACTCCTCAGGATACCGGAAGAGACGGTGGTGCATTAGCTCAACCTCGACCCAACCATGAAGCCCGTGCAACAACGCAGAAGGAAGCATGCGCCAGAGAAGCAGACGATTATCAAGGAGCAGGTCACCAAGGGGCAGAAGACTGACCTTTTTAGACCGGTCCTGTACCCGACGTGGCTAGCTAACGTCGTCTTGGTGCCGAAAGCTTCAGGAAAGTGGCGGATGTGTGTGGACTTCACCGACCTGAACATGGCTACTCCAAAGGATTGCTATCCCTTACCGAGCATCGACCAACTGGTTGATTCAACCTCGGGCAATGAGATACTCAGCTTTCTGGATGCCTACTCAGGTTACCACTAGATCAAAATGCACCCCGAAGACATCGAGAAGACCACCTTTATCACCGACTTCGGCGTACACTGTTACACCAGGATGCCTTTCGGGTTGAAGAATGCCGGAGCCACGTACCAAAGGCTAGTCAACCATATGTTCGAGGGACGGCTCGGTCGGAACGTCGAGGCCTATATTGACGACATACTCATGAAGACCCCCAAGGCCGAGGACGACTTCACCGACCTAGCAAAAACTTTCGACACCCTCTTGAAGTACAACATGAAGCTCAACCCCGCCAAGTGCGCCTTCGGAGTAAAGTCTGAGAAATTCTTGGGCTTCTTAGTCACTCAGCGTGGGATCGAGCCAACCCCGACAAGGTCCAGGCCATCCTGGACATGCGCCCACCCACCTGCATCAAAGACGTTCAACGCCTTACCGGGTGCGTTGCTGCGCTCAGCAAATTCCTGTCCCGCGCGGCTGAACGATGCCTACCCTTCTTCAAACTATTGAGAGGGCCCAAAATGGCATCTGCCACATTCGTGTGGGATGAGGAATGCCAAAGAGCGTTCACCGAGCTTAAGGAGTTCTAGCTTCGCCCCCAGTGCTTTCCAAGCCCGTCCCAGGGGAAGCCTTGTATCTCTTTCTCTCGGTAACTCCATCCACAGTTAGCTCGGTCCTAGTCAAAAATGACTCGGGAATCGAGAGACCGGTCTACTACACAAGCAAGGTGCTCAGCGAGGCTGAGAAAAGGTACCCCGCAACCGAGAAACTCGTGCTAGCGTTGGTTACCTCGGCCAAGCACCTCCGACCCTATTTCCAAGGGCACTCCATCACCGTGCTGACCGGTGAACCATTGAAGAAGATCCTCGCTCACCCTGAAGCCTCGAGACGCCTCATCAAGTGGGCCATCATGCTAGGGGCCTACGATATATCGTATCAGCCTCGCTCGGCTATCAAAGGCCAGGCGCTCGCCGACTTCATCGCCGAGAGCACCATCCCGACTGAAGAAAGATCTCCGTCCTCACCCGGGCCGAGCTGGGAACTGTTCGTCGACGGATCTTCCAATTCAGCAGGAAGCGGTGCCGGCATCCTCCTGAAGTCCCCCGAAGGAGCAGAGCTACAGTACACCCTGAAGTTCAACTTCCAAGCATCCAACAACTCTTCCGAGTATGAGGCCCTCATATCGGGAGCCCGCATGGCCCGGTGGTTAGGGGCTGAGCGAGTCAGAATTCACACCGACTCCCAACTGGTCGCTAGCCAGGTCAACGGCGATTATGAAGCTCGAAGGCACCGATGATCAAATACCTCCAACTAGTCAAGACTGTGGCACAACAGTTCGAGAGTTTTGAGGTAGTCCGAATAGCTCGGGAGGAAAACTCCCGAGCGGACGCCCTCTCTCGGCTGGCCACCTCTCTTGACCCCGAGGGTACTCGATCGGTCCTTCTCGAAGAGCTAGAGCGCCTGAGCATTGATTCGGAGCTCCTAGCTGTTGACTCAGCCTCCCCAAGCGACTGGCGTACCCCCTACCTGTCGTGGCTCCAAGACTCCCAGGAGCCTCCCGACCCTCGGGAAGCCCGAAGGTTGAAATACCAAGCTCAGCGATTCGTCACTCTGGATGGCGCACTTTACCGGAGATCCGTCTCTGGCCCTCTTTTGAAGTGCCTCGGTGTCGACGAAGCCAACAGAGCGATCGAAGAAGTTCACGAAGGTCTGTGCGGAGCGCATTTGGGGGTAAGGTCGCTCGCCAGGATCTTGCTACGGCGAGGTTATTGGTGGCCCACCCTACATTATGACTGCTCAGCCTACACACAACGTTGTGACCGTTGCCAGCGATTCGACCACTTGGTCCATCAGCCAGCAACGGAGCTTATCACCCTAGCTGAGCCTTATCCTTTCGCTCGCTGGGGAATCGACATCCTCGGGCCATTCCCCACGGCCCAGGCCCAGAAGAAGTTCATTATCGTCGCCATCGACTACTTCACTAAGTGGATTGAGGCCGAAGCCACTACAAGGATCACCGAGACAGTCGTCTGGAATTTCATCTGGAAGTCGATCATCTGTCGCTACGGCATCCCCCGGGTGATAGTGAGCGATAACGGTCGGCAATTTGATTCTCGGTATTTCTAAGATAGATGCGTCGACCTTAATATTCACAATCACTTCACTTTGGTCGCCCACCCTCAGGCTAACGGGCTGGTCGAAAATGACAACAAGACTATCTTAAAAGGCATCAAGACTAGGCTCGGTAAAGCCAAGGGCAGCTGGCTCGAGGAATTGCCGAACGTACTCTTGTCATATAGAATGACTCCCAGAATGGCAACCGGTGAAAGCCCTTTTCAGCTGGTATACGGTACCGAGGCCGTGATCCCGTTGGAGATTGGCAACCCCTCTCTCCGAGTCATCTACTTCCCGTCTGAGATAAACGACCAGAAACTGCTCGAAAATATCGACTTAGCAGATGAAATCCGGGAGATTGCCAGCATCAGAGCAACGGAGTACCAACGCCGCCTCACTCGATACTACAACACCAAAGTCCAAGACAGACACTTCCAGCCGGGAGACTTCGTCCTCAGGAAAGCCGAAGCCTCTTGACCACTTGAGGCGGCGGGCAAGTTATCCCCTAACTGGGAAGGCCCCTGCCGAGTGGTCGAGACGCTCGGAAAAGGAGCATACCGTCTATCCACGATGGAAGGAGAGCCCATCCCTCGGACCTGGAACGCAACTACATTACGCAAGTTCTACTTCTGAGTACTGAGTATTGTGCAAACGACATGAGATAAAATAAAAGGCTCCTTTCTTTTTATTCAAACAACCTGTTTGTACATCAGGAAGGCCGAAGCCAATAGAATACATGTCAAAAAAGCAAAAGATCCATCTAGCGCCGTCGTATGAGCCCATCGCTCGGCTGACTCGGATGACCTTCCTGCGTCCAGCCACTGAATCTGCCTAGTGTAGAAACTGGCTCGGATAAAGGATAGTTGACTCCATTGGCTCGGGCAGCTCGAGACAAAGGTGACAGAGGGATTAAGAAAGAGAAGGCTACCTTCCAAGTTGAAGTTGGAAGAGAAGGAGGAGAGGGAATGCATATGAAAGCATCTTCCCCGCCAAACTTCCAACTCCTTGGAAGGAAGAGAGCGCAGGCACCCTCCGAAGAGTGAAAGAAATGAGGACCAGAGCAGAAGAGGGAAAAAGAGGCTGCCAGAAAGAAAAAGAAACCAGGAGAGCTGGATGAGGAGGCAGGGGAAGGCCCAGAAGGGATGGAGCTTAGTTGGCTTCCTCCTCCCATCCGTGAAGCAGGGATGTCTGATGCCCCCATCCGTCCTCCATCTCGCCCCCCTGCAAGCGCCACCGGAACTGATAAAGGGAAAACGGTGTGCCTCCGCACGTCGAACCCTTTTCAAGTCCGCCCGCCGGCCGTCGAATCCTCTTCAAGTCCGGAGCAGCAGGAACTCTCTGCCCCCCGTCGTCGACAGCCTCCTTTTCGGGAGGTTCCTCCATGCTCCGAATACAACGGCACAACACTACGTGAAGAAGGAACGAGGAAAGATTGTCAGGGAAAACCCTAAGCGGTGGAGAGGAAGGGACGCCCTTCATTCCTTTTTATAGGCAAAGGGAGGCTACTTGCCTTAAATGATTTCCCTCCTCTCGAAAACACGCCAGAAGGATTTCTCCCTACGAACGGTCACCTCAAACTTCTCGTCTTCCGCCCCAGCGGGACACACGAAGCGGCCAGGCATTTAAAGCGTGAGAAAATGGAAAGACACCCTGTCAGACGCTCACCTAACCATTATGCGAGATCCACGCAAAAAATATCAGTTCTTTCCAACCACTGCAGATACGCTAAACAGAATACGGCAATGGCGATATGGAACAGATAAGTCTTCATCACAATGCTACTGCCTTATTTATCTCTACATAAAAAAGGGAGTCTTTTTCTTCAAAAAGGGAAAAGGTATGCAAAAAGAAGAAGCGAAACAGATACATCAGGCCTCTGGCCCACCTTGAAGACCGGAAGTAGAGGGCTCGAGCGGTCTGCCCCCGGCAGCCTCGGCGACGGCCGACCCTGGCACCGACCCCACCGGCATGGGAACTGCCTCGGTTGCGTGCCCTCCCGAGGCATCCGGAGTTGGCGACCCCTCGAGTGATGAGCCCTCGGGATCCTCTTCATCCTGCGTCGAAATAGAGGAACTAGAGGATGACAAGTCCGAGTCATAACATTGACCGGATGGGGTGAAGTCCTAGCTCGTAGTAGGGGAGGGCAGCCTCCTTAAGGTCGAACCGATAAGCCTCTGAGCTCTTGTATTGCTCGAGAGCCTCCGCCTCGGCCGATCCCACCCTACCGACGAGCTCGGCCTCCCTCTGCTCCGCCTCGGCTGCCTTCCGCTCGGCCTCAGCAGTCCGCCCTTCGGCCGCCGCCACCTGCTTCTCCGCCTTAGCTCGATCAGCCTCGGCCTCCCGCCGAAGACGTTCGGCTTCCTTCGCGCGGTCTACTAGCTCGGCATGCTCGGTCTCCCACCGGCCGTCCAGCTCAACGCGTGCTAAGCACTCCTCTTTGAGAAGCCGGTTCTTCCTCTCGAGCGATTCACGAGCCTTGGCTAGCTACTCGGCTAGCGCCCGGGTCTCCACTTGGCTCGATCGTACCAGCTCTCTGATTGAGGAAAGCTCCCGCCGAAGCCCGTCACGCTCCTCGACGAGCCGAGTCAACCTTATGTCCGACCCACTGAGGGTCCAGGCCAGGTTCGCTCGCTCCCACTCCGATCGAGCGTACGCTTCTGCCAGAACCGCCCCTATCTGGGCCAGGGCCAAGCCGCCCTCCATAACCCCGGCGAGAGCCGTGGACGGGGAGTGCTACCTACCTCCCCCCCTTACCTTCGTGGATATACCACGACACACCTGGTGCAGGGGGCCCGAGATACCCAGCCTCTCCAAGGCCGTCGGAACGGAGAACCCCCCATCGCCCGGCGCCCCACCGTATGGCGCGGATCGAGCCCCAGCCTCGGCCGCCCCTCGCGCCCCGGCCGGATTTTCATGCGGCCTCTCAACATGGATCGGCTCGGCACTGGCATCACCACCTGGAGCGCCAGCCTCGGCCGTGATCACAGCATCCCCAACTTCGGCCACAGCCCCCTCTGCTCCGGCCGAGGGGAGAGCCGGGTCGGCCCTACTACCAGTTGCAGGAGCACCCTCGGCCCCCTAGGTCCCGGCCAACGGAGGAACCGAGCCCGCATCATCGCCGCCCGCAGGGGCAGCCCCAACCTCCTCGGCCCCCTCTAGCTCAGCTGGTGGGAGAGCCCGCCCAGTAGGGTCGGCCCCACTGTGCCCGGCGAAGGGGTGAGCCGCGGTAGGGTCACCTTCGACTGCGGGTATGGCCCCGGCCTTCCTGGCCCGCTTTCTGGCCCTCGCAGCGGCCCGAACCATACCCTCCACAGGGTCCTTGCGCTTGGGTCCCCGCGGTCTGGAGGATTCACCCCGGGCCACTCCCTTGCCCTTATCTTTGGTTCAGGAGCGACCCACGGGAGCAGTCGGTTCATCGACAGCCGAGTCATCTCCAAGCTCGATCACCTCTGCGGCCTCCTTCAGAGGCTCCCGCCTGGTGTCTGCACGAAGAAGATGATGAATTCAGGAAAAGAAAGATGACCCCCACATCCGAAGGAAAGTCTAAGCTGTGACACCTGAGCCCGACGGGTGCAGCCGCGTGAGAAGACACGGCTCGATATTCTCTGGTGTCACCAGTTCTTCGGTGGACTGGCGGTGTTTCAGCAGGATGGCTGCGTACTTCTCCACGTGAGGGGGGAACTCATCCTGCCTAGGAGGGATGTTAGGGTGGAAATTGGGGATTATCAGGCAGCTCCAGGTTTCCTCCACTGAACAAATCTTCACCCAGAAGAATTGGGTCTTCCACCCCTTATGCGAAGAATCCTTCGCCGCCAAAGAGAGACAACTCCTATTCCGCCTCACCTGGATGAAATATGAACCCTTCCCAGCTGAAGGATGTGCTTTCAACTCAAAGAAATAGTGGAAGAGGTCCATGGAAGGAGGAACTCCGCACTAACGGCAGAGAATACGGAAGGCGGAAAGGAGGACATAAGAGTTGGCTACCAACTGAATGGGCACCAACCGAAAAAAATCAAGAAGCTGAAGAACAAAATGTTCGAAAGGAAGGCGGAATCCACCCTTCCACGACAGAAGAAACATATAGATGTGGCCTATACGAGAGTCTAGGCTCGTCTCGTATGGAGTAGCAGCGGCAAAACTGTACTTGTGGGGCAGGCGATACTGGTGCTCCAGCCTCCTCACATCCGCCTCCCCCAGTTCGCTGCAGTTGGAGACCGGCGCCCTCGCCACCGGCTCGTCCTCCCACTCCTCGACCTCTGGGCGCTGGCCCGCCATGGAGTCAGAAGAAGACTCTGAGGGAAGGCGGCCCCGAGACCCTGAAGATTCCGGGGGAGGAGGAAGCTGCCGAACGGCCTCCGCGGTTATCGCCGCCAACTCCTCAAATGCCACCGCAAGCCTCTGCTCCTCCATCGTGTCCTCACGGCGCATCGAAAAGTCCCAAAAACAAGAACGAAGGAGAGCCAAAACCCTAAAAGATAGAGGGAGTCTGGAATGACAACAAGCGCCCAACGCCTATAAACCCACGCGGAAGGCGGCGCGTCGTTCCGACCTCTGAGGAAAGGGGGCCCCTTTAGTTCAAATCTGTCAGGATCATCATTAACACGGGCACAGGTGACCATGACACGTGGCTTCCTAACACCGCCAGATCTCCACCCACCTGAGCCACGCCGGTCCGAAACCCCAAACAGCTACTCGTCCGAGCTTACTAAAGCTCGGGAGTAGGAGGGGGACAAGTGGAGAGGGGGATTTCTGTAGCCCAATTAAGAGCAGCCAAACTAGGCCCATCAGGACCGAACGAGGCTCAGCTCATCCAAGTGACAGCCCTCTAGGGCCCACTTCGGCAAAAAAGCCCAATGAAGATCACTCGAGATCCCATCCTTCCTCGGTGGCCCTTAGGCTCGGAAGGCCCGAACCTCAGGACGGAGGAAGACCCACGCCCGAGCCATCCCTCCAATGGGATAAGGGCCGAGCGCTCCGCGCCCACTCCGATCTGACTACATCCGAGCTGTGCCTATCGCCCGGACAGGGCTGGCACTTCTCATGCTTGGATCGACTGACAAGTGTTTATCCATGCAGCCGTTGAAAGTTCTTTATGAGCAGGAGTTCAGGGGGATAAGGGAGCCACGATCCCCCAAGGTCATGAAGAGCCCACGATGAGGATGTAACGATCCCATGATGAGGACGTAACTCCCGCCTGAAACTCCTCAGCTTATGGGACTCATCTAGGGAGCTCGCTATATAAACCAGGGACTCCCTCCGGTGGCAGGTAAGGCAGATAGAGGCCTAACACTCCCTGAGCAGGAACCACTTCACCATCATGGTGTTGGGGGATCTCGCGCATTTCTTTCTACCTCCCTCAATACCTTCCACCAATGCTCTACTGACTTAAGCATCGGAGGGTTTCCCCAGGGAACCATCCCTGGGCCTCTTGATTCGTTTCCCTTTCTCTGCAGTTCACTATCCGGTGATCATCCTCCCAGCTCAGGACCAGCGCGAGATCACGCCCCTTCATCCCAGCTGTGAAACGGATTTTTAGGTATCTGTCTGGAACCCTAAACCTTGACTTATGGTATCATGCTAAGTGTGTGCTAGACCTTGTAGCTTACACTGATGCAGATAATGTCGGGTGTAGGATTGATAGGAAGAGTACTAGTATATATTGTCAATTTCTTAGTGGGTGTCTAGTGTCTTGGGCGTCCAAGAAATAGCATACAGTAGCCTTATCCACTGTTGAGGCAGAGTATGTGGCTGCAGGAAACTGTGATGCCCAAGTCCTCGGGATAAAACATCAGTTAATTGACTATCTTATCAACCTCGGTTGCATCACAATCTTTTGTGATAACACTAGTGCTATTTCCTTGACCAAAAATCGGTTTACCACTCTAGGACAAAACACATTGAAATCAAACATCACTTTCTTAGAGATAAAGTCTGTAAAAAGGAAATTGATCTTGAATTCATAGCTTCTGAAAGACAAATTGCTGATATTTTCACCAAACCTCTTGGTAATGATAGATTTAAATTTCTAAGAAGAGAACTTGGTCTTTGTAAATTTTTAGCATGAATTTATTGATCATATCTGCTTCTAAACTTTGAACTTGGTTGACATTGCACATATTGAGGGGGAGTGTGAGCAGCATCTTGTCATTCCTACAATTCCATCATATGCATCTTGTTTTATCTCAAACATTTTGATAGGGTGAGCTCAGAATAATTATGTAGGAGTCAAACTGATCTGTGTCAAATAATGTCGACTTTCTGTGTCGATATTCAGTGTCAACTTCATTGAAAAATTATGCTATCAGATACATTTTCCGTCTATCTGATCTATCTTATCCTTGGATTATGTATCTGAACTTCTCTTGAAATCATGTGCCTAATCAAATGACAAACTGATAGACATGTTCATTAATCCAAGCTACTGAAAATCAGATAGCTTCTCTCATAAGAAGCAGTATTAAACCCTAAATGAATGGTTGGTTTAAACTTAATGGTTGTCAGAGACTAACAACTAAACTCAATGAAGAAGGACTGTGGAATGCCTGTTAATAGTTCTTAACCATTTCGTACATATCATGTTTAATTGAGTCTTTCAGAATCTGGCCTTATCTAAACTCAGGCTGAATTGGTTAAGATAACCTGAAAACATGTATTATTCTTAAACAACTCCTTCTGAAAATCAAATGGGCAGCTGAAACAAAATAATAAATCAAATACTCTAAAGACAAAGCAATTATTGAATGCACTGAGAAACTGGATTCTTCATCAATGAAATGAAGAAAAACTCATGTCATGAAGTGCTTCAAGTCATCTTTGTTCAAAAATTAAGAGGATAGTTCCACTGAGTAACTAGGGGTACTGGCGTCTGATAAACGTATACCCTTACGTAAAAAGGTGGAAGCTATACTTGAGACAGAATAGTGGATCCTGCTGAGTAACTAGGGATACTGGCGTCTGATAAACTTGTACTCTTATGTCAAAAGGCAAGATTCTACTTGACTGTTCTAAAGCCATAAAGAGAAGAAATGTATGAAACTGTCCCTAAAAGATTCATTTAGTACTGTAGAGCCTGTTTAATCTCAATACAAGTTTCGGGTAATCCTGATGATGCCTTTAAACTTGATAAACAAGATTTAGTAAGATAAAAGTTGACATGTCCTATGAACTCCTGGTTAATTACTATTGAAAGTCTCCTCAGACTGGTTCTCATAGAGTGATGTAGATAGTCTCTCACCTTCATAATTTTTAAATCACATAAGATCAGGAATGCTCTATATGCATTCTTATTCTAGAAGAATCTGTGCTTTACTTACTTAATTACTGAAAAGCCTAAATAGTTTGTCACATTTGATATCTTCTTCACTATGGCACTTATCTCAGTACTTTCCTTCCCTATCCTTTCTGCTAATAGGGGGAGATTGGTATATTGTTTTTGGCAGTGGTAGTTGATTTTGATGAGGTGTTTTTGTGAGTGAAAGTGTTCTGCATAAAAGGGGAGAGATTGTGCATTTATCTTGTTTCTGCATGTGCATCTTTTGCATTGTGCAGCATTCTATCTTTTAATAAAAACCTTGTTGTCATCAAAATCTAAAATGCATTCTTCAATATATAAATGTGTTGCCATCATCAAAAAGGGGGAGAATGTTGGATGTTGTGTTTTGATGATGACAAATACTATGACTCATACTTGTATGATGTCATGTATGTTTGGAGCATAAGAACTCTATGCATTTGTCTCCCACTTGGTTTTGATGATTGGCAAACATGATTGACAACATGATAGGAAATAATTCATTTTACTTTTCTGCTCTTTGATGTTAATAAATATTGAGTCTCAGAAATGCTAGCATTTCATAAGTCAATGTATATGCATTTCACAAATTGTGTCTGTGCATAGTTTGTCTCTTGAGTACAGACTCTGTGCAACCTTCGTTGATCAAGTTGACATTGTCTGTGCAATGTCTATGTCTAATGCATATAGAGTCTGTGCATCTTTCGTCATTGAGCATACAACGTAAAGGAGTCTATGCATTCTTAGTTGAGGAAGCAGATAACATTAGTGCATGTTTTTGCTTAGTGTATACAAGGTCTATGTAGGTTCCGCCCTGCGCACTTAACAGGTCTGAGCATGCTTTTATCCTGCGTTCATAATGTCTGTGCATATGTTTGCATATGTTTACCTCTATACATAACGTCAGTGCATGTTTTGCATCGCACACGTTGAGGTCTGTGCATATCTTTCGTTAGGCAAAACATAGTCGATGCAAGTTCCTGTAGTCTGTTCATATAGGTCTGTGCAAGGGCTTTATTGTTCATGAAAGTCAATGCATGTCTTAGTTTATGCTTAACTAAGTTGGTGCATTCGTTTGACATATGCATGCATAGGCCTGTGCACATTTGCCTTGTGTACACAAGGTCAGTGAACTTGTGAACATTTTACATTGCCATACGGTCGGTGCATCTTTTGTCCTATGCTTACCAAAGGTCGGTGCTGGTCGAGTCTCATGCATACAGGTATGTGCATATATGCTCACTAAGTCTATGCATGTTTTGCATCGCACACAACTCAGGTCAGTGCACGTTGCTTGGCGTACGTTACAAGGTCTGTGCATCTTCTTCATTGTGTATAAAAGTCTGTGCATAATAGCTGGCCTTGCACAAACAAGTATGTGCATGTTACTGTTCTTTCACAAGAGGCTAGGTCGGTGCATACTTTGTTGCTTTGAACATAAAACGTCGGTGCATTCTCTGTCTCTATTCTCCCTAGGTCAGTGCATTGTTCATCATTTGCACATATAGTCAGTGCATGTTTTTGTACATACGAAGGTAAAGGTCTCTGCACCCTTGTCCATGCATGCTTCAGTCAGTGCATCATGATCATCGTGTATGTAATGTCTGTGCACGTTTTCTTGTTGAACGTACATGAAAGTCTGTGCACATCTTGCATTGACTTAAAACGTCAGTACAGGGTGTGCCATTGGCTTAGAAGGGTCTGTGTATATATGCTATGTCTGTCTGGAATGTCTGTGCATACCCTATTCTATGCCAAGTCAAACTCGGTGCAATCCTTTCTCTTACCTAACTCATGTCTGAATTGCAGGGTAAAGCAAGCGCATCATGGAAGCCTATGATTGAGCACGTGATCCGAGGCAGACACGTCCAGAAGATTCTTCTAACAAGGATATGCTCACCAATCTAGTCCTGATGCGTGTCATCTTCAGGAAGGCACGAACGAGCTCTCCACACGCCCAATGCGTGAGCCCGTGAGGGCTGAAGATAGAAGACATATATAAGCCCCTCTAAAGATTAAGAAAAGCATGATCGAGTAGAGAAAAAGAAAAGGAAGAGAAGCCAGAGAGAAAAGAGAGAGCAACCTGAAGAGAGCCAGAGTGAGAGAGGAGAAGCTAGAAGGAGAGAGAAGGATCAAAAGCTTTAGATTGAAGATAGTTTCAGAGCATCAGTTCTTGTACTTGACTCGTGGTTTAAATCCAGAGTCAATCTACTCATTGAAGAGCTACATTGCTTCTTTTCGTCTTTCATTTTATTTTTCTGAACTTTGTCAAGCTGTGAGTCAGCGTGCGAGGGTGTGTCCTCGGTCAGTTAAGCTGTAAAGCTCAGCGGTAGCAAGCTGTAAAGCTCAGCGGTAGCAAGCTGTGAGGCTCAGTGGCCTGGGATATTATCCCCAAAGATGTGGATCAGCAGTTTGTAGGGATCCAATCCCCGAAGCTGTGGATCAGCAGATAGAAGCTGTGAATCAGCAGTAATCCACACTCAGTCTGAGTGTGGGGTGGATGTAGGTGAAAGCCGAACCACCTAAAAATCCCTGGTGTCTCTGTGTGTTTGTTTTTGCTCGTGTTGCTCATGTCCACATCCTGTTTGCATATTTCTCTCTTAGATGAATGCATAAGATTACCTTGTGAGTTCAGCTTTATTCGATTATTTTATAGAAGAACCAGCTCCAGAAACTGACGCATCTTCTGCGTACCAACATAGGATGGGCAGTAAGTATGCTCGAAGACCCTAACAAAGTCATTCCACGCGACCTGCTGAAGGGAACGCGACTGAAAAGACGTCTTCCACTCTGAAGACCACCAAGCTTGAGCTGAACCCTACCACTGGTTATAAGCCAACATCACCCTATCCTCCTCGGCGCAGTTCATGGAACTGAACACTCTCTCTATCTCATCAAGCCAGTCTCGGGTCACATCTGGGTCTGGTTGGCCGCCATAGTAGGGTAGATAGAACTGCAAAAAGTCCCTCACTGCATAGCTAGGCCCATCCCTAGACGACGAGCCCTCACCAGCATCTCCGCCGAACTGCTGAGTCATAAACTGGAACATACTCCGAAAGAAATCCTCTGCCCCCGGAACTCTCACTGTATCCCCTGCCTCAGTGGCAACTGGTGGCACTCTACTCTGCTCCTCCTGCTCCTTTGTCGACTGTCCCTACTGACAGCGTGGCCTCCGCCTCGGCGCCATACTCGCCTGTTGCAAAAGAAAGAAGACACGGAAAACGGTGAAATCAATAAAACATACGATGCCCAAAGCCAGTGCCGACTGTATATCATCATTATGGACTAGTGGACCACTGTAATTATTTATGATTCTTATATATATATATATCCACAACCGCGCTCTTATACCAACTGTAACGACCCGAGATCCGAATACCGGGAGAGGCCCGATAACCCGAATCTCGAACCGCCACCCACGAGCCCGAAGACTTGGAAGGGTTAAAAGGATGGTGTGGAAATATACGAGAATCTAAAATAATTGCAGAACTACACAGTATATGAATAAGCATGATTTAATAATAAATATTATTAAACAATTTACATGGTCCACAATATAACAACAGTCTAAAATATAATAATAGTCTACAGCTAGTATAGTCCAGAAAGAAAGTACAACTACATGAGACATACCCCGGCTCTGGCAACTGGCAACTAACCCTGGGCACTAGAACCACGTGGAGTCTCAGAAGCGCTCCCCTGAAGCCTCGCCTCACCTGAAACCACGGAAAGACGCAGGGAATGAGCCTCATAACAAAAGGCTCAATAGGGATCACCCGGACCCCCACCTCGTAAAATGAGAAACTGCACGGAAAGCAGTCAGAGGCTAACACTAACCAAACGTAGAGCGAAGGTCAACAAAATAAGTAAACGGGAAAGCTCAGCCACGCCGAGTACCGACCACACGACACAAAAACTGAGACAACCCGACAGAACACCAAGAGTCGCTACCTGACAAAGACAGAAGTACCACCCACTAGAAGTAAGGCTGGATGCGCCCCCTGGTGTCTTAGACCGCACCTCAGGTGTCCCCCTCATCGGACCATGGCGGAACGGGGACCCATACTAGTAACAACAGAACAAGGACTGGTCGGGGTCACGCTCGTCAGCATGGGTCCGCTGCCCCCGACCACGTGTGCACACACAGACCATGCGTCCTAGGTCAGGTCCTCTAACTGGTTTTCCCCTCAGCCGGACTCTGGCTGCAAGACGTGGGGCCCTACGGTAACTAGTCTAAAAACCATCTCTCGGGGAAGCATCGCCACCACTCCCTGGTGGGAGCACTCGCGTGTCGGAAGGCTACGACTAGTGGAGGGTCGCTGAAAGAGTAGACTCTCTAGCTAACGGAAAACAACGTTTAAACCGGACAAAGTACAAGGACTGCTCCTCGTACCGACACCGACTCACAGTGACATAAGCCAAACCACGCCACTCCCTGGGGTTCCCACGGCACCCACGTACAGCCCCCACATGATGCCCAGCATCAGTCGGACTGCAGGTCAGCACGGGGATCGAGGTCCACTCCCCCGGGATTTGGATCGGCGGGAAAAGAGCTCCGGTCGGACAGAAGACATGTGGCGGTCCACTCTGGACCGCCTCTGGGCAAAAATGGTCTAATGCTGGACCGCCTCATAGAGAAACGGTCCTCTCTGGACTGCCAGACTCAACAGGGAAGATACGGTCTCCTAAAGACCGCTTAGGACAAAAACGGTCCACTCCTAGGCCGCCTCATGGTGTAAACGGTCTCATGGGGACCGCCACGCCATGGGGCTGCAAAGGAGTGAAACGGTCACCTTGTGACCGTTTGGACATGAAACGGTCTCTCTGGGACCCCAAGATGGGTTAAACGGTCGCCCCATGATTGCTTAATCCCAAAAATCTCTAACGGTCAAAAATGCCTCGAAGGTCACACCAGCCCACGGGGCAAACGGTCGGCCGATAGGCCGCCACTGGGCCTTAGCGGTCTATCGCATGACCGCTAAGCCCAACCGACACTTGGGGCTAGAAAACGGTCTATCTGGGGCCGCTTCTAGCAAGAAACAGTTCCTTGAAGGACCGCTTCCATTCCAAAAAATCGAGAATGGCGGGAATGGCCCAAAAATGCCATTCCATGCCCCATTCACCCCCAGATAAAGGGAAAACAAAGGGGGAACTCTTCCCCATGCCCCAGAGCATCATTTGATGCCATTAAACCACAAAATAACGCATTAAATCACTAGATCCGGTGCTCAAACCCCAAAGCATGGTTTTCCCTTCCCCAGGTCAAATGAACCCCTCTCGACCTCCTCTCGGCCTAGAAATCACGGGGAAGACGGTAAATGAGCTAAGGATCCGTCACCCTCCCTCGGGGTCGCCCGAAACGCAGCAGATCGTCGCCGATCCCCAAAACTTCGCTTGAAACCCTCGAGCTCCCACGATCTCTCCACGAGCTGCACACCGCCACGATCGCCACGCCGATGCCGTCGTCACCGCATCGTCACCTCGCCGCCGTCTACAGTCGGAGGGGAGGTCACCGCAGTCGTCATCGGAAGAGGGGGGGGGAAAAGCCACGGCCGGAAGCGCTCACGGGAGAGAGGAGGAAGAAGAAAGAAAGAAGAAGAAGAAGAAAAGAAAAAGAAAATGGGTATTTATAGAAAATCTAAATTTTTCCAAAAATATAAAAAAATATAAAAATACATTTTCTCGATCCTCAGAACACGCCGGACGCACTGGTACCGTCCTAGAGTAGGAGAACGCAACGATTTGCCCTACACAGGGTTCCATAGGTTCGTCAGGGAAAAACACGTGTAAACGGCGAAACATGTTCCGGGACTCCCAAAACTGATCCGAAACCCACGGATCCATATCCGAAAAGTGTCTGAAAAACTCGGGGCATTACAGTAGCGGCCGATCGAGGGCCGCCTCTTGAAGGTTGCGGTCACTGTGAGACCGCCTTGTCTATTTCCAGACAGAAGCAAAACCCGTCATGCAGAGCCTATTTCTAGGGTAATTAATGATGGAACTAATAGGAAACTAGCAGGAGAACATGCTAATATGGAAACAATGTATGAAACATGTATAACAATCAAAAAGTTACTTAGATTTTTCTTAGGGTTACATGGACAGCATGTAGTAAAAATCTTATTGCGCAGTCATAGAAAAACATAAAATTCTCCATGTATCATGCATGGATTCGAGCATGGTTAGAGGGTTTTACTCCTAACAAGTTGTTTAAGCCATCATGAGATAACCTACCTCTGGTACAGTCCCTAGACTTCGAATTTGTCATCGGAAGAGAGCTCCCATTCCTGCGCGTCCTGCGTAGAAACAGCGACTTCTAGACTTTTTAACTCTTCGATGGCTTGATCTCCTAACACGGGGTGTAGAAGATAGTTAGAAGATACTAAAGGGAACAAATTGTTAGAGATGTATGCCCTTCAAGCCAATCACAAGTGTTGTGATGGCAACATTTCTTGTATGATTTCATTCAATTATAATAATAATGGCATTTCTTCATTATGTTCTTAGCACGTTATAGTGTATGTGTTATAATGTGATGAAGTCCATGAATACGAGCTAGATGACTGGATCATAATGAGATTGTGATAATGAGATCAGTCATCTAAAGGTTTGTGTTCTAAATGTTCTTGGTTGTGGGATCTTCAATAAGGGACATTGAAGATCCGGATAGACCGGTGCACGTGGTAATCACTCATGTGATGAGGGTGGTCGATCTCATAACCACCGGTGTGGTGACATCAAGGTACACGTGCAGGTGCTCGTTAGTAGAATGAGTTCACTGAACTGACCCGATCTAGAATTCCTGAATGGTAATTATGCTGACTGTCAATCAGGAGATTCTAGTGTCACTGTAGCACAGTTGGATCTTAGATCTGAGTCACAAAAGAGGTTTTGCATGGACTCCACTGAGCGTTTGATTGCTAACTTATGAACTTCAGCATTGTGGTTCTTGATAGTTGGTTATTCGGACTCAGTGGGCTTCATATGAAGACACTTTGGTGGACAACAAGGGATCATTCACTCTCTACATGGATTAAGAGAGAGAATGCTCTATGGACATGTACTTAGAAATCCCTGGCCAGGGTATGGGAGTTCACTGAGAAAAGGAGTTTTTCTAGTGAACTGTACTTAAGAGTACAAGGGTCCATAAGATCATGATGCTTTAGGGTTTGACAGTTTGACTGTACCCTAATTCTGATTGGAGCATTGTATGAATGAGAATCTATAACTGTGTGGAATCTGATGACGAAAAGGTTCAATATAGGTTGCATCCCTCCCAAAGTCATTTGGGATCACGAGGTGTTGCTTGGTGCCGTTCGTGGTCGGAAAGCCCGTTAATTCTATTAAGAGTTAATGGCTTATAATTAATTAAGTTAAGAAGGGTTCTTAGCTTAATGGGCTTAAAAACCAAACAGACCATTTGGCCTAGAGGGTCACACACAATAGAGTAGTGGATAAGACGGATAAGGACGGTAATTATAGACAGTGTCTGGGTTTTTGTGAAAAATGCCAGAGTCTATAAATATACGCTGAGGAGAGAAACCCTGGTCAAGCATTAGGGTTTCTCCTCTGGCCGCCCCTCTTTCTCTCTCCTCCCAGACTTAGGCGTGCCCCCCTCTCTCTCTCTCCTCCTCCTGTGGTGGTGGATGGTGGTGCTGAGGAGTGGCCGACGTGTGGAGATCGAGAAGGAGTCGACGTCTGCTCCTGCTGCTCGTGTGGATACATCTAGAGGCCGGGCACTTGAACGGCTAGCAACCCGAGGAGCCTCTACTCGAACATCTTCGAACATCTGGGAATTAATTAATCCTGCAAAGGTATAGAAATGTTCTTCCTAAGTGGGTTTTCCTTAGATAGTTTTTGATTTTGATCATCAGCAACGATCCACATCCTAGGGCTTCGTTGTTTCCGCTGCATCTCTGATCAAAACCTTATAGTGGTATCAGAGCCAGGTTACTGGTCTGATCAAAATCAGGATTATTTTATTATTTTCGTTGTTCATGTTCATGCTTAGGGCTCAATTTTAGGGTGTTCGATTGGGTTGCTCATGGGATGAGTTTTTGGTCGATTGATCCTATGGAATTGTTCCTGGTATCAAGAGGATCAAAACGCACGTTTTGGTGCGTTGATTGACCCAGCGGTGAGGGCGAATCGAACACTTCTTCGTGGCCGCGGTCGCCGTTCGTGCGCGGAGAGGGAGGCCATTTCTAGCCAAGATTCCTCTATTGCAGGCACCCATCGGACTGGTAAGGGACCCTAGATGGTTCCCCGCAGCGTCCGGCGACGTCTGGCGGCGTCCGGCGACGTCTGGCGACGTCCAGCGGCGTGCGGTGGCCAGTCCGGCGGTCGCGGCGATGTTCACGGTGAATAGGGCGGAGGAGCTCCGTGCTCATCGCGAGCGCCTCCTCCGGCGATGGGACCGGTGGCCGGCAGCCCTTCCGGCGGGACCCCTGCGGTCGTCCGCGGTGGCCGGGCGTGGCAGACAGGCCCCCTCCGGCGAGCTCGCAGCGGCTAGGGTTTTAACCCTAGCCGCCTGCATTTTCGGGCGGGGGAGATGAGCCCGATGGCTCCTGGCTGTCGCAGGCAGGTCGGATCTGGCCCGCGTCGGATCCAAACCTGATTGGCCTCCCTCTTATATATATATTTTTGATTTTTATGCGTTTTAAAATGTTTTAAATGCATATAATGTCAGAAAAATTCCAAGAAAATTCTGAAAAATATTTTAATGGATCCTAAAATTGTTTTAGCAATCTATTAACTTATTTAAAATGCCTAGTTTCTTGTAGGCAAGTTAGGACGTTCCCCGTAAGCGACGCGCCGCAATGGCGCTGATTGCGGTGTCAAATAGGCAAGGGTTCTCGTGTGGGGTTGGACGCACACGGGTAAAGAAGTAAGTCCAAAACTATAGGATCTGTCTAGCTACTTGGAATATAGGAACTTTAACGGGTAAGGGTTTAGAATTAGTTAAGTTAATGAAGGATAGGAGAGTTAACATAGCTTGCCTAATAGAAACTAGGTGGAAAGGACATAAAGCTAAAGACATTGATGGATATAAAATTTGGTATACGGGTAATAATAACTCTAGAAATGGTGTTGCTATAATAATAGATAAAAACTTAAAAGATAGAGTGGTGTAAGTAAATAGATTGGGGGATAGACTAATGTTAATTAAACTTATCTTAGGTGAGGATATTTTGAATATAATTAGTGCATATGCACCTCAAGTAGGATTAGGAGAGAGCATTAAAAAGTAATTTTGGGAGGCTATTGATAGTTTGATCTAAAATATCCCTAGTGAAGAGAGAATCTTTATTGGAGGGGATTTTAATGGTCATGTGAGTAAAGATAACATAGGCTATGAGAGGATTCATGGAGGGCTTGGTTTTGGCAATAGAAATGATATGGGTTACACTACTCTTGATTTTACTATGGCCTATGATCTAACTATTACTAATACCTTCTTTAAGAAGAGGGACGAACACTTAATAACATACAAGAGTGGAACACATATAAGTCAAATTGACTATTTTCTCATTAGGAAGGTCAATAGAGTTTTATGTAAATATTGTAAAATTATTCCTGGTGAGAGTCTAGCCCCTCAACATAGGTTGTTAGTAATGGATGTCACTATCCCTAAATTTAAAATAAAGATCATTATAAATAATTATTCCAAGATTAAATAGTGGAATTTAAAAGGTAAAAGTTTAGAAACATTTAAAAATCATCTATTAAAGGGAAAGATTTGGAATTTAGAACAAGAAATTAATATAATGTGGAATAATGTTACAAATTGTATAATGAGGGTTGCAAAACAACTCTTAGGCGAATCTAAAGGTAAAAAGAATTTAAAAAAAGAGACTTGGTGGTGGAGTGAAGAAATCTAAAATACCATTAGAGTAAAAAAGGAATACTTTAAAGTTTGACAAACTAACAAAAATGATCAAACCCTAGAAGCCTATAAAATCGCTAAAAAGAAAGCTAAGAAAATAGTTAGCGAAGTTAAATCAAAGGCATTTAAATATTTATATAATAAATTAGGAACCCGGGAGGGTGAAAAGGACATATTTAAACTTGCTAAATTAAGAAAAAGGAAAACTAGAGATTTAGATCATGTTCGGTGCATTAAAGGTGAAGATCAAAGGGTTTTTAACAAAGGATCTTGAGATTAAAGGGAGGTGGCATAGCTATTTTCAGATGTTACTTAACAGAGATTGCGTCAATGATTTATCTTTAGAAGGTACCAAAGAGTCCACAATATTTGATAAGTATCAATATTTCGGGCGTATTAAGATGTCAGAAGTGGAGGATGTTTTAAGGAAAATGAAAGTGTGTAAGGCCTTAAGACTAGATGGCTTACCTATTGAAGTATGGAAAGGCCTAGGAGATATTGGTATTCAGTGGCTAACTAAACTTTTTAATAAAATTTTAAAGGAACAGAGAATGCCAGAAGTTTGGAGAAAAAGTGTTGTAGTTCTTTTCTATAAAAATAAAGGAGATATTCAAAGTTATAATAATTATCATGGAATTAAGCTTATGAGTCATACTATGAAACTTTGGGAAAGAGTAATTGAAAAACGCCTCTGATGTATGATTACTGTATCGAAAAATCAGTTTGGTTTTATGCCGAATAGATCTACTACAGAAGCTATTTTCTTACTACGGCAACTAATGGAGAAGTATAGAGAGATGAGAAAAGATTTGTATATAGTTTTTCTTGATTTAGAGAAGGCGTATGATCGAGTACCGAGAGAATTGATTTGGTGGACATTAAGAAAGAAAGGAATCTCTCAAGGATATGTTGATTTGATTAAGGATATGTACGACGGTGCTATTACTAGTGGTCGAACTATTGCTGGGGAGACTGGTGAATTTTCCGTTTCTATAGGTTTGCATCAAGGTTCTGCACTAAGTCCGTATCTCTTTGCCTTAGTTATGGATGAAGTAACTAAACAATTGCATGAGGATATCCCTTGGTGTATGCTATTTGCAGATGATATTATTTTAATTGATGAGAGTATTGATGCTCTAAATGCTAAGTTAGAGCGTTGGAGACTTGCCTTGGAGTCTAAAGGTTTTAAAATTAGTAGGAGTAAGTCAGAGCTTATGCATTGTAATTTTAGTAATGGGAGAGTGGTTCAGGAAGACATGGTTCTAATTGATGGACATAACATTTCGAAGAGTAGTAGCTTTCGATACTTAGGGTTCATACAAGAGAATGGGGAGATTTATGATGACATTACACATAGGATTAAGGCAGGCTGGTTAAGATGGAGAAGTGTATCAGGAGTCCTTTGCGATCGTCGTATGCATGTGAAACTCAAAGGGATGTTTTATAGAACGGCTGTGAGACATACTTTGTTATATGGTACCGAGTGTTGGGCAGTACGAAAGGAATACATCCATAAAATGTGTGTAGTAGAGATGAGGATGTTGAGATGGATGTGTGGCAAGACTAAGAAAGATAAGATTAGGAATGAGTGCATTCATTAGGACTTAGGGATAGCCCCAATTGATAGTAAAATGAGAGAAAATAGACTCAGGTGATTTGGACATGTGTTTCGTCGTCCTAACTCAGCGCCGGTTAAAAGATGTGATCGAATCTTAGTGGATGCTAGTAAAAGAGCTCGAGGAAGGCCTAAAATGAGATGGTGCGATGTTACTAGGAAGGACATTAGTTTCTTAGGTTTAAATATGAATATTGCACTTGATAAAAATCTTTGACGGAACAGGATTCATGTAGTCGACCCCAAATAATTGGGATAAGGCTCTAATGATGATGATGATTATTATTATTAACTTATTTTCCATTATTGGCCCTTGGTTAATTAGTTAATGGGAATTTTTAAAATAGTTTTAAGTATTTCCTATTATCTAATTAATTAAAGTTAATTACTATAAGAATATGATTCTTATGAGGTTAATTAACTGAAAATTATTATTGAGCCCATGCATTGAATGTAGATGACGATTGTCTAAAGTTGTTTAGACTTATTTGTTTTAACTAAATTGTTTAGTTGATTGTTCAAATGCGCGATTTCAAAATTAATTACTATTATTTTGAAATTATCGTGATGTATCCCGCTGTAATTATATGATAATTACTGATTGATGCATGTGATGTGTCATGTGTGTGGATGGATGGTCATGGACTTAGATATCATGTTATGATATGGTTTATGGTGAATGCATTATGGTGTGATTATTTGGGGCCTTCGTGTATCCTTCTCTCTCTCTCTTATTCATCCGAGTTGTACATTCTATCTCCCCCCGTGTTGTACTCCCCTTGACCAGTTCAAGGTTTCTTATCATTATCTGATGTTTATTTGTGGGCCTGCGTGCCCAGTTACAAATTTACTTGTAATAATGAGAAGCGGATAGAGACCAAGAAAGAGGCCGGCTGCGAGGACCTCAGGAGATTTTTCACATCCAGTGGGAACATTGGATGCTCAACTCCTTTATGTTTGCCATGATTGAGTGAACATTACTAACTGGCTCTGGTAATGTTACCAGGGATAATGTCCATGATCATCCATCGGTATTTATGCATATATATGATATGTGTGGTTGTGCTATAAATTATTATATGTATATAGCACCTATATTGATGAGACTAAAATGTTATTCAAATCCCCTTAAATTCAATATTAGGTCGATAAGCGTGAGGCATTAAGAATGACCCACATAGCCTTCCGTTGTTATAGTCTAAGTGAGCTGTCCTTAGACGATGAGAGTTTGTTGTGCTACCACAAGATTCTCACAGCAATGGGGCAGAGACTCAGGCTAAGGCTTAGGCCAAACCTTGGGATGGGGGCTGGCATAGCTTTGTTGTGCTACCACAAGAGTTATGTCATAAACCTATTCTCATAATGTAACAAACGGGCTGGACCTAACCAAAGTTTGTGATTTGTTGTGCTACCACAAGATCACAAACGTTTGGAGGCTAAACATACTAAGAGTTGCAAGGAGTTGCAATTGGCAAGAGTTGCCTACCCATTAAGTATGGGGTAGTTTGTTGTGCTACCACAAGACTATTTCCATAATGTTAATGGGATCCTAGTACCTACTAGGGCACAGTCGATGTGTCCCATCTTTGCATACAAGGGGTGATGCAAATTCGTCGAAAATTAGTGGGAGCATTAAATTAGGATTAAAGTCCATTTCTTAATTTAATATCATGAAGGTTTGCAATATTGTTCTAAATTTGTTTAATTTCCTCTTGTAGACCGCAATGACGAATCACCCGTTGAGAGGCATACTGGATGCCAACAGGCTGACTAGTCCAAATTGTGTCGATTGGCTCAGGAATGTAAGAATTATTCTCACGGCTGAGAAAATAGCCTATGTCCTTGAGCAGCCTGTTCCTTCTCTTCCTGCTGATGATGCCGATGAGGCTGAGGTGATTCTTTATGAGAAGTATAAGGAAGATGCCACGCTGGCCCAATGTTACATGCTGGCCTCCATGACTAATGAGTTGCAAAGGTAGCATGAAAAGATGGATGCTAGATCCATCCTATTTCACTGAGAGGAGCTCTTTGGAGCTCAGAGTAGAACAGAGAGATATGAGATATCTAAGAATCTGTTCGGGGTCAAAATGTCTGAGGGAACATCTGTGCAGACACATGTTCTCAAAATGATAGAGTGGATTGAGAGGCTGAAAGAATTAGGTTTTGAGATGAACAAGGATTTGTGCATTGACCTAATCTTGCAGGCTCTCCCAGGTTCATTCTCCCCGTTTATAGTGAATTTCAACATGAACAAGATAGAATGCTCTCTTGCAGAGCTTCTTAATATGTTGAAGACAGCTGAGGGGACAATGAACAATGGAAAATCTTCCGTGCTACTTGTTGGTAAGACCAACAAGAAGAGAAATGTTGCATCTCTATGCTTTTGATGATGTCATACACCATAAGTCAAACGTCATGAAAATTCTCACAAGAATGTGCCTTGGAGTGTGTGCATGATTAGCTTATCAATCAGTAAGTGTGGAAGCCATTTCAGTGTGCATGGCATTTCATCGAACAGCTTAAAGTCGATGTTAGCTGCATTTCACGCATACACTTAGTCTATGTTAGCATTGAGTTTCAAAAAGATGTCATCGGTGCTAGTCTTGCATTTGGTATATCTTAGGTCGGTGCAAGTTCTTATGGAACCGCATGCACGGTCGGTGCACATCCAGGGTTAGTATGCTAAGTCCGTGCAAGTCTGTGCATATCCCTGTAGCAGTGCAATTAAAGTCAATGCATTTCAATGTTCACATGAACATATGAGGTCAGTGCTATTTTCGTGTTTGTGTCTCTGTTAGCGTCTCATGCATAGCTCAGCCCATGTCTTGCTGGCGTCTCTCTTACACAATGCTGGTTGCGTTTTACATTGCGTCTCATGTGCATTTGTGTCTCAGTGCATGTATTGCGTCTTACACTGCGTCTCATTCTGCGTCTCAGTGCATGGGCTGCATCTCAGTCTGTGTCTCATGCTATGTCTAAGGGTGCGCAAACGAAGTCGGTGCAATGTTTTGTTTTAGCACAGTCGGTGCAACCCTTGCATCGGTGCATTTTTCGCCTCATGCTCGGTCTTGTGCACATGAGCTTCATCAAGTCGGTGCAAGTTTTGCCTTGGGAAAATTAGGTCCGTGCATTTCACTCTAGCGGTCAGTGCATGACATTTTTACGTGCACAGTCAGTCGGTGCATACTCTGGTTATATGCTTGTCAAAGTCGGTGCAATACTCGGTTTCAAAGGAACTAAGTCGGTGCAATGTCTTCCCTTGCACATACAATCTCGGTGCACATTTCTACTGTCTACATGCAATGTCTGTGCATTTTCCTCAATGAGCTTATTTAAGGTTGGTGCATGTGTTGTTGTGTATTACCCAAGATCCGAGCATGCTTTTATTCATAGCTAAATAAGGTCAGTGCACATCTGTTTAATTAAGCCTAAGGTCTGTACAATGTCTGATCTTCTACGTGGCGAATTCTAGTTTGCTGCAAGTAACCCTAACGGTACTCTGTCTTCCTTCTACAGGGAATAATTAGGTTCGCAGAAGAGGCACGTGACCTCTGAAAAGGCAGAAGGCTGGCTCATGGATAAAGGAGAAATGATAGGCACGTGATCTGAGGAAAGGAAGCTTCTATTCCCTAACACGTGGACCAATGGATTTTCAGTAGGGTTCTGTTGCTTGATCCATACGAAGCCATGTTCCTAAATAAAGCTACATTACCCTTCGAAGAGGTGTGCTGGTGCTGGACAGAGCTGGAGAAAGCGGCCGTAAAAAGCTCCCATCGTCTCCACCTGAAAAGAGAGCATCTCTAGGAGAAAGAGAGATCGTGAGAAACCTAGTTCAAGCCAAGAGAAAGATAGAATAGTCTTTGAGAGCTACCAGCCAAGAGAACTTGTTTAGTCTTTACGCTTCTTTGAAGCTACATTCTCCAGTGTTTTCTCATTTATTATTTTTCATTTTGATCTGAGTATTATCGCTGTATTTTTGGGTTCCCTCTAGTGTAGAGGAAGGGAGACAGTGTTTCCGATTTGCAAGTGACGGGGGTGTCACTTGTGGGTTCCCTCCGGTCTAGAGAAAGGGAGACTGAGTCTCCGGTTGCTAGTGTTTTCCCTCCGGGTTGGAGGAAGAGAGGAGTCTGTTCCTCTGGTCAAGCTGTGAGACAGCCGTTGTCGCAGACTGAGTCTGTTTTTCTAGCCTGTGCTAGTGGAATCGTCATCCGGTGTGGACGAGGGGTGGACGTAGATTGCAGTGGGCAATCGAACCACCTAAAAAACCCTTTTGTCTCCTCGTGTGATTGTTGCTTTGCTATCTGGAGATTTCTGATTGTTGGTTGGTGGAGGTTGCCATCTACGTTGGCTTCTTTGACCCCTCATATGCTCGATCAATTAGCTGTGTATTACCGATTGCTATCTGGGCGTTCATTTCGTGATGAGCATATGTTCCTATCGAGTGTGAAGTGCTTTGCATCTTATCTCTCGAGTCATCTAGTGTGATATTTTGGTCTCAGTTTTTTTTTAAATACGGGTGATATACTCATCCCCCCCTTCTAGATCACTCTCCGCGTTCTTATCAATTTGTATCAGAGCCGGTTGCCCATTATGTGGTCCAACGACCAAGGTAGACCTGGAACTAACACCCCTCACAGCTTCATTGCCGAGGGACATTCTATTAACAGACCTCCTTTCTTTGATGGTGTCAATTATCTCTATTGGAAAAATAGGGTGGAGGTGTTCCTAAGAGCGCAGAGTAACGAGCTCTGGAGGGTGATCACCACAGGACCATTCGAGCTGTCAGAAGATAAGAGTACATGGATGAGAGAACACATCAGGCTCTCAACAGTCAACTGGACGGCACTCAACATCATGCAGTGCGATGTCCATCCTGAGGAATATGCAAGGATCTCTGCTTGCAAAACGGCTAAGAAGCTGTGGGACGAACTTGAACTCATGTATGAAGGTACATCCCAAGTTAAGGAAATGAAGGTAAACATGCTCACCTCCGAGTATGAATTGTTTAAAATGAAATCTGAAGAAACAATCACTGACATGTATGCCAGACTGTCGTTGATCACGAACAGTCTTAAGGGTTTTGGAAAAGAGATTTCTGAAAAGGATGTAATTCGAAAAATTCTTAGATCGCTGTCTCCCGTGTGGCACACTAAGGCCACGGTTATAGAAGAATCCAAGGATCTGTCTAAAATGACTGTCACAGAATTAATTGGATCTCTGATGACTTATGAAATGACGTTAAAAAAGGATGTTGAAGAGGTAAATAAGAAGGGCAAGAACATTGCTCTTAAGGGGTCTCGTAGTGGCAGTGGTAGTAGCAGTAGCAGTAGTTATAGCAGCTGTAGTGAGGAGTTTGAAAACTTCTCAGATCTTGATCAAGATGAGCAAGCCTTATTGACCCGCAGATTTCAACAGTTCTTAAGATCCAAAGGCAAGAAGTTTAGGAAAAGAAAACCTCAATCATCTGGTAAGAATTTTAACTCCAAGTCTGGCAAATACAAGGCCATTGACAAACTTACTTGTTTTCATTGTCACAAGCCCGGCCATATAAAAAATGATTGCCCTGAACTTAAGAAAAAGAACACCAATGTACAGAATAAAAAGTCCAAGGCAATGGTCTGCACCTGGAGTGATGAGGAGGAGGATGTCGAAGGAAATTCTTCCGAAGAAGAAGAGGAAAGATTGTGTTTGATGGCCGACACAGACACTAAGGTAAGCATCCCTTTTGAACAATACAGCATAGATGATTAGGAGGATGCTTATGCAGATTTAATTGATAAGTTTAATTGTCAAACCAAGGATTACAAAATGATAAAGAAAAAGCTGAATAGTGTAGTCGAGGAAGGAAACTGCCTAAAAAAGGAAAATGAAGATCTGAAGAAAGAAATTCAAGAGTTAAACTCTTTAAAGAGTGAGAATAAAAACCTCCAAGATGACATTGAACTAGCTAACAAGAATCTAGATGAATTCAAAGTAAGATTTCATGAGTTGCAAAAGGAGAATGATCTGTTTTCTGAAAAATATGATGCTATAAAAAATGTCAATTCTGAGATACAGAAAATGAGTGAAAATCTAAAAAAGGATCTTGAAGATAAGCAAAACACCCTAGAAAAATTTATGCAAGGAAAATCCAACCTAGACACCATGCTAGGTGTGAGAGTGAATTTCAACAAGGAAGGTTTGGGATACAATCCCATTAACAAAAGGCCATTTGAATTTAAGACTATAACCTTCTGCTCTGAAAAGGGAAAAGAGAAGTTGGACACCCCATCCAGCTCTAACGGCCAAGCCCAAGAATCTGTGAAAACTAACTCCATTCGTCAAAGAACACCAAAAAGAATGATCATGCTAAACCCACAATGCATCAGAGTAGCAAGACTACTACCTCAAGGAACCCAGGTGTCTACAGAGCAAACCCTGCTCAATTCAGGAAAAAGAATTATGGCAACAATTGGAGTGCTCCAACCTAGTGGAGTCATCATAGGGCACCCAGTCAGAAACAAAAGTGGAATCGTAATATGCAAAATTGGGTTCACCCTAAAACCTCACAGAGGTTCCCCGATCAGAAAAGATTCTGGAATAACCCACAAAGAAAAACCTATAACTGGAACAACTCACATGCTATGAAGAACAAAATTCATCAAAATCCGAGGACCAGAGCTAATAAAACATTGCATGCTAAAAATGAAAATTCTGCTCACAAGAAAGGGACCAGACAGGTCTGGATTCCTAAGATTGTTTTGGAAGGAATGAGTAACTTTTTTGGACCCAACTTTTCTTGGGTTCCAAAATTTCCTTGTGCTTGATTTGATTGCAGGTCAGTCTGGCAGCCGAACACAATAGATGGTACCTGGATAGCGGCTGTTCCAAGCACATGACAGGTGACCAGTCAAAGTTCAGTAAGCTGGAAATGAAGATGGGAGGTATGGTCAAATTTGGAGGTAAGAATAAAGGTAAGATCATAGGAATAGGGATAGTTGGTAAGTCCCCCTCCAATGTGATTGAAAAAGTTTTGCTGGTAGATGATCTTCAACATAACTTGCTTAGCATCAGTCAGTTATGTGACAAAGGTCACAGAGTTGTTTTTGACAACAATGCATGCAAAATCTTTGAAATGAATTCTGACAAAATCATGTTCCTTGGACATAGGGTGAATAATGTTTACATGGTTGATCTTAACAAGAATTCTGAATCAAATCTTTGTCTTTCTGCTGATTTAGACAATAATGCTTTTAATTGGCATAGGCGTTTAGGTCATGCTAGCTACACTACCTTAAATAAATTGGTATAATTTGATCTGGTTAGAGGTTTACCTAAAATAAAATTCAACTCAAATTCAAAAATTTGTGATGCATGTGCTCTAGGCAAGCAGACCCTTTAAACTAAGATCTGAGCCATTATCTTCTAGACCAATGGAACTTCTTCATATGGACCTCTTCGGTCCTACTAGAACTCAGAGTCCTAATGGAAGTAGATTTGGTTATGTGATTATTGATGATCATTCTAGATTTTCATGGATCTTTTTCTTAGCTAACAAGAATGATGCTTTTCAAAAATTCAAACAGTTTTTCAATAAGGTCAAACAAGAAGGAAAACATAAAATTTGTTCAATTCAATCTGACCATGGAGGTAAATTTGAAAACTCCATGTTTTCTGATCTTTGTGAAACTGAGGGACTAAAACACAAATTTTCTTCTCCCAAGACACCGGAGCAGAATGGAATTGTGGACAGAAGAAATCGAACCATTGTGGAGATGGTCCGAACTATGCTGATTGAGAGTCAACTACCAAGAAAGTTCTGGGCAGAGGCGGCCAACACAACATGCTACACTATCAATAGGGCCATGGTAAGACCAGTGCATAAGAAAACCCCTTATGAGCTATTGAAAGGTAAGAAACCAAACTTAGTTCACTTCAGAATTTTTGGTGTTAAATGTTTTATCCATAATAATGACAAAAAGGATCTAGATAAATTTGAAGCTAAAAGTTATCCTGGAATATTTTTAGGATACTCTGAAGTGTTTAGAGCATATAGGGTTTTTAACATTGCTGAACAAAAAATTGAAGAGTCTCCACATGTCATTTTTGATGAAACAAAAAGTGCTACTAACATTGAAGATGATGACAGGGATTCAAAGCATGATGGAGAATTCCTAGAAGATAAAGAAGAAGAGGAGATTCAGCCAAATGAAACACCAGATGCTCCCAACCAGGTAAGGCCAGCTCAAACATGTGAGTCTTCAATAAATGTTAGATTTCTAAAAGACCACCCTGTTCAAAACATCATAGGAAATTTGAATGATCCCCCTAGGACAAGGTCTTTTCTTAGAAATGTTAATAATCAAGACCTAGTTGCATTAGTGTCACAGATAGAACCCAAAAATGTTGAAGAGACTTTAAAAGATGAATCTTGGGTTAATGCAATGAATGAGGAATTAGGACAGTTTGAAAGAAACAATGTATGGGAACTTGTTCCTAGACCTGAAAATGCAACTATTATTGGAACAAAATGGGTGTTTAAGAATAAACTGAATGAAGATGGAATAGTTTCCAGAAATAAAGCTAGACTAGTAGCTAAAGGTGACTGCCAGGAGTTTGGAGTAGACTTTGAAGAATCATATGCTCCTGTTGCTAGGTTAGAAGCCATAAGAATCCTGCTAGCTTTTGCATGTTCTAAAAATATGAAACTTCATCAAATGGATGTCAAAAGTGCATTTTTGAATGGTCTCATCAAGGAAGAGGTTTTATAGATCAACCACCTGGATTTCAACTGTCTTCATACCCTAACAAGGTTTTCAGGTTGAACAAAGCCATGTATGGACTGAAACAGGCTCCTCGGGCCTGGTATGAAAGGCTGATAGAATTTCTGCTCAGCAAGGGCTACAAAAGAGGTAAGGTGGATCAGACTTTGTTTACAAAGGTGCTAAATAAAAACCTCATCATAGTTCAGGTATATGTAGATGATATTATTTTTGGTTCAACATGTACTGAATTGTGTAGAGAATTTGCTGAAATGATGTCTAATGAATTCGAGATGAGCATGGTAGGTGAACTAAAATATTTTCTTGGATTGCAGGTGCAGCAATTGGAAGATGGGTGCTTCATCAGTCAAACAAAGTACTCAATGAAAATTCTCAAGAGATTTGAGATGGACAACTTGAAGCACATCTCAACTCCAATGGGTACCAACACTTCTCTAGATGTAGATGAATCAGGTCAGGAAATTGATGCAAAGCTATACCGAGGTATGATCGGATCCCTACTCTATTTGACTGCCTCGAGACCTGATATCCAATTCAGTGTAGGTATGTGTGCTAGATATCAATCTAGGCCTACTGAATTGCATTTAGCTGCTGTGAAAAGAATCTATAGATACATTTCTGGAACTCATAACTTAGGACTGTGGTACCCTGCATCAAATGCTTTTGATCTAATTTCATACAATGATGCTGATTTCGCTGGCTGTAAACTAGATAGGAAGAGCACTAGTGGACATTGTCAGTTCTTAGGTGGGTGTCTGATTTCTTAGGGTTCCAAGAAGCAACACTCTGTGGCCCTCTCCACTGCAGAAGCTGAGTACATAGCTGCAGGGAGCTGTGGTACACAGGTGATTTGGATCAAAAATCAGCTTCAGGACTACCTAGTAGACTTAGGCTGCACACCCATTTACTGTGATAATACTAGTGCCATCAATCTTGCAAAGAATCCTATCTTGCATTCACGAACTAAACACATAGAAATCAGACATCATTTTATTAGGGATGAGGTGTCTAAAGGAACTTTTGAATTGATCCATGTTGGCACTGCAAATCAAATAGATGATATTTTTACTAAGTCATTGGATAATGACAAATTCACAACTCTAAGGAGAGAATTAGGCATCTTCAAATCTTGATGAACTCTAAGCTCCATGAATAAAATGTTTTCATGTTTCTTCAATAAAACTGATTAGCATGAAAATGAGTTTCTATTTTGCATGTTTGCCATTCCGCATGAGTTGTGTCTGCATATTAGTTCAAACTGTGAGGGAGAGTTTTATCTTTGTCCTGATATGTTGAGAGGCTTGAAGAATTTCATATACTGCATGTGATTTACTTGCATATCAGATCATCTTGTGAGGGGGAGTTATCCAATTGTTATCATTTTGTAAAGGATTTTTTTTTGCATCACATGTCCATGGATAGAGAGCATGACAGGTAGAGCATCTCTAGCTGGTCAGGTTGTGAAGGTTGACTGAGTCAAAAGTTCTTAAGAGATTTGTGTGGTTGCTGCTTCTATTGAAAGAACTTATACAGTCCGTTCACAGAGAGTAGAAATTCATTCATGTCTTAAACCTTTAAGTCTGAGCAACTGATGTATTCCTAGAATCTTCTATCTAATAAATTAGCTGAGACTTAGATAAAGGGTCAGAAGTATATCTTATTACATATCTCATGATCTTGGAACAAGCTAAATTCATATGTCATGAAACCTGCTAAAACTTGAAATCTAGACTTCAGGGAATTAATTCCATCAGAATCAGTGCTTCTGGTATTGTCTTCAAACATACCATGTCAGAAATTTAAAGGGATAAAAATACCCAGAGCAATGGTCTGATCACTGAGAAACTAGATAATTCATCAAAGAAATGAATCTCTTCCTATGTCATGAGGTATCAGATTAACTCTGGTTAAATATTACAAAAATATTTTCTATCTGATCATGACAGAGCAATGGTAGCAAGGTGGTGAGTAACTGGAGAGTCTGGCCTCTGATCAAGGTGTCCCCTCACGTAAAAAGCCACCTCAGTTACTAACTCTGTTCTCTAAAAGGAGAGGTAATGCGATTCTCACACTGAGTAACTGGGGATTCCGGCCTCTAGTCAAGGTGTCTCCTCATGTAAAAAGGTGTGATCTACCAAATTACTTATTGATGTTTTTGCTGCTCATTAAATATAAATCAGTCAAATCCCTTTTTTTTTCTCAGTACTGTGGACTGTTTGTCTTCAATACTTCAAGAACCATTTCTGTGGACCAATTTCTTGCAGTCTAGTAAGTACAGTTTTTGGTCAGATCCCTCTTGACATATCTGCTCATACTTGTTCTCCATCATATCTTCTGTACGTAGATAAACTTCAATCTTACTCTAGCTCTCTCTTGTTTACTAGAATTTGAAGAATGTACACTTACTTTTGTTCTCCTACTTAATCTTTTAAGATATGATCATGGGTCATTCTACACTGTGATAAAACTTTATCTTTTTCTCACTTGTCTAGCAGCTGCATATCTCCTTAATTTCATTTTGATGATGTCAAAGGGGGAGTAATTCTGGTAGTGTTTCTGGCAGCTGGTGATAATTCTGGTAGGAGTCAGTGATTAGTGATTAGTGATGAGTTTGAGTCTGGCTGAAGTTTGTGTCAATGTGAAGGTTTCTGCATGCATATATCATGAACTGCTTGCATATCTTGATGATATTATGTTTTGGCTTGAGCTGGTCTGCTGTTTAGAGCTGGCAGGAATTAGTGCGTATGTTGTGATTGCATGCTTGCTTAATCATCCTTATTGAGTGTATTGATAATTGATTGACTCATAGTGTTGCCATCATCAAAAAGGAGGAGATTGTTGCATCTCTATGATTTTGATGATGTCATACACCATAAGTCAAACATCATAAAAATTCTCACAAGAATGTGCCTTGGAGTGTGTGCATGATTACCTTATCGATCAGTAAGTGTGGAAGCCATTTCAGTGTGCATGGCATTTCATCGAACAGCTTAAAGTCGATGTTAGCTGCATTTCACGCATACACTTAGTCTATGTTAGCATTGAGTCCCAAAAAGATGTCGTCGGTGCTAGTCTTGCATTTGGTATATCTTAGGTCGGTGCAGGTTCTTATGGAACCGCATGCACGGTCGGTGCACATCCAGGGTTAGTATGCTAAGTCCGAGCAAGTCTGTGCATATCCCTATAGCAGTGCAATTAAAGTCAATGCATTTCAATGTTCACATGAACATATGAGGTCGGTGCTATTTTCGTGTTTGCGTCTCTGTTAGCGTCTCATGCATAGCTCAGTCCATGTCTTGCTTGCGTCTCTCTTACACAATGCTGGTTGCATTTTACATTGCGTATCATGTGCATTTGTGTCTCAGTGCATGTATTACGTCGTACACTGCGTCTCATTCTGCGTCTCAGTGCATGGGCTGCGTCTCAGTCTGTGTCTCATGCTATGTATAAGGGTGCGCAAACGAAGTCGGTGCAATGTTTTGTTTTAGCACAGTCGGTGCAACCCTTGCATCGGTGCATTTTCGCCTCATGCTCGGTCTTGTGCACATGAGCTTCATCAAGTCGGTGCAAGTTTTGCCTTGGAAAAATTAGGTCCATGCATTTCACTGTAGCGGTCAGTGCATGTCATTTTTACGTGCATAGCCGGTCGGTGCATACTCTGGTTATATGCTTGTCAAAGTCGGTGCAATACTCGATTTCAAAGGAACTAAGTCGGTGCAGTGTCTTCCCTTGCACATACAATCTCGGTGCACATTTCTACTATCTACATGCAATGTCTGTGCATTTTCCTCAATGAGCTTATGGAAGGTTGGTGCGTGTGTTGTTGTGTATTACCCAAGATCCGAGCGTGCTTTTATTCATAGCTAAATAAGGTCAGTGCACATCTGTTTAATTAAGCCTAAGGTCTGTACAATGTCTGATCTTCTACGTGGCGAATTCTAGTTTGCTGCAAGTAACCCTAACGGTACTCTGTCTTCCTTCTATAGGGAACAATCAGGTTTGCAGAAGAGGCACGTGACCTCTGAAAAGGCAGAAGGCTGGCTCGTGGATAAAGGAGAAATGATAGGCACGTGATCCGAGGAAAGGAAGCTTCTATTCCCTAACACGTGGACCAATGGAATTTCAGTAGAGTTCTGTTGCTTGATCCATACGAAGCCATGTTCCTATATAAAGCTACATTACCCTTCGAAGAGGTGTGCTGGTGCTGGACAGAGCTAGAGAAAGCGGCTGTAAAAGCTCCCATCGTCTCCACCTGAAAAGAGAGCATCTCCAGGAGAAAGAGAGATCGTGAGAAACCCAGTTCAAGCCAAGAGAAAGATAGAATAGTCTTTGAGAGCTACCAGCCAAGAGAACTTGTTTAGTCTTTACGCTTCTTTGAAGCTACATTCTCCAGTGTTTTCTCGTTTATTATTTTTCATTTTGATCCGAGTATTATCGCTATGTTTTTGGGTTCCCTCTGGTGTAGAGGAAGGGAGACAGTGTCTCCAGTTTGCAAGTGACGGGGGTGTCACTTGTGGGTTCCCTCCGGTCTGGAGGAAGGGAGACTGAGTCTCTGGTTGCTAGTAACGGGGTGTTGCTAGTGTTTTCCCTTCGGGTTAGAGGAAGAGAGGAGTCTGTTCCTATGGTCAAGCTGTGAGACAGTCGTTGTCGCAGACTGAGTCTGTTTTTCTAGCCTGTGCTAGTGGAATCGTCATCCGGTGTGGACGAGGGGTGGATGTAGATTGCAGTGGGCAATCGAACCACCTAAAAAACCCTTTTGTCTCCTCGTGTGATTGTTGCTTTACTATCTAGAGATTTCTGATTGTTGGTTGGTGGAGGTTGCCATCTATGTTGGCTTCTTTGACCCCTCATATGCTCGATCAATTAGCTGTGTATTATCGATTGCTATCTGGGCGTTCATTTCGTGATGAGCATATGTTCCTATCGAGTGTGAAGTGCTTTGCATCTTATCTCTCGAGTCATCTAGTGTGATATTTTAGTATCAGTTTTTTTTTTTAAATACGGGTGATCTATTCATTCCCCCTTTTAGATCACTCTCCGCGTTTCTATCAAGAAAGAATCAATCTATTTTTAAGAAAAATAAGAAGAAAAAGTAGGATAAGTAGGGAAAGGCTGCCAAGAAGGATGAGGCTAAGAAGGACAAGGGCCAATGCTTCCATTGCCATAAGGATGGCCATTGGAAGAGGAACTGCAAGTTGTATCTTGTAGAGAAGGCAAAACAGAAGTTTGGAGAAGCTTCAGATATGTTCATGATTGTTGACCTAAACTTGTCTTATAGATCCACATCGTGGGTATTAGATACTGGATGTGCATCTCATATCTACAATGACTTGCAGGTGCAGTCAAGCAGTAGGCGATTGAATAAAGGAGAGGTTGACTTGCGACTGGGGAATGGAGCAAAGGTTGCTGCGCTCGCTGTCGGGAAGGTGAACCTTCAGCTGCCTACAGGAGTTACACTAGAACTTATAGACTGTTATTGTGTTCCTTCAATAATAAAGAACATCATTTCCATTTCATGCTTGAATAAATATGGATTTGTTGTAAGCTTTGGAGACAATGGTTGTTCCTTATTATTAAATGGTGAATTATTTGCCAGTGGGAGCCTAATGAATGATTTGTATGATTTGGATATGGCGTCTCCTGTGATGTGTGTGGACAGAGCTCTTAAGAGAAAAAGAGGCAATGTGAATCTAGCCTATCTTTGGCATTGCAAACTCGGTCATATTAATGAGGAAAGATTGAAAAAGTTGTGTGAGAATGGATACATTGATCCATTTGATTATGAATCATTCACAACTTGTGAATCTTGCCTCATGGGTAAGATGACCAAGTCTCCATTTTTTGGACATGGAGAAAGAGCAAAAGAGTTATTAGAACTCGTACACTTTGATGTGTGTGGACCTGTGTCCACACAGGCCAAAGGAGGTTATTCATACTTCATTACTTTTATTGATGATTTCTCAAGATATAGATACGTGTACTTAATGAAGTACAAATCTAAAGCTTTTGAGAAACTTGTTGAGTTCAAGAATGAAGTAGAAAAATAAACTGGGAAAAGTATTAAAACTCTCCGATCAGATCGGGGAGGTGAATACTTGAGTACAGAGTTCACACAATATTTAAAAGATAATGAAATATTATCTCAATGGACTCCTCCTTATACACCTCAGCTGAATGGTGTTGCAGAAATGAGGAATCGTACCCTATTAGATATGGTACGGTCCATGATATGTTTTGCTGGATTACCCTTGTCCCTTTGGGGTTATGCCCTGGAGACTGCTGCTCACTTGCTGAACAAAGTCCCATCAAAGTTAGTCGACTCCACTCCATATGAGATATGGAAAGGAAAGAAACCAAATCTTAAGTATATTAAGGTTTGGGGTTGCCTTGCCCATGTAAGGAAACATGACTCTGATAAACTGGCATCAAAGACTTAGAAGTGTAGGTTTGTGGGATATCCTAAGGAAACTTATGGATATTATTTCTACCAGCCTAGCGATCAAAGAGTGTTTGTAGCTAAACATGCTGTATTCCTTGAGGAATAGTATATCCTTGAAGGGAACAGTGGGAGCTCGGTAGAACTAGAAGAAGTTCTAGAACCACAGCCTGTCAGTGTACCTTCTCAAGATCTAGTACAAACTAACTCACAAATTGTGCGTAGGTCTGGCCGGGTACCTGTTCAACCAGAGATATATGTGGGACATATTTCTGGTAAGGTATCATATAATGAGGATGATGATCCTAAGACCTACGAGGAGGCAATGAGTGTCATTGACTCTGGGAAATGGCAAGAGGCCATGATATCCGAAATGGATTCCATGTACTCCAACCAAGTTTGGAACTTGGTGGATCCACCTGAAGGTATTGTACCTATTGGATGCAAGTGGATCTTTAAAAGAAAGATTGGAGTGGATGGAAAGGTTGATACCTATAAGGCAAGGCTTGTAGCGAAGGGATATTGTCAAAGACAAGGTGTTGACTATGACGAAACCTTCTCTCTTGTAGCCATGCTAAAATCCATTAGGATTCTACTTGCCATTGCTGCGCACCATGATTATGAAATCTAACAGATGGATGTGAAGACGTCATTCCTCAATGGAAACCTTGAGGAAGAGGTGTATATGACACAGCCTGAAGGATTCATGTCCAACAGGTATCCAGATAAGGTGTGCAGGCTTCAGAGGTCCATATAAGGACTAAAATAAGCATCCCGCAGTTGGAACATAAGGTTTGATGAGGCAATCAAATCCTATGACTTCGTTAAGAACGAAGATGAGCCATGTGTATACAAGAAAACCAATGGCAGTGCAATCACCTTTTTGGTTCTGTATGTGGATGACATACTACTCATTGGGAATGATGTAGGTATGTTATCATCAGTCAATGTCTGGTTGTCAAAGCATTTCTCCATGAAAGATTTGGGAGAAGCATCCTATGTGTTGGGGATTAGGATCTATAGAGATAGATCAAAGAGGATGCTAGGCTTGTCCCAATCGATGTACATAGACACCATTGCCAAAAGGTTTGGCATGGAAGACTCCAAAAGAGGTCCAATACCGATTAGACATGGAGTTTACCTCTCTAAGGAGATGTCCCCTAAAACTCCAGAAGAGATGGAGTACATGAGTAGAGTTCCCTATGCCTCTGCCAAAGGGTCTATCATGTACGCGATGTTATGTACTAGGCCTGATATAGCTTATGCTCTAAGTGTTACGAGTAGGTATCAGGCAAATCCAGGTGAATAACACAAGATAGCCGTGAAATGTATCCTTAAGTACTTAAGAAGGACTAAGGATCTATTTCTTGTTTATGGAGGAGAGGACTTGAAACTGAGAGGGTACAGTGACTCGAATTTCCAGTCTGACAAAGATGACAGTAAGTCAACCTCTGGGTTCATTTTTACTCTCAATGGTAGGGCAGTGAGTTGGAAGAGTTCCAAACAAGAAACCACTGTTGATTCAACAACCGAAGCCGAGTATATAGCTGCTGCCGAGGCGTCAAAGGAGGTGGTCTGGATGAAGAAGTTCATCAATGGATTGGGAGTTGTCCCAAGCATCTCTGATCCTGTCCCCATATTTTGTGACAACAATGGGGCAATTGCACAAGCAAAGGAGCCGAGGTCTCATCAGAAGTCCAAGCACATTCTGCGGCATTACCACTTGATCAGAGAGATTATAACTAGAGGAGATGTGATAGTAGATAGAGTGTCTTCTGTTGATAATATTACAGATCCACTGACTAAGCCTTTATCTCAAAATGTGTTTGAGCGTCACCTTGGGCTGATGGGGATCAGGCACATGGGTGATTGGCTTTAGTGCAAGTGGGAGATTGTTAGAGATGTATGCCCTTCAAGCCAATCACAAGTGTTGTGATGGCAACATTTCTTGTATGATTTCATTCATTTATAATAATAATGGCATTTCTTCATTATGTTCTTAGCACGTTATAGTGTATGTGTTATAATGTGATGAAGTCCATGAATACGAGCTATGATGACTGGATCATAATGAGATTGTGATAATGAGATCAGTCATCTAAAGGTTTGTGTTCTAAATGTTCTTGGTTGTGGGATCTTCAATAAGGGACATTGAAGATCCGGATAGACCGGTGCACGTGGTAATCACTCATGTGATGAGGGTGGTCGATCTCATAACCACCGGTGTGGTGACATCAAGGTACACGTGCAGGTGCTCGTTAGTAGAATGAGTTCACTGAACTGACCCGATCTAGAATTCCTGAATGGTAATTATGCTGACTGTCAATCAGGAGATTCTAGTGTCACTGTAGCACAGTTGGATCTTAGATCTGAGTCACAAAAGAGGTTTTGCATGGACTCCACTGAGCGTTTGATTGCTAACTTATGAACTTCAGCATTGTGGTTCTTGATAGTTGGTTATTCGGACTCAGTGGGCTTCATATGAAGACACTTTGGTGGACAACAAGGGATCATTCACTCTCTACATGGATTAAGAGAGAGAATGCTCTATGGACATGTACTTAGAAATCCCTGGCCAGGGTATGGGAGTTCACTGAGAAAAGGAGTTTTTCTAGTGAACTGTACTTAAGAGTACAAGGGTCCATAATATCATGATGCTTTAGGGTTTGACAGTTTGACTGTACCCTAATTCTGATTGGAGCATTGTATGAATGAGAATCTATAACTGTGTGGAATCTGATGACGAAAAGGTTCAATATAGGTTGCATCCCTCCCAAAGTCATTTGGGATCACGAGGTGTTGCTTGGTGCCGTTCGTGGTCGGAAAGCCCGTTAATTCTATTAAGAGTTAATGGCTTATAATTAATTAAGTTAAGAAGGGTTCTTAGCTTAATGGGCTTAAAAACCAAACAGACCATTTGGCCTAGAGGGTCACACACAATAGAGTAGTGGATAAGACGGATAAGGACGGTAATTATAGACAGTGTCTGGGTTTTTGTGAAAAATGCCAGAGTCTATAAATATACGCTGAGGAGAGAAACCCTGGTCAAGCATTAGGGTTTCTCCTCTGGCCGCCCCTCTTTCTCTCTCCTCCCAGACTTGGGCGTGCCCCCCTCTCTCTCTCTCCTCCTCCTGTGGTGGTGGATGGTGGTGCTGAGGAGTGGCCAACGTGTGGAGATCGAGAAGGAGTCGACGTCTGCTCCTGCTGCTCGTGTGGATACATCTAGAGGCCGGGCACTTGAACGGCTAGCAACCCGAGGAGCCTCTACTCGAACATCTTCGAACATCTGGGAATTAATTAATCCTGCAAAGGTATAGAAATGTTCTTCCTAAGCGGGTTTTCCTTAGATAGTTTTTGATTTTGATCATCAGCAACGATCCACATCCTAGGGCTTCGTTGTTTCCGCTGCATCTCTGATCAAAACCTTATAGTGGTATCAGAGCCAGGTTACTGGTCTGATCAAAATCAGGATTATTTTATTATTTTCGTTGTTCATGTTCATGCTTAGGGCTCAATTTTAGGGTGTTCGATTGGGTTGCTCATGGGATGAGTTTTTGGTCGATTGATCCTATGGAATTGTTCCTGGTATCAAGAGGATCAAAACGCACGTTTTGGTGCGTTGATTGACCCAGCGGTGAGGGCGAATCGAACACTTCTTCGTGGCCGCGGTCGCCGTTCGTGCGCGGAGAGGGAGGCCGTTTCTAGCCAAGATTCCTCTATTGCAGGCACCCATCGGACTGGTAAGGGACCCTAGATGGTTCCCCGCAGCGTCCGGCGACGTCTGGCGGCGTCCGGCGACGTCTGGCGACGTCCAGCGGCGTGCGGTGGCCAGTCCGGCGGTCGCGGCGATGTTCACGGTGAATAGGGCGGAGGAGCTCCGTGCTCATCGCGAGCGCCTCCTCCGGCGATGGGACCGGTGGCCGGCAGCCCTTCCGGCGGGACCCCTGCGGTCGTCCGCGGTGGCCGGGCGTGGCAGACAGGCCCCCTCCGGCGAGCTCGCAGCGGCTAGGGTTTTAACCCTAGCCGCCTGCATTTTCGGGCGGGGGAGATGAGCCCGATGGCTCCTGGCTGTCGCAGGCGGGTCGGATCTGGCCCGCGTCGGATCCAAACCTGATTGGCCTCCCTCTTATATATATATTTTTGATTTTTATGCGTTTTAAAATGTTTTAAATGCATATAATGTCAGAAAAATTCCAAGAAAATTCTGAAAAATATTTTAATGGATCCTAAAATTGTTTTAGCAATCTATTAACTTATTTAAAATGCCTAGTTTCTTGTAGGCAAGTTAGGACGTTCCCCGTAAGCGACGCGCCGCAATGGCGCCGATTGCGGTGTCAAATAGGCAAGGGTTATCGTGTGGGGTTGGACGCACACGGGTAAAGAAGTAAGTCCAAAACTATAGGATCTGTCTAGCTACTTGGAATATAGGAACTTTAACGGGTAAGGGTTTAGAATTAGTTAAGTTAATGAAGGATAGGAGAGTTAACATAGCTTGCCTAATAGAAACTAGGTGGAAAGGACATAAAGCTAAAGACATTGATGGATATAAAATTTGGTATACGGGTAATAATAACTCTAGAAATGGTGTTGCTATAATAATAGATAAAAACTTAAAAGATAGAGTGGTGTAAGTAAATAGATTGGGGGATAGACTAATGTTAATTAAACTTATCTTAGGTGAGGATATTTTGAATATAATTAGTGCATATGCACCTCAAGTAGGATTAGGAGAGAGCATTAAAAAGTAATTTTGGGAGGCTATTGATAGTTTGATCTAAAATATCCCTAGTGAAGAGAGAATCTTTATTGGAGGGGATTTTAATGGTCATGTGAGTAAAGATAACATAGGCTATGAGAGGATTCATGGAGGGCTTGGTTTTGGCAATAGAAATGATATGGGTTACACTACTCTTGATTTTACTATGGCCTATGATCTAACTATTACTAATACCTTCTTTAAGAAGAGGGACGAACACTTAATAACATACAAGAGTGGAACACATATAAGTCAAATTGACTATTTTCTCATTAGGAAGGTCAATAGAGTTTTATGTAAATATTGTAAAATTATTCCTGGTGAGAGTCTAGCCCCTCAACATAGGTTGTTAGTAATGGATGTCACTATCCCTAAATTTAAAATAAAGATCATTATAAATAATTATTCCAAGATTAAATAGTGGAATTTAAAAGGTAAAAGTTTAGAAACATTTAAAAATCATCTATTAAAGGGAAAGATTTGGAATTTAGAACAAGAAATTGTATGAATGAGGATTTATGGTTTAGGGTTTGACAGTTTGACTGTACCCTAATTCTGATTGGAGCATTGTATGAATGAGGATTTATAACTGTGTAGAATCTGATGACGGAAAGGTTCAATATGGGTTGCATCCCTCCCAAAGTCATTTGGGATCACGAGGTGTTGCTTGGTGCCGTTCGTGGTCGGAAAGCCCGTTAATTCCATTAAGAGTTAATGGGTTATAATTAATTAAGTTAAGAAGGGTTCTTAGCTTAATGGGCCTGAAAACTAAACAGACTATTGGGCCTAGAGGGTCACACACAATAGAGTAGTGGATAAGATGGATAAGGACGGTAATTATAGACAGTGTCTGGGTTTTTGTGAAAAATGCCAGAGTCTATAAATATACGCTGAGGAGAGAAACCATGGCCAAGCATTAGGGTTTCTCCTCTGGCCGCCCTCTTTCTCTCTCCTCCCAGACTTGGGCGCGCCCCCCTCTCTCTCTCTCTCCTCCTGTGGTGGTGGATGGTGGTGTTGAGGAGTGGCCGACGTGTGGAGATCGAGAAGGAGTCGACGTCTGTTCCTACTGCTCGTGTGGATACATCTATAGACCGGACACTTGAACGGCTAGCAACCCGACGAGCCTCTACTCGATCGTCTTCGGGCATTTGGGAATTAATTAATCCCGCAAAGGTATAGAAATGTTCTTCCTAAGCGGGTTTTCTTTAGAGAGTTTTTGATTTTGATCGCCAGCAACGATCCACATCCTAGGGTTTCGTTGTTTCCGCTGCATCTCTGATCGAAACCTTACACAAATAACCCTAAAGGATGAATTGAAAAAAATGACACCTTACCATCGAACCACGCGATCCAAAATTAGGGTTCGCGCAGGATGAAACTGAGTCCTATTTATAGGGGATGACCTAGGGTTGGGGTTTTAGATCAAATTAGGAGTCCTATGGGATGTCAATTCGATCCCCCAAGAGTCCTAAGTAAGTTCCCATGCTAGATCACATCGATCCTTGGCGATTGGGAGGATAAAAATTCAGACTTTCTTGGGTTTATCAGTTTCCGTTTACGGAACTAGGTGGCAGTTTAGTCTGGACCGCCATCTCTAGAAGGCGGTCGCGCGATAGACCGCGACTTGTCTGGGCGCTGGAATTTGAATTTAATTCAAACTCCTTCTTAAGTATCCTCTCATTTTCCTTATTTATCCATTTAATTAGGGAAAATTACCCTATTACGTTTATAGGGTTTGACTTGGGCCAAAAGACTTAGGGTTATGGTTTTAAGGCCCATTTTAAGTGGACTTATTAACCTATTAATAATTAGGCCCATTAAGTCTTTAAGCCTTAGTAAATACTTAAATAATCTAGCAATTTTTTTAAAAAATCCCAAAAAATTCCTAAAAATTTCCATGGTTGCTACACTCCCGCTCCCTCTCCCTTTCCCCTCTCCCTCTGTCACTACCGTCGAAGGGGCAGACGTCTCTGGCGTCGCCCCTCCCCGTACGCTCTCTCCCTCACTCCATCCACTCCCCCCCTCTCTCTCCTTCTCCCTCTCACTCTCGCTCTCGCTCTCTGCTTCTCTCTCTTCTTTTCTCTCTCTCTCTTCCTCTCCATCTATCACCGCCAGAGAGGGAGACGTCTCCGGTGTCCCCCTCCTTGCAGTCTCCCTCTCTCACCCCATTCTCTCCCTCTCTCATCATCCATCTCTCTCTCTCATACACACTCCATCTCTCTCATCTCCACATTTCTCTCTCTGCGAGATGGGAAGGCCATCCCTACCCCCCGACGTCCTTGGTTTGCCACCCTTCACAGCGATGCCGCCGTCACTTTAGGGTTTGAAAACCCATCAAAGAGGAGGAAGAAAATGACGCTTTAAGCATTTCAATCTTAAATTTTATTTATTTATTTATATATCCCTATGAGACGTGTTATTTTTACTTTATGATTCTATATAGAGATTTTTCTGTAAATAATTTAAAAATTAAAAAAGATAATTATAAGTATTTTAGTTTTTTCTTACATCTAGTTAGACTTAACTATGATTAAATTAACGGACGATAACGAGAGATTACGTTGATGATAAATCTATAATTTTTTTAAAATAGTAGTTGTACGTTTGTTAATATATTTTTAAGGATGATATATCTGTAAATTCATACGTAATAATAATTTATATAAAAAAATTATTTATTTTTATCGTATGCTTCTCGAACATCATCAATCAAATTTAAATTCTCATCTCAACCATTTCTAATTTCAAATTTCATGCGGAAATATCGTGGAAGTCGTTCTAAAACGTCAGCTTTTCCTCGCAAAGCCACTGTCGACGAGAAGCGGAAGCCATTTCCATTCCGAGAGAGAGAGAGAGAGAGAGCTCCGCGTCCCTCACCATTTCCCGATAAAAATGGTAAATTTTACTTCCATCTCCGAAGCTTCATTCGAGCAACCCGAAAGTACAAGTTTTTCCGCTGAACCTTTTGGTTTCCCTGTTGGTGTTGGAACTGGCAGATCCGGTTCATTCTGCTCCAGAACAGGCAGGGGAAGACCCGCCTCGCCAAGTACTATGTGGCCTTCGAGGATTCCGAGAAGCACAGGGTCGAATACGAGGTTTGGAATTGGATATGCGCACCTCCTGGTTTCCTCTCTGTTTCTTGTCTAAGATCCTTCATTTCTTTGAAGTAAAGGGTACATTTTTTTCTGGTATTTTGCACTTCTGTTGATGTTTCTGATCCCTGGGAAAGGCCTGATCTTGGTTTCGTCAGGTCCATCGGCTGATTGTCAACAGGGATCCCAAATTTACCAACTTTGTCGAGGTGGGTACCCGACGTGATCAGAATTTTGCGTTCCTCTCTCTCATTTCTTTTGCATATTCCTTTTTGGCCTCTACCTGCTTTGATGAGCTATCCGCATTTGCTTATGTGCACAATATGTGAAATAGCAATGCATCATGTAAGGTTTCTGTGAGCTGGAAAACGAGGGATTTTATCAAAGATGTATGAATTGTTTGCACATTAATGGTTCTATGATCAAATCTCATCTGAACATCCGATGCTTAATTAAAGATAGGACACACATCGTCTTTTATGTCATAGGACAAATGTTCAGTGGCGACCTAACGGAAGTGGAAGAATGGCTAAATCAAAGAGTAATTAGGCCGCATCTCCATTAAAGTGCCGTTTCAATTTCTAAGTAACAATTCCCCAGTTGAACAAGGTCCTGCAAAACATGGAAGGAAAAAGAAGGGTAATGTGCAATGTCAGAGGCTTTCTCTTATGGAGGGATATGCTCAAGATATATCCTACTTCTACTGCTTTTTGTCCTCGCTGCAGACGAGAAGAAAATCATTGGTGCAGGAACGTGCGTATGGGTGTGCAGGCACATTCGCACATGTGTATGCTTGGGTTTGGGTGGTTTCATGTAATGGTGTGTGAGATAAAGAAAGAAAGAATTTGTTTTTGGGTAATTCTAGTCAAACATCCTGTCTGCTTGTTTCGACTGACACTTCCTTTTGGGTAGTTTGAGGATCAAGCCTTAGAATTTTATCTAGAAATTGATTGCACCACCTAATAAGATCTAGGATTTTGATATAGGGGTGTGGTTTCTTTTCCTGTGTCATGTCTCTCTGTTTTTTGATATTAAGGGGAAACTCAATGAAAGAGCTGGGGTCAGAATATAGGATGTACGATTTGTGTCATTATGAACATGTGTGAGTGGGAAATTATCTGTCAGAGACTTGGACTTCATGTGGTAGCATGAACCACTGATTTTTGAACAGTTGAATTGCATATTGCGATTCAATCTGTTGTTTCGTTAGAGATTGGGCATAACTTTTGAGAGATCCTAGGTTTCATCTTGGAGGTAGCCCCACTTAGTTTGTCTCTGTCATTTTCGATTAAAAAGATCCTTCACATGTCAATTCCCATCAGTGCAAGTTGCCTATCTGAACTTCAGATTGACATTCGTTGTGGAGTATTTATGGGGACATTCTCCATTCTGAAATAGAAGGATGAGCGGTGGGAGCATGTTTTTAGAAATACTTGAAGACCCTGGAAGGAAGCATTTGGCTACTTAGCATTCCAATGAAAATTAAAAGAATATAAAATAAAACTTAAAGCTCACAGAATGAAAGTATCATGGACAATTTCTTCCACTCCAAAACAAAATTTTAAAGCTTTGGGCACACTCACATATCTTTTCCCATGTGCTTAAGTAGAGGACTTTATGCACATAAATGCTACTAGATCTCTAGATTTTTTATTTATATGTCAATATTCAATAAGGTTAATGTTCAGATGATCTTCAGTAGAAGCAAGCATGTCAGAGATATTCTTGTTGTGCAAGTAGACTGGATGTTCATGGAGGGTGGCAGGTGTGAGTGCTATCAATCAGTAAGGGATGCTGGCCATGTTCCAAAGATCCCATCCATCAGATGCATAAGATGGCCCCAACTTGGCACCAACCAAGGAATGCAGGATCGGATTGGGCACTTGGATTGGGTATGCCCGATCCTGATCGGGATTGGAACCGATCGGCCAATCCAATGGAACTGAGTCAATCCACACAAAAAAAAGTTTCAAAAAAGTATTTACATAGCTTAAAGGAGTTTTAAATAAAAAAGCATATTTATAAACCAACAAGGTATTTTCACAAATATAAATAATGTGAAGACATTTTTATCTCTTTTAATAAACTCTAATAGATTAGGATCGGCCAATACATAAAAGAATTGGCCAATTTTGGTCCGATTCGGACCAAGACAACCAATTTTTAATTGTTTTTCAATTTTTAAAAATTTTCAAATTGTGATCAGCATAGGGGCCGAATCAGATCGGCCCCTGCCGATCCCGATCCAAATAGGCCGATCCGGATTTGGCCGATTCTGCATTCCATGGCACTGACCGGCACATCCCAGAAACCATTTTGGAGACATGGTATTGAGGGCCACCAGATCTCTCAAAAATTCTGGAGTACACACACGCACACTGAAAGAAAGAAAGGGAGAGAGAGGGGTGAGTGTTTATGAGAGAAAAGGAGGATATTTTAGACTCTTCCAACTCTAGTTGAGAATTAAGCAGAGTGAGTTAAGATATTTTAGTGGAATCTTGATGGAGAGTGACACTATGGGGATTTTTTTACACTATCTTTGTCCAATAGAGTTATTTGCATAAATGTGATTTTATGAGTGGCAGTCTTACAAAGTTTCTTCTAAGCTGGGTAGATTTGCTAAAAAATTCTTGTTTCTTTCCTGCACAGTTCTGTGGTTATTTTGTTCAATTTGAGGGAGATAGCCGATGCTTAGCATGCCTGTTTTGCATAACTAATCTTAACATATCCAAGTGTGACTAAGTGAGATAACTCCTTATTGCAGTTTCGCACACACAAGATAATCTACAGGAGATATGCTGGATTGTTTTTCTCAATTTGTGTGGATATTACAGATAATGAATTAGCATATCTTGAGTGCATCCATTTATTTGTGGAGATATTGGATCATTTCTTCAGCAACGTCTGTGAGCTTGATCTGGTATTTAACTTTCACAAGGTTTGTATGCTTCTCTCTTGACTTCAGGTGATAATGTCTTTTTCTTTCTAGTGCATGCAGAACGAAGTCCCTGCACTTATGAGTCATCATTTTTTTTGTTAATGCACCCTTGCATAATCTTTGTTTTGGAATTAACAGTGTGGTCACAGAAAATAATTCCCTTACATGATCAACTCAAAATTAATTGTCTATGTCAGGTTACAGGAAAGAAAACATGGGGGTGTGAGAGAGATTTCCTTGCAAAGTATATAATTCTTATTTGTCAAGTGCCTTAAACACGTGAAATAACCAGTACGATAGAGTAGCAACTGTTTCTTAGGATATTCTGTCCTTCCTCTCTCATCTGCGTTTGTTTTCATCTGTTTTCAGCTCACTTTGTTTTTGACCCCATTAGTGTTCCAAAATATTTTGTTGCATCACATAGTATTCTTCAAGGATCCATCAAATGTTGTGGGAATTGAAGACAAGCAGCATAGGGAAGAAACTGCATTTTCCTACCTATCTGGCTGCTTATAATTGGACCAAGAATGCAACTGTATACTTGAGACCAGTCTTGTGTATCTATTCCTACTATCAAGCTTGGAGCTAACTTCTTAATAAATGCTTTCACTACTTCTAACACATCCTAGTTTCTCTGTTGTGAAGTTCTATATACTCCCTAAGAAACCTTCAATTTGAAGGTTTCTCTGCCTATACAACAAAGTTGGCTTCTATATGCATTTAACCTATTAGATTTTGCCAAAAGTCTTCCAAAAAATGGTTATTACCTGTGCTGCCGACTCCTGTCTCATTGAATGGTCTCATCATCAGGCATGGAGAGATAAATCTGTACATCTCATTTTATTTTCTTATGGTGATAGAAGTTGCATATTCATATGCAACTTTACCTGCTATTATCTTGCAAAAACATCCAAAAAAGGCTACCACCTCATTAGAGGGCTCGCTGTTTTTGAATGGTAAGCTATGAATGCTAGAATTATTGGTTACACTTAACATCAATAAACTCACACACGAGTGTTCAGAGAAACTTCCATGTGACACAGAACCCAAGGTTCTAAGAAACTCTTCCTAACAACCTCTAGAATTGCTTGACAACCTACCTACCTAACAGGAGTCTCTGACGGAACAACAAATACTCGAACAGAGGTTCCAGTGTAGCTAAAATGTTCAGACAGCCTTTAAATCTTTACTTGATGCAGCTATCAGAATCCAACGTCAATCATCCAGTGCTGCATGGCTGGTCTCTGAGGAGTCTTCTCAAATCCTTCCATCGTTGTGTGCGATGGTCATTTGGGCATTTCCCTGATATGCCAAAGGTCATGTCAATCGGATGTACCTATTAATAATAATTACTAATTATTTAATGAAAAATTTGTAAGAACATACTGTGCAGTGTTTTGCCCCTCCTAATTTTCTTTGTTTGTAAGGACCCGTGGCAAGGAAGTCTAAATATATGAGTTTCTAATGTAATCTCTTGACTGACAGTTATAACCTATTGGTCACCTGTTCAGTGAGTACTGGAAACTGCAAGTATGGAACCGATAGGAAAGGACAATATATAGTATGGAACCGATCCTTTTGTCCCCTCGTGTTTGAAACTTGCAAAATGCATTTATTTCTTAGTATTGTTCATTATTTTTTTCTGCTCCTATATAAAGCTAGCAAGGAGGCTGAAACATTTTCTGTTGCACCTGGTAAATTTTTTTCTTTTGAAATCCATTCACTTTGTTCTTATCATATCTCTTTTCATCATGTTTACCCTGTCTCATTTAGAATCTGACACTTTAAATACTCTCTACATCATTTGAAAACTAAGATATAGGAGTTTAATCTTATTTTGGGCTTGATTGCTGTTCCGAACTGAAAAAGGTCATGGAACCCATGCCATAGGTTCACATCAGCGTGTAAAGATGATGAAAAGATAATCATATTAAAAGATTCTTTTAGGTCTTGTTGCACCCTATTTTTAAAAAGAAAAAAGAAAAAAAGGAGAGGATAAACCTAGAGGGAGCCCCTCTGGGTATTCCAAACCCGGAGGGAGCCCCTCCAAGTTCCCTCCTTCCTCTCTCTCTCTCTCTCATCCTGGAGGGAACCCCTCCGGGTATTCTCAAACCCAGAGGGACCACCTCCGGGTTCCCTTCTCTCTCTTCCCTCCTCTCTAACCCCCCCTCTGGGTTTGCCTCCGGGTATTCTCAAACCCGGAGGGACCCCCTCCCGGTTCCCTTCTCTCTCTTCCCTCTTCTCTCCTCTCTCCTCTCTCCTCTCTCCTCTCTTTCTCTCTCAATTTGCAACCCGGAGAGATATCCCTCCAGGTTTCCAAACTAGGAGGGAGTACCTCCGGGTTTCCTCTCTCTCTCAATTACTTCCTCCCCTTTTCCTTTTATGCCCCTCCTCCTGTCAAACCCTGCCGGGCTAAAATGTCCAAAAAAAACCTTTCATCTCCCTCCGGGTTTCTCCTCTCCACTCCTATAAATAGGAGAGCTTGGCCATTGAAGAAGAGGACTTCCTCACTTGAGCATTTCTCCACTTGGAAGCTTGGAGCAAGAAGGAAAGGAGCATAGCTTGGCGCAGGAGCTTGAAGACTTGTTTTTTTTTTTTTGAAGATTTTGATGCTCTTGTAAAGAAGACTCTCAATTAAGGGTATGTTTACCTAAACACCCCTATGAGGAAGAAAATGTCTTCTGCCTTGGCAAAATTCTTGTAAATTATAGAAAAATGATGCAAAGTCTCAAAAATATTCAAGGTTCTGAAAACATGCAGAAAATTGTAAAAAAACCCTTGAAAGATAGAAAATTGTAGAAAAGCCCTTGAATTGATTGGAGAGCTTGCATCTCTCTCCCTTTGGAACGCTTGGAGAAACCTTGGAGCCGCTTGAAGCTTGGCACAAGGAGCATTTGAAGTTTCTTAAACGCCTTGAAGAACTTGAAGAAATTTGAAGAACTTGAAGAGCTTGGGGATTTTGTTAAAACCCAATAAGGGCATTGTAGACACTAGAAAATGGTCTCTCGAACCCCGTACCACACTTTTAATAATTTTTTTCTTGGGGAAAGATCGTCTTGCCACCCGTGGAAGCCTGCAAACACTAGAGAAACGACGTCAGAAGGAGCCCTGGACGTTACCCCAGGGGACAACTCTCTGATGCTTAAGTCAGGGCCTTGGAGGATGGAGATTGAGAGAAGATGGAGGAGTGACAGAGAGAGTTGAGAGGTGACTGATCGAGCCTGGAGTGACGGTCGGGCTCCCGCGGAGTGCTCGCCACGCCTGGTGAGTGCTCGGAGAGCGCTCGCTGGGCTGGAAGGGTGCTCAGAAGCGGACCGTAGCTCTCTTGTCGTAGCGCATGTCGGAGTCTCTCTTGCCGTGTCTCTGTGTCTCTCTATGGGTGTGTCTCTGTCCCTAGACGAAGGTCCATTTATAGGGGTTGTCCTGGTAGTGGAGGCCTCTCCCTTAGCAAGGGCGTGAGGCGTGGGGTAACGTCTCCCTGCGATCGTGGGGAGTTTCTCATTGAGCGTCCGTTCCTCCGGAGTCGGGCGGCCTTTAGGCGAGTCTTATGGCACCCGTAGGGCGTGCTCGTCTTTAGTGGAGTCGAGGCCGATGTTGGCAGGGGTAACGTTTAGTCGCCGGAGGGTCGTCCAGCGTCCAATATGCCTGGGTTGATGCCCATCGTGGATTGGCGAATCCGAGGCCGGCCCTGTTGGGTCGCCTGTCGTGGGCCGTGGCTGTCGGAGGTCCGTTACTCACGTTGCAGTCCTTGGACCGATGTGGGTCTGGCGTCAATGGGCCGCTCATGGGCCATGTCGATTTTACCCTCTTCACTAGCCCCCCACTCTCAGATGTCGAGCACTTTCGGGGTCTGAGAGGTAGCTCCTGTGGACCCGTTGAGGGGGTGTTTCTAGGAGGATCTCTTCGTATCAATAGGGCAGGTGGGCCCTGCTGCCTGCTTGGCTTCTTGGCGCGCAAGGCACTACTGGTCGAGGTGGCAGGCAGCGTCACTGCCATCATGACGCAACCATTTTTGTCTGGGGGCGCAGGCGCGAACGGTTGCCTGAGTTCGGCAGCCGTGCCTTGATGGTGATAGGCGCCTTTTCCCTTTCGTGCCGTCTCGAAGTGGTCGATCCACCTTCGAAATTTATAAATATCGACGCGAGGTCGTCCAGGGAGCCCTACTTGCTTCTTCAGTCTTTGTCGCGGGTGTCGGTTGCTTCCCCATCGTCTTCCTCCTGTTCTGGTGAGGATCCTTCCATCTTTCTCTACTTTCAGGACCCATGGCACCCCGCAGGAGGATCCTTCGTGTCGGCCCTACGTCCTCCGCGAAGGAGGAGGAAGTGAGTCACCCCGGTGCCCCGAGTACTTCGGGTGCTGGTCCCAGACTCCTCGCTCTCCGCAGTTAGTCGCGTATAGGGTGGTTCAAGGCCTTCGCGAGGCCTTTCAGATCCCTGCCGACTTTGACATTGTCTTCCTGACTTCCGACGATAGCCAGTGGAGTCATGTTCCAGGTAGCATTAGGGTTCCCATTGAATCCTTTCGGGTAGGCTTTCGTCTCCCCGTGCATCCTTTCTTGGAGTCGGTCCTCCATTACTATGGTAGGTACCCAGGGGACTTCTCCCCCAACTCCTGGCGTATTCTGTGCGGTTTTGTCTATGTTTGCAACCAGGCTTCGGTTGTACCCAACGTCTTCCTTTTTCGGCAGTTTTATAGCCTTCAGGGTTGTTCGGCTGTCGGCCACGGAATTTTATATGAAAATATGAAATATATAAGTTATTCTTTTTGAAAAGAAACATCCCCCCCTATGTGTGGAGGTTCATTCCGTGGGTGCGCATAGTATCAGACGATTTGGGTTCGGGTGCTGGACCTCTCCCCACTGACCGCAGTCAGTGTTGATTTATATCGGCCTAACGTCCGAACACCTTTGTTTAACTGTCAAAGAAATCCCAAAGTCTCCCCCCCATAGGTTCAGATGTGGAGGGCAGGCTCACTCGGGTGACGCTCGATGACCACTCGTTTACCACCAACAGACTAACTAGACTAGGGTTTCATCAAAGGCCTCTTGAGTTCAGGCAAAACCCTAGAATTTAGGGGTATAAATGCAATTTGAGGTTTCCTTGACCTTGAGGGTATTTTGGTAATTTTACCTTCCAAAGGGTATTTTTGTAATTTTACCAGGCCAGGGGTATTCCTGAAAATTTTTGGGTTGGAATGACAGTAGGATAGGATTTTTGACTTTCCAAGCCGCTGAGACCATTTGTGGAGGGTTTTAGGGGTTAATAGGCTGCTTCTAGGACACAAGGGCATTTTAGTAATTTTACCAAACTCTACATAGACCTAGGGTGAAGGCGACATCCAAGCATAGGACTGGGCTGATACTTCCTCGAGCCAAGGGAGTGACGAAGACTTCATAGAAGGCGCACATCCGTCCATTTTGCCAGAGGAGGGGTATATATGCAACTCCGGAAAGTCGGGGGGTTTTCTTATAACTTTCCTCGATCGATGCACAAAGAAGATTTGTGGAATACCCCAGATACATTTATGGCCCCAGTGGGTGCAAGAGTTGTAGGTGAGTTGTCGACTGTACAAAGATCCACACTAACGCGGGAAGTAGGGGCGTAGCCCCAATTACAAGAAATTGCAGGGTAGAATTGCAAACAACAAGACATTTTATTTCTCGGGACCTCGGGGAGGACATGTCCATAATTCTCCCGTTATGTGGGCAGAACTACTCAATGTAGTCATCCCGGGGTGTAGAAACTTATAAACATGGCCCACTGAGGGGCATAATTACAAAAATACCTCTTAGGGGCATATACACAAGACCCGGGGACTTACCCCTGACGGGTCAAAACAACGAAAAAAATCCGAATGCTGGATGCTTCCGTGTGTAGTGGTTGCTTAATGCTTTCCGAATGTCAGTCTCTGGACCCTTGGGGGTCTATTTATAGAAGTTGGGGACTGCGTGGGGGTGTTTGAACCCGTACGGGTTAAACGGGATAAAAAGACCCCGGGGAGGTCCATTTTCCTTTTTTTTTTCGCGGGGAAAAGGGCCGGGTCATGGGACCCCGGGGAGGTCTGCCTCGGGGGTCGCGCGACCTCGGGCAGGGGGCCCCGCCCTCGCGCGGACCCATCCGTGGTTGGGCGACCCCGCGCGGGTTGGCTTGACCCCGGACGGGTCTTTTTTGGCCTATTCCTTCATAAGACCCTCCTTGGGGGCCCCTTTTTGCTCTATTTTCCACGCAACAGCCATGTGGGAAGAGGAGAGCACTCTTTCTTGTTCGTTGTCGTCTCCTCCGCGCCGCAGGCCGCAAGAGGGAGATCCGTGCTCGCCCGGACAGCGTGGTACACGTGTGCGAGGCTTCGTTCTCGGTGTGTAGACCTCCCTTTCTATCTCCTTCCTTCCTGTTGAAGTTTCCCTTGCCCGTAGTTGTACGTTCAAAGGAGAGAGGCTCTATCCCTTAGGGATTTTTCTTGGAACCACGCGATCCTGAAAATCGTGGTGGATTTAATCCGGTTCTCGACCGCCTCATTTGCTGCGAGGGGTCTATAATTGTAAGAATATACGGGCTACACTGCCCCGACATGTGAAAATATTCTACGGGGGTGGCGATACGCCAAATATTAAACCTTGCGCAGAAATATTCCACGAAGCGGCGATACGCTGAATATAGACCTCGACCAATGTGAGGGTAGCATCTCAAAATTTTTGAAACGAATAATGGGTGCAACAAATGCCCCCCACGGGACATCCGTCAATGTCGGAGGCAGGGGGCGGGTGGCCCGTGTCTTCCATGATTTTTGCTAATCCCCGAGTTCATTGACATAACGTGGGTCTTGTAGGACTGCTCAATAATCTTATTGCTGTCCATATGCTGATTTAGCCATTGATTGAGCTTCGTTACTCATCTTTGTCTTTTCGGTCTTGGCCTTGCAGCTCTTGCAGACATGGCTCGCCCAAGCCGAAGCAGAGAGACGTCCCGGAGGCCTAGAGTTGGAGGCTCTGATGACCACTATGTGCGGAGGACGGATAGACCCATGCCGCCATTCCCTCCTCGCAGCATTACCTCCGAGGGCTTTGACGCGGTGGACCGCAGATTTACTTGGGTCGCTGAGGGCCCGACTGAGGAGGTCGCCGCTGAGGGTGCTGTTGATGTCTCTCGCATCATGAGGGGACAGGGAGTCTATGTGTATGACCGCTCAGGAGGATATCCATCCATTTCCCACTGGATCGGCATCTCTTGCCTTTTATTCAGAGTTTTGTGCCTCTTGGTGTGGAGGCTGATGATTCCCGTCTACCAGGAGAGAGGCATCGTCTCGAGCGGGCTATATTGCTTGGGAGGGACAACATGCGAGGCACGTGTACCTTTTTCTATCCGAGCTTCCCTGAGGGTTTTGTACGGCAGAGGCAGTACCCTGATCAGAAGAGTCTGGACTTCTTCAGGGATTTCGACAGCTTCACAGTCCGAGTGGGTCCATCCTTACCAGCTATTTGGCATTTGTCCGGGCATCACAAGGCCGCGGATGTTACCGTTGACGGGATGTTTCTGACTCCCTCTGGTGCAGCCTTTACACATGATGATTATGATCACGACTGCTTCTTGGAGAGGATTTTAGCACAGAAGGCTCTCAGCTGGTATGGGAGATGGGCCGTCATTCCTTCCCACTGCTATCGTCGAGGTGCGACGGAATGGTTGTGGGGCATCCTGACAGTTTATAGAGCAGCACTTGACAGGGCAGGGATTCGCCACGCAGTGACTGCAGCTTTATATTCCTATCCTTGCCACACAGGGTTGATCCAGGCCTTAGCTGAAAGATTCAATCGGCGTTGGAATACATTTGTCACTGCTGAGGGAGAGACTTCACTGGACCTGTGGGCCTTCCACAGGATTTCTAGTCTGCTAGTTTGTGGACAGCCTTATGAGGAGCTGTCCCTGGATGATTTGCATATCAGTGCTTCGGATGGAGTCGGCCGATATCTCCTTCCTTACTGCTTTCGATATTTGATGAAGACTTAGAGGGACCTAGCCCTCGTAGGCAAAGAGAAGGCTGCCCGGACGCCGAGGGTGACCCTGAATGCCTGGGTGACACACTTCTACAACGGCCCCTATTGCTTCTATGAAGAGTTTGCTTCTTCTGGTATGACATGGGAGCAGTGCAGAGAGGTAGAGCTTCGGTTTGCTTCATATCCGTGTCACTTGCCCGCCCCAGCACATGGGTGGAATTCGAGGGAGCTGCCGCCGTTGACGTACTTGGCAGTTTACTTGGCCTACTGGCTGACCAGCTTTGTGATCCCTCACGGAGAGGAGGGAGTTCTACGGGCATAGGTGATATACCCAGCTTGCTTCATGGCATGTGGACGCAGGGTTGCTATTGCTCCGGCCGCACTGACGAATATCTACCATTCCTTCGGAGCTCTGACTTCAACATTCATCGCCCAGAGACAAGAATATTCTGATCTCCACTCATTATTTGAGTGCGTGGGCTGGTTTGCTATTACTGGAGCTTTCACAGAGGACACCAGTTGACAACCTAGCTGCCCCACTCATCTTCACCTTTGCTGGTCACCTGGACCAGGATGCAGTTTCACAGCTTGCTAGTGCCCGCCGTGCTTTGTCTTTCCTCCACACTAGGAGGGGTGAGAGTCTGGACTTCGACCACAGCTCCCACCTACACCGTCCTTACTTGGAGCGGTAGGTTGAAACGGTTGCCTGCAGGTTATCTTCACGGGCTTTGCTTTCTCCACATGCACTGGTTGAGTGGGTGATTTGCATAAGGCCCGGAGTTCTAGTTTACCGCCGTTCTAGCACAGCGGTTCTTGAGTCGTATTATCCGCACCGATTTGCCAGGAATTTCGGGTATGATCAGGCCATTCCCCCGAACGCGGATTTCCCTCTGGCTCTTCGGCAGTACAGGCAGATAGATGTCCATCTGGTGGCCGCCGCTTGGCAGGCTTTCCTTTTTCGTGATGTGAAGGAGGACTATTCCATTCCAGAGCAGACGCGCAAGGGTCACTTTGACATACATTATGCGCGCCGGTGGTTCAAGATTAGCAATGTTTTTAGGCAGCGAGCCGACACCATCCGAGCTGCTGAGGAGCGGCGTCTGAGGAAGGAGGACCTGCCTCCCTTGTTCCTTGACCCTGAGTTTGTCAGGTCTCATTTTTCTGGGACTGCCCGAGCCATCCGTGAGATAGAGGCTCGCTGGAGGGAGGGGCTCCCCATTCTGGTTGACAGGAGCCAATATGCTGGGGCTTTGAAGCCCTTGGGGAGTGCGCCCACGACAGCTTCCACTTCTGGGTCTACCCGCCAGAGGGCGGCCCCTGGATCTTTAGCACCTTACTCCTGGTGGGAGGATTTAAAGGCCTCTTGTGGTTTGAAAATCAAGTCCCAATTGTCCGAGCCAGTCCCTGAGGGAGCATTTGCAGGCAACACTTTTACAGAATGGAGGACCCATATTATTAATGCAGTGGGCTTTGCTGGCCCAGTGGAGTACATTTCAGATTTGGAGGTGGCTGCCACCCCCAATGCCATTTTGGCTATTGTTAATAAGGTGACGCGGGCTCTTCGACTGAAGCCCGAGCAGATCATCCTGAGGCCCAAGAGGATTATAGGGGAGCCATGTATGTGCTAAATTATTTAGCTGTGTCCTTTTTCATTCTGCAATTTGAGACGCTTATCCATGCAATCCTTTATTTGCAGATCATACCAGCGGCCAGGGAGCTGGTACTTTTCCGCAAGAAGATGATTCTGGGAAAAGACCCCGGGCTGAAAGCCAAGAAGATGACAGACGGCCCGCTGCCCGCCCGCGTTCTGGGGAGAAAACTCCCACTCCAGCGGACGTCTCCAGTAAGTGGAGGAAATTTTATTTCAAGCCAGCACTATAACATGTCTTTACAATGTTGTAACCTGACTCCTTTCTCTCTTTTTGGGCGCAGCTCCTCCTGAGGCTCGGGCTGCTACGAGCTTTTCTCCTCGTCTCGGGGATGCCTTCACAGAAGCGGGGTTGGAGGTCGACGAGTCCATTCCTGATATTAGTTTGGACATTGAGGGGTTGGACCCTCCCACCGACGATTACACGCCGGTGACTGGCGCCTCTCCTGTGCTTGACATAGGAGGAACCTCTGCTACTTAGGGCTTGGGTGTACTTCTCAGACTCAACCCCTGCTTTTTCTCTCTTTCTGTACTTGAGAGAATATGTGCCTTGGCTGACATAGCATTGCCTATTGCAGAGGATCCCGGGGTCCAACCCACTCTCTCTGTTGTCGGAGAAGGGGGTGGGTCCTCTACCAGCAAGGAGACTTCTTCCTCCCCTGATTCTTCGAGCGGGGGAGCTCCAGCACCTCATCGAGTACAGGGACTTCCATGCCTCTTCTAGTGGAGGCTCTTCTTCCTCCTCATCAAGCTCCTCTGAAGAGGGAGAAATAAGGATGAGCCCAGGTAATTTTAGGATTGAATCATCCTCATGTTTGAGTTGTGAGCCCTTTGACTCATTTTGTTACACATTATGCAGTTGTCTGGTCGACTTCCTCCCTGGACGAGCTTTCTAGGCTCATTGAGTCAGGACCTTCCCCCGACTTGTCGGACTATGATGGAGATGTGAGGGCTCCGAACATTGGGATCAGGGTACCCGATGGGGTAACACCACCCTTGGCCGTGGGGCCATTGGCATGCACTGTCGGCGTTGCAGAGTCCAGCGGGATGTAGGCTTCAGATATATACAAAATATTGTGTACATTCTTCTTTCCACATGTCCATGCATATTGATATTGTATGGTGCCCCTGGGTTGGACAGCTGTTGATCATCCGGAGGGGAGGCCTTCCCCTCAGCCTGAGGGGGCTGACTGACATGGCAACGAGATCGCCCTAGGCTCCTTTGGAGGAGCGGGGCACTGTGACCAGGGGGTTGCCTCTGCTGAGCCCTCGGTTCCAGGTATATTCTTCTTGGATTAAAAGCTCACATCATTTGTTGGACGATGCTTCCTTTCTTTGTGATATTCACCATTACTCTACATGTTGATTTCCCTTTCTTTTAGCTCTCTCTCCTTCTGCGGAGCCAGCGGTAGAGGTTGACACCGCTGCGATTGGGGAGGACACTCGCGTAGAGATCGGTATGCTTTTACCATTTTGAAGTCCTCATCCTTGTCGTTGGTGCAAATGAAGTATTAAGACTTTTATGTCTCGTTTCACTTGCAGAGAGCTCAGCTACACCTGTGTTGTTTACAGAGCAGGGGTCAGCCCCTATTGACACCTCTCCTCCAGTCTTGGAAGGGGGGTCTTCCTTCAGAATTGACCCGGCGAGCATGGCTGCTTCAAGTAAGGCCATCATGACATGTACTGTAGATTGGAACTCTGCACCTGTTGATTTTATTGTGGTGGTACACTCACAATGTTTTGGTTTCTTTTTCTCTTTCCATTTCAGGTCCAGCAGAGGGGGAGGCCAATGTGCCTAAGGATTTTCCCACTCTTGGGTTAGAGTGGCCCGACGGGCCTCAGCTTGGTGTAGCATTGGGGAATGCTGATACGAGCGCCTTGCTCATTCAAAATCTCCATTCGCTGCTACAGCTTGATCCCCTGCCGAGTGTTGAGGCCATGCGGGGTCACCTGGTGTGCTGCACCCGAGGTTATCACGCTTTCGGCCTTCCACGGGACATTTGGATGGCTGAGGTCGCGGCCGTGTGGGGGGAGTTTGCTCGCCTTCATGCTGCTCAGGAGCGGAGACGGAAGATCCAGACACAGATCCGGCAGCGGGAAGAGCAGCTGTCACGCCCTGAGCCTTTATTACAGCGGAAGATTAGCTCGAGGAACGTGAACAGCCGGCATGGTAAGCCTCTTGCAAGCAAGAACGATCGGAGCGCAAGTCAATCACATATAAGAATAGTGCATTTGCACAATAATTAACTCAAACTCCAACTTTTATTTTATTATTAATCAATATTCAAATACAACCACCAATTCAACTTTATTTCTCGTACTAGACTCAAGAATAAGAAAAATTACATAGACTCAATCTAAACAATATAGACTTCCTAAGTCTTCGCTCATTCTTCATTCACTATCGGATCCGCTACTTGAATATTCTGAATCCGAACCCGACTCACTTCCATCTCCTGAAAAGATTGGAAATAGGTAATGAGCACACTTGCCCAGTAGGTATCTTCGCATTAACATGATTAGCAATATTTAAGTAATTAGCATTTTCGCTCTAAAGCAAATAAGGTAAAATCATGCGAATGCGATCAAGCACGCGATTAAACTAAAGTAACAAGATGATAATGTAAGATAGAATGAATCAAGTATGAACTAGCAAGAATGTAACAAGAGTGTAGCATGGCCTTTCATGAACAAGAATGTATCGAGAATGTACTAACAAGTTCACATATTCCTCACCCAACATCTTTTGCTTATGAGCATGTATTTGGTGAATTTCTGTGGAATATCATGTAACAATCAAGAAAGTCATGTAACGTGTACGTGTATCATGGATTTCACTTATTTATAGAGAAAGTACTCCTAGCGCAATGCGACGCCAGTAGCATCATACCCCATGGTTTATAATAGTATGTTTCCGACAATCAGCCAAGGGGACTAGTATAGAGTCTTTGAACACAATCAGTGCTCGATCGCATCTTCAAGTATAAATCAAGTTATTTCCACGTTTCAAGCAATAAAATTATGGCTAAGAATGTAAATAAGTTCAATAAACTCATGACAATAGTAATCAATGAATGAATGCTTCAATTAATGAACATAAGAGATCGAGAATGATTTAAGACGATGTTATGCTCATGGAAATAATTTGGCAGCATAACAGTACATTTATTATCATTCATAATTTAAGTTAAGTATCTTTAGACAATATGACAAGTCCTAGACCATCAATAATCCATCTAGGAACTTTAGAATATCAACCCTTTGGTCAAACCTTGGGTTAATGTATGCAAGAACTGTGACGGTCTAATACTGGGCCGTTATATGAACATAACGCTCTAGTATTGGGCCGTTACAATGGGCTGAATCCAGAATAAAATAGATATGGACTCAAAAAATGTGACGGTCATATATTGGACCGTTATATGAGCCTGACGGTCGAACACCGGTCCGTTAGGTGTGCTTGACGGGCTAGTGCAGGTCCGTTATGTGAACAAGACTTAAAACTTCGATTTGTGCTTTTCTAGATAATTGGGCTTTGATGGTACAACCAACTCGACGTCCTAGTGGGAATCCCAGGCCCGCGGAGAATTACGGAGGCCTTGAAACAAGATTTCCTAGTTCATTGGAAGGAATATCCAATAGAGAGGTCCTCATGTTCAAGAATATATTCCTATAGTGCAAAGTGTGAACTAATGGTCACATATCGGGATATATGCCATGTACTTAAAGAATTGACTCTATAGATAGAAGGAATGCGTAACGATATAAAATCATGATAAAACTCGTCAATATCTTTTCTAAATCAAAGTTTAAATATAAAACTATAGTGCTTTGGGCTTGAAATTATCATCTACTTGAAAATAACTCTAAAGTACCATAAATCGTGCAATTTTCAACATGAATCAACATCTGAACTTAAAAATCATGAAAACAGGTTAAGATCTATTTAACTAGGCATATATATAAGCTATTTGAGCCAATCTTAATTCTGCCTTAAGTTGACAAAACACAGTGCTGTGTAACGGACTTGTCTGGGCGCGTCACAATATGGTAACGGTCCACTATAGGTCCGTCAGAGTTCTCAGAACCCTTCAGTCGTTTACAGAGGGTGTGACGGATCAAGGTAGGTCCGTTACACGTCCCTGGCGGTCTTACGATAGACCGTTAGGTCCTCTGCTGACAGAAAATAGAAACTATAGAAACCTATGATTAAATCATGGCATACTAACTACTCTAATCATGTCAAAATGAGGAAAAAGGCTATCTAGATGCATAAGCAGTAATGAAATAACAAGATAGTACCTTTTTATCTTCCATTAAGGTTAGATATGTACGTATGCATGTCCTTACTTAAGTATGAAATTCATGATCTATAGTGCAAATAATCAAGCAAAAAATCAGAGGGCTTTTATCCCTAACATGTTATTTTTGCCGTTCGTGAGATGACCTACCTTTTAACTGGGCTTTAAACTCCTAATTTGAGTCTTAAAGGGTCGCCCTAGTTCTTCTCTTCCTTTGATTTTTCAGCAACTTCACGTCGCTCTAACTCCTCAGTCTCTTGACCTAAAGTCGTGAAATTTGGAGGTTAGGAAGATGATACTATTGGGAACAAAAAGTTCTAAAGCATCTAACTCTAATTACCTCGTTTAGTTTCTCTAATTTCCTGATCTTCAGCACCCTGTCGCACAGTTTCCTGGGTTGGCGTGATGAAACCAGCAACTTTAGAAGATCCTAACTCCTTGGATACTCGACCTCCTAACATGAAATTTTGAGGGTAGTTAGTCTAAAGTATTAGGAACAAAAGACTCTAAAGAACTTACCCGAGATTCTATCTCCTTACCTTGTTTCTTCACGAGCCAAAAGTAAGGGTCGCTCAGTTCAGAACTGGGTCCTATTTATAGGTTTTTGGCTAGGGTTTGAGGATTAGATCGATTCTAGAGTCCTTAGTTGGCCAAAACCTGATCCTTAAGAGTCCCTAGTAATCTTACATGTTCTCCTAATTAGGTCTCTTGCAGATAGGATCGCAAAGATCAAATCTTTTTGCTCTTTCTTCCATTCACAGAACTATCAGAACGTGACGGTCGTGGACTAGTGCGTTACACCACTGTAGCGGTCGCCCGATAGACCGTTACATCTAACGTGTGCAGAGTTTCAATTTACTAAAACTCTTTTATTCGTTTTATCTATTTAATTATCTATAAAAATAGTATTTATCCTTAAAATTCGTAAATAGGCTAAATAACATTCTAGAATATGGGTCAAACTTAATGGGCTTGATCCATAAACCTATTGGGTTTTAATTATCAAGGCTAGATAGCTTAATTAGCATAATTGGGCCTTATAACCCATTTATTAATTCAATAATCCATTTATTAATTTATTTAGCCTTTATTCCATAAATAATCCAGAAATTATTATATATAAATTTTGGGGCACTACACCCTCCCCCACTTAGAAGAATTTGGTCCCCAAATTCAATACATGGATGGAGAGTGCACTTACAATCGAATAATTCTGAGAATCTTCTACGCATAGATTCGTCCGTTTCCCATGTTGCTTCGTGTGGCCATTACTTCGTCCATTGGACTTGGACCATAGGAATAGTTTTATTCCTTAGTTGACGCACTTATCGTTCTCGAATCCTGACTGGTTTCTACTCGTATGTCAGGTCTTTTTGGATTTCCAAATTATCGTAAGTGATAACATGGTCAGGATCATATACATACTTCTTTAGTATAGAGACGTGAAATACGTCATGAACTCCTGCTAATTGTGGAGGTAAAGTCGGTCTATAAGCCACTTCACCGACCCTTTCGAGAATTTCAAATGGGCCAATGAACCTTGGAGTTAGCTTTCCTTTAATGTCAAATCTCCGAATACCACGGCCTGGAGAAACTTTCAGATATACATGATCTCCCACCTGAAACTCCAAGTCGCGTCTTCGATTATCAGCATAAGATTTCTGCCTATCTTGCGCCATCTTCATTCTTTCTTGAATGAGCTTGATCTTCTCTGTAGAATCCTTGATAAGGTCGGGGCCTAGAAATTGCTTTTCCCCTATTTCGTTCTAACATATTGGTGATCTACAGCTTTTTCCATATAAAGCTTCATAGGGTGCCATCTGTATACTGGCCTGGTAACTGTTGTTGTATGCAAATTCAACCAGAGGCAAGTGATCATGCCAACTTCCTCCAAAGTCAATAGCATAAGTCCTGAGCATATCTTCTACTACCTGATTTGTCCTTTCAGTTTGGCCATCAGTTTGAGGGTGAAATGCTGTGCTAAAGTTCAATCTAGTCCCTAGTGAATGTTGTAGGCCTTTCCAGAATTGTGATGTGAATCGAGGATCTCTATCAGATACAATAGTGACAGGGACACCATGTAATTTGACAATTTCTTTCATGTATAATGCTGCTAGAATATCCACGGACCATCGACTTTTTATTGGTAGGAAATGTGCAGATTTAGTCAATCGGTCTATGATCACCCATATACCATCGTGTCCTCCTCTGGTCTTGGGTAAACCCATGATAAAATCCATCCCTATACTCTCCCATTTCCATTTGGGAATATTCAAGGGGTGTAATTTACCTGCGGGTCTAAAGTGTTCTACCTTGACTTGTTGGCAAGTGAGACAGCGGGACACGAATTCGGCTATTTCTCTCTTCATATTGGGCCACCAGAAGTTTCTTTTGAGATCTTGATACATTTTTGTACCTCCTGGATGAATGGTGTACTTGGAATTATGTGCTTCTTCTAGGATCAGTTTCTTCGTATCCTCATGATCTGGTACACACACTCGACCCTTAAATAACAAACTTCCGTCATTGGAAACTGAGAAATCCGGCCTTTGTTCAATATTGGCTTTAATTTCCAGTAACACGGGATCATCATTTTGCAACTTGACCAGATCCTCTATCAATGTAGGTTGAGCTCGGATATTGGCTATAAAACAATCCTCTTCCTTTATGTCAATATCCAAGTTCATCTGAGCAAATTGAGGAATAAGGTTAGTCATACTAATCATAAGACTTGATAACATACCCATTGGTTTTCTGCTGAGTGCATCTGCTACAGCATTAGCCTTGCCAGGATGATATTGAATAGCAAAATCAAAGTCCTTGAGATATTCTAACCATCTCCTCTGCCTCATTGTGAGACACAAAAAAAATCTAAAGGGAATACTTTTATCGTAGATAAAAGGTAGATTTTCGTTCTTTTTTGAAAAGAAACATCCCCCCCATCTGAGTAGAGGGTGATTCCGTGTATGCGCGTCGTATCAGACGATTTGGGTTCGAGTGCTGGACCTTTCCCCACTGACCGGGGTCAGTGTTGATTTACATCGGCCTAACGTCCGAACACCTTTGTTTAACTGTCAAAGAAATCTCAAAAGACTTCTACAGGGGTTCTGATGTGAAGGGCAAGCTCACTCGAGAGATTCTCCATGACCACTCATTTACCACCAACAAGTTAATAGAATTAGGGCTAAGTCTGAGCAAAACCCGAAGATTTAGGAATAGAAACGCAAATATGCGGAAGCCATAGACATTTCTGAAATAAAAGGGAGTTTTCTGGACCCCGAGAGTGTTTTGGTAATTTTACCAACCCAGGGGTATTTTGGTAATTTTTCCAGGCCAGGGGCATTGCTGAAATTTCTGGGCTGGAATGGAAGTAGGATCGGGTCCCTGCCTCCCCAAGGCATGGAAGCCGTTTCTGGAGGATTTTAAAGACTCTGAGGTCATTTTTAGGTCACAAGGGTATTTTGGTAATTTTACCAGACCCTAGACATAGATTTGATATAATACCCGAGTGCTGGACTGAGCTGACAACACTTCCGGACTGAAGGAATGACAAGGGGCTTCATGGAAGGCACACATTTGTCAATTTGGCCGAAGGAGGGGTATATACACAATTTTCCAAAGTCGGGGGGTTTTCTTATAATTTTCCCACCCGAGGTTACATATAAAACATGCTGAATGCTTTTATAATTCCATGTGAGTACAAAGGTTGTCGGCGAGTTGTCGACTGTATAAACGTCCGTTTTGGAGCGGGAGATAGGGACGTAGTCCCAATTACAAAAGATTGCAGGGTATAACTGCAAATTACAGGACTTCGGTCTTTTGCCATCCCGGGAAGGATATTTTTGTAATTTCGCCATTATAAGGGCAAAAATACAAGACTTAGTCGTCCCGAGACGTAAAGACTTACAAACATGGCCCGCTGAGGGGCATAAATACAAGACCCGGGGACTTACCCCACACGGGCCGAAACAAACGAACAAAAAGCTTCAAGTGTGCTCCGTAGGTTGCTGCTTGTGTCTTGCTCTCTGTGTCTCCCTTTTGCTTGGACCCTTAGGGTCTATTTATAGAAGGCGGGAGGGCCCAGAGGGGTCAAATGAACAAAATTGCCCCGATTCTGTCAAGGTGGGGTGGCAAAAAGCCATTTTGACCCCTCTGGCCACCAAAAAGGGTCAAATGACCCCTCTGAGGGGGTTAAAAAAAAAATTCTTTTTTTTTTTGAAAAGCCCGACCCCGGAGGGGGGCGGACCCGGGCGGGGTCGCGCGACCCCGGGACGGGAGCGACCTGGCGGGGTCGCGTGACCCCGCGGGGGGGGCCACCCGGCGGGGTCGCGCGGCTCCCCGGGCGGACCGGCGGGGTCGCGTGCCCCCGCGGGTGGACCAGCGGGGTCGCGTGACCCCGCTGGGTCCCAGCGGGGTCGCGTGACCCCGCTGGGTCCCAGCGGGGCCGCGGCCTCCTCTTTTGACCCGGGAGGGGTCGTTTGACCCCCGGGCGTGCTCCTTGGCTCCTCCTCGCGTCGCTTCGCGCCATTTTCGTCGTCCCGGACTGGAGAAGGACCGTGGTGAAGCTATAAATCCCGGGGAGATCGCTCCTTCGCCGCGTGGCAGCATCGCGTCCGCAGAGGGAGCATTGTTTGTTTGTCTGGTCGCTCGTCGCCGCGTAGGGAGGAAGCTTTGCGCCCGTCAGTGCCGTGTGATACACTTGCTCGGCTACTCGGACCGGTATGCATATGTTTCTTCCTTGTTAACCTTCTTGCCGCGACGTCGACCATGATAATATTGTCGGATCAATAGACCCTAACTCACGGAGATACTCCGTAGTTCGACGGTGTTGACGATACGCCATCCTTGTCGTCGAACGTTGCATAGCAACAGTCTCTCAAAGTAACTTGAGATAATTTCGGGTGCAACAAATGCCCCCCACGGGACGTCCGCCACGGCCGGAGGCATGGGGCGGATGGCCCGTGCCCTTTGAAGGGATTGGAATGGTGCCATGCAACTTGTTAGACTGCATCGAATGATCGTATTGCTGTCCAAAAATATTTTTAGCCTGACGCTTCTTCATTTTTGTTTCCCCTCTTTATGCTTTCAGCCATGGCTCGTAGCAGTGGGAGCGGGAGTCGGTCGAGGAGGTCCCGTGCTCGGGGCGCTGACGACTGCGGGGTTGAGCGCATAGACCGGCGGATGCCGCCTTTTCCTCCTCGTACCATTGATGATGGGAACATCAACCAACTAGACCTTGGCTATTCATGGGTCGCTGAGGGCCCAACAGAGAGTGCCGGAGCAGCTGAAGGTCTTGTTGATGCGTCTCGGATTGCGAGGCAAGGCGGTCTTTATACATATGACCGCACTGGAGGGTATCCATGTCACTATCCCCTGGATCGTCATCTTTACAGTTTTCTGCTGGGTTTTGCTCCCGTCGGCATGGAGACTGACGATCCGTCACTTCCAGAGGAGAGGCGTCGCCTCGAGAGGGCGATACTGGTGGGGAGAGACGGCATGCAGGGATTGTGTTCCCTGACTTATCCGAGTTACCCGGAGGGCTTTCCTCGGCAGCGGCAGTATCCGGACAGGCAGAGTCTGGGCTCTTTTCAGCGACACGAGAGCTTTACCGTCCGGGCTACGCCGATGTCTCCAGCGACTTGGCATCTGCGTGGGCAGCACAAGGCCGCGGATCAGGTTGTAGATGGCCTCTTTCTGGCGCCCACCGGAGCCAGCTTTGCACAGGAAGAATACATCCACGATTGCATGTTGGAGAGGGTTCTGGCTTTGAAGACTCCCAGCTGGTATGGGAAGTGGTCCGTCATCCCTTCTCACAGTTACCACCGGGGCGCGACAGAGTGGCTCTGGGGCATTCTGCTGGTTTACCGGTCTTTGTTGGATAGGGTGGGGATTCGTCACGCAGTGATTGCCGCCCTGTACTCCTACCCTTGTTACACTGGCCTGCTACAGGCTCTAATAGAGAGGTTCAGCCGCCGGTGGAACACTTTCGTCACAGCTGGCGGGGAGACTTCACTGGACCTCTGGGCCTTCCAGAGGATTTCTGGTCTTCCGATCTGCGGGAGACCCTATGAGGAGCTATCGCCAGATGACTTGCACCTCAGCTCTACAGATGGGGCAGGACACTATACCCTGCCCTACTGCTTCAGGTTTCTGATGAAGACCTGGAGGGACTTAGCCCGAGTAGGCACAGATCGGACTCCACGCACACCGCGGGTGACACTGAATGCCTGGGTGAGTCACTTCTATAGCGGTCCTTACTGCTTCCATGAGGAGTTTGCACAGTCCGGCACCACCTGGGATGAGTACCGAGAGGTCAGAGTGGACATTCCTCCACATCTTCGCCACCTGCCTGCGCCGACACAAGGCTGGAATTCACGGGGGCTGCATCCTATTACTTATCTGGCGGCTTATCTGGCATACTGGCTTTCCAGCTTCGTAGTCCCTCATGGAGAGGAGGGAGTCCTGCGGGTGGAGGTGATTTATCTAGCCTGCATGCTTGCCTGCGGACAGAGACTCGCCATTGCACCAGCAGCCTTGGCGAATATTTTTCATTCGCTTGGGGCTTTGTCTTCCCACTCCTCGCCGCGAGAGAAGGGTATATTGCTGCCCACTCATTATTTGAGTGCTTGGGCAGGGCTACTGTTTCCAGAGTTGTCCAGGAGGACTCCGGTCGAGAATCCAGCAGCTCCGTTGATTTTCTGGTTTACCGGGCAGCCATCCCAGGATCCAGTTGCACAGTTAGTAGGGGCCAGGCGGGCCTTGTCTTTTGTTCCGGTGAAGAGGGGAGAGGGCCTAGCCCTTGACTACTTCTCCTACCTTCACCGTCCTTTTGTCAGGCAGGAGGGAGATGCTGTCGTCAGCCGGGTTTCCACCCATGCTTTACCTTCCCCCCAGGGTTTAGCAGAGTGGGTCGTCAGCATCCGACCCAGTGTTCTTGTATATCGACGCTCCAGTACGGCGATACTTGAGCCTTACTACCCACACCGGTTCGCCAGGAACTTCGGGTATGATCAGGCTATCCCCTCCAGTGGAGAGTTTTCTTTGCCCCTCCGGCTATACAGGCACAGGGACATACACTTGGTCGCGGCAGCTTGGCAGGACTTCCTTTGCCGCGAGGCAGGGCCGGGGTACCCGATCCCAGAGCAGGAGCGCAGAGGCTACTTCGACATCTATTATGCTCGCTGGTGGTTCAAAGTCAGCAACCTCTTCCGGGAGCGTCGAGATGCCATTCGTACCGCTGAGGAGCAGCGTTTGGAGCGGGAGGATCTGCCTCCTCTGTGTGTCGATCCAGCCTTCCTCAGGTCTCATTTTTCGGGGATTACCCGAATTGTGAGTGACATTGAAGAGCGCTGGCGGGCAAAAGGCCGGACACCCATTGTTGACAGGAGCCAGTATAATGGGGCTTTGAAGCCCTTGAAGGGCAAGACGGCGTCGGCTCTTGGGTTCCCTTCTTCCTCCACCACAGGCGTAGCCTCAGGCCCCTCAAAGGCCTATTCTTGGTGGGAGGATTTGCAGACATCTTGCGGGGTGAGGAAAAAGTTCCAGTTGTCCCAGCCGATACCCGACGGAGCACTTGGGGGCAGTACCTTTGCTGAGTGGAAGGCCCATGTGATCAATGCAGTGGGCTGCGCAGGTCCCCTGGAGTACCTCTCTAGCCTTGAGTTGGCGACGACTCCACTTGCCATTTACGATGCTGTAAAGGCAGTTGCACGCGTCCTCCGAGTGAAGCCGGAGCAGATAGTATTAAAGCCGATAAGGCCCATAGCGGCTACAGGTGATTCCTGTTCTTCCTGACTTTAATATACATATGTATATTTATACTCTGGGACATGCATTTACATATTCCCATGACACTTGCAGGTGGGGCTGTTATAATAGCCGGTGCTGCACCACTGAGGGATCCTCCTGATGCTGAGATCGGGAGGGATTCTGTTGTCGCCAAGAGACCTCGGGCCGAGGTTCCCGAGGAGGGGGATGTGAGGTCAGCATCCCGTTCTCGGCTGGAGGTTGAAACCCCTGAGGTTGAGGCTGTGTCTAGTAAGTAGCTCTCCCAGATACTGGTCATTCCTGAGCATATATATATAATGTTATAACACATGCTTGCTTCGTTCAACGCAGCCCCCCCAGAAGCTAGGGCTGACATGAGCTTCTCTCCTCCTCCAGCGGGAGATGACATGCCACTGGATGAGTCCGCGCCGGACATTACTTTCAGCTTCAAAGAGCTGATGTCAGACGATTATATGCCGGTGACGACCAACTCTCCCTCGCCTATTACAGCAGGGACCACAGAAGGTCAGGCTTCAGGTAACATGCTCAGCCTTGTTTTATCCATTGATACATGAAGATTCGAACAGCAATAACCCCTTAGTGTTTTGCTGACTGCACAGGGGTTCATGAGGTTGTTCCACCTGGCCCGTCAGCGAGAGGTGATGTCGGCTCCTCCTCCGAGGCCGGATCCGCTTCTGGGAGTGGATCCACTACTAAGAGTGGGAGTTCTGCGGCCCCAGGCTCTCTCCCTGACGGGAGCTCGAGCTCTACTTCCAGCGCCACGACCTCCAGTTCTTCATCCAGTGAGAGTGACTCTCAAGAGGAAGGAGAAATAACAGATACCGGAGGTGAATGCAGCGACATACATTCTGTTTAATTGAGCCCTTCTTATAAAGATTTGTTTGACTCATATAATTGTCTGTCCCACAGGAGTGGACTTGGCCCGATCCATGGAGGAGTTCTCACAACTTTTGGGATCCGGCTCACTTGTGGACCTTTTGACTGGCGGCAATGCCTCGACAGGCACAAAGGCCATAGAGGTAGCAGGTGTTGACACCACAGCACCGGGAGATCCCACGCCAGTGGGCTCCTCTGATGTTGACATTGGTGAGGACACCATAGCTGAGGACGGCATAGCTGATCTTTCAGGTAAGAGATGTTAGAGGCTAATGATAGACCTCTTTACCATTTTGCATCTGCTTTTGTCAAGCTGATTAATGCATCTGTTATGCGGACAACTTCAGGTCAGGCCATTGAAGAAAGTGCATCACTCTCTGGTAATATAGCTCCAACAGGGGAAGCTTCTCAGGGCGCACCAGAGGGCCTGCAGACTCCAGGGGAGAGTGCCTCACCAGTAAACACCCATGCTACAGGTACTGCTCGTTTCTGACAACGAACACAGCAAATGATATATGCATTCTGTTTGTGGCACTGACCCCTCTCTTGTTTTTGCCATGTAGCTTCTCTTTCTGCGGAGCCGATGGTTAAGACCTCCTCACGAGAGGAGGTTCAGGAGGCAGGGCCGACTTCTGAAATTGAGCCATCTTGCTCCCAAAGGGCTCCTGGTACAGAGTCTACCCTTCCCAGCATAGCTGAAGAGGGGGCTGCTACTGAGACAGGTACATAGCTGGCCTCTGGACTTTGACATCTTGTGCGTGCCACTTTATAGATAAGCATTTACATGTTATTGCTTAACTGTAGAGGGTGGGGACGCAAACATCCTGCCTGGCGGACCCGGCTTAGCTTCTGTCGCTCATTCTTCCCCGGCTGTTGAGGATGGACAGGAGTCTGCGGCAGCATCAGGTATATGCCCATGTTGTGCCTTTTTATAGTCGTTTGTGAATGCCCACTTGATTATGAACACACACTCATTCGGCCTCCTTCTTTCTTTGCAGCTCCTGAAGAAGAGGCACCAGAGGTGCCTGTGGATTTCCCACCTCTTGGAGTTGAATGGCCTGACGCCCTTGTACTTGGAGTGGCATTACATGCTGGCATGGCTGATCAGCTTCTTCAGGCCGACCCATTGCCCACCGTGGAGACTTTGAGGACCGGTCTGGAAGTATTCACCAGGAGCTACCATGGGTTAAATCTTCCTCGAGATGCATGGGCCACGAAGCTGGAAGGCTTGTGGAGCGAGTTCGCTCGTCTCCATCTTGCACAGGAGCAGAGACAGAGAGTCCAGTTACAAATCCAGGAGCAGGAGGAGCGGCTACGTGAGCTTCGAGCGGCCCGGGCAGAGGCCGGTCTTCTCCTTGCGAGCTCCGAGGGGGATAGTCGGAGGACCTCTCTCCGAGTGGAGGAGCTGCAGAGAGAGCTTCATGAGGCTGCCGAAGAGCATCGTGTTGTCCAGGTGAGGGTGGAGACCTGCCGTCGCCGATTTGATGAGCTTCGGGAGGAGATCATCCAGGAGGAGTCCCGTCTTGCGGAGCTGCAGAGGGACGTACACCGTGGTTGACGAGCTCTGGCACTTTCTTGTACATAGGGCTCTCACACCCCGTTTTTTGTTGGAGTTATTCCCGAGGTCTTGTCTCGGGCTCCCTTGATGACATTAATGAATAAAGGATAGAACTTAGCATAGCCGTTTTTGCTTCCATCCTCTTGCATGTATGTCTTTCTTTTTTTTTTATTTTTAATCACTTTACCAGTCCTACCGCCCTTTCGGGTTTTCGCCAGGACTGGCCCCCTTTAGCTTTTTCCAGTGCGCCCTTTCGGGTTTTCACACTGAGGGGTACTCATTTTTGCCTAAGGCGCCCTTTCGGGTTTTCACCTTAGCCGGGTTAAAGCCTTTTTGCCCTTGATTGCTCCCCTAACAGAAACAACCAAGGCCGCTGGGGCATCAATATTTTTAACCCCGTTTCTTTTTTTTCTCTTTTTTTTACCCTATAATGCCAGAAGGCAATGAGAAAGTGGCAATCCCGTAGGGATGTGTGTGCCACAGAGATGGGACAAATGGGTAGATTTGATTATCCGGGTGGGACGAGTGAATCAAATCTGTGAACCGAAAGGCAAAACGGGTTGGTAGCCTGAGAGGGCGTACTGAGACCGCACCCGATGGGGTAGAAACGAGCCGAAAGGCATGATGGGTCGGCAGCCCGAGAGAGCATACTGAAGCCAAGCCCGGTATGACAAGAGGGGTGGATTCGACTGTCCGGGTGGGACGTATAAGTCAAATCCGTGAGCCGATTGGCAAATAGGGTTGGCAGCCTGAGAGGGCATGCTGAGGCCAAGCCCGTGGGGATAAAGGAGTAAACCTGACGATCCCGGCGGGAGACAGAGTCAAGTCTAAAACCAAGAGGCGAGATGGGTTGACAGCCCGAGAGAGCATGCAGAGGTCAGACCCAGAAGAAGAAAAAGGGTGGATTTGACAGCCCTAATGGGACGTGAGAGTCAAACCCGAGAGCCGATAGGCGAGATAGGTTGGCAGCCCGAGAGAGCATACTGAGGCCATTCCTGATGGGACAAAGATGGGTTTGACCATCCTAGTGGGACGTGAAAGTCAAACCTGAAAGCCGATAGGCGAGTAGGTGGGTTGGCAGCCCGAGAGGACATGCTGAGGCCAGACCCGATGGGACATGTGCCAGAAGACACGATGGATTGGTAGCCCGAGAGAGCATACTGAGACCAGATCCCAAGAAGATAAGATGAGCCAAAAGGCATGATGGGTTGGCAGCCCGAGAGGGCGTACTGAGACCAATCCCTAGGAGGTTAGATGAGCCGAAAGGCATGAAGGGTTGGCAGCCCGAGAGAGCATACTGAGGCCATTCCCTAGAATGAAAAAGGAGCCGAAAGGCATGAAAAGTTGGCAGCCCGAGAGAGCATACTAAGGCCAGTCCCAGTGGGACAAGAGAGTAAGCGGGTTTAATTGCTCAGAAGAGACACGTGAGCTGAACCCGAAAGCCGATAGGCGGAATGGGCCGGTAGCCCGGAAGAGGTATGCATAGGCCGAGCCCGATGGGACAAAGTATGACACCGTCAGAATGCCAGTGGGACTAGGTGTCATAGGATGACATGTAAGGTGTAGCCCTGACATCAATATGATGTTTTGGTCGAGATGGGGTGGAGTCATTGACTTAGAGCCACCCATAGAATAGACATAGAAAGGATTTTTCTTTCTTTCTTCACATTACCAACCTCACCGCCCTTTCGGGTTTTCGCCGAGGCTGGCCCCCTTTAGCTTTTTCTGGTGCGCCCTTTCGGGTTTTCACACCGAGGGGTTGCCCATTTTTGCCCGAGGCCCCCTTTCGGGTTTTCACCTCGACCGGGTCTGTGGCCTTTTTACCCTCAGCCAACCGTTGAAGGCCGACTGAGTCCGCCGGGGTATCAGTATTTTTAACCCCTTTTTTTTTTTTTTTTTTTTTTGAACCTTCACTGAGGAGAGGTATTGTTCTGTGAGGACTGCTGTGGAAACTCCTGCGGTGGCGCATGGTAGAGCTTCATATGCTTGCCGTTGAGAGGAGGGAAGGGATTGTCTCCCTTGTGGTCAAGGACCGTATAAGCCCCTCCTTCGTAGACCTTCTGGATGACGTAAGGCCCACGCCAATTGGGCTGGAGTTTGCCGCTGGATCTTCCCGCGAGAACCTCCTTTTCTTTGACCATGATGAGGTCGCCTTTCTTGAACGCCCGTTGCTTGACTAGCTTATCATAGGCACGTGTCATGCGGGCTTGATACACTTGTAAGTGTTTGTAGGCTTTGAGTCTTTGACCTTCCAAGTTGGACAATTCCTCGAGCCTTCTTTCGATTTCAGATTGGTCTTGACCTGGCAATCCGGCGTGCACAGCAACACGGTAAGATGCTAGCTCGATCTCCACATGGATCACTGCTTCAGCTCCGTAGACCAGAGAGAAAGGGGAACATCCCGTAGGGGTTTTGTAAATAGTCTGGTAGGCCCATAGGGCTTCGTGGACCTTCTCGCCCCAATCCCGTTTGCGGCCGCCTACTATCTTGGACAGCAGCTTGCAGAGGGTTTTGTTGAAGGCCTCGGCCAACCCGTTGGCTTGGGGATTGTATATTGATGACGTCCTCCAGTCAATATGGAACTTGGCCGCCAGAGCATAAATAGTCTTGTTCTTGAATGGCGTGCCATTGTCGGATATAATCCGACTGGGGGTGCCGAATCTGTATATAATGTAGTGTCGCACAAAACGAGCAACTATCTCCCCCGTAACTTCCCGTAGCGGAATGGCTTCCGCCCACCTGGAGAAGTAATCAGTGGCAGCGAGTATAAACTTGTGCCCCTGGGACGATGGTGGGAATGGTCCCACAATATCCATACCCCACTCTGCAAATGGCCAAGTAGGCGCTGTTGGATGGAGCGGGTTAGGTGGCCGCCGAGGGACTGGGCCAAATGCTTGGCATTGATGGCATGTACGAGCGTATTGATTGCAATCTTCGTACATGGTGGGCCAGTAGAACCCTTTGAGCTTGATGCTATTTTCATCTTAGCTCCTGCCTGGTGAGCTCCACATAATCCGGAGTGAACCTCATGCATGACAGTCTTGGCCTCCTTGGATGAAAGACAACGGAGGAGGACCGATCGGTCTTTTCATGGACGAGCCTGAAGAGCAGACGTCAATCAGCTGGTAGGATGTCGCCCTGCGTAGCAGTTGCACCCTCTGAGCCCGATCAGGAGGGAGCCAGCCGTTCTTCATCTTTATGATCGGCTCACGCCAATCTTCTTCTTCGGGAACAATCTCCTCTTGAATGTTGTCGACCTCATACACAGTGAGGCCGGATTCTTCGTCGAGCACACTTGGCATGAGCCTCCGGTGTCTGACTGTAATATTCAATTCTCCCTCAGGCGGGAGTTTTAGGGCTGCCGCCAACTTTGCAAGAGCATCAGCCTGAGAATTGTTGCCTCTGGGGACATGGCCTATTTCAAATAGGTAAAATTTTTCTTTGAGCCTCATGACGGCTGCGTGATAGGGGATGAGCTCCTTCTTCCGGACATCATAGACGCCCAGTACTTGTCGAATGACGAGCTGAGAATCCCCGTACACTTTGATGCACTTGATGTCCATCTCCAGTGCCAGTTGAAGCCCAATAATTAGCGCTTCATACTCTGCCTCATTATTAGTCAGTGACTTCATGAGAGCACAAGAGTTGTGGAGGATACCGCCTTGTGGAGACACAAAGACTACCCCCGCACCCGAGACATAGTCCGTAAGGCCGCCAGCTCTTTTGATTGTCCGAGAGGCACCATCAAAATATAACTCCCAATATGGGAGATCAATGGTGAGGACGCCTGGCTCCATCTGTAGTGGGACTTTTTCAGAAGACTCCCCGATTTCTTGAGAAGGCACTAACACCTCTTCGTCGGGTAGCTCAAAGTTGAGTGGCGAATCTTCTGGCACGGGGTGCGCTGCTAAGAACTCCGCTATTCCTTGTCCTTTGATCGCCTTGCGTGGGACGAAGGTGATGTCGAACTCCATGAGGATAAGCGCCCATTTACCAAGCCTACCGGAGAGGACAGGCTGGCAGAGCAGAAACTTGAGTGGGTTGCATTTTGAGATGAGCTCCACCCGGTGGGCTAGGAGATAGTGCCTTAGCTTCTTGACAGCAAACACCAGAGCTAGGCACATCTTTTCCATGGGAGCGTACTGATGCTCAGGCCCGTTCAGCTTCCGACTGAGGTAGTACAGCGGCTGTTCTTTGCCCTCGTCATTGACCTGGGCTAGCAGAGCCCCCAAAGAGGCATCCATAGCAGCAATATATAAGATAAGGGGTTTCCCTCTGACGGGTGCCCCTAAGACTGGAGGAGTCAGCAGATACTCCTTGATTTGCTCGAAGGCCTTCTGACAGTCTTCGTCCCATATGAAAGGTGCTCCTTTCTTCATCAATTTGCCGAAAGGTAGGCATCTTCCGGAGAGGTTAGAAATAAACCGCCTAATATAGGCGAGTCTCCCTTGAAGAGATCTGAGCTCTGTCAAGTTCTTGGGCGGAGGTAGTCCTCTTATGGCCTTGATTTTGTCGGGGTCGATTTCTATGCCTCGATACCTGACAATGAAGCCAAGGAACTTGCCGCTGGAGACGCCGAAGGCGCACTTCATCGGGTTCATCTTGAGTTGGAATTGTCGGAGCCTTTCAAAGACTCGACGCAGGTCAGCTAAGTGATCCTCCCGCTTCTTTGTCTTGACGACCAGATCATCAACATAGCATTCGACAAGGTCATGTAGCATCTCGTCGAAGATCTTGGTCATTGCCCTTTGATAGGTTGCGCCGGCATTCTTCAGACCGAACGGCATCCTTTTGTAGTTGAAGATCCCCTTAGGAGACCGGAAAGCCGTATGGTCTTTGTCTTTGACGGCCATGCGGATTTGATTATAGCCCGACGACCCGTCCATAAAAGACAAGGCTTCGTGACCAGTGGTCATATCAACCATTGTCTCAGTGATTGGGACAGGGAAGTCATCCTTTGGGCATGCCTTATTCAAATCCCTGAAGTCGATGCAGACTCGGACTTGGCCGTTCTTCTTCTTGACAGGGACTATGTTAGCGAGCCATACAGGTACATGCAAGGCTCTATGAAGTCCACATTGAGCATTTTGTCAACCTCAGCATTGACCTTCAGCTCCAGCTCGTGGCGCATACGCCTTTGGGCTTGCTTGACTGGCTTGACTGTTGAAAGTATTGCCAGCTCATGTTCAGCCACAGAAGGGTCGAGCCCGGGCATTTCTTTATAAGTCCAGGCGAAACAATCCCTGAACTCTTCTAAAAGCTGTCGATACGACTGCCTTTCTTCCTCACTGAGGAGAGCACTTATGAAGGTGGGACGATAGTCACTTTTGCTTCCAAGATTGATTTCGATCAACTCGTCCACAGTTGCTTGACCACCGTCTTCAAGCTCCGGTGGAGCTGGTTGGAGGTCGACGAAGTCTCCCTCATCATCAGTGTCGGCTTCATAGACTTCAAATTCTTCGAAGCACTTTTGCTCGTGGCTTGAAGCCGAAGGGCTTGCTTCATCTTGCTGATGGTTAGCAGGCTGAGCTGCTCCTTCCTCTGAGGGGTGGTCATTGTCGACTCCTGATGAAGGTGATGGTGTCGTAGACACATCAGCGGACTCCCTCACAGAGTCATCAACCTTAGGCTCAGCTTCAGCTTGCCCATTAGGGAGAGGTAGCAGTCCTATGGTGTTGACTGCAAAGTGGACCTCGAAGTCCTTTTCCTGGTCATAGCCAAGGCCCCTTGTATCTTTGCGGGAGAAGGGAGGTTGCCCGCGGACTTGCGGAGGGTTCCATAGCTGGTGGAAGTATGCCGCTCGTGTTGGGTCCAAAGTTTGCGGGATGTGCTGCTTTTTACACATCTCCTTAATGTGCTCTGGCATATCGTCCATCTCCTGGACTGGCTCTGGCACAACATCGGCGGGAGTATCCCAGCCGAAGTCATCTTTAGGAGGACACGGTGGGACTAAATCACCTTTGTAAAAGATGATCGGTTTGACCTCCTTGCCCTTGTTGCGTCTCCTTCTCCGTTGATAGGAGACTGCAAAGGTCTTCAACTGCTCCACCTCATACTCGTCCCGTTGGGACGAGAGCTGAAGGCACTTGGGTGGTAAGGAGATACTCCCATCAATGACCCGGCTGATAAGGTTGGCTTCAAAGTCAATACTCCGCCTTTCTGGTTGAGTCGGCTTGGAGGCGGCACTGAGGCTCAGCCTGTGCAGCTTTACCATGTCTTGGTTGACAGTGAAGAGCTGCCCTTCCTCAATTTCAGGGTCCACCTTTTGCTTCCCTTTACCTTTTAAAGGCTCGGGAATTGTTAAGGTGGGCTTCCCAAAATATAGTGAAGCATCGGCCAGATGGCACTCATTGGGATGGAACGGGGCCTGGTCTGCGAAGACCGTATGTTGCTCCCCTTCCTTGGCATATTTAATGCATTGATGCAAAGTTGAAGGAACGACCCAATTCTCATGAAGCCAAGGTCTTCCAAGCAGCATCTTGTAAGATGTGTCGGAGTTGATGATATAAAATGTCGCTTGGGTGACAAAATCACCCAAGACAAGCTTGACCACAACCCGACCGAGCGCCTCCTCGGAACCCTGATTGAATCCCGAGATCTTGACATCAGTCACCTTTTGCAAATAAGGTGCCAAGTATAGAGACTTGAAAGTCTTCAAAGGCATGATGTTGACGGCTGCTCCGGCGTCAACCAAAATGCGATTCACATCATGTCCGTTAATCGTCCCCTTCATATATATGGGGCGATTATGACACGGAGAGGACAGCAACATGTCTTTGTCCGTGAAGGAGATGTTGGCTGTGAGAGCTTCATATGCCTGAGCTTGCAACTCTGCAACATGGGCTTCATATGCCTCTGGATCTTGGAGTATCTTGACCAGAGCCTCCCGAAGATCCTTGCTCCAGGCGATGGCCTCCCAGATGGTGACATTTGTTGGGAACCGCTTCATATGATGAATGATTTTGCGATCCGCCCTGGCACGGGTCTTGTCAAATGGCGGAATGATTTCCGCCAAGGCCTTCGGCACCTGGCGAGACTTCTCCTGTTTAGGAGGACGCTCCCCGTCTTGCTGGCCTTCCGCATCTTCCTGGAATAGCGGAGCCAAAGACTCTTCTGGAGGTGGCAAAGGCTCATCAGGCTGGTCTTCATTAGAAGGACCTACTGGGCTTGTAGACTCGACCCTGTTGGAGGGGCCGGCTGCTCTGACGCCTCTCGCGCACTGGCGACTTGGCTGGCTCCTCTTCTTCATCAGAGGAGGTGATTGTGAAAGGGACACCACCCGGCTTAGCCGTTGAGATGGGGCCTGAACCCTCTGAGGGGTTGAGGATGAAAGGGATCCCCCGAACTTGAGTTTCTGGGACAGGACCCGGCTTCTCCCCTCTGAATATTATGACCCGGTCAAGAGTCGGGAGACCTTCACGTCCACGTCCTCGGCACGACCTCGGCCACGTCCCCGGCCATTTCTTGCCGAGCGGCGCTGATATGTCGCCATAGGCGCCTGGCCTCCAGCGCTATCAGCCGTGGGACAATAAATATTGTCGGGTGGCGGAATCGCCACCATATTGCAGGAGAGCTCTTGCAGCATTTCCTCGAGCATCTCGACAGTGAGCTCCTCATCTTTGTAGAATAAGGAGAGCTCCTCCGGGATTGGGAAGTCTTCACCTTCTTCAAGACGGTGAACCATTTCTCGGAGCCATTGTAGAAGACGAGCTTTGCGCCCAAGCTTGTCCCAGGGAATATATTCGTCTAGAGTGACGACCCTGGTGGGATGAGGGGGAGTGTACTCCTCCAGCTCATCTATGAGCTTTTGAAGTCTTTGTAGAGGAGTTAGCTCCTTAGGAGCCTCCATAGCAGCGGCTTGCTCGGCTTGCTTCTTCAACCTCCTCTTCAAATTCTTCCTGCGATTCTTCTCCTGCTTCTTTTGGCGTACTGCCTCTTGAGAAGAAAGGGGAGTTTGCTTCGGCAGTGGGACTTGCTTGCCCCCAGAATTTTGCTTCTTGCTCCGGGCTGGCTCCTTAGGAGTTTTAGCGCCACGGCTCTTTCTGGGGGCAACCTTGGTCCAATTGACCTCCTCCGGCTGAGCTTGAAAGGTGGCATTGATTGCTTGAGCAATTATTTCAGGAGGCAACTCCTGGAACTCTGCCAGTCCACAGTAGGGCCTCTGGGAGCTTTGTAGTTCCACCGACTCTGTTTGGTCTGGTGGGTTGGCTTGCTTGAGCTGCTGAGGCCTTTCTACAATTGGCGGCCTTGCTGAGCTGACAGAGGCCTTAGCCGGGATCTTTGCGGGCTCAAGGGGTTGAGTCCTTTCCCCGACTAATGGCCTTGCTGACTTGGCAGGAGCTTTGGCTGAAGGCTCTGACGCCTTGGCTTTGCCTTTGTTGTCTGGCCGAGAGTTCTCTCTTAGGACGATGCCAGGCTGATTCGACCTGGGACGGACCTTGGAACTCTCTCCCGCAGCTTGGCTTCCTGGGTTCTGGACCTTAGGCCCTTTATAGGTGGCCGTGGCCTTGCCTTTAGTGAGTAATGGGAATTCATCATTTTCCGTAGGCTCACTTGGCCGGACTAATCGGGAGAAAGCTTCAGTTTCTCGCCGGGCCTGCTGGAGTGTCTCCCTGGCGGCCTCTGCAAGGCGTAACCTTGTCATGGAATTCCCCTGATTATCGACAACCCCTCTCTGGATGAGGGCTTCAATGAAGTCTTGACCTCTGGGCATTGCCGAGTGGGGTGAGACACCCTTGCATGATACTTGCAATAGCGGGGGTGTATCTTGGCCGTCTCATTGTAATAAGACGGTGGGTCATGTGTCAGCACCCAGCCATCCTCCAGAAGTTTATCAAAAATCTTCTCAGTGTCCTCCTTGGGAAAGAACACTGGTGAGAGGGTCGCCACCCTGGATACCAGAGTGTGGACTTGGGCGATTGGGAACTGGCTCCCTGGGAACTAACTCCCTCCTCCTGCGGCTCGGGGAACTGGAAGGCTGCTGCAGCGTGAATGACGTTGACGGAGAAGTGAAGACTCCTTCGTGCATGCGGCTGCGGTGGGTCGACTAGAAATTCGCCCATATCCACCTTCCCTCGCCTGATTAAGTCTTCGGCGAGGTCCTTGAATGGCTCACAGTTGTGGATAACATGGCCAACAACTTCATGATATGGGCAATAGCCCTGATGAAAAGCAGCGCCTGGCGTCTGCTCCATGGGTGACGGGGTAATCAGCCCTGCCCGTTGGCATGCGAAGAAGATATTGGGAGTTTTCTCGCAAGGGAAGGAGTATAACTTCTCTGGGAGCTCGACTTGAAGTGGAGCCTCCTCGCCTTCCGGTGAGTCCTCCTCGTCTTCAGATGAATCTGGGGATTCTTCAGAGAGCCAACCCCTGAGCGGGGCCCGGCCCGTGGGTGATACACCCACCTCTCGTATGTGGGCTGGAGCTAACCCCCTGGCAAATGGGCCAAAAGGGAAGGTGGACAACTGCTGATCAATGTTCTCTAGGAACTGCAGCAAGCGCCTTTGTTCCCGTCGTAGCTGTCGGACTTCCCCTCGGATCTTCCGGATAGTCCTCCGCAGCGCCAAACATTCTGGGAATGGAGGAGGAGTGGCTCTGGGGCCACCATTGGGCTGTCGACTTGAGGGCCCGGCTTCGGAGGCATTGGAGCTTGAAGCCATCGCCACCATATGGACCACGTTAGCCGACCGGTTCGATCGGCTCCAAGGATGAGGCTGGGGTGGGTCGACTGCATGACCCAGCATATTTACCAGGCCCTTTTGAATGAGCTCTTCTGCTATATTCTTGAAAACATAGCAATCCCCGATGGCGTGACCCAACCTCGGTGATACACACAATAGGTTGGATCATCGGTCTTGTCCACCTCCGCGGGCTTCCGCGGATCCGGCAGAGTGACGAGCTGCTCCTTCATACATAGATCAAAGAGCATCTTAGTATGCTCCTTTCTGAAGGAATAAGGCGTCTTCATGTTCTCCGCTAAGAAAGACACATTTGTCTTATCACCAGACTTCTTGCCTTTCCCTTTGGACTTTCCTTCCCCTTTATCTCCATTCGTCGGGGAGAAGTCCACGGCATTCACCTCCTTACCGCTAGCCAGACGGTCTTTGGAGGGTTTGCCTTTTGTAGAGACTTGTGCAGGGTGATCAGCGAAGAACATCTCAATCTCCGCCACCACCGTGTTGAGCTGGTCGAAGCCTCTGATATTGGAGCCCAGAAGCTTTTCACTGACTTCTGCCGAGAGACCCCTGCGGCAGATAGTGATTGCATCTTCAGGCGTCGGAGGATTATCGCAGCGCATGCTGACGTCCCTCCATCGCTTGATGAAGTCTAAGGCTGTTTCACCCTTCTTCTGTCGAAGGGAACAAAGCTCTGCCAGGGAGACTTTGCGCTCGACCATTTGGAAGCGGTCGACAAACTTCTTTTGCATATCAGCCCAATCAGATACTGAGTTGGGCTTTAACCTTGAATACCACTGGAAGGCGGTGCCAGTCAAAGACGTGGCAAAATACCGCAGCAAGTATGCCTCTTCCAAGGCTAATTCACCCATGGCCGTTATGTAATAAGCCAGGTGTTCATGCGGAGAACCTTGCCCGTTGAACTTCTGAGTTTTGGGGCCTTCGGGCAATCCGGTGGAAGCTTCTTGAATTGATGATGAAGGGGATAAGGCACACTGTACAAATCAACGGTAGCCACACCCTCGCCATGTTGAGCGAACTTCGCTTCCACGATGCGCTCGATCATCTGCTTATGGGCCATGAGGCTTTCTGCAGCAGGAGTAGCAGATGACCGCGCATTGGCTTCATGCGGCGGGACTTCGAAGTCCACCGCCAGTGGAAGTCTTGCAGCAGTGACAGAGGCATTAACTGCTGCTGGAATGGGAGGAGGCTGTTGATCTGCTCCAACCGGTGCCGCCTGAGGCGGGGAAGGAACCTCCTTTTCGCGCAAAAGCGACTGTAGCAGGTTCTTGAGCTCTTGGTTTTCCCGTCGAAGCTCGTCCAATGTGGGGGCCCGTGGCTCTTCCCCCAGCTCTTCTTCGTGCCGGGAGCGACTGTCCCCATCAACACTGTGGACGTCTTCTTGGCGCTCTTCTTGCCGTGCCGGCTCAGGCTGAGATGTACCGGCGGTCGGCGCCTGCTGCGTCTGCGCTAGAATCCGGGAGACCGGCCTTGACCTCCTTAAATATTGGATGGGTTGGTCAAGCTCTCCCGAGGTGTTCTCGGGCTGCTTGTCGCCGGAGGTGGCGTAACAGGTGAACACTTTGACAGTGTCATCGGTCACCTGGACCACCCGCTTTTTCTTGGGCGGTTGTCGCTCCGGCTTGGGCGGCCTCCCAAGTCTGTTGAAGACAGACACTCGGGATGTGGCTGCTTGAGGTGAGCGATCCTCCTCCGTGTGTGTAGAACTAGCCCACGGGGAGGTCGGTCGCACTTTCTTGCCGGCTCCTCGGCGCTTTTGTCCCCGTAGGGGTTGAGATGTAAATCTCGCAGACGTCGAGGCCTCAGTGCTTGGCGGACTCCGCATCCGCTGAAGCTCTGACATGCGGAAGGGCTCCTCCGCCCTCGCGCGCCTTATGATTCGGGCCTCCTCCTTGGTGACCCAGATCTTCTTCAAATGGAGCTGGTGCTCCTCAATTGGGTTGCCCCCTGTCGTTGGACGGGGAGCTCGTGGCTTGGGCCGTTGTAGAGGGCCCTGGATTGCCGCCGATACGGCAGCCTTCTTCTTCTTCGCTCCGTCCTCCCTGACTTGGCGGAGGGGCTCGAAGCGGTTGGAGGTAGAAATAGTTGGGACATGACGATCCCGTGGCAAAATCGGCTCGCCTCCATCGAGCCGGATGCGAATGTCTCCGACAATTACAGTCTTGCCGGAGCGCGAGACAGCAGCCTCGGGCCTTGCACCCTTGCGGCTACGCCGTTGCCCCCATTGGGCAGGGGCGGCGGTGGTGACACCCGCCATAGGCCTGGCGTCATCCTGACGGCGGCGGCGTTGCCCCCGTTGAGCAGGGGCAGCACCTCTGAGGGTGGCCGCAGCAGGTTTGGCACCGTTGCAGCGGCGGCGTTGCCCACGTTGAGCATGAGCGACGCCAGCAGTGATTTGATTGACCGAGAAGACTCGGCCAACAGCTGGGGTAGAAGGCCTGACACCTTCGACCGTTGACGGAGCAGCCAATGGAACTCGGCTGGTTGTTGGGATGAAGGGCTTGACACCCTTAACAGTTGGCGAATTGACCGGATGGACCCGGCCGGTTGATGTAGCCAAGGGCCTGACGCCCCCGACAGTCGCGTTGTTGACCGAGCGAACCCGGCCGGCTGTTGCAACAGGGGGTCTGACACCCCCAGTGATTGACTTCTTGGCCAGGTGAACCCGACCAGTTGACGAAACCGAAGGCCTGACGCCTTCAGAAGCTAGCTTGTTGGCCGAACAGACTCGACCAATTGTCGAAGCCGAGGGCCTGGCACCCCCGACGGCTGGCTTGTTGGCCGGGCGAGCCCGACCGGGAATGGCGGAGAGCTTGCCTCCTTCAATAGTTGGCTTCTGGACCAGACTGACCCGGCCAGCAATTGAAGTCGAAGGTCTGACGCCTCCAACAGTTGTCTTCTTGACCGGGCGGACCCGGCCAGTTGAAGGGGCCGAAGGCCTGACGCCCCCGATAGTTGTTTTGTCGACCGGACTGACCCGGCCAGTTGAAGGGGCCGAAGGCTTGACACCTCCGACAGCTGTCTTCTTGACCGGGCGGACCCGGCCAGTCGAAGCAACAGAGGGCCTAACACCCTCAGTGATGGTCTTCTTGACCGGACTGACCCGGCCAGTTGTTGGAGCCGAAGGCTTGACGCCCTTGACAGCTGTTGGAAGCCTGGCTGAACTGGCCTCAGCCACCGGTACCACGCCCAAGAAGAAGGGCGAGCCGACGACAGGTGGGAAGTCGCCGAAGACCAGCGGGGTCGCCAGGAATCCGAGCCTGGCATGGTTGGCGACGATCTCAGGGCCGTAGATAACGGCAGCCATCGCTGTTGAAGTGTTGGTGGTGGTGGTGCGTAGCACGAACGGAATGGCGTGCAGATGCACAAAGAACTCTCAAATGAACAGAGAGAGATGTGCCCTCCTCTTCCCGTCCTGTAAGAGGAAGAGGGGCAATCAGAACCTTGAAGAAGGTTTTAGAGACTTTCTTTGACAGAAAGAAGAAAGGCGGGAGAGGTCCCACCGGGCGTGCCAGTCTGTGAGACACGGAAAAAATCTAAAGGAAAAATGCCCTTATCGTAGATAAAAGGTAGATTTTCGTTCCTTTTTGAAAAGAAACACTCCTCTGCGTAGAGAGGGTTCCGTGGGTGCGCATAGTATCAGACGATTTGGGTTCGAGTGCTGGACCTTTCCCCACTGACCGGAGTCAGTGTTGATTTACATCGGCCTAACGTCCGAACACCTTTGTTTAACTGTCAAAGAGGTCCCAAAAGACTTCTACAGGGGTTCTGATGTGAAGGGCAGGCTCACACGAGAGATTCTCCATGACCACTCATTTACCACCAACACATAGAAACAACTAGATTAGGGCTAGGTCTGAGCAAAACCCTAAGATTTAGGCATAGAGGCGCAAATATGCGGAAGCCATAGGCATTTTTAAAGCAAGGGAAGTTTTCTAGACCCCGGGGGGATTTTGGTAATTTTACCAACCCAGGGGTATTTTGGTAATTTTCCAGGCCAGGGACATTTATGAAATTTTCTGGGCTGGAATGGAAGTGAAACTGGATCTCTAACTCCCCAAGGCGCTGAGGCTCTTTCTGGAGGGTTTCAAGGGCTCTGAGGCCATGTTTAGGTTGCAGGGGTATTTTGGTAATTTTACCAGACCCTAGACCTAGGTTTGGTATAATACCCGAGTGCTGGACTGAGCTGACAACACTTCCGGACTGAAGGAATGACAAGGGGCTTCATGGAAGGCACACATTTGTCAATTTGGCCGAAGGAGGGGTATATACACAATTTTCCAAAGTCGGGGGGTTTTCTTATAATTTTCCCACCCGAGGTTACATACAAAACATGCTGAATGCTTTTATAATTCCATGTGAGTACAAAGGTTGTCGGCGAGTTGTCGACTGTATAAACGTCCGCTTTGGAGCGGGAGATAGGGACGTAGTCCCAATTACAAAAGATTGCAGGGTATAACTGCAAATTACAGGACTTCGGTCTTTTGCCATCCCGGGAAGGATATTTTTGTAATTTCGCCATTATAAGGGCAAAAATACAAGACTTAGTCGTCCCGAGACGTAAAGACTTACAAACATGGCCCGCTGAGGGGCATAATTACAAACATGGCCCACTGAGGGGCACAAACGTAAATATACCCCGTAGGGGCATAAATACAAGACCCGGGGACTTACCCCACACGGGCCGAAACAAACGAACAAAAAGCTTCAAGTGTGCTCCGTAGATTGCTGCTTGTGTCTCTCTCTGTGTCTCCTTTTGCTTGGACCCTTAGGGTCTATTTATAGAAGGCGGGAGGGCCCAGAGGGTCAAATGAACAAAATTGCCCCGATTCTGTCAAGGTGGGGTGGCAAAAAGCCATTTTGACCCCTCTGGCCACCAAAAAGGGTCAAATGACCCCTTTGAGGGGGTTAAAAAAAACTTCTTTTTTTTTTTGAAAGTCCCGACCCCGGAGGGGGGCGGACCCGGGCGGGGTCGCGCGGACCCCGGGACGGGAGCGACCCGGCGGGGTCGCGGCGACCCCGGAGCGGGCGCACCCGGCGGGGTCGCGCGACCCCGCGGGGGCACCTGGCGGGGTCGCGTGACCCCGCGGGTGGGCCACCCTGCGGGTCGCGCGGCTCCCCTGGCGGACCGGCGGGGTCGCGCGACCCCGGGGCGGACCGGCGGGGTCGCGCGGCTCCCCGGGGCGGACCGGCGGGGTCGCGCGCCCCCGCGGGTGGACCGGCGGGGTCGCGTGACCCCGCTGGGTCCCAGCGGGGCCGCGGCCTCCTCTTTTGACCCGGGAGGGGTCGTTTGACCCCCGGGCGTGCTCCTTGGCTCCTCCTCGCGTCGCTTCGCGCCGTTTTCGTCGTCCCGGACTGGAGAAGGACCGTGGTGAAGCTATAAATCCCGGGGAGATCGCTCCTTCGCCGCGTGGCAGCATCGCGTCCGCAGAGGGAGCATTGTTTGTTTGTCTGGTCGCTCGTCGCCGCGTAGGGAGGAAGCTTTGCGCCCGTCAGTGCCGTGTGATACACTTGCTCGGCTACTCGGACCGGTATGCATATGTTTCTTCCTTGTTAACCTTCTTGCCGCGACGTCGACCATGATAATATTGTCGGATCAATAGACCCTAACTCACGGAGATACTCCGTAGTTCGACGGTGTTGACGATACGCCATCCTTGTCGTCGAACGTTGCATAGCAACAGTCTCTCAAAGTAACTTGAGATAATTTCGGGTGCAACACTCATATTAAGCTCTTTTTGAGAGAACAAGTATTTCAAGCTTTTGTGGTCCGAGTAGACCGTGAACTTTTCTCCATAAAGATAATGTCACCAAATTTTTAAGGCGAAAATAACTGCTGCCAATTCTAAATCATGCACGGGATAATTTTCCTCGTGACGTTTCAATTGTCTTGAGGAATAACAGATTACCTTTCCATCTTGCATGAGAACGCATCCCAAGCCAATGTCAGATGCATCTGTATATACTTCGAATCTGCCACCTTCCACCGGTAGTGCTAAAATAGGAGCTATAGTAAGGTGATTCTTAAGAATTTGAAAATTCTTCTCACATTCCTCTTACAAGACAAAAGGATTTTCTTTTCTTGTGAGTCTAGTTAAAGGAACCACAATTTTTGAGAAGTCTTTAATGAATCTTCTATAATAACCAGTTAGACCCAGAAAGTTTCTTACTTCTGATACAATCGTTGGCCGGCTCCAATTTCGGACAACTTCGACTTTCGAAGGATCCACAGCGATACCTTCCTTTGAAATAATGTGGCCGAGGAATGAAACTTCCTTGAGGCAGAACTCACACTTCTTAAGCTTGGCATAAAGTTTATGTTCTCTAAGTGTTTGCAAAGTTATCCTCAAATGTTCTTCATATTCTTCTTTTGTCTTGGAATATATCAAGATGTCACAGATGAAGACGACGATGAATTGGTCCAGATATGGTTGAAAAACTTTGTTCATGAGTTACATAAATGCTGCTGGGGCATTTGTTAACCCAAACGGCATTACCATGAATTCATAGTGTGATGAGGACATCAAGAGCTTATGGGTTGTATTGTGTGTATTGGCTTGTATAGGTGTGTATTATGGGTTGTATTGGCTTGAAAGTGTGTATTTTTTTGATTTCTTTCATTTGGGCTCTCTTTGTAAGGCTTTAAGTAAGCCATTGGGCCACATTTATAGGAAGAGTCCATTACTAGGTTGTCATTAGTAGAGTCCATTAGGAGCCTAGTTCATATTGGACCTTAATTGCCACTTAAGGCCCAAGTGGGCTTTCCCCTCCCATGGACCACCAAGATTTGGAAGGCCCAAGTCTAGACATGGGTTATTGGACTTGAGTGGATGGCCTTGGACCAGCCAAGGCCCATGAGAAGCCCAAGAAGGGGGGCGCCCTCTTCCTTTGGCCTTATTAGGCTTGGTTGGTGAAAATTAGGTAGGTTTGAATAGAATTGATCTAAGTTAGATTAAAATAGATATTAAGTGTTTTGACCACATGGGAGAAATATTTAGGAACTCCCTGATATGCCCTTCAAAACCCCAGATCTATGGGCATTTAGTGTCTTTTTACATTTATTATATATAGCTTGTATTTTCCAATTGATTGAATTAATGAAAGTGAAAAAATCATTGTGCAAGAACCCCTCTCTTGGAGAATTTCGACCTCTCCTCTCTCTCCCCTTGGTTTCTTCATCCCCAACCCCCATTCTAGAGTGATATCTCCTTCCCCCCACCTCCGGTGATCATCGGTGCCGCCGCCGCCGCCGTTCGTGCCGCCATCACGTCGCCGCGGAGCCGCCTTCGGTGTTCTGTCCATCCTGGATAGAGGCTTCTTGTCCGAATATCTGCTCTCCACCACGTGAAGATCTCAAGCTGCAATTTTTATGGTGTGTTCTTCCCTTGTATCCCAAGCTCCACCTAAATTTTCACGCCCAATTCCATCGTTTAGTATTTTCCCATTTTCGTGCATCTTTCATTCCTAGTTCTGTTTTGTCTCTGTCTACAGTGACAGCAGCCCTGTGTTTCTCACCTCCGGCCATCTTTTTGATTTGTCCAAACCCTCCTAATTTTACTGGGAGTTCTGTCCATCACCCCTTACATCCACAAATTTTCTTAATTTTTTATCAGCCTTCTATCTATTTTTAGAAATTCGTGTTCTTCCTCAGCTACAGTGTTGTCAGTCAGATCCCAGATCCGACCACCCTCCACTTCCAAAATCAGAACAAATCACCACCACCTCCAAATCCAGATCCAAAAATAGTCCTGGTTTCGTAACTTGATTTCCCACAACTTTTCTGAAGAACACAACCCCAGATTCGGACGTCTACCTCACGGTCAAAGACAATCCACAGGAAAGTTCTCTGCTGACCTGAGATTTCAGGAACTGTACAACAGCAACCTTCAAAATTCGCCAATCAGAAGTACATGCTTGATTATTTTTCTGTAATCACCTTGGGTTGAAGCCCTTCGAAGCATCTTTCCAACGGCGCCAGTTTCGTCGCATTCCGACGTCGGGGCTGATCGCAGCGTCCGTTCTCGCCGGAGCGCGTGCCGAAAAACAGAACCGGCAAGTCCGTGGCTGGTCATTCCGACCGGTGCCGAACGGAGCCGCCCGGCCTCCGGCCGGCGAACCAGCGTGCCGCCAGCCCAGGGAACACTTCCACAAGTGTCCCCACCACAGTGGTGACACCGGGTGCCGCACGGTCCCTCCGGACAGCACGTGGGTCCCACCGTCACAAGTTCGAGTGCTGCCGAAGAGACGCGAGAAGCCGCCCGTCAACCCGAATTCGGTCCTCCCGGACCCAGTTGTGTAGCCCTTTACCTCCCTGCGTGGAGTGGGCAGTAATTCATTTGCTGTAATATGGTGTATTAATTGTCCCGGGAGTACGAGTTTCGGCCGGGTCCGTCTTCCCCACGCCGAGCGCGTGGAGGTATCGTCCTCGCTCCTTACTTGGCATTTTGCTTACTTCATATATATTTGTTTATGCCGCTGCTAGAGAGCATGTGTAGGGATATCTAGCTCGCTTTATCTATTCATTACCGCTGCTGCGAGAGAGTGCGAGACCGTCCCGTGACCCGATCCGGGCACACGAGAGAGCCGATCACCCTAGCTCATTGTCGGTTTCTCAACCGCGCACGTCCGACGCTTCCCTCGTTAAGGGACAACCGCGAGCTTGTCGTGTCCGTGGTCCCGTCCCGCATCAATTTGGTATCAGAGCGAGTTTGAGTCTAGGGTGTCAAAAAAAAAAAGAAGGTGTCATTTACGTCTAGTCATTAGTCATTTACGTTTAGTCGTGTTTAGGGTCATCATTGTTTCAAAACAAAAAAAAAGTGTCTTTTTGCATCGCATCCCTTTACTCGGTATATCAAAAGGTGTTGTCCGAACGCTAGGCTACGCCTATCGGGAAGGCCACACACTTGCGCGAGTGGTCTTCGGATCGTTTATCTCCGCCACGTACCGAGTCTTGGTTTACGTCTAGGGTCCTTAGTGTGCATGCATTCCAAACTTGCATAGTCGGTCTAGTGTCTTGTCACCGTGTGTATGCATGTCCATGTCTGCTACCCATGGCCGTTCCCCAAGACCATACGTCCGAGTGGTCAACCTTTGTGGCCAAAGTCAATGTTCTCATGGACCGAGCCCTTGGTTTTACCCCTCTCACTATGAAAGTCGCTCTACCCAACGGGTCCACAACGGAACTCCATTTCACCGATAGGGAGTCGGGTAATTGGGTTTCTCTTGACATCGTGGAGTCTCTCTCCAAGACAGGCGAGATTGTCCACGATGGTGATTTTGCTTTTGTTGAGTTCTATAAGAGGATCGGGTCTGTTCTCTACACCGATGGTGCATGGTGCAGGATCGGCACACTTGCTGGTTCATGCATCATTTTAGGGCAAAAGTGGTTAGGAGAGAGAAGGGCCAATCTTGACTGGGACAAGAGGACTTGCACCTTATGCCCACCTTACCTACCCGGTAAAATCACCCTTAGGGACCCCGTATGTCCAGCCACCCACCCCCAGCGGCCCACTCCACCTTCGGATTCGCGCTTGGAGCCACCTCATCCCGAGCCACCCGTATTTCTAACGGGTACATTATACATAGCCGAGCCGCTTCTTAGTTGGCTCAAGGATGGCTTGGTCCCACTCCCTTACCCGTCTATGGACCCTACCCTACCTTTAGTGCCCGCCAACTCCTACCATACTACGTTCCGATCTCGTCACCATGTTGACACATTGGGTGACCTTATCCTTGGTTTAGGTTGGCAATGGCAGTTGACACATATGTTGGCCCGAGGTTTCGACCAACCCACGAGTCGTAGCTTCACCCATCCGGCCTTCGGGTCCATTACCTCCGAGTGCACCGTGGGTTGTGTCACCACGGAGGTTCTTCTACTTCTCCCGCTACCGGATGAGCCCGACTTCATGACTTTGCTTCTGAGGGAGGAGTCATATTTCCTATACACGCTCCCATCTACCATGACGGAGGAAGGTGACCACCCGCACCTTCAAAAATTTCACGATTGGGACCATGTCATGTTGGAACCCACCATAAGGGGTCATACCTTCTTTGATCCCTTTGACCCCTTCCCTAGTGGATCCCTAGACCCTTCATATTCCCTTCACTTCTTCGGGGAAGTCCACCTTCATACCCCTTTCCTACGGGTCGGGTCCTCCATACCCACCAAGCCCGTCCACGATACACCTACACCCGGCTCTTCCACACTCGGCTTTCCTAGCCCACTCAAGTCTCCTAAATCTAAAGGGCCGTCCATGCATGACTGGGTCATACTTGGATGTTTAGGTGTTCCCCATACCACCCATCTCCGGTTACATAACATGCATGCATGGCACACATTCGGGTGTCCTGGTCCGCCGTCACCTATGTACGGGTCGGACTAACAATAGGTGTGTCTAGAGTCATACATGAGTCGGTTTCTTATTTGTGTGGTTTGTTTGGTTTGTGTGTCGTTTGTTTGTCTGCATGCGTCTTGTGCAAGCTCGTTGTCGTTCTCTTATGAGTAAGAGGCGAGTGGACTCACTCGATGAGTATGGGATCGGTTCTACATCTATACCCGGATCAGTCACCTAAAGGGACTCAGCGGTGATTCCTAGTGAGTCTTCGAGCTGCTTCCTTCCCTTTTGAGAGTGCCCCACTCGGAGTGTCCACCTTTAGCCCATAGCAGTCGCGCATATCGAGTATATATGGAATGAGCAGGTGACGATCATTTGGAGTGGAGCGTACCCGCGTTACTTGGAACGGTGACGGATCCGCCGGAGTATTCGAGCATCCCTACCCCTACTCGACGGGGTCGAGTTCCTCCCACCCGAGGAGAATTGATGAGGACATCAAGAGCTTATAGGTTGTATTGTGTGTATTGGCTTGTATAGGTATGTATTATGGGTTGTATTGGCTTGAAAGTGTGTATTTTTTTGATTTCTTTCATTTGGGCTCTCTTTGTAAGGCTTTAAGTAAGCCATTGGGCCACATTTATAGGAAGAGTCCATTACTAGGTTGTCATTAGTAGAGTCCATTAGGAGCCTAGTTCATATTGGACCTTAATTGCCACTTAAGGCCCAAGTGGGCTTTCCCCTCCTATGGACCACCAAGATTTGGAAGGCCCAAGTCTAGACATGGGTTATTGGACTTGAGTGGATGGCCTTGGACCAGCCAAGGCCCATGAGAAGCCCAAGAAGGGGGGCGCCCTCTTCCTTTGGCCTTATTAGGCTTGGTTGGTGAAAATTAGGTAGGTTTGAATAGAATTGGTCTAAGTTAGATTAAAATAGATATTAAGTGTTTTGACCACATGGGAGAAATATTTAGGAACTCCCTGATATGCCCTTCAAAACCCCAGATCTATGGGCATTTAGTGTCTTTTTACATTTATTATATATAGCTTGTATTTTCCAATTGATTGAATTAATGAAAGTGAAAAAATCATTGTGCAAGAACCCCTCTCTTGGAGAATTTCGACCTCTCCTCTCTCTCCCCCTGGTTTCTTCATCCCCAACCCCCATTCTAGAGTGATATCTCCTTCCCCCCACCTCCGGTGATCATCGGTGCCGCCGCCGCCGCCGTCGCCGTTCGTGCCGCCATCACGCCGCCGCGGAGCCGCCTTCGGTGTTCTGTCCATCCTGGATAGAGGCTTCTTGTCCGAATATCTGCTCTCCACCACGTGAAGATCTCAAGCTGCAATTTTTATGGTGTGTTCTTCCCTTGTATCCCAAGCTCCACCTAAATTTTCACGCCCAAATTCCATCGTTTAGTATTTTCCCATTTTCGTGCATCTTTCATTCCTAGTTCTGTTTTGTCTCTGTCTACAGTGACAGCAGCCCTGTGTTTCCCACCTCCGGCCATCTTTTTGATTTGTCCAAACCCTCCCAATTTTACTGGGAGTTCTGTCCATCACCCCCTACATCCACAAATTTTCTTAATTTTTTATCAGTCTTCTATCTATTTTTAGAAATTCGTGTTCTTCCTCAGCTACAGTGTTGTCAGTCAGATCCCAGATCCGACCACCCTCCACTTCCAAAATCAGAACAAATCACCACCACCTCCAAATCCAGATCCAAAAATAGTCCTGGTTTCGTAACTTGATTTTCCACAACTTTTCTGAAGAACACAACCCCAGATTCGGACGTCTACCTCACGGTCAAAGGCAATCCACAGGAAAGTTCTCTGCTGACCTGAGATTTCAGGAACTGTACAACAGCAACCTTCAAAATTCGCCAATCAGAAGTACATGCTTGATTATTTTTCTGTAATCACCTTGGGTTGAAGCCCTTCGAAGCATCTTTCCAACGGCGCCAGTTTCGTCGCATTCCGACGTCGGGGCTGATCGCAGCGTCCGTTCTCGCCGGAGCGCGCGCCGAAAACAGAACCGGCAGGTCCGTGGCCGGTCATTCCGACCGGTGCCGAACGGAGCCGCCCGGCCTCCGGCCGGCGAACCAGCGTGCCGCCAGCCCAGGGAACACTTCCACAAGTGTCCCCACCACAGTGGTGACACCGGGTCCCGCACGGTCCCTCCGGACAGCACGTGGGTCCCACCGTCACAAGTTCGGGTGCTGCCGAAGAGACGCGAGAAGCCGCCCGTCAACCCGAATTCGGTCCTCCCGGGCCCAGTTGTGTAGCCCTTTACCTCCCTGCGTGGAGTGGGCAGTAATTCATTTGCTGTAATATGGTGTATTAATTGTCCCGGGAGTACGAGTTTCGGCCGGGTCCGTCTTCCCCACGCCGAGCGCGTGGAGGTATCGTCCTCGCTCCTTACTTGGCATTTTGCTTACTTCATATATATTTGTTTATGCCGCTGCTAGAGAGCATGTGTAGGGATATCTAGCTCGCTTTATCTATTCATTACCGCTGCTGCGAGAGAGTGCGAGACCGTCCCGTGACCCGATCCGGGCACACGAGAGAGCCGATCACCCTAGCTCATTGCCGGTTTCTCAACCGCGCACGTCCGACGCTTCCCTCGTTAAGGGACAACCGCGAGCTTGTCGTGTCCGTGGTCCCGTCCCGCATCATAGTGGCCATAACGACTTCGAAAAGTCGATTTATAAATGTCTTCTTCTTTAATTCTAAGCTGATGATAACCTGATCTGAGGTCTATTTTAGAAAAATACTCTGCTCCTCAAAGCTGATCGAAGAGCTCATCAATACGCGGCAACGGATACTTGTTTTTGATTGTAAGTTGATTCAGTCGCCGGTAGTCAATATATAGCCTGAGAGAACCATCCTTCTTCTTGACAAAAAGAACTGGCGCACCCCAGGGGGACGTGCTAGGTCTGATGAAGCCCTTATCTAGCAATTCTTGCAACTGCCTCTTTAGTTCCTTAAGTTCCGTGGGGGACATCCTGTAAGGGGCTATAGAAACAGGTGCTGCTCCTGGAATGAGTTCAATAGTGAAGTTTACTTCCCTTTCGGGCGGTAAACTAGGTAATTCGGGTGGAAACACATCTGGGAACTCATTTACAATAGGAATGTTTGCTAGGACAATTTCCTTGGATTCGGTAACAATGACAGAAGTAAGAAAAGCTTCACATCCTTGCGAGATGAGTTTGTAAGCGTGAAGAGAGGATATGATAGTGGGATGTTTCTTGTATTTGATGCCAAGGAAAGAAAATCTTGGAAGACCTGATTTCCGGAAGGATATAATCCTATTTCGGCAGTTAATATCGGCATCATGGTCTATAAGCTAATTTACCCCTAAAATGGCATCATAACCTTTCATATCAAGGCATACTAAGTTTGCGGGTAGATTGTGACCTTCCACTATCACCTCACTATCAGGGTAATACTCGGTAAGTTTTGTTTCAGAACCTAGAGGTGTGGTTATAGCAAGATCTGAAGGTAGGGGAACTGATGCAATTGGTAATGTTTTGGCAAATGTAGTGAAGATAAAAGAATGAGAGGCACCAGTATCAAATATCACAAATGCAGGACGAGAACAAATTTGAAGAGTACCTTCCATAAGCCCACCATCCCTGGGCTCTACCCTATTCTCACATGGGTATGGAAATTTCTTCCTTAGTTCATAGGTAGGGGTCCTTAACCTTGGACTTATCCTATGACATGATTCTTCTCCCTAAGTCCTGAGACTTAGGCTCTAATACCAACTTAACTGTCACGTCCCGAGCCTTTATTACAGCGGAAGACTAGCTCGAGGAATGTGAACAGCCGGCATGGTAAGCCTCTTGCAAGCAAGAACGATCAGAGCGCAAGTCAATCACACATAAGAACAATACATTTGCACAATAATTAACTCAAACTCCAACTTTTATTTCATTATTAATCAATATTCAAATACAACCACCAATTCAACTTTCTTTCTCGTACTAGACTCAAGAATAAGAAAAATTACATAGACTCAATCTAAACAATATAGACTTCCTAAGTCTTCGCTCATTCTTCATTCACTCTCGGATCCGCTACTTGAATATTCCGAATCCGAACCCGACTCACTTCCATCTCCTGAAAAGATTAGAAATAGGTAATGAGCACACTTGTCCAGTAGGTATCTTCGCATCAACATGATTAGCAATATTTAAGTAATTAACATTTTCGCTCTAAAGCAAATAAGGTAAAATCATGCGAATGTGATCAAGCACGCGATTAAACTAAAGTAACAAGATGATCATGTAAGATAGAATGAATCAAGTATGAACTAGCAAGAATGTAACAAGAGTGTAGCATGACCTTTCATGAACAAGAATGTATCGAGAATGTACTAGCAAGTTCACATACTCCTCACCCAACATCTTTTGCCTATGAGCATGTATTTACTGAATTTCTGTGGAATATCATGTAACAATCAAGAAAGTCATGTAACGTGTACGTGTATCATGGATTTCACTTATTTATAGAGAAAGTACTCCCAGCGCAATGCGACGCCAGTAGCATTATACCCCATGGGTTATAATAGTATGTTTCCGACAATCAGCCGAGGGGACTAGCATAGAGTCCTTGAACACAATCAGTGCTCGATCGCATCTTCAAGTATAAATCAAGTTATTTCCTCGTTTCAAGCAATAAAATTATGGCCAAGAATGTAAATAAGTTCAATAAACTCATGACAATAGTAATCAATGAATGAATGCTTCAATTAATGAACATAAGAGATCGAGAATGATTTAAGACGATGTTATGCTCATGGAAATAATTTGGCAGCATAACGGTACATTTATTATCATTCATAATTTAAGTTAAGTATCTTTAGACAATATGACTAGTCCTAGACCATCAATAATCCATCTAGGAACTTTAGAATATCAACCCTTTGGTCAAACCTTGGGTTAATGTATGCAAGAACTGTGACGGTCTAATACTGGGCCGTTACATGAACATAACGCTCTAGTATTGGGCCGTTACAATGGGCTGAATCCAGAATAAAATAGATATGGACTCAAACAATGTGACGGTCATATATTGGACCGTTATATGAGCCTGACGGTCGAACACCAGTCCGTTAGGTGTGCTTGACGGGCTAGTGCAGGTCCGTTATGTGAACAAGACTTAAAACTTCGATTTGTGCTTTTCTAGATAATTGGGCTTTGATGGTATAACCAACTCGGCGTTCTAGTGGGAATCCCAGGCTTGCGGAGAATTACGGAGGCCTTGAAACAAGATTTCCTAGTCCATTGGAAGGAATATCCAATAGAGAGGTCCTCATGTTCAAGAATATGTTCCTATAGTGCAAAGTGTGAACTAATGGTCACATACCGGGATATATGCCATGTACTTAAAGAATTGACTCTATAGATAGAAGGAATGCGTAACGATATAAAATCATGATAAAACTCGTTAATTTCTTTTCTAAATCAAAGTTTAAATACAAAATTATAGTGCTTTGTGCTTGAAATTATCATCTACTTGAAAATAACTCTAAAGTACCATAAATCATGTAATTTCTAACATGAATCAACATCTGAACTTAAAAATCATGAAAACATGTTAAGATCTATTTAACTAGGCATATATATAAGCTATTTGAGCCAATCTTAATTCTGCCTTAAGTTGACAGAACACAGTGCTGTGTAACGGACTTGTCTGGGCGCGTCACAATATGGTAACGGTCCACTGTAGTTCCGTCAGAGTTCTCAGAACCCTTCAGTCGTTTACAGAGGGTGTGACGGATCAAGGTAGGTCCGTTACACGTCCCTGGCGGTCTTACGATAGACCGTTAGGTCCTCTGCTGACAGAAAATAGAAACTATAGAAACCTATGATTAAATCATGGCATACTGACTACTCTAATCATGTCAAAATGAGGAAAAAGGCTATCTAGATGCATAAGCAGTAATGAAATAACAAGATAGTACCTTTTTATCTTCCATTAAGGCTAGATATGTACGTATGCATGTCCTTACTTAAGTATGAAATTTATGATCTATAGTGCAAATAATCAAGCAAAAAATCAGAGGGCTTTTATCCCTAACATGTTATTTTTGCCGTTCATGAGATGACCTACCTTTTAACTGGGCTTTAAACTCCTAATTTGAGTCTTCAAGGGTCGCCCTAGTTCTTCTCTTCCTGTGATTTTTCAGCAACTTCACGTCGCTCTAACTCCTCAGTCTCTTGACCGAAAGTCGTGAAATTTGGAGGTTAGGAAGATGATACTATTGGGAACAAAAAGTTCTAAAGCATCTAACTCTAATTACCTCGTTTAGTTTCTCTAATTTCCTGATCTTCAGCACCCTGTCGCACAATTTCCTGGGTTGGCGTGATGAAACCAGCCACTTTAGAAGATCCTAACTCCTTGGATACTCGACCTCCTAACATGAAATTTTGAGGGTAGTTAGTCTAAAGTATTAGGAACAAAAGACTCTAAAGAACTTACCCGAGATTCTATCTCCTTACCTTGTTTCTTCACGAGCCAAAAGTAAGGGTCGCTCAGTTCAGAACTGGGTCCTATTTATAGGTTTTTGGCTAGGGTTTGAGGATTAGATCGATTCTAGAGTCCTTAGTTGGCCAAAACCTGATCCTTAAGAGTCCCTAGTAACCTTACATGTTCTCCTAATTAGGTCTCTTGCAGATAGGATCGCAAAGATCAAATCTTTTTGCTCTTTCTTCCATTCACGGAACTATCAGAGCGTGACGGTCGTGGACTAGTGCGTTACACGACTGTAGCGGTCGCCCGATAGACCGTTACATCTAACGTGTGCAGAGTTTCAATTTACTAAAACTCTTTTATTCATTTTATCTATTTAATTATCTATAAAAATAGTATTTATCCTTAAAATTCGTAAATAGGCTAAATAACCTTCTGGAATATGGGTCAAACTTAATGGGCTTGATCCATAAACCTATTGGGTTTTAATTATCAAGGCTAGATTGCTTAATTAGCATAATTGGGCCTTATAACCCATTTATTAATTCAATAATCCATTTATTAATTTATTTAGCCCTTATTCCATAAATAATCCAGAAATTATTATATATAAATTTTGGGGCACTACAGCAGCTCTGTGGACTTCGGGCGGCCCGGGCTGAGGTCGGCCTCCAGCTCGAGGGCGCTGAGGAGCGCAACCGGAGGGCCTCCCTTCGGGCAGATGAGCTGCAGAGGGAGCTTTAGGAGGTTGAGGCGGAGCGCCGCAGTACACAGGCCGAGATCGAGACGTTCCGCCATAGGCTTGAGGAGCTCCACGAGGAGACTCTTCAGAATGAGGCTCTCCTCGCTGTCCTGAGGAGGAGCGAACCTCGTGCTTGACGAGCTTTGGCACTTTCTTATACACCTCGTGCCCCATTCTTGTCGTGGTTACCCCGAGGGCTTGTCTCGGGCTCCTTTTCTTTGATGACATGATGAATAAAGGATAGAATTTAGCAGCTTTTGCTTCTATCCTCTTGCATGTATGCTCCTCTTTTTTTTTATTTTTTTTGTCACTTTACCAGCCTTACCGCCCTTTCGGATTTTCGCTAGGACTGGTGTCACGTCCCGAGCCTTTATTACATCGGAAAACTCGCTCGAGGAACGCGAACAACCGGCATGATAAGCCTCTTGCAAGCAAGAACGATCAGAGCGCAAGGCAATCACACATATGCAATCGCACAATATTTACTCAACTTCAACTTTCATTAATAATCAAATCCAATATTCGAATACAATCACTAATTCAACTTCCATCATGCTAGACTCAAGAAATAAGAAATTACATAGACTCGATCTAAACAATGTAAACTTCCTAAGTCTTCGCTCATTCTTTATTCACTCTCGGATCCGCTACTTGAACATTCCGAATCCGAACCCGACTCACTTCCATTTCCTGAAAAAGAATGGAAATAGGTAATGAGCACACTTGTCCAGTAGGTATCTTCGCATCAACATGAATGCATCATTAAAGTAATTAATGTTTTTGCTCTAGAGGAATAAGGTAAAATCATGCGAATGCGATCAATCATGCGATTAAACCAAAGTATGTAAGATAGAATGAGAGCAAGTATGAACTAGCAAGAATGTTATAAGAACATGATATGGCCTTTCATGAACAAGAATGTAACGAGAATGTACTAGCAAGTTACATAATCACCACTCCAGTATCTTTTGCTTATGAGCAAGTACTCCGTGAATTTCTGTGGAATATCAAGAAAGTCATGTATAAGTATCAATCATGCTGTATCGTGTTGTGGATTTTCACTTATTTATAAAGAAAGTACTCCCAGCGCAATGCGACGCCAGTAGCATCATACCCCATGGTTTATAATAGTATGTTTCCGACAATCAGCCGAGGGGACTAGCATAGAGCCTTTGAACACAATCAGTGCTCGATCGCATCTTCAAGTATAAATCAAGCTTTTTCCACGCATGTAACAATAAGTATGGCCAAGAATGTACAATTCCAACAAGCTCTTGATAGCAATAATTCAATGAATGAATGCTTTAATAAGAATCATGAGAAATCAAGAATGACTTATACTATGTTATACTTATGGAAATAAATCGGCAACATAACGGTACATTCTTTATCTTCCATTATATTAGGTTTCTTGATCAATATGATAAGTTCTAGATCATCAATTGTCCATTTAGAAACCTTGGAATATCAACCCTTGGTCAAACCTCGGGTTAAAATACTCAAGCAGTGTGACGGTCGTGTACTGGGCCGTTACATGATGTGACGCTCCAGTATTGGGCCGTTACATTAGTCTGAATCCAGAACCAAGAAATCGGACTCAGTTGAATGTGACGGTCGTATATTGGGCCGTTACATGTGCCTGACGGTCCAATATAGATCCGTTACACTACTGATAACCAGAAACCTCAGTAGTGTAATCTAATCAATTGGGTTTTAATGGTACAACCAACTCGGCGTCCTAGTGAGAATCTCAGGCTCGCGGAGAATTACGGAGGTCTTGCAACAAGATTTCCTAGTCCATTGGAAGGAATATCCAATAGAGAGGTCCTCATGTCCAAGAATAATGTTCCTATAGTGCAAAGTGAACTAATGGACATATACCTGAATATATGCCATGTGCTTAGAGAAATGACTCTATTGATAGAGAGGATGTGTAACAATAGGAAATCATGATAAAATTTCGTCAATACATCTTTGAAAAATCATGATTTAGATACAAAACTATAGAATTTTGTCACATGAAATTAACATAACTTAAAATAACTTAAGATACCTAAATTATGCAATTTCTATCATGAATCAGTAAATAATCTTAAAGACATGAAATCAGGTCAAAACTTAGATAACTAGGCTTATTTATAAGTTAAATTAACTAGTTTCCCATTCTGTCTACAGTTACCCTGACGGTCTAGAATGGGTGCGTCACAGTGATTGTGACGGTTTATCGTGAGGCCGTTACAGTAATGTAACGCTCCATTGATGGTGCGTCAGAGACAACAGATAACTTCAAACACCAAAGAAGGTGTGACGGCTTATCGTAAGGTCGTTATATCATTGTGACGGTCTTACCTTGATGCGTCAGATCGTATGCTGGCAGTATAAAGAAATTAAACGACTATGATTTAAAATCATTTCATGTTTGAAAAAGATTTAACTACTCCAATCATGACAAAACGAAGTAAAGGTCATCTAGATGCATAGGTTGCAGTGAATTGACAAGATAATATCCTTGATCTTTGATTAGGGCTAAGAATATGTATGTATGCATGAACCCACTAAAACATGGAATTCATAGTCTATAATACATGAAATCAAGTACAATCAGAGGGCTTTTATCCCTAACAAGATGTTTTTGCCAATCATGAGATAACCTACCTCTTAACTATGCTTTAAGCTTTTAATTTGAATCTGAAAATCGAGCCCTAGCTCTCATTTTCCAGCGATTTTTCAGCAAATTCCTACTGCTCTATCTCTCCAACCTCTTGTCCTAAAGATGTGAAATTTTGAGGGTAAGAATATGAAACTAAGGTGATCAAAAAGTTCTAAAGGATTGGATTCTAATTACCTCGTTTAGACGTTCTAATCTCTTGATCTTCAGGGGTCCTTTGCTCTGAATCCTGAGTTACTATGGTCGAACCAGTAACTTTGGAAGCTTCAATCTCCTTGGTTGCTTATCTCCCAACATGAAATTTTGAGAATTATTAGTCTAAAGTATACTAAACAAAATCTTCTAAAGAACTTACCCGAAATTCTATCTCCTTACCTTGATTCTTTACGGGCCAAAAGTAAGGGTCGCTCAGTTCAGAACTAGGTCCTATTTATAGGGTTTTGAAGATTAGATCGATTCTAGAGTCCTTAATTGCCAGAACCTAATCCCTAAGAGTCCTTAGTAATGTTATAAACTCTCCCAAGTCGATCTCTTGCAGATAGGATCCCAAAGTTCTAATCTTTTTGCTCGTTCTTTCATTCACGGAACTGCCAGGGTGTAACGCATCAGTCTAGGTGCGTTACATGCATGTGGCTGTCGTACGATAGACCGTTACATCCCACGTGTGTAGAATTTCAAATTTATAAAACTCTTTTATTCGTTTATCTAATATAATTATCTATAAAATATCATTTATCCTTGAAATACGTGAATAGGCTAAATAACCTTCTAGAATATGGGCCAAACTTAATGGGCTTGGTTCTTAGTTCTTTTGGATCTTATTTAAATAGGCTAGGTTAATTATTTGACATAATTGGGCCTTATAATGACTTATTAATCCAATAATCCATTTATAAATCTATTTAGTCTTTATAAATTCCTAATAAATTCCAGAAAATTCTATAAATGATCCAGAAATTATTATATAAATTCTGGGGCACTACACCCTCCCCAACTTAGAAGAATTTGGTCCCCAAATTCAATACATGGATTATGGAGAGTGTACTTACAGTTGAATAATTCTGGAAATCTTTTCCGCATGGCTGCTTCGGTTTCCTATGTTGCTTCATATGGCCATGTTTTCTTCCATTGAATCTTGACCATAGGAATAACTTTATTTCTTAGTTGACGCACTTCTCGTTCCAGAATCTTTATTGGCGTTTGCTCGTACGTCATATCCTTCTGAATCTCCAGATTGTCATAAGTGATAATATGGTCAGGATCATATACATATTTATTTAGCATAGAGACGTGAAATACGTCATGAACTCCTGCTAATTGTGGAGGTAAAGCCAGTCTATAAGCCACTTCACCGACCCTTTCGAGAATTTCAAACGGACCAATGAACCTTGGAGTTAGTTTGTCCTTAATACCAAATCTCCGAATACCACGACCTGGAGAAACCTTGAGATACACATGGTCTCCTTCTTGAAATTCCAAGTTGCGTCTACGATTATCAACATAAGACTTTTGCCTATCTTGTGCCATCTTTATTCTCTCTTGAATAAGCTTGATCTTCTCTGTAGAATCTCTGATAATATCGGGGCTTAAGAATTGTCTTTCCCCTATTTCACTCCAACATATTGGTGATCGACAACTTTTTCTATATAGAGCTTCAAAAGGTGCCATTTGTATGCTGGCCTGATAACTGTTGTTATATGCAAATTCTACCAGAGGTAAGTGATCATGTCAACTACCTCCAAAATCAATAGCACAAGCCCTGAGCATGTCTTCTACCACCTGATTCGTTCTTTCTGTCTGACCATCAGTTTGTGGATGAAAGGCTGTGCTGAAATTCAATCTAGTCCCTAGTGACTGTTATAGACCCTTCCAAAACTGTGATGTGAATCGAGGATCTCTATCAGATATAATAGTGACTGGGACACTATGTAATTTAACAATTTCCCTTATGTATAATGCTGCCAGGATATCCACAGATTATCGACTTTTGATTGGTATGAAATGTGCAGATTTAGTTAATCGGTATATGATTACCCATATACCATCGTGTCCACATCGTGTCTTAGGTAACCCCATAATGAAATCCATCCCTATACTCTCCTATTTCCATTCGGGAATATTCAAGGGATGCAGTTTACCTGCGGGTCTAAAATGCTCGGCCTTTACTTGTTGACAAGTGAGACAGCGAGACACGAAATCAGCTATTTCTCTCTTCATGTTGGGCCACCAGAAATTTCTTTTAAGATCTTGATACATTTTTGTACCACCTGGATGAATGGTGTACTTGGAATTATGTGCTTCTTCTAGGATCAATTTCTTCGTATCTTCATGATCCGGTACACACACTCGGCCCTTGAATAGCAATCTTCCATCCTCCGTAATAGAGAAATCCGGCCGTTGTTCAATATTAGCTTTAATTTCTAGTAACACGAGATCATCATTTTGCAACTTGACTAGATCCTCTATTAAGGTAGGTTGAGCTCGGATATTAGCCATGAAGCAATCTTCTTCCTTCCTGTCAATATCTAAGTTCAACTGAGCAAATTGAGGAATAAGATTAGTCATACTAATCATAAGACTTGATAGCATACCCATTGGTTTTCTGCTGAGTGCATCTGCTACAGCATTAGCCTTGCCAGGATGATATTGAATAGCAAAATCAAAATCCTTGAGATATTCCAACCATCTTCTCTGCCTCATATTTAGCTCTTTTTGAGAAAATAAGTACTTCAAGCTTTTGTGGTCCGAGTAGACCGTAAACTTTTCTCCATAGAGATAATGACGCCAAATTTTTAAGGCAAAAATGACAGCTGCTAACTCTAAAGCATGCACAGGATAATTTTCCTCGTGACGTTTCAATTGTCTTGAAGAATAACAGATTACTTTTCCATTTTGGATGAGGACACACCCTAAGCCAATTCCTGATGCATCTGTATATACTTCGAACCCACCACCTTCCATCGGTAGTGATAGAATAGGAGCTGTGGTAAGATGATTTTTAAGAGTTTGGAAACTCTTCTCACATTCCTTGGACCAGACAAAAGGATTTTCTTTTCTCGTGAGTCTAGTTAAAGGAACTGCAATCTTTGAAAAATCTTTAATGAATCTTCTATAATAACCAGCTAGACCTAGAAAGCTTCGTACTTCTGATACGGTCGTTGGCCGGCTCCAATTCTTGACAGCTTCTACTTTAGAAAGATCCACCGCAATACCTTCTTTTGAAATAATGTGGCCTAGGAATGAAACTTCTTTGAGCTAGAATTCGCATTTATTTAGCTTGGCATAGAGTTTATGTTCTTTAAGTGTTTGCAAAGCTATTTTCAAATGTTCTTCATGTTCCTCCTTTGTCTTGGAATATATCAAGATATCATCAATGAAGACGACGATAAACTGGTCCAGATATGGTTGGAAGACACTGTTCATAAGTTGCATGAATGCTGCCGGGGCATTAGTTAATCCGAATGGCATTACCACGAATTCATAGTGGCCATAACGACTTCGAAAAGTCGATTTATAAATGTCTTCTTCTTTAATTCTAAGCTGATGATAACCTGATCTGAGGTCAATCTTAGAGAAATATTCTGCTCCTGAAAGCTGATCGAAGAGCTCATCAATACGCGGCAACGGATACTTGTTTTTAATTGTGAGTTGATTCAGTCGCCGGTAATCGATGCATAGCCTGAGAGAACCATCCTTTTTCTTGACAAATAGAACCGGCGCACCCGAAGGGGATGTGCTAGGTCTGATGAAGCCTTTGTCTAGTAATTCCTGCAACTGCTTTTTTAATTCCTTGAGTTATGTGGGGGACATCCTGTAAGGGGCTATAGAAATAGGTGCTGCTCCTGGGATGAGTTCAATAGTGAAGTTCACTTCCCTCTCGGGCGGTAAACTGGGTAATTCGGATGGAAACACCTCTGGGAACTCATTTACAATAGGAATGTCCGCTAAGATAATCTCCTTGGATTCGGTAATAATGACAGAAGCAAGAAAAGCTTCACATCCTTGCGAGATAAGTTTGCAAGCGTGAAGAGAAGATATAATAGTAGGATGCTTCTGGTACTTGATGCCAAGAAAAGAGAATCTTGGAAGACCGGGCTTTCGAAAGGATATAATCCTATTTCGGCAATTGATATAAGCATCATGATCTACAAGCCAATCTACCCCTAAAATGGCATCATAACCTTTCATGTCAAGGTATACTAAGTTTGCGGGGAGATTGTGACCTTCTATCATCACGTCACTATCAGGATAATAGTTGGTAAGTTTTGTTCTAGGACCTAAGGGTGTAGTAATAGCGAGATCTGAAGGTAGGGGAACTGATGCAATTGATAATGTTTTTACAAAAGTAGTGGAGATAAAAGAATGAGAGGCACCAGTGTCAAATAGCACAAATGCAGGACGAGAACAAATTTGAAGAGTACCTTCCATAAGCCCACCATCCTTGGGCGCTTCCTCTTCTTCTAAGACGGCATTGAAGCGAGCCTGCCTCCTACGTCCTCCACCAGACGATTGGTCTTTCATAAGGGGGCAATCTGGCATGCGATGCTCCATGCTTCCACAACGTAAACAAGCGCCGAGGCGCTTCCAACACTCCTCAGCCGAATGGCCGAATTTTTCGCAAAATGTGCAAGCCGTGGCGACCTGCTCCTTCTCCTCCTTGACTTTCTTTTGCTTATGGGAACTTCCACCATTCCCATTCCTGGATCTTTTCTTACTATCACGGCTCTTGTAGGGCTCCGTGATGCTGAACTTTTCTTTCTTATAACATCGATCTGAGGGTCGGCTGGATTCTTCTCCTTTCCCTTTTAATTTTTCGACCTTTTTTAAGGTCCTTTCACACAAATACGCTCGTTGAACCATTTCCGCATAAGTACGGATATTTTGGGTTTCGAGCTGCTGAATGAAATTGGGACGTAACCCGTCCATGAACCGATTTGCCTTCAATAAATCGGTGTTGATAAGATGTGGTGCGTAAGGTGCAAGCCTTGAAAATTGCAATTCATATTCGGCAACCGTCATCATTCCTTGCCGAAGAGCGGCGAACTCCATAGCCTTTCTCTCTTTTACGTGTTCAGAAAAGTACTTGGCACGGAATAGGGTAAGAAAACCATCCCATGTATGAGGTGCATCGGCCGGAGGTGCCGGAACCGACTTCCACCATGTACGGGCATCTTTGTTGAGTTGAAAGGTTGCGAGACGCACCTTCTCCTGATCGGTGCATTGGATAACATCAAAGATACGATTCATTTCGTCTATCCAGTTCTCCGCTTCGTCCGGATTAGAAGAACCATAGAAACGCGGAGGGTTTAAGCTCCGAAAGTTGCGATGCAAATCACCAGCCCTTGCTCCTGCGCCAGCTTGCGCCATGGTTTGTAATGCCTGAGTGAGGCCAGCAACCGTTTGCTGTATGCCATCCTAATTTACGCGATGAGCCATGGTAATAATAGGGTACCTTAGGGAAAAATAACAACTTCTTATTTCTCGTGGAATTGGAAGGAAAAATCAATCTTAAAGCTAATTAACTATCTTATCCCGGGCTCTACCCAATTCTCACATGGGTGTGGAATTTCTTCCTTAGTTCATAGGTAGGGGTCCTTAAACCTTGGACTTATCCTATGACATAACTCTTCTTCCTAAGTCCTGAAACTTAGGCTCTGATACCAACTTAATTGTCACGCCCCGAGCCTTTATTACAGCGGAAGACTCACTCGAGGAACGCGAACAGCCGACATGGTAAGCATCTTGCAAGCAAGAACGATCAGAGCGCAAGACAATCACACATAAGAATACAATCGCACAATATTTACTCAACTTCAACTTTCATTAATAATCAAATCTAATATTCGAATACAACCACTAATTCAACTTCCATCATGCTAGACTCAAGAAATAAGAAATTACATAGACTCGATCTAAATAATGTAAACTTCCTAAGTCTTCGCTCATTCTTTATTCACTCTCGGATCCGCTACTTGGACATTCCGAATCCGAACCCGACTCACTTCCATTTCCTGAAAAAGAATGGAAATAGGTAATGAGCACACTTGCCCAGTAGGTATCTTCGCATCATCATGAAGGCATCATTAAAGTAATTAACGTTTTTGCTCTAGAGGAATAAGGTAAAATCATGCGAATGCGATCAATCATGCGATTAAACCAAAGTATGTAAGATAGAATGAGAGCAAGTATGAACTAGCAAGAATGTTATAAGAACATGATATGGCCTTTCATGAACAAGAATGCAACGAGAATGTACTAGCAAGCTACATAATCATCACTCCAGTATCTTTTGCTTATGAGCAAGTACTTCGTGAATTTCTGTGGAATATCAAGAAAGTCATGTATAAGTATCAATCATGCTGTATCGTGTTGTGGATTTTCACTTATTTATAAAGAAAGTACTCCCAGCGCAATGCGACGCCAGTAGCATCATACCCCATGGTTTATAATAGTATGTTTCCGACAATCAGCCGAGGGGACTAGCATAGAGCCATTGAACACAATCAGTGCTCGATCGCATCTTCAAGTATAAATCAAGCTTTTTCCACGCATGTAACAATAAAGTATGGCCAAGAATGTACAATTCCAACAAGCTCTTGATAGCAATAATTCAATGAATGAATGTTTTAATAAGAATCATGAGAAATCAAGAATGACTTATACTATGTTATGCTTATGGAAATAAATCGGCAGCATAACGGTACATTCTTTATCTTCCATTATATTAGGTTTCTTGATCAATATGATAAGTTCTAGATCATCAATTGTCCATTTAGAAACCTTGGAATATCAACCCTTGGTCAAACCTCGGATTAAAATACTCAAGCAGTGTGACGGTCGTGTACTGGGCCGTTACATGATGTGACGCTCCAGTATTGGGCCGTTACATTAGTCTGAATCCAGAACCAAGAAATCGGACTCAGTTGAATGTGACGGTCGTATATTGGGCCGTTACATGTGCCTGACGGTCCAATATAGATCCGTTACACTACTGATAACCAGAAACCTCAATAGTGTAATATAATCAATTGGGTTTTAATGGTACAACCAACTCGGCGTCCTAGTGGGAATCCCAGGCTCGCGGAGAATTACGGAGGCCTTGCAACAAGATTTCCTAGTCCATTGGAAGGAATATCCAATAGAGAGGTCCTCATGTCCAAGAATAATGTTTCTATAGTGCAAAGTGAACTAATGGATATATACCTGAATATATGCCATGTACTTAGAGAAATGACTCTATTGATAGAGAGGATGTGTAACAATAGGAAGTCATGATAAAATTCCGTCAATACATCTTTGGAAAATCATGATTTAGATATAAAACTATAGAATTTTGTCACATGAAATTAACATAACTTAAAATAACTTAAGATACCTAAATTATGCAATTTCTATCATGAATCATTAAATAATTTTAAAGACATGAAATCAGGTCAAAACTTAGATAACTAGGCTTATTTATAAGTTAAATTAACTAGTTTCCCATTCTGTCTATAGTTACCCTGACGGTCTAGAATGGGTGCGTCACAGTGACTGTGACGGTTTATCGTGAGGCCGTTACGGTAATGTAACGCTCCATTGATGGTGCGTCAGAGACAACAGATAACTTCAAACACCAAAGAAAGTGTGACGGCTTATCGTAAGGCCGTTATATCATTGTGACGGTCTTACCTTGATGCGTCAGATCGTATGCTGGCAGTATAAAGAAATTAAACGATTATGATTTAAAACCATGTCATGTTTGAAAAAGATTTAACTACTCCAATCATGACAAAACGAAGTAAAGGTCATCTAGATGCATAGGTTGCAGTGAATTGACAAGATAATATCCTTGATCTTTGATTAGGGCTAAGAATATGTATGTATGCATGAACCCACTAAAACATGGAATTCATAGTCTATAATACATGAAATCAAGTACAATCAGAGGGCTTTTATCCCTAACAAGATGTTTTTGCCAATCATGAGATAACCTACCTCTTAACTATGCTTTAAGCTTTTAATTTGAATCTGAAAATCGAGCCCTAGCTCTCATTTTCCACCGATTTTTCAACAAATTCCTGCTGCTCTATCTCTCCAACCTCTTGTCCTAAAGATGTAAAATTTTGAGGGTAAGAATATGAAACTAAGGTGATCAAAAAGTTCTAAGGGATTGAATTCTAATTACCTTGTTTAGACGTCCTAATCTCTTGGTCTTCAGGGGTCCTTTGCTCTGAATCCTGAGTTACTATGGTCGAACCAGTAACTTTGGAAGCTTCAATCTCCTTGGTTGCTTGATCTCCCAACATGAAATTTTGAGAACTATTAGTCTAAAGTATACTAAACAAAATCTTCTAAAGAACTTACCCGAAATTCTATCTCCTTACCTTGATTCTTTACGGGCCAAAAGTAAGGGTCGCTCAGTTCAGAACTAGGTCCTATTTATAGGATTTTGAAGATTAGATCGATTCTATAGTCCTTAATTGCCAGAACCTAATCCCTAAGAGTCCTTAGTAATGTTATAAACTCTCCCAAGTCGATCTCTTGCAGATAGGATCTCAAAGTTCTAATCTTTTTGTTCGTTCTTTCATTCACGGAACTGTCAGGGTGTAACGCATCAGTCTAGGTGCGTTACATGCATGTGGCTGTCGTACGATAGACCGTTACATCC